>CP124709.1:13750000-15000000 GCA_031232105.1 Capsicum rhomboideum
AAGGGTTCAAGTTACCTCGAAAGGAAGGTGTTAGGCACCTTTTAAGGTCCACAAATGTGGGTCCCGGCCGAACTCATATATTACGTGGGGGAATTCTATGTGATAAGCAAAGGTCTATTATTTTATTAATTTAATGTTAACTAAGTGTCTAAACAGGGAAAATAGTTATTTATCTAATTAATATAATCCTAAGTAATACACATCAAGAAAAATATATATGAAAAATAAAAATAAAAATTATCAGATAAGCAAGAAGAGAGAAGGACACAATTTATATAACCGAAAAATTTATTTAAATAATAACGAACCTAAACTACCCCAAATAATTGAACATTCAAAATAAGATAAAGAAAACCGATTTAGAAAAGATTTTATACATAGAGTTAATTTTAGCCTATTCGGATCAGCGCCCGACTTATTAACGGGTGACAATGTCGCATATCGCATTGTCGAATTCCGTTCGGGGCAATTTCCATCATTTCCGATTATTCTACCTACCCCGCCTAGTTTGATTATTAGTCTTAAAGGCATTCTAAAGGAAACGATAAAACTAACGTTCCCTAAATTGCCTACCCGTCCCAACTTAATGTCCAAGAGGCGTTGGACAACCTATTTTAGGATAAGGATCTAGACATAGAAAATCTTAGGCTGCCTAATTAAACTCGAGGTTTACGTCAAACAAAACAAATAGGACTGACAATTAGCACGTAAAGGTCTCAAGCAAGCCTCTTAGTTAATTAAAGTTAATTAAGTGATAAACAACTATTCGTTTTACGTTGTAATTAGAACCTATAAGCAAGGTATCTAATGCGTTAGATTAATTAACATTTATTAAACTTATAGGCATGATTTCTAAGCGAGATGTATTAATGCTGAAAATTTAAATTAAAGATGCTGAAAACTAATTTAAACATGCAGAAAAATTTATTAATTTAAATGTGCGAAAATTAAGCTAAATATGCAGGAAATTAACTTAATTATGCAGGGAATTAAATTTAAACATGCAGGAAATTAATTTAGTTTGTGCAGGAAATTAAATTTAAACATGCAGAAAATTAATTTAATATGAAGAAAATTAATTTAATGGTGCAAAAAATTAATTGAAAGTGTGCAGGAAATTGATTTAAACATGCTGAAAATTAGTTAAAATATGTAGGGAATTAATTTAATTGTGCAGGAAATTAAATTAAATATGCAGAAAATTAATTTGGTTGTGTAGAAAATTAATTTAAATTCTAAAAATTAGTAAAAAGTGCTGAAAGTTGGTTCAAAATGCTGAAAATTAATTAAAAGTGCTGGAAATTAATTTAGGATGTTGAAAGTAGTTTGAATATGCTGAAATTAATAATAAAGTGCTGAAACTTAAATGAACAATTGCTAAAAATAGTTTGTTTGTTTTTTATATGCTGCAAATTAATTTAGGATGCTGAAAATTAATTAAGATGCTGGAAATTAGTGTAAAGCACCGAAAATTATTTTAAAGTGCTGAAAACGAGTTTAAAATTACAGGAAATTTAAAGTGCTGAAAATTAGTTTAAAATTACAAGAAATTGATTTAGAATGCTGGAAATTAAAATAATGAGAGCTAAAGATAAATTTAGATGCTAGAAATTAATTTATACATGCTGAAAAATGATTTATATTCTGAAAAGTTAATTTAAGAGTGCTGAAAAATAAACTTGAGTGCTGAAAATGGAATTAACTGTGCTGGACATAATTTAAGAGTGCTGAGATGTTAAAAGTACTGGAAAATGATTTAAGTGCTGAAAATTATTTGGACTTGCTAAAAAAATGATTAGCAGTTGCTGAAAATTAATTAGACACACCATAAATTAAATTAACACACTCGACCTTAAGTCAATAGGTTGAAATGCTACTTAATAGTCCTAAAACATGATTTCTAGGCGTTCAAACAATTACGAAATTTATTTTTTATTAATCTAGAAAAGGTTGCCTAGGTGACAAAAATAATCACATAATCCCCACCCCCTAAGCAATACCCGTAATTTCATTATACATAGTAGAGGTTTATACAATAAATATTACAAACCAAACTAAATAAGAGAAAGAGAGACTAAACTAAAATGAATCAAACTAGCCAGCCCCGAGTCCTCGAACAACTCTTTACATCCCAAACAATTACTTCTAATAGAACCTGTTAGGCACCAAAAAGAAAAGCCGAATCCGAATGTATCAAAAACATGCAGCAAACACAGAAAAATAGACAAATATGAAAGAGACAACATCATTTCGACACTAATTAGGTAAACATATTCTTTAACTTACAAGGAAACTACCACATAAAAAATCGAAAATCGCATCGATAGGGACTCACCAGTCAAGCCGCGAATAGATAAAATAAGAAGACCTTAAGCAGTGCAACAATGTGAAACCAAGAATAGAATTCCTAAAGCCAAAGCAAACGAAGAACTTAAAGTCTTTTTTTTTTAATATGTAGAGAGTATATGATTTTTAATATGTAGAAAGTATATGGTTTTTAATATGTAGAGAGTATATGGTGAAAAAAAGTCTGCCTGAATGAAAGGAGAAGACTTATTTATATAGGCATAGGGGTTTATAGTTAGTTATGCGATAAAAGGAAGAATAATATTCAGAAAATCAACTCAAGAGTAAAAAGGAAAAAGAATAATCCCCAAGAATCAATTAATAAAACTCTTTCCTTATTCTTGATAACTGAAACTATTTTTAATGTATAAAGTCTGTATAAGCAAATAAAAAGGGGTAAAAGAATCTGTAAGTGTCACGCCCCGAATCCCATCGGGACGGATTGACACCTGTAGCCGATAAGGCCCGGGAGAATCAAGCTTTGCTTCTATTCATTCATATGCATGCCATAAGAAACACCATTATCACGTAAGAGCTTAAAATGCTAACAACGGAATTCATGGAACATGTGATATATTTATACATATGTGAAACTTGACTGTTGAGGCCACCAAGTCAAAACGACATGTACCTCTTACATTTATACACCCACATACGTCTACAAAAGCCTCTAACAGATACATTAACCAAAACTGACTGAAAGTCGGGACAAGTCCCCGTTGTATACAACATGTACAATACCAAAGCATATGAACAACTGTGACTCGGAGAAGCCCCGAACTAACTGGAGCTCACCAATGATCCGCAACAACTGACAACCTACTGTGGAGGCCTACTAGTACCTGCGCCTGCAACAAGTAAGGTAAGTCCCACAAGGGACGTCAGTACGAAGAATGTACTGAGTATGTAAGGCTCAAATGAAACTGTATGAATCATAAACACGTCAATGAACTCAATTACAAATGCATAACCAATATGGATAAGTCATCATTCTGTGTTTTGGGAACCATGTATATTTCTTTCATTACTTTCTTTGCTTCTATGATTATTCATCTTTGCCTGTGACCTGTAATACCCGGGCCCCGAGTGAACAGTGGGTTTTAACATAACATAACGTTATGTTGGGATCGGCTCGAGCTAGGCTTATGCCTCTAGAGCTACCACCCATGAATCGATATATATATCGGGATCGACTTGAGCTAGGTTATTACCTCTAGAGTTGCCACCCATACCAACATATCAGGTTCGACTCGAGCTAGGTTATTACCTCTAGAGCTACCCCCTGTCAGGATCGGTCCGAGCTAGGCTATGCCTCTAGGACTGCCCTCTGATCCAACAATCTCGGGATCGGCTTGAGCAAGGCATTTCACCCCAAAGCTAGCACCCATACTCAATCATTAACCACATAAATACATCACTTCATTCATTACTTTGAGATTGATACAATGATAGACATAACTTTATTAGAAGCTTTGGATCAATAATCAACGAGTGAGAGACATGTGAATAAACATTATTGGAAACATAGCCTTATTGGACACATAACACTATTGGAACCATTGTACAATAATCAATGAACAAGATACATGAGTATAACCACTATTGGAACTTTAGAACACAACCTTATTGGCTTTTGGAACATTGTCAATGAATATGAGACATGTGATTCACAATTGATCAATGAGTAGGAAACATGTGATATTGACAATTGGTAACCGGATATAAGATACCTTAGCACATTTCGGGATAGGACAAGTGCGATGTCAACGTGAATACTATGTGCTGCAGAAAAATACGGACAAAGTAACCTTACATACCTTGTATTCTCAATACGAATATACAATCTTAGATGTGCATACAATGTCCCGCTCCTTCCTTATGTTTCACTCTCCAACACAAATACATAACAAAATTTACATTAACCACCAACTACCATACAAATGCATATGACGTCAATGAGTTACATGTTTGCCTTAAAAATGTCATTTCCTTCTCTACAATACCATTTTCGGCATTGTCATACCAACAATACCTCAATCATACCATACATTGACCACAACATCATATACCAATAACATTTCACCACAAAGGTTCTCCTTTACACTTTATCATTCACACCATATCACAAATAATTCATCAAGTCACCTTAATACACCTCATATCACATATCAGCCAAAATCCCATAAATTACACTTATAGCAAAATAACAAGTTTAATAACATAATCACACCATACATGTTCATATCTCATCCATACCATGCTCTTTCATCAAAACCACAAGCCATAATTCAAGTTTAAGTTCCATGGATAACACATCTTTTAGCCAAAAAGCAAAAATGCATTATGTACACTTTTTGACATACCCATCATGATCTACATACTCTCACATGCATATAATATATTAATCCATAAGAATAACCACTTACCCAACCTTGAGAAATGATGATCTTGCTCCAAAAGATGGCTTAGAGTTCTTAGGGTTTGAGAGAAAATGGTTGAGAAATATCTAGAAAGCATGAGAGTTCCAAATGAATAAAAATCAGATTTTTGCCCTTTATATAGCCCGTGGGGTCATCCTTAGCCACTCTTGGCATTTAATGCTAAGTTTGGCTTAGTCAATGGAAGAATGAGTCATTTGACCCATTCTTGGCCCATGTTTTCTTCCTCATTTTGGGCCTTTTAATGAGCCCAAATCACTTAACCCAATAAAATCAATAATTTCTCATGTTTAAATCATTTCATACGCTTTACAACAATATTCCCATTCACGCAATTTACATTCGTAGCCTCAATCCCAAAAATAAGTGATTCTAGCCACGTATGACTTATTTTGACCGAAAGGGTAAAACCGTCATTTGGATGCCAAATTCGTCCACGAATAATCTTATCAAATGGAATGCCAATTACTTCAATTATTCCATGTATAGGCTTGTGGTTGTAGAAGAAATGTGGCAAAAATCGGCCCGGTACGTCCCCGGGCACCCTTGGGACTTAGAAAAATTTCCAACTTTTGAAAGGTGCGCACAAGCAGCCTGGCACGCACTTGGGCGCGCCAGGCCCTTATTTTTTTTTTAAAATTTCATTTTCGACTTTTCTTTGCAGGTTCGGTTAGATACTTCAAGTTCTATTCCTTAACTTAGTTCTTACCTTTAATATCCTTTGTTTGGAGGTCCTTCAAACCTCATTTTTAACCCCACAAAATGTTCCACGAAGTCACAAAACACTTCCTACGAAAGTTTAATCACATGTACGAGGGCCAATATCAACTATCTCATCAATAACATTACAAAATACATACTTGTGGCTCTCGACACCTAAGTAAACATTGTTCAACGTCGTCAAGTAGGGTTCGTCAAGTAGGGTCGGGAAGGTACGGGGTGTTACAGTAAGATATGCTCAAGTCATGATTTTAAAAATTTGCCATAGATAGGAGATAGTGAGGATATCCCCATGTTTCAAATTCAAAGCCATATGCCAATCAAAAATCAATTAAGGAAAAAAGATTACTTTACCATAATTGGGCGAGTACAATGGCAGTTAAATGTAGGAAGAAAATCTCATCAATTTCAATAGTAATCAGCAAGAGGGAATAAGTAAATAAATAAATAAAATATCACATATTAATTAAAGAAATCAACTATGGCAGTACCAAAATTATTCTAACATAGCCTAAAGTAATGCCTTCCCCAATTGTTTACAAAACTAATATGATAAGCAAAGAATCCACAGACACATGATTGCGAGACCAAACGTTGACTTCTAATTTCTAACTATTTCGAGGCAAATTATCATAGGAAACGAATAGAATTCAAAGAAATTCACGAAAATTAGATTTTTTTTAACACATGACAATCTAAGCACATCAATAGGCACAAATCACAGGTAATTGAGTCAAAGTGTCCACCAAACTTCGTAAATCGCAGATTTAAGAATATGTTAAAGAATATCAATTTGACATAAAAATTAAACAAGGACACAAACCCGATTACTTTAACGTTTCCGTCGAGTCTAGACGGAGATTGAGAGGACAACGGTGACGTCTGGTATTTGATTCTGCCGGTGCGGGTTCGCCGGATTGAGACAGCGGCGGCGGCGGCTGGCTTGCTGGCCAGCACTGGTGCGGTGGCTTAGCGAAGGAGAGGAGAGAGCAGGGAGGCGGTGAGAGAGGAAAGGCGACGGCACTGGTTGTGCGGTGGTGCGGTGGAGGCGGAGGCGAAGTGGGAGCTGACTGGTGGTGTCTTCTTGGTTGGTCCGCCGGCGGGTTCGTTTGGTTTTGCCGGCAGTGGTGCGAAAATGAGGAGAGGGATATCGAGAGAGAAGAGAGAGAAAATAGAGGGGAGGGGTGGCTGGTTTTTCGTTGTTGCCGGGGAAGGTGAGGCGGCGATGTGGTGGTGGAGCGTGAGAGAGAGAGCGGCTATGGAGAGAGGTTGGAGGCTGTCCACCGGTGCGTGGTGGCCGGCGGTGGCAGGGAGGTTGAGAGAGACAGGTGAAGGAGGCGGTTGTGGTGGCCGGAGCTCATGGTGGCTCGCCGGTGATGGGAGTTGAGGGAGATCGGTGGGAGAGAGAAGAGAGGGTAAGAGAGAGAGAGTGTGCGGCTGATTGAGAGAAATGAGTTACGATTTGGTATTTGGGGATTTTTTGATTAATAAAGATAAGAATTGGGATTTGATCTCAGCCGTTGGATCAATTTTGATCAATGGTTGGGATTTAAAATTACAATATGGGTCAGATTCAATTTAAAATCAGGTCAAGAATTTGGGTCAAATTAGAATTGAATTTGGGATTAAAAATTGAGCCAAAATTGGACTCAATTTAGGCTAAAAGTGACATAAATTGGATTGAATTGGACTAGATATTAAATAAGTTGGGAAATTGAATTGAATTAAGCTGCTATTTAATAAATTAGTAAATAAAATACTAACAAAAATTAATCAATGTCATAAAATTATTATGAATAAGTTATGTAAGTAAAAATTAATGACACGTAATATACTATTTAAAATCGACGACAAAATGATTTGAAATAGGTTTGGCACCTATGAATACAAAAGTTTAAAAAAAAAAAAAAAAAAAAAAAAAAAAAAAAATAATAATAATAATAATAATAACAACAACAAGAAATAAACTATGGGCCACATATTTTTAAATTATGAGTATTCATATTTGAGAAAATAATTTAATAAATATTTATAAAATTATGTAAAATATTGTATTTAAATTAGTAAATTATATATTATATAAGAATATAAAATTAAATGCTAAAATAAATTGCATACCTTAAAATCATGAATACGAAATGTCAGAATTTATTTGATACAAAAATAATAATATATTTTTGATAAAATAGCAGCCTAGAGGGAATATCGGGAGGTCAAAATTGGGTGTCAACAGATGTCACAATCCAACTTACCGGATTGTGCGGGCACCTACTCTAATCCATCTAGATAGGAGAACCCTTACCACCCATTTAAAAATTTGTGCAGAAGTCATTAAGAACCAAGAAATACTTCATCTGTTACAGTAAATTTACAAAACTTTAATTACAACTGAAAACATTTCCAAAGGAACTAGTCTAAACAGGTACAAGCGCTACTAAGAGGGAGTACAACCAAAAGACACAGCTTCTACCATAGGAACAATAACAGAAGCTGCTGAAGATCTTTACCTTGTCAAGCATGAAACACCAACTGATCCTGCAACCAGACTATACCCCAAAAAAGGTATAGAAAGAGTAGTATCAGTACAAAAACCACACGTACTGATAAACATCATCGGCCGATCCGAATTAAATCACACAAATATCACATAAATATCCAGAAAGAAGCATACAACTTGTAGTTATTTAGCCAGAGTTCTTTCACTAAACAATTCCTTAACACCCTTGGATATTAACAACAATAATTACTAAGTACCCATTACTTGCCTGTCAAAACTCATCTCGTAATTGTCTATGAGCTCTTCAATACCCGACCTTCAAGGTTTCTTTACCCTTAACCATTCACAGTTAATACCCTTATTTTTAATACTTAACCTTATTCCACTAACTCGGTTATGCATTGATGCCCTAACCTGTTTAGTTCATTAAGTCCATGCGGATTAATTAATAAATAGTAGTCGATAGACCACCGATCATACACATGTCATAGTTCCCAACTCGAACACTTATCGGGTGGCCTTATCTCAAGTTCATAGCACTTAACCTTTATATACCCCGCTACCAAGTTAATATAGACAGTAGCTTAAGTCAACACACCACTACCAAAATGAACCCAAGTCAACGATCATGATCCAACCAATTACATCAACATGTCTTAATTACACAAGTAATTAGGCAATACAAAATTATACCACCTTTACAATTAAACTGTACTGCTCAAGGAATCCATTCTATCAATTATACAAACAACAGATCACGAATTTCGATTTATATCCGTAAACCAAAAATAACAAGTCAACACCTAATGCCCGGTTCACCCAAGGAATCAATATACATGTCAAGTAAACAGACAAACCCGATCCACTCAAGAGACCAACATATATATCAAGTATCGGATAAGCCCAATCCACTCAAGGAATCAACATATAAACCAAGTAACAGATAAGCCCGATCCACTAAAGAAACCAACATATAAATATATAAATATGACAAATAGGAAAATAACTGGTTTACTCAAGGAACCGTCATGCTCACCAATACCTGTACACACATGCTAAGGGTCTTATGGTCATCCACTAGTCATGACCTGCAGGGGACGAGCTCCTGTCCATGTACCAAATCTCAGACATCAAGTGCCTTTCAATCTTATACCAACCAATCACGTGAAGATGTTCAAATACCGGTACATCCCATAATAATAACAATAGTAATAGTGAAAATTCTATGAAGATGCCCAAATAACGGTACATCCCACAAAATGACATATATCACAATAATCACAACTACAATGAGAATATAACAACACTTGTAAAATCCAACAAGTTTTCATATAAGTTCATTGCATGCGATTAACATTTAGAATATTAAATAGTCATTCACCTCCTTGGACATGCATATTACAAGCAATACGAAGGACAGTTAGCAAACACCTATAATTCAGGTTATATTCCGATTACACAGGCCATCAAAAACAACTTGCAATTAACCCGGTGGCATATACCACACCCAACTGTCCATCCTAGCGTTGCTACGTTACCAAGTTTCCATTCCTCTGGTTACCACCGTAGATTCTTCTGAATCCACCAACACTAACCACCCCTAACGAATAGGCATTAATTAGGTTAACCTAATTTTTGAGTACTACACCGTTATCAAGCATGCAAGAATGAACAACAATAAGGTAACACATAATTTCATGAACAATTTCAATATTACAGCATAACACCAATTCCCCACCCAATTATCCGGATTTTCATCCGTTTTATCCATCCACACACCGTGTCCGAAGGCCTATACATGCAATCTTCCATCAATCTATGTCATGCTCATGCCTTTTAACCCAGGTCTAAACTACTCAGTTAAATGTAGCATACTTGGACTCCAAGCAACTGCTGCGGAGGCATGAACGCGAGAATTTGACTCCGTGAAAGTGAATTTTGACATGAAATTCATGGAAAAACCATGAATTTTACCCCATTAACGCAAAATTCCCTCCTCTCCATTGCTCCCAGGCCATGAGATAACCTTAGGAGGGTTTTTTAATAAACCTCATCCTTTTTACACTGAAGAGGAGAAAAGAGACATATAAAAATCGCACCTGAGGTTTCTGTTCCCGTTATCCCGCTATAGGGCCCTGCCGGCCGCTATGGCGACGCTGCTATAGCGAAAAAAATTCTGCTATAGGCGGGATGACGTCAGCCCGACCCAAAATTTTAAATTCTGAAATTTTTAGTCGTGTCACCCCACACTAATTTGAGATCATATTTTTAAATTTTTCAAAACCCGTAATTGTAACGAGGTGTCTTTTAATAACGATGGAACAGGTCGTTACAATTGATAAATAAAAAGCACATGTACTACCTTATAATCGTCATGGATCTCATCATATTCAAAACAATATGTGACACCATTAAAATCCCTTCATTTTTCAATTCTATAATCAAGCAACTTCTTGCACTTTCTAATCGACGAATTCCACACAACCAATTCTCTTGATCCAACAAAGTAAATCAATTCATTGACAGAACACACAGTCGAAAAACCCCCACGGGATTTTTCCACGGGATAATTCATGTAAGATGTCTTCACAACAGAATCATAAAGCAAAGGTCTAATAGAAAGTAGAACTGGCTCATTTTGGATAGTTCATAGATATATTCGATCCTTTTTTCCTTTTATAATTAAGCAAAATAAAATCATACATCCGCTATTTAAAATTTTGAGGCCTCCGCCCAAAAAGAATAGACTTTATTAGCATTCCTCAATCCACATAATCAAGTTTAAGATTATGTAGCCAACTTGGTAAATCACAAAGTACATATTCATAGTCAACTTGGACACATGACACCCAAATTAAAATTCTAATGAAAAGCAGAAATTAGGAAAGTGCAACATATTCATATATTATATGTCGTTCTTCATATTTAGAGTGCAGACCCTCCTCCAACTTGATACATCATAACATCAATTTGATCACCATCTTTTAAACCAAGTTTCATAAAGTCCAACAAAACAAAAACACACACAAAAGTAAGATTATATAACTGTTGAATTAACAATAAACCAAATCAAGTTATGTACAAATTAAGATCTTACTTCTTCTACAGTTATTCTCGCTGAAAGATGTTTTCCATCGAATATGGAACGAATAGTTTTGTAATCTATTATTTGTTTTCTCGTATAGTATTATAACTTGAACACCTTCTTCATAATTGTACAAGGCTTCACATCAACGGTGAGTGTTGTACCATTCTATAAAAAAATAAAAAAAAAAACACGACAAAGGAACATAAAAATATCAATAAGTTTCAACGATTAAAGGTGCATTTTTGTTAAATAACCAAAAGACAAATTAGAGAGAGTCAAATAATAAACCTGAGATTGAAATGTGAGATGTAATAGTGAGGTTTCATCACTTAGTTTTTTCATTGGCCTATTATCTTCTGATATTTTCTTTGTTATTTTTTATTGGAGAGGAAAGTGAAAAGAAAATACAAAGAGAGGGGACATGAATTGATGAAAATGAGAGATATCATACTAGTTTATATAAGAGATGAGAAACAAAAAAATAGTGAATGTAATAACTTTAGATAGATTTCAATTTGTGTTTCTCTATCTAAAGTTATTACATTCACTATTTTTTTTGTTTCTAATCACTTATATAAACTATATGATATCCCTCATTTTCATCAATTCATGTTCCCTCTCTTTGTATTTTTTTTTTTTTCATTTTCCTCTCCAATAAAAAATAACAAAGAGAATATCAGAATATAATAGTCCAATGGAAAAACTAAGTAATGAAACCTCACTATTACATCTCACATTTCAATCTCAGGTTTATCATTTCACTCTCTCTAATTTGTTTTTTTGGCTATTTAACAAAAATGCACCTTTTAATCTTTAAAATTTATTGATACTTTTATGTTTCTTTATCTTTTATTTTTTTATTTTTATAGGATGGTACACTACTCAACATCGACGTAAAGCCTTGTACAATTATGAAGATAACATTCAAGTTATACTGTACGAGAAAACAAATAATAGATTATAAAACTGTTCGTTTCATATTCGATGGAAAACGTCTTTCAACGAGAATGACTGTAGAAGAAGTAAGACCTTAATTTGCACATAACTTGATCTAGTTTATTGTTAATTTATCATTTATATAATTTTACTTTTTTTGTGTGTGTATTTTTATTTTGTTGAACTTTATGAAGCTTGGGTTAAAAGATGGTGATCAGATTGATGCTATGCTGCATCAAGTTGGAGGAAGGTCTACACTCAAAATATGAAGATCAACATTTCATACATGAATATGTTGCACTTTTCTAATTTCTGCTTTTAATTAGAATTTTAATTTGAGTTTCGTGTGTCTAAGTTGACCATGAATATGTACTTTATGATTTACCAAGCTAGCTACATAATCTTAAACTCTATTATGTGGATTGCGGAGTGCTAATAAAGTCTTTTCCTTTTTGGGGGCGGCCTCAAATTTTAAATAGCGGATGTATGATTTTATTTTTGCTAAAATATAAAAAGAAATAGGGTCCAAATAAATCTATGAACTATCCCAAATGAGCCAGTTTTACTTCCTGTTATGTTTTTGACAAAAAAAATGAGATGAGTCTTGATAAATTTAGCGCTAAAGATCAACACAAGCCAAGATTTCAAAACAGACCTGAATTTCAAAATGAATTTCACTGGATGTCTCGAGAGAATTTCTGTAACAAGTTCTGGTGGGAGAACCTGGATTTTCAAGATTGATTCTTGAATTGAAGTTGATGAAAATTCAGCAGAGTTTGTGCATTTATTCCATTTTGGGTGTTGATGGGAGGCTTCATCTTCCATGAATTCCATTTAGGATTTGCAGAGAAAAATGGAAGTCACAAATCTAGTGGGTAAGATAAAGCCTAGGGTTTCGTTTTCTTAAACTCTGGCGTTCAATTATTTTATATATCTTTTTGTCTTTGGTGTTCTATAGAGCCGTCAATATGGGCAAGGCCCGTTGGGACGATCCATCTCAGTCCGTAATTTGATAAAGATTGACTAAGCTTTCTATAGTCCATTTAAGAATAGGGCTTTTTATCCCGACCATGTAAGCTCGTAGGCCCGTGGGGCTTGAGCAATGTGGGTTGAGCAGTTTAGTGGGCTAAATAAAAAAATAAAATTAAAGTAAACTACTAAAAATAACAAGATTATAAGAGAATTTCTAACTCAAAGTCTACTTAAACCATCATATATTACTGTTAACAAAGTCCAAAAATTCAAATATTAAATTTAAATACTGTAAATAATTAAAATACAAAATTCTAAATTTTTCAAAGAATCACTATTTACTATTTACTTGTTTTCACTCTCGACAGTCAGCATCCATCACCTCCTTGACTCATTTGTGTTGATTCTTTTAAATTAAAAATATTATAAAAATAATATTTTTTAAAAGTGGACTTGCTCGTCGTGGCCTGCAGCCCACAAAGTGATGGGATGAGCTTGGTGTTTTCTAGCTCATCATCTTGATGAGCCAGCCAACCTAGCCTATCAAATTCAAACGCCTTTTGGCTACCTCGGATGGACTGGGAAGACTCTTATTGACAACTCTAGTATTTTACAACAACAACATACCTAGTGAATTTCTACAAGTGAGGTTTGGGGAGGTAGAGTGTACGCAGACCTTAATACTACTTCGTGGAGGTAGGGAGGTTGTTTTCGAAAGACCCTAGGCTCAAGTGTAGCAAATTCAGGTACAACAAAGAGGGAAACAGTGGGGAAAGTATATCAACTAACAAGGAAACAAAGCAAAGTTTATGAGAGAGAAACAAGAACAAGAACATAATAGTGCGATAATCAAAACGAAATAAACAACAAACTATGATATATATCACAAGCAAAAACTACAATACTACGACTAGTACAACAACAAAGACAACAAGCATAAACCCTCGACAATCACGAAACACTCCTACTTTACTAACCTTCTATCCTTATACGCGTCCTCCACAACCTCTTATCTAAGGTTATGTCGTCGGTAACCTAAAACTATACCATGTCCTGCCTAATCTCCTCTCTCCAATACTTCTTCAGCCTACCTATACCTCTCCTCGTACCGACTATATTCAGCCTCTTGCACCTCCTCACTGGAGCATCTGCATCTCACCTTTTCAAATGTCCAAACCATCTCAACCTTGCATTTCTCATCTTGTCCACCACGAAGGCCACTCCACCTTATCACAAACATCCTCATTTCTAATATTATTGCACCTAGTATTTCCACACATCCAACTCAGCATCCTCATCTCGTAACATATATCTTCTAAGCATGGTAGCTTTTGATTGGCCAACACTCTGCCCCATACAACAACGTTGGTCTGACCACCACTCTATAAAACTTACCTTTGAATTTTAGTGGTATCTTTTTATCACACAGGACTCTGGAGAAAGCCTCTACTTCATCCATGCCGCACCAATATGATGTGTGATAATCTCGTCAATGTCCCCACTTCCCTGTATTATAGACCCAAGATACTTGAAATTGTCTATCTTAGGGGTAGAATGTATGTCAAGACTCACTTCACGCCTACCTCATGCAACCCTTCACTCAATCTGCACATCAAATACTCATTTTGGTCTTACTCAACCTGAACCCTTCAGCTTCTAGAGTTTATCACCACACTTCCAACCTAACATTAACTCTGCCACTCGTCTCATCAATTAGTACTATGTTATACACAAATAACATACACCAAAATCACTTCATATTGAATAGACTGCGCCAATTCATCCATCACCGAGGCAAAGAGGAAATGACCAAAGGTTGATCCCTGATGCAGCCCCATTTCCACTAGAAAGTGCTCTGAGTATTTTCCTACTATTCTAACCCGTGTTTTATATCCCTCATACATGTCCTTTATCGTTCTAATGTAAGAAACAGGTACACCTCTTGCATCCTGGCATCTCCAGAGTACTTCCCTCGAAACTTTGTCACAGGCCTTCTTAAGGTCAATGAACACCATATGCATGTGCCTTTTTCTATCCAGATATTTCTTTATCAATCTCCTCACAAGATGGATGGTTTCCATAGTAGATCCCCCTGACATGAATCTAAATGGATTTTTAGAAATATACGCACCCCTTCTCACCCTCATCTCTACCACTCTCTCCTAAACTTTCACGGTGTGACTTAATAACTTGATACCTTTGTAAATGCTACAATTTTGGATATCACCCTTGATGTTGTACAATAGTACCATTTTAATCCACCTCTATTCTTCGAGCATCGTAGCTATCTTGAAAATGACATTGAACAAACCAGTCAACCACTCCTTGTCTGCCATGTCCGTGCTCTTCCAAAACTCAACCGGAATCTCATCAAATCTAATTGCTCTTCACCTTCTTATCTTACTAACAGTGCGAGTCACCTCTTCAACCTTAATATGGCTATAATATCCAAAATCCTGATGTCTTTCATAGTGCTCCAAGTCACCCAGCACAATAGCTCTATCCCATTCTTTATTCAAAAGTTTGTGAAAGTAACTTTGTCATCTTTGTTTAATAAGCGTCTCTCCCGTCAATACCTTGCCATATTCATCCTTGATGCACTTCACTTGATCCAGATCTTGAGCCTTCCTTTCCCTCATCTTCGCGAGCCTGTATAACTTTTTATCTTCGCCTTTGTTTCTTAGTTCAATATACAGTCATTCAAAGTAGCCGTTTTTGCTGTTGTAACCGCTTACTTGGTCGTTGTCTTTGCCGCTTTATAAATTTCCTTATTCATCCGTCTCTCTTCCTCATCCTTACATTCCATCATCTTTGTGTAAGCCACCTTCTTAGCTTATACCTTATTGGACCTCTCCATTCCACCACCAATTCCCTCGGCGACCTCCAAAATCGCCCCTCGACATCTCTAGTACCTCTCTAGCTGCTTTAGTAATGCAACTAGGTGTCTTAGAACACATGTTATCCACATCCCCACTACTCTTCCAAGATCCCATCGCTGTCAACTTCTTCCCCAATTCCCAAGATAGGGCAGGGGAAAAGCTACCCTATTTAATACTTGGTTGGACATAAAGGTTCTTCTTCCTCCTCCCTGTATTAAGTCCATCACCAACAACTTATGTTGGGTAGTAAGATTCTCACTCGGAATGACTTTTTAGTCCTTACAAAGTCCTCGATCGCCTTCCTCAAAAGTTAAGTAATTTGTCTGAGTTTTAGCCACTGCTCTACGGAAGGTAATCAAGTGGTCAACCTTTTTTGGGAAACACGAGCTAGCTATCACCAACTCAAAAGCTTAAGCGAAATTCAGGAGCGAGGTTCCACCACCTTTACTATCCCCAAAACCAAAGCCTCCATGGACACTATCAAAACCACTAGAAGTTTCCCTAACGTGTCCATTGAAATCTCCGCCAATGAATACCTTCTCGATGTGTGGTATACCCCTCACCACCTCATCCAAATCCTCCCAAAAATGCTTCTTGACCTTCTCGTCCAAGCCTACTTGTGGCATGTAAGCACTAATAATGTTTAAAATAATCCCTTCAATGACTAGCTTGACAACTCTAGTATTTTATATTATTATTTTTTTAGTTATTTTTTTTTCCTTTCTTTAGTCTGTAGTTGGGATTTGATTGAAACTTTAGCATGCACTTATGAACACAAACTTTTGGCCTATTTGATTCTTCTCTTTTCATACTAATTGTAGTAGACTATTATTCATGTAGTTCTTGTCCTTCCATTTTTGCTACTATATCTGTTATTTCTTATACTTGATTAGTTCTATTTTGTTGTAATTAGTTTTAGATTATTTTTGACATCTTTTAGTAATTTCGTTGAGTCGAGAGTATATCGAAAATGACTTCTTTACCTTTTAAGATAGGGATAAGATCTACGTACACTCTATCTTTTCCATATCCTACTTATAGTCTACTTGTAGATTATACTGGATAGTTATTGTTGTTTTGAATTAACATAGAAAAGATACACTTTTTCTACGGTTGTTTTTCACTATTTACTCTTTTAAAATATTTCACCATGTTATCTCTCCTCGATAAAATATTTATTACTCTCTCCGTTCCTTTTTAATTGTCATAATTTCTTTTTTGAGAGTCAAACAATATGAACTTTTACCAACCTTTTAAGATGTATTTTTTCATCATATTGGAACGAGAAAATTCCAACTTATAGTACTTTGCGTATAGTTTTGAATATCCAAATTTTAATTTTAAAATATTGAATTAATCTAATATAACTTAGAAAATTAGTCAAATTGACTTTCGAGAAGTGAAACATGACAACTATTTTGAACCAGAGGGAGTATATATCTATGTCTAACTCATCATATTTTGAGACCTATATTTTTAGCAAGAACAACATGTATTTTGAGAACTTCTCAACAATCTCACCTGTTGCGTCAAGGTCTTTTTTTTTTTTTTTTTTTGAAAATTGAGGGTAGGGGAAGGGAAAATAGGGAGGGGATTACAATGTGGGGAATCGAACCCTCACAAACAAGGTGAAAGTTAAGGCAATCAACCAACTGAACTACTAAATTCCTCCTGTTGCGTCAAGGTCAACTATACAAAACAAATAAAGCTTGAGATGTATAACTTCATCAGAAAAATGACCTACGTACGTTGTATTCGATCCAGTTATTGTATGGAATTCTTTGTTAACACACATACTAATAAATAATAGCAAAGCAGACTATCTTTTTTACGACAAGGGAACCCATGGCCGCTAACCTCAAGTATAATAGCATGCGAATCACACAGAAAAGGTAAACCGCAGTAGGCAGGACTCATATGACATGCAGAGGGATGTCGAAATTGAGACCCCTCATTTGAGAGGGCCCCTACTCAACCAACTCGGCTACCCTTACAGATAGTACAACAGACTTTATATACACAAGGGGGAGGATCGACCATTAAGATTTGTGCTGCTAATAAAATCATAGGCTATCTAAACCTCATTAGTATATGCTCAACTGAAGATTCTATCTTCCAGCTACATATTCATATCATGTAGATATGCACCATGCTGATACAAAATCATTGAATGCAATAAAGGTCAATGCCAAAGAAGAAAGAATTAGGTAATAAATAGCTGCTTGAATGCATTAATCAACTGCAAGTTCGTAGAGTAATTTGGTTCATCATTTGAATAGCTAAGTAAGGAAATAGCTGGAGTATATGACAGAGATTGACAGCTTAGTACAAAATGGGAGCTTCTTTGCTCAAAAGTTGTTTTAGGCTTTGGTTAATTCCAAGTGCTGCAAGTTGCTTCAGAGTAAATTTTGAAATGTGCTTGCTCTCCAGAAACACGGGTTGGTTATGCATCTTTCTGGTGCTCGTTACATGCTCCGATGATTAGCCTTATGTAATGTAGCTGCAATCAGTTGAAGCCATAAGACAATAGAAACATGAACAATAAATTAAGAAAACAGAGATATTACTAGCAGTTGCTTTAAGTGTCTTCTGATATCTTAGAACACAATGCTGAAAAGATGCATAAAAGGTAATTTGGGAGGGGGTTGGAGTCACTGACTGTTTGACTAAGAGCATTACAACTTGAACAAATCATGACTAAGATTATCATAAATATAAGTAGCGGATGGAATAAAACTTCCACTTCAAAAGATATAGTTTCTATCTCAGAAAGATCAACCTCAGCGTGATAATACATACTACACACATTCTTCAAGAGAAGGAGAAGCTTGTTCAACCTTTTGCTAGAACCTTGATCTTAAGCCCTAAGCTACTAAAAAATTAGGATATACGATTAGAGATCGTAGGTAAGTCATGCTCAATGGATAGAGAATTAACATCATAACATGAGTATGTAGCAGTGAACATTGAGAATGTGGTAAACAACACTTCCATCATAATATTATGGAAGATCAAACAGAATGTAAGAAGAATCTTAAAAAGTTCAACGTTGATATAATTAGCTCCATTAAGAAATACAAAAACAACAATAACATACCCAATGTAATCCCACAAGAGGATCTGGGGTGGGTAGTGCTTATGCAGACCTTACCCCTACCTTGGAAGGTAGAGAGGTTGTCGTTTCCGATAGACCCTCGGCTCAAGTAAGAGAATTAATTATAGTAGGTACCTTCCCATTTGAAATGACAGAGATTTGCACTTTCATATACTCTAGAGAAGATAGGATCCCAGTAAATAAAGCTTCACACCCAAATTTATTGCTCCTACAATCCCCTGTTCACAAGTATCCCTAATCTACTACCATGATCATAACAGCTTAATATTTCCTCATATGATTTCTCCTCATTCAACCATTTTATGCTAAAGTCAATGTTAATACAGAAGTGAAGAAAGATTCAACCTTTGATGTTAATGCAGTAGTGTCGAAAAAATAATAGTAAGCTCTTAGCAACAAGGAAAACCACCAAAACTAGATACTAGATCAGACCTTAAACCTTATACCATGATTTCATTTTTCCCTATCAAGTTTCACTTTAAAAAGGAGTAGCAATGAAGGCCCCCTATCAAAATAGTAATCTTGGAAAGGGTTATGCCTAGTGTTATAGGCGTATTCACCACTGATTTTCACATGCCTAGAATTATTCTTACTCTATCCAGAGACACAACACATTCTGATAAAACACTACTCGAAAAGAGAAACTATGTCTCAAGTCATTTACTTTTGAATGTTGACAACACCAAACACAACAACCACATATTGTTTCTCTCAAAAAGTTGTCTTTTCATGGAAATATACAAATAGCAATAGGACAACAAGATCTTGAAGAAGACATGGTGTGAATATTTCCCTTAAATATGTTAATGTCTTTTTCAATATTTAACAATATAGATAATATATATAATAACATATTTAGGTTGTGACAAAGTTGGTATCAGAGCCGTAGGTTCATTGATCTAGTCGTACCAAAACGGGTCTAGTAGAGTCTTGTGGAACAGAACAGAGACGTCTATACTTTTCTTCAAGAGGCTATAGGACCTTAGGAAAACTATCCGTTCTTTCTTCTTTCATGCTATAACTTGATTCAAATTGGTATCTGGCCCTCTTCATTTTTTTTCGCAGATGGTGAACACTAGGTCGAATAGAGCGATAGAAGCAGCCTGAGAACCAGCAGCTCCAGCTGCTGAACTGGTTATGTGGGGACGAGAATGAGGCAGAGGAAGGGGAAAGGGAAGGGTAAGGGGGAGAGCAACACTCGTCGGGGGTGGAGCTCAGGCAATAGCTGATCAGACCCGTCAGAGGTCAGTATCACCTCCCCCACCCCAGGATCATTTTGAGGAGGCTGAGGAATGGATGAGGTTGGTTTAGGACCAGAGGTAGAAGCACCGGCTGGAGGTACAGTCCTTCCTTTGATGTTTCTGGGGTTGTTTAGCAGGTTTTGGCTTTTCTTAGAGGGTTAGCTGGTACTGGAGCTACCCCCACTGTGCCGACTTTTCAGGTTTTGGGTGCTCATCCCACTGCCACTTTAGCTCCTAGAATAAATGAGGCTTCAGGTACTGATGCATTTTCGCATCTCGTATTAGGCCCCGTTATGATCGGGACCGAGCATGAATTGTTGACCAAGTTTCTGAAAATGAAGTCTCCTTCATTTCATGGTACTGATACTGAGGATGAATTTGAGTTTATCATTAATTGTTATGAGAGGCTTCATAAGTTGGGGATTGTGCAACAACATGGTGTTGAGTTCGTGACTTTCCAACTGCAAGGGGATGCCAAGCAGTGGTGGAGAGCCTATGTGGAGCGTCGGTCACCAGTTTTGCCTTAATTAACTTGGGCTCAGTTTCACGCCCTATTTTCTAAAAAGTATGTGCCTCGTACCCTTCGTGATCGTAAGAAGGATGAGTTTGTAGCCCTTGAACAAGGCAGTATGTCAATTGTGACCTATGAGGCCAAGTTTCATGCTCTATATCGCTATACTACCAGTTATTAGGAACCGAGGAGGAGAGGATCCGGTTATATGTTAAAGGTTTAAACACTGGTCTTCAGGTTTTGTCTGTTCACATGAATTCTGCAGGAAAAAGCTTTAATGATGTATCCGATTATGCGAAAAATCTTGAGGGAGTTCAACAGGCTAGTCAGGCTAAGACACTAGCCAAGAAGTCCCGGAATGTGGGTAACTACAGTGGTTCATATTCTAGGGGTCACAACCAGCAAGTTCATTCTGATCACCCTATTCATTCAGCCTTACTGGCCTCTACAGAGAGTCATTCAGGGGCTATTCAGCAGCCTCTAGTTGCTAAGGGCCAAAGCGCTTCCTATTCTTCGGCAACATGCCTTCTCTTGAGTGAGGTTATTATTATTGTAGTGCTGCAGGACATTTCAAGAGGTTATGTTTTTTGAGCCAGACAGGTAATCAAGCACAATAGTAGACCAAGGCTATAGTTCCAGTAGGTAGAGGTAGAAGTGGTAACGGTAAGGGTCGTCCATAGAGTGGATGGGGTAATAATCAGGGAGGTCGTGGTGAAAATAGAGGTAATGGTAATATAGGAAAGGGTGGAGTGCAGCCAGCTAGATATGTTACCCAGCTTGATAATAGGGCTCACTGTTATGTCTTTCCAGGCAAGATCGAGGCTGAGGCATCTGTCGCCGTTATTACAGATACTAGTCTTGTCTATGACCTGATGACTTCTGTTTTGTTTGATTTGGGTTCCACTTACTCTTATGTATCTGTTAGATTTGCTTTGGGTCTAGATTTGGTCTGTGATGTACTTGAATCTTCTGTGTATGTTTCTAGTCGGGTTGGATATTCTGTGGTGGTGACCCATGCTTATCGTGCATATTTTGTATTGTTTATGGGTTTTCAGACCTGGGTAGACTTGATCATTTTTGACATGCTTGATTTTGACATTATTTTGGATATGGCTTGGTTATCTCCATATCATGTTGTCTTGAACTGTAATGCTAAGACAGTGACTCTAGAAATACCGGGTATGGGTAAACTAGAGTGGGAGGGAGTGTACAAGTCTAAGTCGGTGCAAATCATTTCTTTTGTTCGGGCTAGAAAGCTAGTGGGGAAGGGGTGTTCAACCTTCCTGGATCACCTTCGGGATGTTAGTGTGAAGTCACCTTCTATTGAGTCTATTCCTGTGGTTTCTGAGTTTCAGGAGGTATTTCCTATGGATTTGCCTAGTATGCCTCTTGACAGGGATATTGATTTTTGTATAAATTGGAGTCAGGCACTCGCCCAATTTCTATTCCTCCATATTACATGGCTCCGAAGGAATTGAGGGAACTTAAAACTCAGTAACAGAAACTCCTTGATAAGGGATTTATCTGTCCGGTGTTTCACCTTGGGGTGTTCCAGTGTTATTCGTTAAAAAGAAATATAGTAGCATGAGGATGTCCATTAATTATAGGTAGTTGAAAAAGGTTACCATCAGGAAAAAAATATCCCTTGCCTTGTATTGATGATCTCTTTGACCAGTTACAAGGTGCTTCAGTATTCTCTAAGATTGACTTAAGGTCGGGTTACCATCAACTGAAAATTCAGCCTGAGGATATACCCAAGACCGCCTTTAGGACTCGGTATGTGCATTATGAAATCCTAGTGATGTCTTTTGGGTTGACCAATGCATCGGTGGCCTTCATGATCTTGATGAACGGTATTTTTAAATCTTTCTTGGATTCTTTTTTAATTGTTTTTATTGATGATATTTTGGTTTACTACAAGACCAAGGAGTAGTATGCAGGTCATCTTCGCATTGTCTTGAGAATTTTGAATGAGAAGCAGTTGTATGCAAAGTTCTCAAAATGCGAGTTCTGGTTGTCTTCGATTGCCTTTTTAGGGCATGTGGTCCTGGAAAAAGGGGTGATGGTAGATCCCTAGAAGATTGAGGCAGTTAAAAGTTGGGTTCAGCCTAGATCTTTGACTGAGGTTAGGATCTTCGTGGGTCTTGCTAGTTATTATTGCAGGTTTATCAAGAATTTTGTTTTTATTGCTACTCACTTGGCAAGGTTGACTCAGAAGGAGGTGCCATTTGTATGGTCAGATAAGTGTGAGGAGAGCTTCCAAAAGCTCAAGATACTTTTGACTACAATTCCTATTCTTTCATTGTTGGTTGAAGGTAAAGGTTTTGTTGTATTCTGTGATGCTTTACTTTTGGGTTTGAGTGTTGTGTTAATGTAGGATAGGAACGTCTTTACTTATGCTTCGAGGCAGTTGAAGCCTCATGAAAAGAATTACCTAACTCATGACTTGGAGTTGGCAGCGGTGGTGTTTGCACTTAAGATTTGGAGACATTATCTTTATGGTGTCAAGTGCGAGGTGTTCACAAACCATCATAGCCTGCAACATGTGTTCACGCAAAGGGATTTAAACTTGAGACAGAGGAGACGGATGGAGTTATTGAAGGATTATGATGTGACCATCCAATAACATCCGAGTAAGGCCAATGTGGTTGCAGACGTATTGAGTCGGAAAATGGTAAGTATGGGCAGTTTGACCTGTTTGAGGGTGTCAAGGTGACCCTTGGCTAGGGAGTTTCAAGCTCTAACATCTCGGTTCATGCAGTTTGACATTTCAGAAAGGGGTGGAGTGTTGGCTAGTATTGAGGTAAAGTCAACCTTCCTTGATGAAATTAAGACCAAACAGTTTGAGGATGTGGAATTGAATAAATTCCGGTATAAGGCGACCTCTAAAGAGGCTTTAGATGCCACACTTGACACGCGTGGAGTGTTGTAGTTTAGAGGGCGGATATGTGTTCCTCGGGTTGGTGATTTGATTCAAAATGTGCTTGCTGAAGCTCATGGTTCATGATATTCTATTCATCCAGGTGAAACCAAGATGTATCGTGACTTGAGGCAGCTTTAGTGGTGGCCTGGGATGAAGAGGTACATAGTGGAGTATGTATCTAAATGCAATAATTGTCAACAGATAAAGTACGAGCACCAAAGACCTGAGAGATTGCTCCAAAGGTTACCTATTCCTGAGTGGAAGTGGGAGAGGATGACTATAGATTTTGTGATAGGTATTCCTAAGACCTTGGGAAACCATGACTCGATTTGGGTCATAGTAGATAGGCTAACTAAAGTAGCCCATTTTATTCCGGTTAGAGTGGATTTCAGCTCTAAGCAGTTGGCCAAGATCTACGTCAAGGAGATAGTGAAGTTGTATGGGGTACCCCTTTCCAGCATTTCAGACAGAGGTACGAAATTTGCTTTTAAATTTTGGGACAGGTTGTACGAAGAGTTGGGCACCCAACTCATTTTTAGCATAACTTTTCATCCTCAGACTGATGGATAGTCACCATTCAGGTGCTTGAGGACATGTTGAGGGCATGTGTAATTAACTTCGATGGCCATTGGGACCAGTTCTTGCTGTTGTGTCAGTTTTCATACAACAACAACTATCACTCTAGTATTGGCATGGCCCCATTCGAGGCACTCTATGGGAGGAGGTGTAAATCTCCCATAGGATGGTTTGAGACTGGTGATGTGCAGCCTGTGGGCACTAATTTGGTGAAGGAAGCTCAGGAAAAGGTAAGGTTCATCCAAACCAAGTTGTTGGCAGCCCAGAGAAGGCAAAAGGAGTATGCAGACCGTAAGGTCAAGGACATGTCATTTAAGGTTGGTGAACAAACTTTACTAAAAGGTGTCTTCTATGAAGGGAGTTATGAGGTTTGGTAAGAAGGGCAAGCTTAGCCCTTCGTATATCAATCCATTTGAGGTTCTTGATGATATAGGTCCGATTGCATACAGGTTGGCATTTCCGCCAAGCTTGTCGGGGGTCCATCCGATGTTCCATGTATCCATGCTGAAGAGATATTATGGGGATGAGGATTACATTATCAAGTGAGATTCAGTTTTGTTAGATAAGGATCTTACTTATGAGGAGGAGCCGGTTGCCATTTTTGATCGGGATGTCCGGAAGTTGAGGACAAATAAAATTCGATCGGTAAAGGTAAAATGGAAGCATCGTTTGGTTGAAGAATCCCCTTGGGAAACTGAGAAGGATATGCGGAACAAGTACCCTCACTTGTTTGAGGATACATGTATTCTCTCTCTTCTTGACTTGGCTCATTTTTCTTATTTGATCATTCGGGGACGAATGATGGGTAAATTGATATATGTTGTAACAATCCTTTCCATCGTTACGGGTGAGTCAATCGTGTAAAAATTTGGGTTAAGTTTCTTCCCAAAATGAAAGTTAAAAATTTAAGGCCAGGCTAGTTTCAAATGAAATCGGAGCGAGGTATGGTCTACGGAAATCCAGGAATGGATTAGGTAAATGCAATAAAGTTTAGCTTTATTTTATCTTAGCAAACTCGATAAGAAAATCGTAGGACTTTTTCGGAAGTGAATTCGGGTGAGTAGAACTCCTGATATCAAACTTGACACAAATGGGTTAGTCTGAGATGTCATGATTTGAGGGTGTGAGGCAAAACTAGAAGGATTTCCAAGTTTCAACCTCGTCACTCCCACTATAACGGGTAGCATGCCTCTATAGAGACTCCCTCTATAGCGGAAAAATTCACGCTATAGCGGAAGTCAATGCCGATCAATCCCACTATAGCGGAGTAAATCGCTGTAAATACAAAAAAAATTCCAAAAATGGTTTATTATTTTAAATGCATTTTTGGACAAGGGCTTAGGTGATTTGAGCGATTTTCATAAGTTTCTCATCGATTTTCATTGTAAAGGTAAGTATTCATCCCCATTAACTAGTTTTTCGGTTAATTAACCTTAGAAACACTAGTTGACGGGTGTTGGGGAGGGTTTAAGCTTGACTTAGCTGATTTTCTGGTGCAAGAGGGTAAAATTGATGTAAAACCTTTGGGTTTTAGTTATTAATTGTTAATTTACTCTTGCATGTTAATAATTCCCTCATGTAACCATGAAATTGGTAGATTTAAGGTGAATTGTGGTAGAAAAGCCCTAGAACAGGGGAAATGATCATGAATTTGGCCTTGGGGGTTAGGGATTAGGTTGTAATCCTTGACATGGTAGGTTATTTGGTATATTATTTATTGTGTTCATGTTTTTAGACCACGACCAAGCAAAAATTACACGGAAAGGCAAGACTCAGGCTTAATTGAATGGTGCAAGCTTGGATTGAGGTAGGTGATGGTTTTAATGTAGTTGAAACTCAATTTGTGTTATATGTGCATAATAACTAATTTTTAGTATTGCTTGTACAATGCATGTTCAAGGAAAGTGAATGACTGTTTGATATCCTAAGTGTTAATCGCATGTAATGAACTTATATGAAAGCTTGTTGGATTTTACAAGTGTTGTTTGTTATCATTGTGGTTGTGATTGTTGTGATATCTGTCATTATATGGAATGTACCGATATTTGGATTACTCCATGGGATTGGTGATATAAGGTTGGCAGACACTTGATATCTGGGATTTGGTACATGGACAAGGACTTGTCCCCTACAGGTCATGACTAGTGGGTGCACACATAAGACCCTTAGCATGTGTACAAGGTACAGGTGAGTGTGACGATTTTTTGAGTGAATCGGAAATTATGTGTTTCTTAATTGCATTGGTTTCTTGAGTAAATCGGGTTTGTATGCTTAATTACTAAGGTGGTTTCTTGTGTAAATCGGGATGCATAATATTGTTATGTTGTTGTTATTAAGGATCCTTGAGTGGTTCGGGTTGCTTGTAAGTTGTGACATGGCTCTATGTTGTCCATTACTTGTATAAATGAGATATGGTTTTTATGATGAGTTGTGTCATGGTTGTTGAGTTTGAGCCTTGTTGTTGGTCTTAGTTTGACTTGACTGGTTATCCTTGTTGACTCTTTTTGACTAAACTTCATGTTGTACTTGTTTACAAGGTTAAATATTATGAACTTAAAAGATAGTTGCATGATAAGGTTCATGGTTGTCTGGTTGTACTATGTTTTGGTTATTTGTCCATATTTCTCATTTTGGATTGGCCGATGATCCTACTGGCACACCATTGTTTCTTGTGTCTTGATACTACACGGGTTCTTTTTTTTTTTTTTGGCTGAGTGTAGAGCGTATTCCAGCTACTGTTTCAAGACCTCAGCTTTGATTTAGATCATATTCGAACTCAAGGGCGAGCTACATCTTTCGGGCTACCGTGGGTTCTTCTATTATTTTCTAGTCACTTTGTTTCGGATTCAGACATTATATTAGTTTTTGGGGTTGCATCCCCTCTTTTAACATCTATTAGAGTTTTGGTATGATGACTTTCAATTCCTAGGAGATTATTTTCAGCATTATTCTATCGTTACCTTTCGTTATGTTATTGGATATTGTTCTTATTCAATGGAATTTGGTTTAGTTGCCTATTTTTGGCTAAGTGTTGATTGACTTATGATGTTGGTTGTTTCTCCCACCGGGGGTTTAGTGTGGGTGCCACTCATGGAAGGTTTAGGTCGTGACATAGATACTCCTTGTTATTAGCTGATAAAGTGAGAGGAGTGTTGATAAATTCAGGGTTAGAGATTAACGCAAGCCAAGATTTGAAACAGACTTGAATTTCAAGAGAGATTTTACAGGAAGCTTTGTGAGGATTCCAGTAACGAGTTCAGCCGGCAAAATAGGAATTTTCAAGATTGAACCTTGTAGTGAAGTTGATAGAAGTTGAGAATGGTTAATGAGTTTCCATAGTTTGGGTCTTCATGGAAGGTTTCATGTCCATGCAATTCCATTTGGGATTTTCACAAAAAATAAAGAAATAATTGCATAAAAGTGCATCCAACAATGTTACGTTACAAAATATAGCCCAATATACATTACATCATCAAAAATGACCCAATTGTATAGGCCCAAAATATTACTTTACAATCTATCACCCAATGCTCATTTAATGCACAATTCGTGAAATGTTTCATAGTTGTTCATTAATCCTACAACTAATGAACTTCTAAAGGAATACAGGTCTATAAAATTAGATGACCAAGCATATAGCAAATTTACGTTATAATTTCACAGTTGTAGCACGAATTTTTTGAATGTTCAACCATTATTGAAGCTTCAAGCTTCAAAATTTGAAAATTGAATTTTCGTAAATAAGCTTTGTTTCAAGTGGGTATGATTGCAAAAGATTGGTTATGTATTTAGGAGCCCAAATCCGAAGTTTTGGATGATTTGGTAAAGTTTTGAAGTATTTTTGGATAAATTTGGTGCTTGAATTCGTGGAAGAAGACGAAATCTTTTTTTTTTTGAATATTGTATTGTATATTGTTGTATATACAATCAGTCTTTTTATTTAGATAATTTTCTTGTTCCTCTTCATTTTATACACACTTACACAATGTAGATACATTGTTTAAACATTATATATACATATGTATATATTTGTATAATAATGTATCTTATTGAATAATTGTATATATAACATTATGCAATATAATAAAAAGACTATATTGTATATACAATAAAATATACATACGTATACAATGTTATACAAAAAAAGTTACTTTTCATTCCATGGCCAAATCCTGGTTTTGGGCTATAAAAATATAATGTACTTTTTTGACCATGAAATTGCAATGTATATTTGCAATGTGTATTTTTTTATAATTATCCCAAAAATAAACCCTACGGGGCTATTATTTTGATGTTTTTGTTTTCCTTAAACCCTCACATTCAATTATTCTTATATTATTTTTATTTCTCCCCCGGGAGCAACCACCTTTTTTTCGTAAGAAAAATTATAAAAATCCTCAAATATCCTTACCATATATATTTATTCTCTCACTACTTTAAAATAATTACAAATATCCCATTTATTTATTATTTGATCACTATAATACTAGATACATGGTAATCTTCAACCAGCCGCAATGCTCCCACCAAAAGTTTCACAAATCTCGCACATGTATCATTCTAATCTTTTTCCTTCCCCAAATCATGCAAACTGATAACAGTCGTATTCCCCATCTTTCTGTTTCACGTTCTTCTCTCATCTCCCTCCATGTCTCCGCCACCACTGGAGGATGAGAACCACTGATGGGCTGCCGCGAATTCCACCACAACTTCCAACTCACCGAAAATTTCGCCCAATGTTGATATTTTTTTTCATCCACCATTGTTGATATTTTAATTTTCAAATTACAGAACTTTTCCATCTAGAAGATCGGCCCGCTAAGGGTGGTGCAAGAGGAGGTTTTGCTAGCGGAATTCGGTTATGTTTAACATGGGAATTTGAGACTGTTATTTTTTTTACTCCCCCCGTTTCAAAATGAATGACCTACTTTCCTTTTTAAGCCGTTGAAAAATGAATGACCCTTTCTTTTTTTAGCAATACTTTAATTTTAACTTTCCATGTGACATATTTAAGACCACAAGTTTTAAAGATATTTTGGTACATTTGACATAACTTAGTTTAAGAGCACAATATTCAAAAGTTTCTTTATTTTCTTAAACTCCATGCCTAATCAAAATACGTCATTCTTTTTTAAACGGACGGAGTATTATTTTGCTTTAATAAAGATGTATTTATGTTGCTGCTTCTTCTTTTCTTCCTTAACAGTTATTTGTCAAGAAGCCCTACGATGGGGATTTTTTCCTTTATGAATGGATATATATACATGAAAAGGGTAAACATATATCAACGTACTTCCTTAACGGTATGGAGAGACTTGGATACATTGATCGCAATATACAATATTCTAATAAAATGGACAAAATCACCTGACACTGTCTTGCACAGCTGACACAAGTTGTGTTAAAAATTGCTATTATTTGTGCCACGATTTGAGTCTACACCCTGGACGCAACAAGACACTTAGGACCACAAGTAATCCCAAAAAGACCCCTGGTATTGAAATGACTCTAAAGAGACTCCACAATAAACTTAAGCAGAAGCATTTTTCATAAAAACATTTGGGCGTGGATAAGTTGTAAAAATATCTGAAGGTAATACTGAACTATCATATTAGACTGTCTTTGTCTGAAAGTTTCTACTATACATGGATGAGTTGTTGAGACAAGACCCCCAACTAAGGACCCGTTTGGTCATAGATATCCCAAGTAGTTTTTGGGAAAAAGTTTGACAAAAAATGTTTGGCAATACAATTTGTCACTGAGGGCACATCTCCTCTACAGAAAGAAGTAAATCATCAGCAAACCCAAGTTGTACTAGGTTGACCTTAGCACATCCAGGATGGAATTTGAATTCAAGAACATCTTTCAGGGGCTTTAAGAGTCCACACATGTACTCCATGATATTAATATTTTTGAGTAAACATTTTTTATTGGTCTCAATTAGTAAAATTGTAAGAATTGGGAAAGTTGTAGTAATTTTCACAAGTTTCATGTTTTGTCAGAAAATTGCAGCTTTGAAATTCAAATTGGAGTTCAAACGCAACTAAATATAGTTTTGTAGTTGTTATTAGTGGCAGTTGATAGTTCATACAAAACAAAATTTAGTATAACGTGAGAGAAGGCAGAATTCAAAATGAATTACAAAGATTCAGACTCAGATTACATTCAACAAATATATATATATATATTCACCTCTTTTCTCCTTCTAGGGGTTACGTTTCTTGTCTCTCTTTTTCAAGTTATATTTTGTAATAATTTTACAATGCCTTTTTAGTAAATTGAATGATGAATTTTGTGTTTGTTGATAAAGTTCTCATTTTTAGCTCTATAAAATTCACGTGATGTGTATATATAAAGAGAGAGAGAGAGACAAGAAACGTAATGCCTAGAAGGAGAGAAGAGTTGAACACGAAGAGATATACATACATCTTTTCAGGTTATTTCTTATAATGATTTTACAGTGTTTTTTAGTGAATTAAATAATGAATTTTTGTGTTTGTTGATAAATTCTCATTTTTTTAGTTCTATAGGATTCACGTTTTTTTTTTTGAATTCTTGATTTGTAATATTGTATCTTTATTTTGTTGGAAACAAGACCCTGCATTTAGTTTATGTAATCAAAACTCCTATATATGATGTTGTTGTTAATTATTTGGTCTCTGTTAAAAAGACTTTTGCTTTAGATATTTTTAGTTTATTGAGTGATTCAAGAAATACTTTAATGTTACGAACGCGGAACGACATCATGCATCTTCTAAAATCAGATATAATATATTTGAGTTAAAAAATTCACTAAATATGCACATGTATTAAATTAGTATCAAATTATAACAACTGGGGACATTTTTTTAAAAATTTCAGACCCATAAAATTAAAATCAAAGCTCCATCTTTGTGCTTTGAATTTTTCTTGCTCTTTTCGATTTAAATAATCATCAAGATTGATTTTTCCTTTGTTCGAGAAATGAATTTCATTTGATCAAATGCATGAAATGAAGAAACTTCATGAATTGATATTTTTTCTTAATCATTGAATTTGAAATTAGCTTTATTTTATTGCATCATTCGTACACATAATGTATCAGATCTGAATTTTATAATACACATATTAAAGCTTCTCTTCTTTATAACTTGATAACGATAATCTTATATTTACAATTATGCAGGTTTGATATTCCTGAAACATGCTTTTAATTTTTCAATTGTAAGTATTTAAATGTTATTTACTTTATTTGTGATGCTGATTTTGTAACTTTTTCAATAAAATTGAAATATATCATATTTAGATTACGAATTCCTATGATTTTTTCGGAGTTTGTTAGTTCAATGTATGTACTTTTATCTATAGGCTGCATATGTTGTACCTAATTTCATACTAGTTAAAACACATGTATAAATCCTAAAAAGAGATTGGTAAGATCTATTTTCTTCCTTTTATTAAAGTCAAATTTTCATGTCTTTACTTATTAATGTGTGAATAAGCATGTAATTTTTTATTGTTAGGTTCTTAACAAACTCTCTGAAGTTATGATATATTTTTATTTAATATGTACATATAATCACAAAACTTAAAGTGGCCTAGACTGTATTTCGAATAAAATTATATTTTCGTTTGTATGATTAAGACTAGTTGCTAGATCTCGCATAAAATGAAGGAAACTTATTAAGTCTAGACTATGCTTTATTTCGTCTTGAAAAAATATTTACTTTCCCTTTAATTGAGTTTTATTCTCATAGTCAAATACTGTTTTTACATTGATGTTGAGGATGGATCTCAAAGTCAACAGTTGGAGTCCTTGTTATCCTAATCTGCATATCGAACACATTAATTAAACAATCAAAAAATACAAAATCTTATAACTTTGCTTCAGATGCTTAAGTTGTTGAAAGGAAATGACTCACACTAGTGAAATTTGGAAAGATCGTAGATATGAAGGCAGATGTGATGATCGAGATAAAAGTGAAAACTATGGATTCTCAAACACACAACTTGCGCATTAGCAATCAGATACTTATTTACTTATATTAAGTTCCTCGCATCTCTTATATGACTAGAGTTGCGAGGAACTTAATATAAACAAACAATTACCTGATTGTTAATGTGCAAGTTGTGTGTTTGAGAATCTATAGTTTTCACTTTTATGTCGATTATCACATCAATGCTTTTATATCCACGGTCCTCAAAAGTTTCACCAATGTGTGTCATTTTCTTTCAATAACTTAAGCATCTAAAACAGGTTAAGTTATAAGATTTAATGTTTCTCGATTGTTAATTATGTGTTTGATATGCAAATTAGAAAAATATGGACTACCAACTGTTAACTTTGAGATCCATCCTCAACATCAATGTGAGCACAATAGTTTACTATAAGAATATAATTCAATTGAATAAAAATAAGTACTTTTTTCAAGACAAATATAAAAGCATATATAGACTTAACAAATTTTCTCCATTCTATTTGAGATTCTGCAATTGATCTTAATTGTATAAATGAAAAGATATATATTATTTGAGATTCAATTCAATTCACTTTTAAGTCTTGTAATTATATGTACAAATTAAATGGTAATATTTCATTACTTCGGAGCTAGTTAAGAATCTAATAATGTCAATTTATATGCTTACTCACACATTAATAAATAGAGAAACAAAAATTAACTTTAATAATAAGAAAAATAAATAGATCCTACATGCGTCTTCCTAGAATGTAGCTTATGATGAAAAGTACAAAAATCAAACTAACAAACTTTGAAATCATCGTCGAAATTCATAAATTAAACAGGATATATTTTACTTTTTAAATTGAGAAAGCTATAAATTTCACACTACTAATAAAGTAAGTCATTTAAATACTCACAATTAAAAAATCGAAAGAATATTTCAACAATACCAAACCTGCAAACTAATAAATATAAGATTATTGTTAGCAAGTTACAAGGAAGAGAATTTTTTAAAATGTGTATTATAAATCTTAGACCTGAGGCGTACATGTACATGAATAATGTAATATAAAATTAATTCAAATTCAATGATAAATAAAATAATTAATTCATGAAGTTCTTTCATTTAATGGCTTAGATTAAATGAACTTCTCAAGCAAAAGAAAAATCAATCAAGATAATTATTTAAATCGAATAGAGCAAGAAAAATTCAAAAGCAAAAAAGACGAAATCATAATTTTAAGTTTATAGATTCTGAATTTTAGAGTAACATCTTCAGTTGCTAATAATTGGATACAAAATTTAATAAATGTACATATTGAATGAACTTCTTAACCCAAATATATTATATCTGATTTTAGAAGATGCATAATGTCTTTCGCCCAAATATATTATATCTGATTTTAGAAGATGCATAATGTCTTTCGATATTTTCTTGAAGCACTCAACAAACAAAACACGTCTAAAGTAAAAGCCCTTTTAGAGGGCTCTTTGAACACATAATTTTTTATCAGTCAAATAATTGACAACAACCTCACATATGAAAGTTTTGATTACATAAACTAAGTGCAAGGTCTTGTTTTCAACTTATAAAACAAAAATACAGTGTTAGAGATAAAAACTTCAAAAACTCAAAAAAAAAAAAAAAAAAAATAACATGGATCCAATAGAACAAAAAAAAATCAATACTTATCAAAAATTTTGTCATTTAATTCACCAAAAAAGCACTTTAAAATCACTATAAAAATAACTTAAAGAGAGAGAAAAAAAACATAACATCTAGAAGTAATGAAAAGTTGAATGTAATTTAAGTTTGAATCTCTGTAATTAATTTTGAATTTTGCCTTCTCTCACACTATACTAAATTTAACTTGAGGCAATGAGAAGTAAAGAGGACCAAGTTTTGTTTGTATGAACTATTATTGTCACTAATAATAATTGCAAACAATATTTATTTGTGCTTGGACACCAATTTAAAATTGTAATTTTTCTCATAAATATGAAAATTATCACAATTTCCTCAATTTTTACAATTTTACTAGATGGGATCAATAAAAAAATTTAACTCAAAAATATCAATCTCATGAAGTACTTTACATGAAAAAGGACTCAAAATATGATGATTTTTGAGTATCAAAAAACTTTTTCTTAGTAATCTAAACAAAATTAAAATGCTTGGCAATAGTGCTTATACTGATTCCACTTCTATGCCCAAGATTATCATTCAAATTATTCAAAACGAGGATATTATCATATATGGGTTATTTTATAAAGAAATTAAATTAAAGAATCTAGTATTTATCCCCAAAACCAAAGATTGACTCAAGCAACTCAATTCAAGACTTCAAAAAAAAAAAATCTATGAACATTCAAAAAGTGCTAAGAAAAAAACTCAAGTTCGAAAGCTTTTATTGTTCAAATATTGATTTTAGAGAAAATCCCCTAAATGTTCCTCACCCGTAACATTGAAAAATCACTTTATAATAAACCTAAAATAGAAAAATGAAAGAACTTTATTTTAGAAAAAAAACCTGATGCTCAGGAAGAGAATTATTGAGTATAAATAGACCTGAAAAAGCTTACTTTTTAATTTTATCTTTGTAATCTTGCAAGAAGCTTACAATTTCTATACAATATATCATATCTTTGAAAACGATAATACTATAATAGTTGATTTCCCCATTGAAATCAATAAAGATGAATTTATAAATAAAAATATTACTAAAAATATTTTTATTTTGAAAGAAAAAAATAATATATTTTTGGTACTTAATTTTATTAATCTTTAAGGAAAAACTTTACAAACCAAAGCTAAAGTTACCATAACTAGCTAATCTATCAATTTCTTACTCTTAGTTCTGCCTCTCAAGAAATTCACAACTTCTAATTTCTCTCCAATAATAAATTTTTTTTTATTTATGCTATCTTGATAATAATGAGGTTAGAGGCTTTGGAGAGCCCAAATAAACTCAGTTTTTAACAATTTTGTTGAGCTACCAACCATAGCTAAAATAATCCTAACTATTGATAAATAACAAATCACATCTCTTAAAATTAGAACAAGACAAACTGCACAAGAGAGCAACAAGGAAGGAAACATAACACTTCAAATCTATATATGATATACCACATAAAGCAGTGGAACTCACAAGCATAAAGATATACAGGTTGTCAGATTCTACAACAGACATCAAGAACTACACAATCTATAACAACATCGCGGGAAGTTGAAATACACTTTACAACAACATAAAAACTTATAAAGGTATAAAGATGACTCAGTATATCTCAGAAAAGACACACCTCATCATAAGAAGGGAAGATCTCATATCAAAATGGCTTGTACAACAAAAGAAAAGATATATCACAGCTCACAAAAGGCAGACCTGGTGGGTAAAATAAAGAAGACCAAAGATCAGACTTACATAAAATAAACGGAAAAGGGTCAAAACTACTCCTGAACTATTCTAAATAGAGCAAAAATACCCTCCGTTTGTTTTTTGACTCAAAAATACCCCTCCGTTTATTTTTTGGCTCAAAAATGCCCCTCATTTTAACGAAGTGCCAAAAAGGGCCAAAACTACCCCTGAACTATCCAAAATGGAGCAAAAATACCCCTCTATTTATTTTTTGGCTCAAAAATACCCCTCACATTAATGGAGTGCCACCAAGCACACCACGTGAAAAAAAATTGTCACATGGTTAGTCCACGTCAGTGTCCCATTTAATACCCAACCAACCCACTTAACCATAATCCAACTTAACAATCATTTAATAACCGTACCCAACCCATCTTAAAAAAAATCCGACCCGTCCTCATAAGTAAATGGTAAAGATAGATCTATCCTTCATTTCACTTGAACTCAAAAAAAAAAAAATCGATGCAGACTAGGGATTCTGAGGAAAAAGAAAGCTCTTAGTACATAGGTTGATTTTTTCCCTAAGGGCTTTCTTTTCCCTCAGAATCCCTAGTCTGCATCGATTTATTTTTTTTTGTAGATTTTAAGTGAAATGAAGGGTTGATCTATCTTTACCATTTACTTATGAGGACGGGTCGGGTTTTTTTAAAGATGGGTTGGGTAAAGATATTAAATGACTGTTAAGTTGGAATATGGTTAAGTGGGATGGTTGGATATTAAATGGGACACTGACGTGGACTAGCCATGTGACAATTTTTTTTTCACGTGGTATGCTTGGTGACACTCCATTAATGTGAGGAATATTTTTAAGCCAAAAAACAAATGGAGGGGTATTTTTGCTCCATTTTGGATAGTTCAGGGGTAGTTTTGGCCCTTTTTGGCACTCCGTTAAAATGACTGGCATTTTTAAGCCAAAAAATAAATGAAAGGGTATTTTTGAGCCAAAAAACAAACGGAGGGGTATTTTTGAATCAAAAAACAAACGGAGGATATTTTTGCTCTATTTCGAATAGTTCAGGGGTAGTTTTGACCCTTTTCCGTAAAATAAAAGGCAAAAAAGAGGGCTAAAGATACTAATCGAATTCATCTAAACTAAGGCTGAACGTGGACCTTTCAAATTTTCTGATTGAGGTAAGTTCCATAGATGGTGGGTAAGAGTTGAAGTCTACGATGCCTCTGGTACGAAGGGAGATCAGAGCTTGAACGAATAAGAAGAGAAGAAATTTTCGACACTGGTGGGTCAGTTTCTAATCCCAACACCGACCAAATGAGAGTAATTCAAAACTTCCTGGATAGACATTCTTTAAATTTTTTAGTTTGATTTTCTTTTGTTTTTGTTTTAAATTTAGGCTGGCTACTTTTGGGCTTGGTCAGACTCTACTTTCTTCTTTTTTATTAATAAAAAGGCCCAATAGGTCAAAGTTTAATTTATTTTTTAAAAAAAATGAGGTTTGGGAGATCATAAATTTAGAATTCAATATTTAAAAGTGCGGAAGCAAAAAGAAAAAAATAATATTAAAACTAGAAATGAAGATATGAAAAATTCAAAGAAACAATCCAATAATTTCCAAGAATGCAATGATCTAAAGTTTTGACAAGATCCAAGTAACAACATATAGATTTATGAGAAGAAATCTAACGCCTTTACTTGAAAAGATGTAGCAAAACAATGAATTCGAATCGACAAGATCCAAGTAAAAATATATAAATTTATCAGAAGAAATCCAATGTCCTTACTTGAGAAATGAATCAAAATAATAGATTCGAATCGACAAGATCCAAGTAACAATGCATTAGATCTATGAGGAAAAATCTAATGCTTTTACTTGCGAAAGCAAATCAAAATGATAGATTCGGATCGACAAGATTCAAGTAACAACGCATAGATTTATGAGAAGAAATCTAGTGTCTTTACTTGAGAAGCAAATCAAAATGATAGATTCGGATCTTGAACATTTTATGAGTAACTAAAGACAACAATTAGTACATAGAAACTAATCGCTTTCTAAAGAATACCAAAAAAGAATCAAAGTTATCAAACGAAGAAATTACCAAAGTACGAATCACAGATGTTCAAAAGAAAATCAAAACGACAGATTCAAATCGACAAGATCCAAGTAACAACATATAGATTTATGAGAAGAAATCTAACGCCTATACTTGAGAAAACGAATCAAAATTATAGATCCATATTTTGACTACTTTATGAGTAACTTAAGACAATAATTAGTATGTGGAACTAATCGCCATCTAAAGAATACCAAAAAGAAAATCAAAGCTAATGGAAGATGAATTACATTATACCTTAAACTATGAAAATAATAAAGATTGAAAGAGAAATTCTCAAAGTACAAGTACAGATGTTTAAAAAAACTCTTAATGTAATGTGTCCTTAATGAATGAAAAAGCGCTCCTATTTATAGGAGAAAAAAAGGTGTCCGCCGCCCTATAAAATCCTTGAAGAATAATCTAGAATTTAGATAAAATCATAGTTTGGTGGCGGCGTTAGAAACTAAAACCATAATATTTGTGGCTGAACTAAGGACTTTTTGGGCTGAGACTCATTTGAGCCTGATTGGACTGTTGATTTCAACTCCACTTAAGGACTAAAATTGGTCTCCTTTTGGGCTGATTTTGGGGTCTTTTGTGCGTCACTTTGGACCTCTTCAAGACTAAATTTTGAACCTTAATATTCCTCCGCTTAGATTTCAACTTTGGCACCAACTAATTCCTTGGTCTTGAACTCTTCTTCCCCAACAAAACACCTTTGAATATGTTATAGTCATGTAACCAATAAGGCATGAGTTCAAGCAAGCAATTATTAGGTCATGAGTTCGAGCAAGCAATTACTAGGTCACAATTCAAACAAACAATTAGTAAGTCACGGGTACGAGCAAGCAATTACTAGATCACGAGTTCGAGCAAGAAATTATTATATCATGAGTTCGAGCAAGCAATTACTAGGTCATGAATTCAACCAAGTAATTACTAGGTCACAAGTTCAAATAAATAACTACTTATGTTGTTAGCATTAGAATAGATTATCTACATCACATCACTTGTAGAGTCGTCCTTTTTCTAATCTTGCAAACATCTCCCTACTTTGTACTTCAGTAAAACTTCATATACACTGAAGCAACGATAAATCTATCATCTAACTTATAAATCACGGGCTCTAGCAAGCAATTACTAGCTCACAAGTTCGAACAAACAATTACTAAATCAAGAATTCAAGTAACTAATCACTAGATCACAAATTTAAACAAGTAATTACCAGATCACGAGTTTAAACAAGCAATTACTAATACAATTTGTATTAGAGTAAATTATTTACATTATATTTGTGGATGAACTAAATACTTTTCGGACTCTCTTGGTCGTGGCTTTTAAGCCCCATTTGGGCTTGATTGGGCCGTTAATTAAAGTTAGGTGTGGTTATGTAGACTATACACTGATGTTTGTCTAATTCTTTAGTTTTTTCAATTCATTTCCCTTGGACTTAACCTCTTCTTCCCAACAAAACATCTTTAGATATGATATTGTCGTGTAACTGATAAGTCACGAGTTCAAACAAACAATTATTAGATCATGAGTTCGAACAAGAAATTACTAATTAAGTCCTGAATTCAAATAAATAATTTAAAATGCTATTAATATCAGAATAGATTATCTACATCACATCACTTACATTGTCATTCTTTCTCTAATCCTGCTGAGGTCTCCCTGCTTTGTACTTCTGTAAAACTTCAGATACATTTTAGCAACGATAAATCTATCATCTCACTTATAAATCACAAGTTCAAACAAACAATTACTAACTCACAAGTTCGAACAAACAATTATTAAATCACAAATTCAGCAAAACATACCTAGTAAAACTCCACAAATAAGGTTTGAAATTACTAAATTACTTGTTCAAAATCACGAATTCAACAAGTAATTATCAAATCACGAGTTCAAACAAGTAATTACCATATCCCGAATTTAAACAAATAATTTCTAATGCAACTTACATTAGAATAAACTATCTACATCATACCCCTTCGAGTGTCACCCTTTCTTGAATCCTGATCAAGTCACTCTAATTCATACATTAGTCAAAAAAAGGTCTCTCTCATATTTCGACACAAATTCCCAAAATCCATAATAAGGTATGAAATTACTAATTTACTTGTTCGAAATCATGAATTCAAATAAGTAATTACAAATCAAGAGTTCAATCAAGTAATTACCACATCACGAATTAAGACAAACAATTACTAATAGAACTTACATTAGAGTAAACTATTTACATCATACCTCTTCGAGTGCTGCCCTTTCTCGAATCTTGCTAAAGACATTCTAATTCATACGATAAAGTTATCATCTCACTCATAGATCACGAGATCGAACAAGCAATTATTAAATCACGAATTCAACAACAACATACCAGTAAAATCCCACAAGTAATGTTTGAAATTACTAAATTACTTATTCGAAATCACGAATTCGAACAAGTAATTACCATATCACGAGTTCAAACAAGTAATTACCATATCCCGAATTTAAACAAACAATTTCTAATAAAATTTACATTAAAATAAGCTACCTACATCGTATCTCTCCGAGTGTCGTCCTTTCCCGAATCCTGCTAAAATTCTCTTCCTTTGTTGACAAATATTTTTGGCAAATAATCCAAATTTACAAAAACTAGAGAAAACCAGTTTTTGGGTCAAATTCTATTATTTTGGAACTTATAAAAATTTAAACTTTATCCCAAACTTTTATATTTTATAAAAATACCCTACCGTTTATTAATCCCAACTAAAATCTATTTGCCAACCAACCCAATTAATAAACCTTGTCATTTGACTCAATTATGTAATAGTATTGTTGCATAGCATTTGTTAAAAGTAATGTAAATAGAAAAATTGGATGCTCCTTCGTGAGTTGAGAAAACTTCGGTAGCTCCTACATTGATGTGTGAAATTGTTTATAAGCAGGTTAGAGTTTATAATTTATGAGTTTAATTTTTATCATGGAACATATTCATTATAAAATGATAATACAAGAGTTATGGATAATTTTAATAGTTTTTAGAGCTTATGGGTATAAATCATATTTCTTTAAAAAGTCAAATATTTTTTCCAAAAATATTTGGGAATCTATGACCAAACGCTAGCTAACTCTAAAACAGCTGAAATATAAGTCTGAAATAACTAATCAAACTGAACTACTAAAAAGTCCGCGATAGCTAGAACTAATTAATATAATGAATACTATGTTTGGTATTAGCATTTTAGTTGCAATGAATAAAATTCAGCATACAAATGATGTTTGGTTACTAGTTTACAGTCCCACATAATTTAAACATGTATAAATTATAAAAAAAAAAATATGTATTATTTTGCGCATGGCAGGAAATGAAATAACTAATACTCCTATCGTTTCAATTTGTTTGTCTTTAACTAGTACTATTGTTTGCTAATAGTATGTTGTTGTTGTGGATTACAGTACTGGGTATGTTGTTGTAATTGAAAAAAGACTTGAATTTTGTGGCCTTAAGTTAAAGATCTGTATAATATACCAAAATGTCGTTTAATCTTGTGACCTTACATATGCGTGTGAGATGTTGAAATTAAAGAGTTGTCAAGAGACATTCTTTCTAAATAGATAAAAAAGGAAGTAAGACAAACAAATTGAAACGGTGAGAATACATGAATAACTAATCCCCACATAACTCTAACCAGCCGTTTCTGAGTTCCATACGAAGTAAATTGCCAGTAGCTAGTTGAAGTTAAGAAGTTATCACAATTAATCCATCTGCACCAATGTTTACTCTAATTAAGCTTTCCAGGACACAAGCAGAGACGAGGCATTTAATATAAACACAACAAGAACACATACCCGGTGTAATCCCATAAGTAAAGTCTAAGAAGGGTGGTGTGCACGCAGACCTTACCCCTACCTTTAGAAGGTAGAGAGATTGTTTCCGATCGAAACACATTTAATATATACACATTTATAAATATCTTTATATAGTCCAATTCTTGGACTCCACACTCTGTATGCTGAATTCATTTCTGCCTATGAACTAACTTTTTTATAATGAATGAAAGAAATTAGCAAGTTTCTTTGACACAGACTGTTGAGATTCATCAAACAGATCCTCATCATTATCATCAAAGTCATCCTCATTTTCGAAAACCAAGTGCATCCCATGCTTCTTCAGTTTGAGGCCATTAAAACGTGGACGCTCTCTAATTGCAACCTGAAGCCTGTCACCTTCTTTCAACATTAACGTAAAATAACTGTATTCTTGAAATCTACATAAATATAGCTGATCTTCATCTGTATCAGGAACCCCCAACAGGTACAAAGTCTTCTTAAGTTTAGGTTTAGCATCACCTGGTGTGGTAATCATTGCTTGTATATCCACGATTGCTGGGACTTCGTGTCTGAAATTATCTTCTACTTTTTGGTCAAGAGAGATAACTACGCCGATGATCACCCCTTTGAGATCACGGTTCTTGTGAGTTGAGACGTTAGGTACTTCCAGAATAAACCAATCTGGAAGGTCATCCCCTGGAACACAGAGATACTCCATATGCCTTAGAGAATCCTGCATTCAGAGTCTTAGTAAACTTGATATAGAAATGTAAATATAATCTTGATGTCTAAAAGAGGAGTAAAAGAGAAAGAACCTTAGAAATCCTCCTCTTTATAGAAGGCAAGCACGCGTTGCAACCGACTGTATACAATCTTTTCAAAGATTTCAAGCTTTCAATGCCAGGAATATCTATTATCTTCTTGCAATTACTGAATCGGAGTTCTTCCAAATATTCCAAATTTGATATGCCAGCTATCTCTTCCAATGCGGAGCAGTTTGCAGCATTTAACCATACCAAACTTGAGGGAAGTTCAGGGAGAAACTTGAGCTTTCTGCAGTTAGGGACAAACAAACGCTTGAGAGCAGAGAGTCCTCTCATGCTAGAAGGGAGGCTGCAAAAATCGTTGTATCCAAGTTCGAGGTCTCCCAAAGCAGTCAACTTCTGAAAATCATCCGAAATCTTGCCAGATATTTTCCATGCATGAGCATCTAGGAATTCCAAGGATGAGAGATTCGAAAATGATTCTGGAAGAGTAACACGTTTAGAGCTTTCTTCTCTATGTAAATCTCCCATATCCCGCAGTTCATCCTCTCTAGGCTGTGGTTTCTTTCTCATCTTCAGTAGCTTTAAGCTTGAAAGCATTCCAATTTCATCGGGTAATTCTGAGACAGCAGTTTCAGCCATATAGAGGTAACACAAGCTCTTAAGGCTTCCAATTGAAGCAGGAAGATGTTGAAGATTCAAACAGTTGGTCAGGTTCAACGTCCAAAGTCTTTCCAATAAGCCTATCGAGTGTGGCAACTCAGTAATTGATGTATTATGTAGGTCCAAAGTAGTTAAACATAACATATTTCCGGTTGAGCTAGGTAAAGATCTGATAGAACTGCAGTATCCCATCTCAAGCTTCTCAAGGGACTCGAAGTTCCCTGACTGGAAACTTAGTTCACTAACTGAAGTACCTTGTAGACAAAGCCTAACCAATGACGATAAGCTACTCACAGAATTGGGCAATTCAATCAAGGATTTGCAATTGCTGACGGTAAGGAACTTCAATTGAGATAATAAACCAACAGAAGGTGGTAATTCTTTTATGGAGCTGTTATCAAGATAAAGTCCTATTAAAGATCTAAGATTGCCGAGGGAATCGGGAAGTGAGATGAGCCCCTTGCACATTCTCAAGCATAATTCCTCAAGATTTTTCAATTTTCCAATGGAATCAGGCAGCTCCTTTAAAGATGATCCACTAAACGAGAGCTCTCTCAGTGAACTTAGATTCCCAATAGCTCTAGGCAGTAACTCCAAAGACCAGCAACCATTTAAATTCAACATCTGAAGATTCTTCAGGTGGAAGATAGAGTTAGGTAGCTTTGTTATTGCGGTACCATCTAGAAGAAGCTCTCTCAAAGATTTCCAACCACTCAAGTCCTCTGGTAACTCTCTTAGACTCGAGCAATCAGATAGGATAAGCACTTCAAGACGTTTCAATCCAGACACATCATTTGGAAATGCCAAAAGGTTCTTACAGCCCTTCATGTTTAGATGAGTCAACATAGTCAAGTCTCCAATTGATGGATGGATCTCAACCAGTTCATTGCATTGCTCAAGAATCAGCTTCTCCAATTGAAGTCCAGATAAATCAGGGATTTCCTTAAGTTGGCGACAGCTATGTAGATTCATAACTTTCAGCTGCTTTGACATCTATCGGATGAAGATTTTCTCAGTCATTGCGAAAAGAAATGGACCCTTTGAGATCAGTAGACAGTAAAGCCAAGAAGTTAAACATTAAGAAAAAGAGCTGATAGTGCCTAGCGAGATAAAGGGATGACAAACCAACAAAAATTTTCAAGTAAAAACAATAAAAATTGCACCTTTTCTTTGTGCGTTTCAATTTCATAGAACCTGAAAAACAATTCTCCACTTACCTGACAAAGCTTGTGAATCTAAAAACCATCTAAAAAAAGGGCACAAGATGCACTAAAGCTCCCATTATGTGCGGGGTCGGGGAAGGGCCGGACCACAAGGGTCTATTGTATGCAGCCTTACCCTGCATTTCTACAAGAGGCTGTTTCCACGGTCTGAATCTGTGACTCCTGGTAACATGGCAGCAACAATCATCACAATCAAGAACTATGTTTCCAAGGCTTGAACCCACGACCTCATCATCACATGGCAACAACTATCATCATAATCAAGAACTATATATGATTAAAGAGACATATAGTACTTCCTACTTAATTACCAACAAACAAAGTTGTCAAAAAGGAGACATGTAGTTCGTCATACTTACCAACAAACAAAGTTTTAAAAAAGGAGACATATAGTTCTTCCTACTTACCAACAAACAAAGGTGCAAAGTAGGAGATTGGTTGAACTAATTCACTTACCTGGTTCTGGTAAAAGTTCCACTTTTCCTTGTTCCAGACCTGTGTAATCATGCTCTCCGATAAATCAAGAACTGCAATCTTTCGGGACAACAACTCTGGAGGAATAACTTCCAAAGGGCAACCTTTCCACTGCAGCCACTTCAGTTCAACAGGAAATAGCTTGAAATTTCCAACCAATTTGACATGATTGATTTGGAGGAGTCTCAGATTGTCCATGCACTGAAAAGCTGTAGTGTGAAATGTTAAACCATTTTCGGTCCTACCATGGCCAATATACTTTTTAAACACTTCCTTCAAATAGATCCAGGATACTTCCTCAGAATTTTGATCTTGCTTCCTCTCAAAGTCAACCACAATACCCTCAATGTTTCTTGTTCCCTTGAATTTGTTCAAAATTAGATTAAAACAATCAAGAGGGGAAGCTAGAAGACAAATAATAAAAAGTTAAAAGCTCAATTAAATAATGAGTGAATAAATCAAGTAACTACAAATTACTTCTTGGTTCTATTTTAAGGTATCTTTTGCCTGCATTTTGTTGATTCATACTAAACTAGTACTACACATAGTATTTTATAACTGTCAATATAACTCACTAGAAGAGTTACAGTTGGCAATACTTTTTCAGCTCACTTGAAAAATAAAATAAAAAATAAATTATGCAGTAAAGTGCAAAAAGTTTTTATACAAATAGATATTTCGACAAAACAATTGTAAGTACGTGTTTGCACTGTACGTGGATTGAAAACCTAGAAAAAGCGGCTGAACTACCTGCTACAATCAACTAAATTACAACAACATACTCAGTGAAATCCCACAAGTGGGGTATGGGGAGACTAGAGTATACGCAGACCATACCACTAACTCGTGGAGGTAGAGAGACTGTTTCTGTAAGACCCTCGGCTCAAGTGCAGCAGAAATCAACTATGTTACACTGATAATATAATTTTCTTTTACAAAAAAGATATTTTGACACTTGTGTGCGCGCAAGCAACCCGAGCAAGTAGAACACTTGTTTAGCCGTTTAACCACCATGTAGAAAACAGGAATCTCTCCAAAATTCATCTCAACGTATAAGTAGGTACTAACTTCAAATTTCATCTCAACGTACAAGTAGGTACTAACTTCAATGTTAAAAAATACTGCAAATACAAAAGATGTCAACTAAATCATAAAACCATACCTTGTGGTTATTTAGGACAGCCATAATATCATCATGATTCCACAATCTACTACGTTTACCAACATCTCCAAAATTCTCGCGTTGTACGATTTGCTTTCCCATGTCTTTGAGCTGATCATGCATCCACAAAACATTCCCATCGACTATTTTAAGAAGAGATTTTGCTGTGAGCTCTGTTATTGCACTTTCAGCGCCAAAACCACAACCTTTAAATATCGCAATTGCATCTTCCCTTTCAAGCCTTGTATTAAGAAGAAGACATGCTAAGTCAAGAAAGATGCACTTTTCTTGTTCATCTAGAGCACCAAAACTTATTTCCAAGATATCTTGAAGATCACCTGGACGAATCTGTCTCAGCTTTTGCACTACATCTTTCCACTCCTTCAATCTTTTCTTATAGAATAATAAAGATCCAAAAACTTCCAGAGCCAGAGGTAATCCCCCGCTGAGTGTTGCAACTTCTTCAGCAAGAACCAAAAAGTTCTTAGGAGGCTGTTCTCTTCCAAATGCATGATAACTAAATAACTTAAGTGACTCAGTTGAGGAGAGCTCTTTTACCTCAAATATGTCAGTTACGATATTTGGGAGTAACACATTTTGATCTCTAGTGGTGAAAATGACTCTGCTTCCTTGGCAAAACAAGTTTCTCCCACCAACTAATGAACTAAGTTGGTTTGTGTTGTCCACATCATCTAGGAAAATAACAACTGGCTCATTATTCATAGATTCCTTCATTAATTGGATACCTTCAGCAGCACTGTCTATGACTGGTGAAGCACCTGAGTTAAGATCACCAATGAGTTTGCTTAGAAGAGTGGCCAAACCATTTTGTCGCCTTGCAATTTCTTTAACATCTGAAATAAAGCTACGTTTCTTAAAATGCACAACAAGCTGATTGTACAAAGCCTTGGCAAGAGTTGTCTTGCCCACTCCTCCCATTCCGTATAATCCTAATACTATTACACCATTTGCTTTAACGTTCAGTATCCTGAGCAACTCATCAAGACGAGAATGAAGTCCAACTGGGTACTTTGCCACACCTAAAGGTGTATTGTCGAGTTTTGCCAGAACTTTCTTGACTAGAGATTGAATTAACTCTGCTTCTTCCCTGGCACAAATATGACAACAATGAAGTCAGATGAGCAAATTTTCAGCCCGTAGAATATATGATTCATAATCATTTACAGGGTTTCTTTTACACAAGAATAAAAAAGGCAATATAAAACTCAGTTTCATTCTTTCTTTGGAATTTCTTTGACCCTCAAAACATCTAGAATTTCTTCGCTTCAACATAGTCCACCAAATATAGGCTAATTCTTTCTCCACCATTTCTTTGAAATGGAACAAATTCGAACTTCTCCCAGAATCTTCCGGTGTGAAATGAAATTCACAGGCATAGGCGGATCTTAGGATTTCTATAACATGGGTGCACCACTAAAGAAGTGATAATTGATCCATGTTCGTTCAAGGAGCATGGGGGTCAGCATATAATATTTGATCAACTCCAGGAAATATGTTCATAAAATACCTAGTTTGGCGGAGAGACTATGGGTTCGTGTGCACCATGACTTAGGCTATAAATCTTCCCATGTTCATAGGATATATATGGGTAATTCAAAGGATAAATATAAATATCTGATAGGATTCAATTCATTTTACTAATGGAACAAAACAAATAGGATTGATTATGTATTGTAATTTCATCACTACATCACATAAGGATTTTGCTCTTGTATGCAGGTTTAACTCTTTATTCAACTACATAAGGGCTTTATACAACTCTACCTTGAGTGATTAAATGAATGAATTCTGGAATAGGAGATCTTCTGTACAGAACATATCCTTCCGGAGTGAAGTATTGTGACTGACACCCCCAACTACACCACACCAACACCTCAGGAGATGAGTTGTTACCTTTGGCATAACCTAGCACATATCAAACATATTTAGGAACATTTGCTAGTGTTGAGATGTAACAACACAGTGTAAGAACAAAGGGAGTTATCCTCTGCAGGAACTTAATTGGAAGCCCCTCTACCTTAGGTTTTCATGAGTCAGACAAGCTTTTCTAGCCACTAGTCGTATAAAACACCATACTTCAGATGGTGCGTTTACCTACCGAGTTTGTTTCCATGGCCATTTCTGTCCCTCCGAGCTATTCTTCAGCAAAATATTATGGGCTGACCTATCACAAGTTGTCTCAACCTACTCCTTCATCACGCGCACACATATATCATCCTTGAACAGACCCAATTTACACAACTTCTAAGGGGTAGTTAGCTATTGGTATTAGAGATAATAATGCATGTATTAGTTTTGGTATTACAAATCAATTGCTTGGCACAATTCTCCAATCTATGTATTACTTATACACCCTATCTTATATTATCCTATGTATAGTGAGTACACAACAAACCATGGTATTAGCAATACAATGTATTTTAGTAGATGCCTAAGCATGATTAGAAACATAATTTCCCCTAAAAGTGTACAAAGCTAAAGAATGTGGTGGAAATTTTTGTAAACAAATAATGTTTTTAGAAATTACGCAATGTATGTTATTTTTAATACACCAAACTAATGCATATTGTAGAAGATTTGAGTAGGATGATGGAGAGAGCTGTCTTGGGGGAATATTTGAAGGGTTTTAATGCTACGGTTGGAGGTTTAGGGGCGGTCTCAGTGTCTCACTTGTTATTTGCGAATGATACCTCGATGTTTTGTGATGCAGCTGAGACCCAAAGTCCTTACTTGGTTTCTGGTGGTGTCAGACCTCAAAATTAATTTGAAGAAATGTGAGATTATTCGTGTTAGGGAGGTGAATAAAATTGGATCACTTGTTCAAGTATTGAATTGTAGGATTGGGGTCCTTCCCAGTGTTATCAAAAGCGAAAAGCGCAAAAAAGCTCCAAGGTCTGCTGGGGCTTAAAGCGCAAAGCGCAAATAAAAGCGTGGGCTTCAATGAAAAAGGCGCAAAGGGAGAAAAAATATAAATATTTATATTTAGTTCAAGACTAATAATTATAAGCATGAATGAAAAATAGCTGAACAAAGAAATTGAAAAACAATGACGATAGAGTGAAGTATCAATTGTTTAGTGTTGCCTCTTTAGAAGAGATTCATTGGAAAGGAGAAGTATGTCTTAAAAACTTGATGACGACAGTGAAGCGCACATAAAGCGCGATGAAGCGCTCAACACGTTTTGAGCCTCGCTTCAGGGCTTAAGCGCGCTTAAAGCGCGCCTTTGATATCACTGGACTCCTTCCAACTACCTATCTTGGAGTACCATTAGGTACTTCGAACAAGGATCTAATGGTGTGAAATTCGGTTCTTCAGAGGGTTGAGAAGTGACTAGCGGGGTGGCAGAAAAGATATTTGTCTAAGGAGGGAAGGAAGTACTCATTAAGAACAAGTTGTTGAGCATCCCCACATACTACATGTATTCATTCCATGCTCCAACTTCGATCACTGAAAAGTTGGAAAAGATTCAGAGAAATTTTCAAATATGGTATGGGGCAAGAAAGTTTCATTTGGGCGATAGGAGACTGTCACCTTTCTAAAACAATGGGGAGGGTTGGGAGTTAAAGATTTAAAGGTTTTTAACAAAGCTTTACTAGGTAAATGATTGTGGAGATTCGGGTTGGAGCTATAAGCTTTGTGGAGGGGGTGATAGTTGATGAATATGGAGTTTTATAAGGGGGTTGGATAACTAGAGATATCACTTTACCTTTCAGTTATGGGTGAGGAGAGATATCATGAAGGGATGGGATGATTTTCGAGAAAATATCTCATTCAAGGTTGGAGATAGGAGGAGAGTAATATTTTGGGAAGATAGGTGGTGTGGGAACGTGATTTTGAAAGATGATTTCTCGAATTTGTACAGAATATCATGCCAGATAGACTTGAAAATCAACATATTATGAGGATACAAGGTGGAAAGATTTTTCGGGACTTGAGATTTAGAAGGAAACTTCATGATTGGGAAGTGACAGAGTTCCAGAAATTAGTAGCCTTACTACATAGACAAGTCAATCAAGTTGATAGTCCCGATGTTTGGTGGTGGGGTTTGGGGAATTTTGGAGTGTTCTCTGTGAAGTTTTTCTATGAGAAGCATTTGGTTGGGGAGGAGTATGTTTTCCCATATAATGTTATATGGACTCCAAAGATGTTAAGGAACGTGTGCTTCTTCACTTAGCTAGTCACTAGAGGGGTGATTTTGATAGCTGATAATCTTAGAAAGTAGGAGGTTGTCTACATCAGTTGGTGCTACAGGGTAAGAAGGCGGACGAGAATGTGGATCATCACTTCTTCTACATTGCGGGCTGACTATGACGTTATTATGGAATATGCTTAAGTGGTTTGACACTTCATGGACAAAGCCAAATACTATGAGAGAGTTGATATTCAATTGGAAGAGTGCGAGAAAAAGGAGAAGACGAAGGACATGGAATATGGTTCCACTTGCTCTATTATGGGTTGTTTAGAGAGAGAAATAGGAGAGCTTTTGAAGGTGTAAAGTCGAGTTTCTCTCAATTTAGGAATAGACTCCGTTCCCATATTTTCTTTTGGTGCATACAGAAAGTTCCTTGTTGTATAGACCAATGGGTAGAGTTAGTAGAGAATAGTATCGTTTTGTAAATTCTATTCTTTTTGGCATATATCTTGTACACTGCCGATGTGGCCATGTTTATGAATGAAAATAAATTTGCTTGATTAAAAAAAAATGTCAAAAAATGTCAGCATAACTAATCATAACATTACTAATACACCCTATTGAACAATATTCTTATACACCCTACTAAACGACCCTATGTGTAGTGAAATTCTTCCTTACAAAAGTATAGTACAACTGATTATAACCAAAACTATTGGTACATTTTTTCAGATTATTTATCCGTATACATATATTTAAGAATTTTCGAAAACTTACGTGAATGTACTCTTAGGCCAATTAGTTTACAAACATAGCCTACGTATACACTAGTTATACACTTTAACTGTATATGTATATTAAGGATTAAATCATATACGACCTCTTAAAGTTGTCTATAGAATTCAGTTAGACACCTCAACAAACCCTTTTTTCCTATTAGACACTCCAAAATTAACAAATGCATACCTATTAAATACTTCATGCAATCTGACATAGAAAGAGATATGCACTTACTGCTAAGTGCATGGATCAGTGTCGTAAAATATTTTAATTTTTTAAAAAAAAAAAAAGTCACAAATTTTCATTTTGCATATTTTTAATTTCTACGTAACAAAAAATTGTCCATGACATATTTGAGTAAAAGGGCATTATTAAAGGGATTTATGATGAAAGAAATTGAAAATAAAAAAGAAAAGAAGGCATTGTGCTTTTCTGTTGGGGTGGGGAATGACAGGAATGATTCTGAGTTGTTACAGGGAAGAAGAGGAGAGGGTTGGGTGGGTGGGTGGGGGATTGGGGGTGTTGAAAATAAATTTTCTTTTGTTGATTTTTTTTTTTGGGGGGGGGGGGATTATTAATAGCAAATAGGTCTAAAAATATTTTCTTTTTTAAAAAAAATACTTAATATTCTTTTTAATAATTATTATGGATTTAAATGTCATGTATTCTTATTTAATTTGTCATTTTACCACATTATCCAAGTATTTGATTGATTGTCAGAAAAATATTTAGTAGCTACACATTTGTTAATATTGGAGTGTATAATAGGAAAAATGGTCAGTTGAGGTGTCTAAGTGAATTCTGTGGACAACTTTAGAGCGTCATCAATGACTTTAGCCTATATTATTAATACGTATAGTTCAGTATATGTATATTTAGTATAAAATATACACTACTTATATATTATGTAGTACATATGAATCGTAGAGATAGATATAATACCTTAGTAGAGATTGAATTACCTTGGCAGAGACACACATTACTAATGCAAGAATTTTCCTACAAGGGGTGCTAGAGGCTAACAAAAGCATTGTCATCCATGTATTGCCATAAATTTTTCAAATTTTCATGTCATGCAAGTTACTACTTGAGTTTTTTTTTTTTTTCCTCACCTACTAAAGGTTCCCTTATGTCATGAAAGAAAAGTCATATACATTGACACAAAATTTCCAAACTTTCATGCCATGTAAGTTACTATTTTAGGATCCTTTGTCATATTATTTTGTTCTCTAGTTCATGATGATGTTTCAATCAAACTGAGTGAATCATTCCTAGTTAGTATGTCTAAAAGACTAAAACAGCTAGGTTAGAATCTTGAAGTATATAAAAAGTAATTCAATTACCATGAAAGGAAAAGAAAAGGTTGACCATCAATAACAAACAAAGCAGAATTTGATGAATGTGAAAGGAGTTGGGCTGTTTAATTGATTAATTCTCTCTGCCGCCAACCAATAGGGGCCACACCGATTTACTCCCGCTGTTTCTTTTTACTCGACCCTCGTTGAGTTGACACATTCATTAAGAAAATTTTAATTAAGAGTATATTTTACTAAATTAACCTTATTAATAATGTTTTGAAATTCTAAATTTGATTATTATTACTTTATATAGTTACTATTCAATACCAAGGGTAGAAAGGAAAAAATATAACAAAATTTTCTTGATATCATAAATTGAACAAGTAAATTAAAAAAAATATTTTTAGTATAAGGGTCAAGTAAAATAAAACGGGGGAGTACGTACTAGTAAAGAAAATTAGAAATTGCTGGTAACATTTCGAGTGGTGGTAGGAGAAATTGACGAATCGTGGGTGAATCTAAAATTTAAACTCTATGAATTTATCTTTTAACGTTTTTCATATCAAACTCATTATAAGTTTAAAAGATTGGGTTCAAATGAACCCTAACGGTGGATCCGCACCTGGACAAATGTGAAATTTCAGTTTTTTAGAAGAGAGGATTTAAGGATTGGATTTATCTCTTATATATGTGTAAAAAAAAATTATGGTAACGTATATTATAAGAGGGAGTTTGGATTAGCCTATAGCTAAGCTAGTCTAATTAGCTTTTAAACATTTTTTTTAGCTTATTTTGATGTTTGATAAGTTATTATTACTCGGGAAATATTAGTAGATCATTTGGTTGGTTACATAAAATTTCACGAGTCAATTCCTCATATTGCCACTCTACTTAAAGAAATGTCGCATTAAAATTATTTATCTTCTTTTTGTTCCAATAATATCATTCAAGTTTGTACATTTTCCTTACAAACTAATAATTGCTAAAATAACTTTAAAATGAGAGAAAATGATCAAAATAGTCCCTTAAGTTGAACTATGAATTTAAATAGTCCTTATTCTTTAACAATATGAAATATTAATAACCTTTTAATTATAAAAAATAGAGTGTACAATTTTAGTTCAACTTCTGATTGTAGTATTAAAATATAACGTAGTCCACTAAAAATTGCATTTGGTATTGTTAGAAAAACTTATATGTACTCTATTTATTTGAAAATTTAGGAGTTAATAATAAAATAATTTTCTGTATTTATCCATTTTATGATTAATCCTTATTTTTTGATAAAATAGTTCAAATTTAGTTGTTAGTTTTTTCTACCCAAAAATTATTGTCAAAAAAATCATAATTCATAAAGAAGACGATGAATTCCTTCAAACCAAAAAAAAATATGGTCTCTAGCTAGTAAAAAAAACAATCATACATAAATATTTTAAGGATTTTTATAAAAAAAATATATATATATTGATGCATATTAAAGGACATCATGATAATAGCATAAATCACTCGACATTTCATATAACCATTGTGTAATTTAAGAATGTTAAAGTTTTCAAATATTATTTGTCAATCTTGTGATATTATTTGGAAGAAAATTGTATTACCTCTTCAACTTGACTTTAAAAAATAAATGCATCTTCCAATTTCGAATAATAAATGTCTTCTTCATTATTTCATCTAAAAATATAACTACCTATTTTACGCTCTAAATTAACATCTTTTTTTTTTTTTTTGATTTTTAATAGTATGATTTGTGTCTTTTTAAATTATATTATGTACTTACCTATAAAAATATATAACAATTCTAATTTATGAAGTAAAAATGTGAAAAATAGACAGATTAATATTTCATGTCAAAGAATAAGGACTATTTAAATTCAAAGTTCAACTTAAGAGACTATTTTGATCATTTTTCTCTCTTTTTGTAAGTCATTTTTAGCAATTATTAGTTTGTAAGAAAATGTACAAACTTGAATGACATTATTGAAACCAAAAAAAAAAAAAAAGATAAATGACTTTACTAGACATTTCTCAAAGTTGAATGACAATATGAGGAATTGGCTCAAAATTTCACCTTGTTAATGAGAGTTGATTTTCTATCTTGTCATTCCCTTCTTGTATCACCCAATAAAAGAAAAGTTATTATTTACTCACACAGTCACGCTCTTGCAAAATTACTTATAATTATTTTGTAGGTGATTAGACAATATACAAATAGTATTTAATTGTATCAAAAAAAGTGTAAAATATTAGTATTACACACAGAACGTTTGACATGCTTTAACTGTTTAATATCCTCTTCTTTTAACCTCTTCTTCTTTCTTTTTTTAATTGGTGGTAAAGGAAGGGAAAATAGGTGAAAAGATTATAAGGTGGAAAAATTAAATTCTCGTCGTCAAGGTGAAAAAAATTAAAGTAGCAAACCAACATTCCTTTTTTTTTAAAGCTCATACTTTCTCTGTCCAACAATACTTGTTCACTAACAACTATACTAAAAATAGATGTTCAAAAATACGTCCAATTTGAAAAATCAATGGATAATTTATTTTTTCTACCTATTTTACCCTTGCTATTAAATACTACTTATCACTTAATACATTTTCAAAACATTAAATTATTATATTCAAGGGGTAATATAGTAAAATTACTCATGTTATTTATTGTTTTCTTAACCTGTGTGTCAAGTCAATAGTGGACAATTATTATTAGACGGAGGAAGTAATTATCGTTAGACATTCAAATTCAGTTGATTAATACTCCCTCCATTTCAAAAAGAATGACTTAGTTTGACTTGGCACGGAGTTTAAGAAAATAAAGAAACTTTTGAATCATGTAGTCATAAATTAAAGTTGTGTCAAATGTACCAAAATGTCCTTTAATCTTGTGGTCTTAAACATACCACATGAAAAGTTGGAATTAAAGTATTGCCAAAAAAAAGGGTCATTCTTTTTTAAACAGACTAAAAAGGAAAGTAGGTCATTCTTTTTTAAACGGAGGGAGTAACAAATACAATAGAAATAATATATTTACTTCTATATTATCTGATTACCGTACTTTTTCTGTTCAATTTTACTTGTCATATTTTACTTTTTAAGATTAAATTTAAAATAATGAATTTATCTAATTTAATTTAATTTTGAAAATTAATCAAATTGACTCTTGTGACATAAAATTAATAAGTAAAAGTGAATGGAGAAGAAGAGGAAAAGATACATGCCAATCATTAATTACTTATTCTTTAAATAATTTTCTAATAGACTAATACACATTACAAAACATCAATTAATAGGATAATATAGTAAAGTCACTATACCAATCATTGTTTTCTTAATAGGTGTGGCATGTCAAAATAAGACAAGTAAATTCAAACGGAGGGAGTATTTTCACTTTATTCATTTTTTTCAAGAATTTTTAGAAATTCAAAAAACCGTTTTAGCCTTTTTCACTTCAAATTACTCACAAAAACTTCAAAAACAACTCTAATTTATTTCATGGTCAAACACAACTTCAATTTTCAAATATTATTTTCACTTTGAAAACAAAAACTACATTTTGCCTATTTTCACTACGAAACATGACCATACACCTACTAAGAAATTGTTGGATCATTTAGAGTGGAAGTAAAAGAAATTGACGAATCGCTGGCGAATCTAGAACTTAAACTCTATGAATTCAACAACTTTTTAACGTTTTTCGTATCAAACTCATTATTTTTTAAAATTTATGACTTCATATTTAATATTTGTTTCAATTTTATTGAATTTTTAGAGGATTGGGTTCATTTGAATCCTAACGGTGGATCCGCACCTAGACAAATATTCAGTTTTTCAGATAGAGAATTTAAGATTGGATTTAGCACTTATACATGTGTAAAAAAAATATGGTAACATATATTATAGGAGGGAGTTTTGATTAGCCTATAAACTAAGCTAGTCTAATCATCTTTTAAACATCTTTTAGCTTTATTTGATGTTTGATAAATATCAGAAGTGATTTTCTAAGTTATTATTACTTTGGAAATATTAATAGCACCTTGTGTGAGAGTTTAATTCTCTATCTTGTAATCTCCTTATTCTACCATCCAATAAGGAAAAAGGTTATTATTACTTTTCACACAATCACGCTGTTGAAAAATTAGTTATAATTATTTTGTAGGTGATTAGACAATATATATATACAAGTAGAACTTACACAAAAAAGTGTAAAATATTTACTAGTATTACACACAGAACGTTTGACAAGATTTAACGGTTTAATATCCTCTTCTTTTAAGCTCTTATTTTTTTAAAAAAAAATGGTGGTAAGAGAAGGAAAAATAGGTGAGGAGATTACAAGGTGGGAAAATTGAACTCTCATCGATCAGGTGAAAAAAAAATTAAAGTAGCAAACCAACATTCCTTTTTTTAAGACTCATAATAAGCGTTAGACATCAAATTCAGTTGATTAATATTTACTTCTATATTATCTGATTTATGTAACTACAGCACTTCTTCCGATCAATTTTACTTGTTACTATTCGCTTTTGAGAATTAAATTATATAGACTTTGATCAACCTTCTAACAATGGAATCTCCTGACATGGAAGGTATTAATATTAAATTTAAAATAATGAGTTTATCTAGTTTAATTTAATTTTGAAAATTAATCAAATTGACTCTAAGAACTAACAAGTACTCTTCCGTCCAACAATACTTGTCCACTATTAACTTGGCATACATGTTCAAAAACTATAAATAATAAAGTTAATTTTACTATATCATCTTTTGAATATAATTAATTAAATAATTTGAAAAATATATTTAATTTGGTAATGACTATAATTAATAACTAAAAGTAAACTAGATAGAAAATGATAAATTATATTTTACAAACTAAATAAATATTGTTGAATATTTATTTTCATGGACAAATATTATTGCACGATAGACTAAAAGTGAATGGAGAAGAAGAGGAAAAGATACGTACCAAAACCTAGAATCCCAGCCGGAGATATTACCAGCTTTCTTCATACCTTCTCTCCACCAATAAACCTTCTCCGCTTCCACCAACTCCTCATGCTCTCTAAAATGCTTCTCAAATGGACCTTTCTGTCTCCGCACATCCGACGGATCAACTTCGTAGAATACCGGCAACAATAATATCCTATTACATTTCGAGATCTTCGACAGTTCTTCCAAACACCATTTCGAAGAAGCATAGTTCTTCGAAATCACTGCGATTGAGGCCGCTGAGTCCTCAATCGCAGTTAATAAACTAGGAGAGATCTCTTCCCCCCGATCCAGATTTTCGTTGTCGATGAATGTTCGTACGCCGTTCCGTACGAGTTCCTTGTGAAGTTTTTCTGTGAAGTTGTGGCGAGTGTCTTCTCCTCTGAAGCTGAGGAATATGTCCCATTGGAATCTGTGCCCTGAGGTTAGGGAACATGCGGCCTCGTCGTCCGCCATAGATGGAGTTTCGCTCGTTTGTTTAGCGCAGTGGAACGTGACATGACAGCGGGAATAGTCATGAACATATGGCGCAATTTCAACCGTTCATACATTTTGGTAAAATAATGGATAAAAGTTCCTTTCCAAAAGCTATATGTACAGTTTGTTACTACTTCCTCCTTTTCATTTTAGTCACCGACTTGACACATTTTTTAAAAAAATAAAAATATATTTTATTAATAATGTTTTAAAATTTTAATTTAATTACTATTATTTTGCAAATTTTATTCGTTTCATTTTACTTGGTTTATGCTAACTTGATACTCCTCTTAAGAAAATATTTATTAGAGGTTTATTTTACTAAATTAACCTTATTAATTATATTTAAAAAATCTAAATTTGATTACTAATACTTTATGTAGTCATCTAATGATAAGGGTAGTATTAAAACAAAATAATAAATTTCTCTCGATTTCATTAATTGGACAGGTAAATTGAAATAACTATTTTTACTAAAAGAACCAAGTAAAAGTAAAATTGTGCATTTAGACGAGATGTTGGAAAGTTATGGCCTAAGGTTGGCTTTGATCAATATCTGATGAAAACGACCTCCGTTGAAAATTTTGATAGCACCGTTGAGTTCGGAATGTTGAATAGCATAGTTGATTTATTTCTGTGGGGTCTCAAACGAATCCCCAGGGCCCATTTGGAGATTTTGGACTTTGACCTTTACTGCTGATGTCTGGTGCAACAAACTCTTTTTTGCGTTCACGAGCCTCTATCGCATTTGCGAAGAAAGGAGTATTTCTGGTCATCATGATCACAGAGATGGGCTCGCGATCGCGGAAAGTAAATAAGATCCGGGTAGGGAATCACGTTTGCATTCGCATGGATAACGTCGCGTTTACAATGAGACTGGGTTGTGTTGGTCACGGTCGCAAATAAGGCCCTCGCGATTGCTTAGAAGGCAGTCTGTGGCAGCTTTAAATAGTTTCTTTTCGGGATTAAATCCTATTTTTCACCATTTTTGAACTTGGGAGCTCAAATTTAAATCTTTTTAAAGGTGATTTTCAAGATGTTAACATTGGGTTGTGACGATATCTCTCACTTTTCTTTTTTCGACGATATTAATATTTTTTATAGAATTTTTTTACATAGATTAAAGTAAAATATCATGATTAAAGATGTAAAATAAATAAATAAAGGTTAATGTAAGGGTAGAATCAACATTTAAAAAAGTCAATTAGGAAAAAAAAAAAAAGGGAACAATGACTATTTGGGAGAAGATATCAAAACCACCTTAAACTATATCCGAAGAATCGAAGACACACCTAAACTATTGAAGTGACCTAATACACACTTGTACTATTAAAAAGTGAATTTATTACCACCCCGAGACGTATAACACCACTCTCACAATAAGTGGTGTTTTACACTCGTTGTCATGTCAGCACCACGTTGCGCCATGTCAAAATAATATAATTTTTATATTCTTTTTTTTCTTTACTCATTAACTTTTCTTTTATTAATTATATTTTACACTAATTAACTATTAAAATCCTCCAATAATTATATCTTCTTCATCACTAAACCCCATCCACTCCATCTCTCATCTCACCAAAAAATTCATATCCGACCACCGTCACCACCATTTCGTTGCTCTTCACCACCACCATTCTACCTTCAATTCTTCTTCTTCTCGCCACCCACCACCATTATCATTATCGATTTATTTTTCTTCACCACCTTGAATTCCTTCACCCACCACCAACAAAACCACCACCATAAATGGTCATTGAAGAGATGGGTGTAAAAATCAATCATAATCTTCTTATTTTTGAATTTCGGATATTTTCTTATTTTCTGTCATTATCTAATTTTTCATTTTCTCTTCAAAATATTTCAAGCAATACCGTGATTTTATTTTGTTTTTCCCATTTGAAGATTGGAAGGTAATTTTTTTTGTAAATTGTGAGAAGTTTAACATTTTTGGGATAAAAATGAAAAATCTAGAGCCTAATCTTTAAAATTAATTAAGCAAATGAAATGGTAATATACAATGGTCAAGATAGTACTTCCATGAAAATGAGAGGAAACACACACACACACAAAAAAAAAAAAAGAAGAAGAAGAAACATAGAAAGACAATAAGAAGAAAAGATAAAAGAATAATAATAAAAATAAAAAAAGAAGAAGTAATGACTAGTGACTATTGTGAGAATGACAAAGTGTAAAAAAAAGGGCAAAAGAAAAAAGGTTCAATAAAATGCACCACTTTTTATTTTTTTTTATTTTTTGTGTCATGTCAGCTTGTAGGGTGGGACTAAATTCACTTTTATATAGTACAAGTATGTATTAGGTCGCTGAAATAGTTTAGGTTTGCCTTTAATTTTTAGGATATAGTTTAGGGTGATTTTGATGTCTTTTTTCATGACTATTTTTCAAAGTTAAGGGGTGAGTTTGATTTTTAAAGTAAAGTTAGGGGATGTAAACGTTTTTCTAGTTCAGCGCATACAATAGATGTGGATAAGTTTTTTTTTTCAAATTAATTTATAGAACAAATACAAATATTTTTGGTGTAAAGATTCGTCATGGTTTTTTTCTTAAAATCTCCAACATTATATGTAATATTTCCTAGAATTGTTCGCAAATATCTCTAGAATTTCTCTGTCACTCCCACAATATATAATGCATAGATATTACAAATGAACATGGAAATACTACAAACAAAAATTAGTATTTTTTCTAAATTAGCTTTCTTTTTAGGGGTTAATTTATTAGTAATGTGTACACTGTACACCTTCGACTTAAATATAGGTGGAACTTTTTCCAAATGATTCTCATAGATACTCTGTAATTTGTACATATTTAGTACTTATGATTAATCATTTAATTCTTATCATGTCACTAATCTTTAAAAATCATTTTGATATAATCCATTTTGGTACTATGATATAGAGGTAAAATTGGGAAATTTGATAAAGTAACTTAATTGTTACCATTAAATAATGAGTGTCAACGTTTGGTAATTGAGAATTAAGGACAATACACCTTACAAAAAGTATGGTCCTTATTAATAACAAAATAAAAGTATAGTCTCCGTTGAGTATTGAGTATGGCAATAAAGTCTCACTTTAGATATTGATAAGAAAAAAGATAATTATACACCAGATTAAGAGTGTTTTAGGCTTATAATCCAATAATTGATATCATAGTAAATTCAGCTAGATAAGGATAGAGATAACAAAGTGATGTTGTCGGGCCCGATTTACTACCTTTGCATACCCATCTACGAATCGATTTACTACATTTACCAATAGCTTAGAAATACATGTACATTGTGGTCATAAGATACTCAGAAGATGTGCACGACACATAGTGAATTCCTAGAAAAGCTAAAGAATCATATTCAAAGTTAATAAGATAAAAAAAAAAAAAAGTTACATAAAAGGTGTAGCGATGCTGGTGTAAGATCTTTTGAGAAAAAAATCACACAAATTTGATTCGGAATGAATAATTTCTCACCATATTAAAGATATTTTTGAACTTGATTAGCTCAACAATTCCTTGCATAGATAGCTTATTAGTAAAATAAAATAAATAGATTTGACAAACATTTGGGATAGTCTACTTTATTTTTTGGTATAATAGAAAGAATTAAACAAATTTCTTAATATTTTTGAAAGAGCTACCTAACTCAAGTTTGTCTAGAGATAAAATTTTCATTCCCTCAAGTGCATATTCTCAAATCGAAAAAGGAACATATATACGCCCGAATTATGATAAATGATACGTATATAACAGTAGGGGCATATGTGTACCCGAAGTATGACAGAGGGTATATACGTACCATTTATCATAGTTCGAAGGTATATTTGTTCCTTTTTTATCCCAAATAATTAACCCAAAACTACTATCCGACCCGGTCCCAATTAAAACCCAAGAGACGCCTATCTAACAGACGCATTTTTTTCATCCCTATAACGATATACACAAACAATACAGTAACACCCACCAGGAATAACAACTCTCTTCTAATTCTCCATTAACAACACCAACAACAATACACTAGCAATAACAACAATACACCAGCAATAACAACAATACAATGAACAACAACTAATTACACCATCTCCTCCATTTCAATTGAAAAAATACACCCACAAATTCCACTCCACTACTACCATTTTTTTTTAAAAAACATTAACCCATAACACCCCAAAACAACACCAAATAAATTGAAATCCTCACGTTTCAATTTTCAATGAAATTTCGTCGGAAAAACACTACCCACCACCGGTCAATACCACATAGCCACCATTTTCGTCAAACTGAAAACACCCCACCAGTGAATCATCGTCGCACCCTTAGCTCCGGCCACCTCTGGACTAATCTCCACTCCCTCCAACCAGTAAACACCAACTAGCAGCAGCGACCAATCACTGCAATTTGATTGGGGTTCACGTTTAAGGGAATATCGGGTTTGGAACAAAAAATAGAGGTAGAGTTGAGTTGATTTGAAATCGATTTCGATGGATTTATTGGGTCGGGTAGTGGATTGAGTTAATTATTTGGGATATACGTGTGAGGGGCATATACGTACAATTTCACTAATGGTAGCGGCATATGTGTATCCAAAATATGACGAAGAATATATATATACCATTTAACATAGTTCAAGGGTATATTTATCCCTTTTTCATTCTCAAATTATAAGCCGATGGTCTCCACGTACATCTTCGTCCTTTTAAAAAAAATAATAATAATAAAACATCTGCATATTAATTTGTCTTTCCAAGTAATTTACTAATCGAGGTTCACATTCATTATTGGATATAGTAGTGAAAGCGAAACTTCGAAAAAATGTACTATTGCAATTTGCATGCAACTATGCACACAGTACACCTACAAAAATTAAAATATTACTACTACTATTAGATTCCAAAACTAAATCGTCAGCCTGTTTGAATAGATCAACTTATGTTGTGAATTTGTGGCCCCTTCTCACAGAATCTTTCTTACCAATTAACTCCATTAAAGTATATGTAGTAGTAAGATAAATAAACATTTTTTCAAAAGTCAGTAATTGTTATAAAACTAATATATAATAAATCAAGAATTATCACTTAGAACAGAATGTATTCATCATTCTTCTCTTAAACTAATATATCAAATACTATAAGTCTAAGACTTATATTGATGGCATATGGCACAAACGGTGGCTAATGACAAGGTTCATACCTGTCATTAGTCTTAGCCACGTGGCTAGACACATGTCACATTACATAACACTCCCCCTTGGACAGCCACGTAAAAGAAAATCTACTGGATACTCATTTGAGTGCTGCCTCATTAAAAACCTTACCAGGAAAACCCAGTGGGATAAAACCTTGGTTAAGGAAAAAAGAGTACAACGCGTATTCTTACTCTCCTTGATGAAGACCCCGATTCAAATGGCTCAGTCTTCGCATTCCAATCTTGTGTACCATCTTCTCAAGAGTTGAAGTTGGTAAAGATTTAGTGAACAAATCTGTCGGATTATCACTTGAACGGATTTGTTGTACATCAATATCAACATTCTTCTGGAGATCGTGTGTGAAGAATAGCTTTGGCGAGATGTGTTTTGTTCTATCTCCCTTTATAAAGCCTCCTTTTAATTGAGCTATGCATGCAGCATTGTCTTCAAATAGAATTGTGGGTACCTTGATATCACATTTTAGTCCACATCTCTCTTTGATGTAATGTATCACCGATCTCAACCATATACATTCTCTACTTGCTTCATGAATAGCTATTATCTCAGCATGATTTGAAGAAGTAGCAACAATAGACTGCTTTGAAGATCGCCATGATATGGCAGTACCTCCGTAAGTAAACACATAGCCTGTTTGCGATCGAGCTTTATGCGGGTCAGATAAATAACCTGCATCTGCATGACCAACAAGATCTATACTATCTTTGTTAGTATAAAACAGACCCATATCAATAGTCCCCTTTAGATATCGCAATATATGCTTGATTCCGTTCCAATGTCTACATGTAGGGGAAGAACTATAACTTGCTAGTAAATTAACAGAATATGCTATATCAAGCCTTGTAGCGTTAGCAAGATACATAAGTGCACCAATAGCACTAAGATATGGTACTTCGGGACCAAGAATCTCTTCATTCTCTTCTGGAGGTCGGAACGGGTCTTTACTCACTTCAAGTGATTGAACAACCATTGGAGTACTTAATGGATGTGCTTTGTCCATGTAAAATCATTTCAAAACCTTTTCAGTATAGGCAGATTGATGGATGAAGACCCCGTCTGCTAAATGCTCAATTTGCAGACCAAGACAAAGTTTTGTCTTTCCAAGATCTTTCATCTCAAATTCTTTCTTTAGATATCCAATTGCCTTTTGGACTTCTTCTGGAGTTCCAATGAGATTTATGTCATCAACATAAACAGCGAGTATAACAAACTCTGATGCTGTTTTCTTAATAAAAATACAAGGGCAAATGACATAATTTATATAACCTTCATTTATCAAGTACTCACTAAGGCGATTATACCACATACGCCCTGATTGTTTTAGACCATATAACGATCTTTGTAATCTGATTGAACACATGTCCCGAGACTTTGAACTATATGCTTCAGGCATTTTTAATCCTTCTGGGATCCTCACATAAATTTCATTATCAAGTGAACCATATAGATAAGCTATAACCACATCCATTAAATGTATTTCAAGGTTTTCATGTACAGCTAAACCGATGAGATATCGAAATGTTATTGCATCCATAACGGGTGAATATGTTTCTTCGTAGTCGACTCCTGGTCTTTGAGAGAATCCTTGTGCAAGAAGGCGTGCCTTGTATCTTATAATTTCATTTCTCTCATTTCTTTTACGCACGAAGACCCATTTATGGCCAACTGGTTTTACACCTTCAGGAGTTTGGACTACAGGTCCAAAAACCTCACGTTTAGCAAGTGAGTTCAATTCTAATTGAATTGCCTCTTGCCATTTTGGCCAATCATTTCTTCGTCGACATTCTTCGACAAATAGAGGTTCAAGATCCTCACTGTCTTGCATAATGTTAAGTGCGACATTATATGCAAAAACATTATCCACTATAATTTTCGATCGATCTAAATTAATCTCATTACCGGTAGAACTCATTGAAAGTTCTTCATTCACTTGAATCTCGGGTTCACTGATTTCTTCAGGAATATCAGTATTAATCAGATCTCGGGTCTCTTCATGAGATTCTTCTATAGTGTTACTTTTATCATTTTTTGTGCTTCTTTTTTTGGGATTTTTATCCTTTGAACCCAATGGTCTACCACGCTTCAGGCGTGTTTGGGATTCAGAAGCTATGACACTGGTGGATGGTCCTTTTGGGACATCAATTCGGACAGGCACATTCACTGCAGGGATATGTGACTTAGTTATCCTTTTCAAATCAGTAAATGCATCTGGCATTTGATTTGCTATTTTCTGTAAGTGAATGATCTTCTGGACCTCATGTTCACATATTGGGGTACGTGGATCAAAATGAGATAATGATGAAACTTTTCATGCAATTTCTCTTTTGAGTTCCTGTTTCTCTCCCCCTAATTGCGGGAAATTTGTTTCATCAAATTGACAATCTGCAAATCGAGCAGTAAATAAATCTCCCGTCAATGGCTCAAGATAGCGAATTATGGAGGGTGACTCAAACCCAACATATATTCCTAACCTTCTCTGGGGGCCCATCTTAGTGCGCTGTGGTGGTGCTACCGGCACGTATACAGAGCAACCAAAAATTCGTAGATGAGCAATATTTGGTTCATGACCCAAGACTAATTGTGACGGAGAGTATTTATGATAATGAGTCAGTCTGAGACGAACAAGTGATGCTTCATGTAATATAGCATGACCCCAAATAGTAGTGGGCAATTTCGTTTTCATAAGTAGTGGTCTTGCTATCAATTGTAGGCGCTTAATAAATGACTCAGCAAGGCCATTTTGAGTATGAACATAAGCGATAGGATGTTCAACTCTTATCCCAACTGATATACAATAATTATCAAAAGCTTGGGATGTAAATTCTCCAGCATTATCAAAGCGAATAGCCTTAATAGGATAATCTGGGAATTGTGCCCTTAATCGTATTATCTGTGCCAATAATTTTGCAAACGCCAGGTTGCGAGATGATAAGAGGCACACATGAGACCATCTTGAAGATGAGTCTATTAGGACCATAAAGTATCTAAATGACCCGCTAGATGGGTGAATAGGTCCACATATATCCCCATGTATCCGTTTTAGAAAAAGAGGGGATTCGACGCCAACCTTCAGTGGCGATGGCTTAGTTATCAATTTGCCTTGATAACAAGCAGCACACGAAAATTCATTACTTGCAAGAATCTTCAGGTTCTTCAGCGGATGCCCATTCGAATTTTCAGGTTCTTCAGCGGATGCCCATTCGAATTTGCAATGATTCGTCTCATCATTATTGATCCAGGTGACCCATTCGGTCATGCCAAAGCACAAAAGTATTCAAATCAGTAAACTTCTCATTTACGATAGAGTGTGCTTCAACTGTACTAATTTCTGCATAATATAGGCCAGAAGACAAAGTTGGCAATTTCTCCAACACATTTTTCTGGCCTGAGACATTCTTGGTAATGCCAAGATATTCAACATTCATTTCATTCATTGTCTCAACATGATATCCATTTTGGCGGATATCTTTAAAACCTAATAAGTTTCTCGGGGATTTAGAAGAGAATAAAGCATCTTCTATAACGAGTTTCGTCCCCTTAGGCAGATATATAGTAGCTCTTCCGGAGCCTTCAATCAATTTTGAATTACCAGAAATTGTTGTAACATTTGCTTTTCTTCTAAGCAACTGAGAAAAGTATTTCTTATCTTTAAATATGGCGTGCGTTTTTCCACTATTGATTAAACAAATATCCTCACGATCGATCATTGATCCAAATAAAATTTGAGAAGTATCCATATATTCTTTGAAAGTGTTTGTTCGAGATGGCAGAGTCTCGTGCTGATAACGTGTTATAAAACTACTATATAATAAATCAAGAATTATCACTTAGAACAGAATGAAAATAGGAATATGTATTCATCATTCTTCTCTTAAACTAATATATCAAATACTATAAGTCTAAGACTTATATTGATGGCATATGGCACAAACGGTGGCTAATGACAAGGTTCATACTTGTCATTAGTCTTAGCCATGTGGCTAGACACATGTCACATTACATAACATGTTATAAAACTAATATATAATAAATCAAGAATTATCACTTAGAACAGAATGAAAATAAGAATATGTATTCATCATTCTTCTCTTAAACTAATATATCAAATACTATAAGTCTAAGACTTATATTGATGGCATATGGCACAAACGGTGGCTAATGACAAGGTTCATATTTGTCATTAGTCTTAGCCACGTGGCTAGACACATGTCACATTACATAACACTCCCCCTTGGATAGCCACGTAAAAGAAAATCTACTGGATACGCATTTGAGTGCTGCCTCATTAAAAACCTTACCAGGAAAACTCAGTGGGATAAAACCTTGGTTAAGGAAAAAAGAGTACAACGCGTATTCTTACTCTCCTTGATGAAGACCCCGATTCAAATGGCTCAGTCTTCGCATTCCAATCTTGTGTACCATCTTCTCAAGAGTTGAAGTTGGTAAAGATTTAGTGAACAAATCTGTCGAATTATCACTTGAACGGATTTGTTGTACATCAATATCAGCATTCTTCTGGAGATCGTGTGTGAAGAATAGCTTTGGCGAGATGTGTTTTGTTCTATCTCCCTTTATAAAGCCTCCTTTTAATTGAGCTATGCATGCAGCATTGTCTTCAAATAGAATTGTGGGTACCTTGATATCACATTTTAGTCCACATCTCTCTTTGATGTAATGTATCACCGATCTCAACCATATACATTCTCTACTTGCTTCATGAATAGCTATTATCTCAGCATGATTTGAAGAAGTAGCAACAATAGACTGCTTTGAAGATCGCCATGATATGGCAGTACCTCCGTAAGTAAACACATAGCCTGTTTGCGATCGAGCTTTATGCGGGTCAGATAAATAACCTGCATCTGCATGACCAACAAGATCTGTACTATCTTTGTTAGTATAAAACAGACCCATATCAATAGTCCCCTTTAGATATCGCAATATATGCTTGATTCCGTTCCAATGTCTACATTTAGGGGAAGAACTATAACTTGCTAGTAAATTAACAGAAAATGCTATATCAGGCCTTGTAGCGTTAGCAAGATACATAAGTGCACCAATAGCACTAAGATATGGTACTTCGGGACCAAGAATCTCTTCATTCTCTTCTAGAGGTCGGAACGGGTCTTCACTCACTTCAAGTGATCGAACAACCATTGGAGTACTTAATGGATGTGCTTTGTCCATGTAAAATCGTTTCAAAACCTTTTCAGTATAGGCAGATTGATGGATGAAGACCCCGTCTGCTAAATGCTCAATTTGCAGACCAAGACAAAGTTTTGTCTTTCCAAGATCTTTCATCTCAAATTCTTTCTTTAGATATCCAATTGCCTTTTGGACTTCCTCTGGAGTTCCAATGAGATTTATGTCATCAACATAAACAGCGAGTATAACAAACTCTGATGCTGTTTTCTTAATAAAAATACAAGGACAAATGACATAATTTATATAACCTTCATTTATCAAGTACTCACTAAGGCGATTATACCACATATGCCCCGATTGTTTTAGACCATATAACGATCTTTGTAATCTGATTGAACACATGTCCCGAGACTTTGAACTATATGCTTCAGGCATTTTTAATCCTTCTGGGATCCTCACATAAATTTCATTATCAAGTGAACCATATAGATAAGCTATAACCACATCCATTAGATGTATTTCAAGGTTTTCATGTACAGCTAAACCGATGAGATATCGAAATGTTATTGCATCCATAACGGGTGAATATGTTTCTTCGTAGTCGACTCCTGGTCTTTGAGAGAATCCTTGTGCAAGAAGGCGTGCCTTGTATCTTATAATTTCATTTCTCTCATTTCTTTTACGCACGAAGACCCATTTATGGCCAACTGGTTTTACACCTTCAGGAGTTTGGACTACAGGTCCAAAAACCTCACGTTTAGCAAGTGAGTTCAATTCTAATTGAATTGCCTCTTGCCATTTTGGCCAATCATTTCTTCGTCGACATTCTTCGACAAATAGAGGTTCAAGATCCTCACTGTCTTGCATAATGTTAAGTGCGACATTATATGCAAAAACATTATCCACCATAATTTTCGATCGATCTAAATTAATCTCATTACCGGTAGAACTCATTGAAAGTTCTTCATTCACTTGAATCTCGGGTTCACTGATTTCTTCAGGAATATCAGTATTAATCAGATCTTGGGTCTCTTCATGAGATTCTTCTATAGTGTTACTTTTATCATTTTTTGTGTTTCTTTTTTTGGGATTTTTATCCTTTGAACCCAATGGTCTACCACGCTTCAGGCGTGTTTGGGATTCAGAAGCTATGACACTGGTGGATGGTCCTTTTGGGACATCAATTCGGACAGGCACATTCACTGCAGGGATATGTGACTTAGTTATCCTTTTCAAATCAGTAAATGCATCTGGCATTTGATTTGCTATTTTCTGTAAGTGAATGATCTTCTGAACCTCATGTTCACATATTGGGGTACGTGGATCAAAATGAGATAATGATGAAACTTTCCATGCAATTTCTCTTTTGAGTTCCTGTTTCTCTCCCCCTAATTGCGGGAAATTTGTTTCATCAAATTGACAATCTGCAAATCGAGCAGTAAATAAATCTCCCGTCAATGGCTCAAGATAGCGAATTATGGAGGGTGACTCAAACCCAACATATATTCCTAACCTTCTCTGGGAGCCCATCTTAGTGCGCTGTGGTGGTGCTACCGGCACGTATACAGAGCAACCAAAAATTCGTAGATGAGCAATATTTGGTTCATGACCCAAGACTAATTGTGACGGAGAGTATTTATGATAATGAGTCGGTCTGAGACGAACAAGTGATGCTTCATGTAAGATAGCATGACCCCAAATAGTAGTGGGCAATTTCGTTTTCATAAGTAGTGGTCTTGCTATCAATTGTAGGCGCTTAATAAATGACTCAGCAAGGCCATTTTGAGTATGAACATAAGCGACAGGATGTTCAACTCTTATCCCAACTGATATACAATAATTATCAAAAGCTTGGGATGTAAATTCTCCAGCATTATCGAAGCGAATAGCCTTAATAGGATAATCTGGGAATTGTGCCCTTAATCGTATTATCTGTGCCAATAATTTTGCAAACGCCAGGTTGCGAGATGATAAGAGGCACACATGAGACCATCTTGAAGATGAGTCTATTAGGACCATAAAGTATCTAAATGACCCGCTAGATGGGTGAATAGGTCCACATATATCCCCATATATCCGTTTTAGAAAAAGAGGGGATTCGACGCCAACCTTCAGTGGCGATGGCTTAATTATCAATTTGCCTTGATAACAAGCAGCACACGAAAATTTATTACTTGCAAGAATCTTCAGGTTCTTCAGCGGATGCCCATTCGAATTTTCAATGATTCGTCTAAATGGAGCAGTACCAGTAGGTCGACTTTCATGATTTTTCATCAAAAGATCATTTTGTTGTTCAGCAACAAGAAGATGTGAAATTAATTCAGAATACTTTTTGAATCAAATTTCTCGGTATTGCTGCTGCAGGAGCATACTCGAGGCAGGGAAGGTGGAGAATGTTTTCTCTAGCATATCATGATCTGTGATGTTCTCTCCGCATAAATTTAACTGTGATTTAATTCTAAACATGACAGAATTATACGCAGTTATATCTTTAAAATCTTGTAATCTCAGATGGGTCCATTCATAACGTGCTTGAGGAAGAACGACCATCTTCAGGTGGTCATATCTCTCTTTTAAATTATTCCACAGTATAAGTGGATTCTTGACAGTGAGATATTCCATTTTCAAGCCCTCATCAAGGTGATGGCGGAGAAATATCATGGCCTTGACACGGTCTTGATTCGATGCCTGATTTGTATCTTTGATGGTGTCTGCTAGACCCATCGCATCCAAGTGGATTTCACCATCAAGTGCCCAAGATAAGTAGGTTTTGCCCGATATATCCAGGGCAACAAATTCACGTTTAGATAAATTTGACATTATTTTAAAGAAGTTCTTACCTTTGAAAGTGTTTGCTCGAGATGGTAGAGTCTCGTGCTGATAACGTGTTATACAACTAATATATAATAAATCAAGAATTATCATTTAGAACAGAATGAAAATAGGAATATGTATTCATCATTCTTCTCTTAAAATATATCAAATACTATAAGTCTAAGAATACTATAAGTCTAAGACTTATATTGATGGCATATGGCACAAACGGTGGCTAATGACAAGGTTCATACTTGTCATTAATTTTAGCCACGTGGCTAGACACATGTCACATTACATAACAGTAATGTCATTTTCCCCCGCATTGATAATTATTGTTTGATGTTGATGTGTAATTGTTTGTACGTGCTTTTTTTTTTTTAATTGATTGTATGTGTCACGTTCCTGTATTAGGAGGCCCCATGATTTGACATGATTTTTTAAAGACCATCTGTAATTATTTATAGGAAAAACGATCTTATGATATAATGTGTCCACCATGTTTTGCGCGGTGATAATATATTCATGGATTATAATATACTCATTCATACAAAAAGTCTACTGTGTATATGGATGAAAACGTAAGACATTGGAAGATAATTATAAGCACATATAAGTAAAAAAATAATAATTCTATGATTAGATAGTAAAACTAAAACTCTTATTTTCTTCTACTAAAACAAAACAGAAAAACATAAGTGGAAAACAAATGTATATTTGAGTTCTAATTTTATTCTTCAAATTATCTTTTTGGCGCCATTATTTTTTCTATTCACATTCTTTAAGTAGGCGTTTGCCTATGAAAATTAATTTTTATGGAGTTGGAGTTGGAATTGGAGTTATGTTTGGCCATGAAAATAAATTTGACTTTTTGTGAGAGAATTAGAAGTAAAAAAAGTGAAAACAAGAAAAAGTTGTTTTCACTTTTCCGAAATTTTATTTCACTTTAGTGAAAAAAATTTCATGGCCAAACACCACCAAAATTCACTTTTTTCACTAAAGTGAAATAAAATTTCGAAAAAAAGTAAAAAAATTTTATGACCAAACGAGCCCAAATCTCCTTCTCAATTGTTCATCCTCTAATTATCAATTTTAGTGAAGTCACTGCTTTCTCTCAAATCCCCTATTTTCCCGTTTCCTTTTCTCCGTCTCTCTTATATTGCTACTTCTTCTTTTTGATTTTTTGTGGACCGCCACTTCATTCAATCATTTTTGCGTCTTTATTTCCTCATTTTCGTTCATGCTAGTAGTTCAAAAAATTTAAAACGTAGCTCTCCTGCATATACCTACTGATTACCATCTTTCAATTATTTATTCCTATTTCAATATTTTCATCAGACATCTTATAAAATCATCTCTATTGGCACATAAAGGTATTTATTAAAAAGAAAAGAAGTGGCACTTTAAAATATGAAAAAGAGGAAAACGTTTTATGATAAACAGGGAGGTTCCACCTTATATTGTTCTTTTTCTTTTGTAGAAACATATTATGTGATAAATTTTTCGTGTCGCATAATAGGTACCAAATAAAATGCATAACTATGCACTTCGAATTCTTGCTCTTTTTCTCTTCTACTATAATATTACCAAAAAAAAAAAAAAAACACTTTCACTTATATAATTAATATGGAGTAAATTATGTCTAGTCAAAAACTTTAAATTTATAGTGCTATAATTTTATCCTAGTTTAATTAGGAATATTAGTTAGTTCCGGAATTATATTTATCTCACCATTTACATTATAATGATGGGATAAGTTACCCATATATATATGGTGGGATAACGTATCTCATGGAATATCCCAATCCATTGGATAAAATTGTTTATCCCATCCCTATACAAAATCCTTTATAGAATTTAATCAAATTGTAAGTTGTGACAACTCCAATTCATATCACATCTATTTCCTTAGTTTTAACAAAAAGTACATTTGAGCAACAATAACAATATGCGAGAAATACTTAAGTTTGTTATATAATATTAAAAGAATCTATAAGGTTAGTATTGGTACCTTTTATCAAGAAACAATATTATTACTATGTTCTCCCGTGTTGTCATGTGTATTAATATGCTTTCATTTGTCGTGCACATAGAACTTTCTTGACGTAATAGGATTTTGCCTTCGTCAAATTGTCAAAAAGATAAATTTGAATGCATAGCATTCATGTTTTACATATATCATTGCAATCTGATCCTAAATGACACCAAATCTATATGTATACATCAATGATCAATCTAGTGTGATACAACACAAAAATACAATAAAAAGACTCAAAAGAAAACTATGAATTTTCAAACAGCACCACATCAAGAAGAAGAGAAGGGATTGTATTTTACTGTTAGTATATACAAGAAATACCTCATAACAATGGTTGTCAAAGAAAATGCAAAAATGTTATACTAATTGAAGCTCACATATCTGGAGAGAACATGGATGAGAACCTGCGAAAAGGCATAGCAAACTAAATATATACTCCTGCTCATTAGTTTCTCATTAATATTGTTTATTGCTTTTCCTAAAATTGCTATTATGCTAGTTCGTGCATGAACGTGGTTTGGTTAATTAATTGAGCTTTTGTGCCGTTTCAAATTATCAATGCCTATGAGTTATGACCTTTATTGGCAAGCCTAATAAAAGCTATTAGACGTGACCTTTTGTGAACCAAAAATATAATTATAAAGTATGAATGGTAGCCTTAGAAGTATGTCACATCAACAGGTTCCTAACCTTCCTTTATATATATATATATATAGATGGATTCGTTCTTTTGCAGTAAATAAATTGTTTTGTTTTGTCTCTTATCATTAACGAAGTTTCAACATAAAATGGGAGGACTTCCACGTTTGTAAAATATATTTCAAAAACACAGAAATTGTATGAAGAAGAAAAGAAAGATGAAGATTTCATAATATGAACAACGAAAATAAGATTTGAGGTTTGAAACACATACGAAACGTTACGCTATACCTTTGATGCATAGGTAGAGCCGTCAATATGGGTCAGGCCCGTGGGGCTAGTCTGGCTCAGCCCAAATAAGCCCGTTGGCCCGTGGGGCTTGAGCAATGTGGGTTGGGTCTGTCCGTGGGCCAAACAAAAAATAAATAAAAATAAAAACAAAATAGAGTACTAAAAATAACAAGAGGAGTTCAAATTCAAAGTCTATTTAAACCATCATAAATATGTAAATATTACGTATGCTTATAAAATAGGTAAATAATCAATATACAAAATCCTAAATTTTTTAAGTAACCACTATTTACTATTTAGGATTTAGTTGTCTTCACTCTCGATAGCGGCAACCATCTTCTTCTTTGTAGTGTAGACCTTAGTCATTGCAATCTCATTCTCCAATATTCAAAGTTTAACCCATCACTATTGGAACAAAATTAAGTTAATATTTTTATTTAGGTAGTTTATAGTGTTATTTATTAAATGTTTAGTTTGCTTATTAATATATCTATTTGGTTCGAATGATATCATATCAAAAGTTATTCAGTTTCGCAGATTATTTAGACTTTTTTTTTTTTAATTTGAGACTTGATTAGCAAGTAGTAACACCAAGTAATATTGTCTTGTAAATATTTACGTTATTGACATTTTAAAATTTAAATTTAAATTAAAAAGATTATAAAAATATTTTTTTTTGAAAAAATCGCCCGAAGCCTACAGAGTGATAGGTTAGGTTTGTTGTTTTCTGACCCGTCATCTTGATGGACCACCTCGACTTGACCCGTCAAATTCTAAAGTCCGTGTGGACTAGACCGAATGGGTTGGGCCGTCCCATATTGACAACTCTATGCATAGGGACACAAGAACATCAAGTGGTCTATAGTCTCCTCAGTGGTGCCACACAAACTACAGGTTGCATCATCAATTGCGCCCCATTTCAATAGTCGAACCTTAATTTGCAGTCTGTCCTAGACAACCAAGTATAGTATAAATATCCATCGTCTAGGAGCACTATAGTTACTCTACACCAGTTTCCTCCAAGGGCATTTAGGATAGATACCTCACAGTTGGGCTATCTTCTTTGGCAATGTGAATTGGGACCAGTATATTTGGACCAAAGATAATACACTCTTTATAAGCTACACCTTTCCTATATATGAGAGGTACTTTGAGGTCCAACTAGTAATCCTCCCAAGGATTTTGTTGAGCAAAGGCTGGCACTAGTCACAAACAATCTCTTAAGGGGCTGTTTTGTAGAGTGCATTAGAAAAACTAAAGCATGCATTAGCTTTGCATATTACTAGTACCTATTTGGTATTCTCTCCGTCCCAATTTATGTGATGTAGTTTGACTTGACACGGAGTTTAAGAAAGAAAGGAAGACTTTTGAAACTTGTGGTCTAAAATGAGTCATAGATAGTAGTGTGGTTATAAATCATTTCATTAAGGGTAAAGTGGGTATTTAAAGTTAAATTATTACTAAATATAGAAATGTGTCATTCTTTTTGGGACTGACTAAAAAGGAAAGTGTGTCATATAAATTGGGACGGAGAGAGTATATTTTTTCAACTTATGTATAACTAATGCTTGCATTAGTTATACACTCTCGGGTCGTTTGGTAGTGTGTATAAGAATAGTGCAAAATATGGTGTATTAGAAATACTTACATTAGTAATGCAGTAATGCAGTACTGCAGTAATGCTTGCATTAGTTACGCTTGCATTAGTTATGCTGAGATTTTTCTTATGCAGTGTTTGATTTGGTGTACTAAAAACAACATGAATTGCATGATTTCTAAAATAAAAATATTTGTTTACAAAAATATACACCATAAATATGGTAGAAAGGATGTAGAAAAGATTTTGAGGGACAGTTGTGTATTTAACCATGCTAATGCATGCATTAGAATCCATTACATTACTAATACCATGGATTTCCATATATTAGTAACACATACCTTAATACCAAATAGAGTATTGTATAATTAATGCAAGCATTAGTTATACATATAATGAAAAAGCATTAGCTATATCTTAGTTGCCTTGTGTTTTATTGCTAAAGAAAAGCCCAAATAAGTAGCTGGTGTAAGAATATTACGTATTAATGACCACATATTTTTGGCAGTAAAATATTTACCTTGTCTTCCAAAATAAAGTATAAATCAGTCAATTAATTTTTCTCTGAGTTATGCATATATGGTATTTCTTTGATGACAAGAAATAACTAAGAAAGTTTCTAGGATTAAAGTTATTTGTCTAAGAGTCCCTAACCTATCTATAAATACGCATGTGACTCCATCAGTTTGACATACTCTTCGATAGGCATATGCTAGAAGATTCTTAAGGTTTCTCCTTTATACTTTCTTGTTAAAGTTCTTGAGCGAACATAATTCTCCATAATACTTGAACAATAATAGCTGAAGGTACGTTCCTGTTTAATATTCCGCTGTGTTTGACTTTGTGATATGTGTTGAAATTCAACATGTGTAACAAGAGCCTACTTCAGTCGTATTGTTCAGTAACTACTTTACATGTTTCGTCAGTTTAATACTCGTGTTTCTTTAATTATTACATACTACGTATGTTGAGATTGATTACTAATTAAACACGAGAATCTTTCAAATTGTGAAAATTGGCTGCCATAATGGGTTTTCAAATTGGCTAGTTCATACCACGTTATGCCTTATTGCTATTGTTGGCTTCATTAAGTAAAATTATTTATTTTACTCTATTGTATTACTAGTGAATTTGGCCGCGCTTCGCGCGGTCATCAAAAACTTCATTAATTTTACGATTTAACTTTTTTGATATCCGATTATGTAAATAATCACAAAAAATATTTTTAAGATTTAAAGTTTTCTTTAATTCTTCTTTCACAAGATGGATTAAACATTTATAAATTCTGTGTATTTCACAAAACTTAAAATTTTAAAAAGATAAATTAAAAGTCTAAACAAATCAAAACAACTCATAGCCTAATTCATTCATCATTCATTAGAAATACACATGAAGATAGTATAATCGTACTATGAAACACACATAAATAGTTACAATACATTCATTATGCAAAGGGTAGCAACAAATAAATCAATGTGTAAATTTATATGCGCATAGAAAACTTACATTATAATATATACCATCAAGTGATTCTAGCATTATAACCAACACCAAAACTCATAAAAGTATCAAAATTACTTGGGTTAAGTCCTAATTCCTATTTATTTCTCGTAAGTTTTTAAACAGCCTTCCTCCTAAACACCAAAATGAAAAAAGGAACAAAGGTAAAGAAGAATAACTTCAAAATTCATAGAAACTCTTGTCTTATGCATGTTGACAATGAATTATTTAACACTATAAATTGCAAACACTAACAACTATTCTTATTTTAGCCTGATTTGAATAAAATCATGTAACATACAGAAATAAGAATACAAAGACAAACACGAAATCTCAATAAAAAAATAATAAGTCTGAGCAACTAACTTTATAGGAATGTTGATATTTGTTTACCACCTCATTTGAATTTTTGTTTGCAAATTGATTGTGATCAATACTTAGGCTTTTAAAGAATAGGAATAATTGGAGTAGTAAATTTTGAGAATTTTAGTTTTTACAATAAACTAAAAATGAATGGATGAATTAGTAATTGACATATTTATTTTCTTACAATAATAAATAAATATAAATGTAAGGGCAATTGCCAAAAATAAATATATAGGATCTTTGGCCAAAGAGAGGTGCCACATCACTTCTCCAATACCAGACTTTATATTATATAGTGATTGATTTTTGTGATAATTTTTTTTTATCAGACTTCGAGATCGATAATACATTAAAAATGCTAAACTTAAAAAAGTGCAATACATACATAAAAAAAAAAGACGACTTGAGAGCGAAATACTTCTTGCCTTATAAACTCCTTTCCAGTTACATGTTAATTCGCAAGATTTTCACAATCATACTTGTTTGGAGGATGATAATATGTGTAAAAGAAATGCTAAAAAATAAGAAAGCATGACAAAGTACATAAATATGAAAAGAAATACTTGAGAACAAATATTTCTTGCCTTCACAAATCAAAGTAATGAAGAAGAGAAAGGATGACTTTGAATGAGAGCTTTCATGAAATAAAATATGAGTTTATATAGGTAAAATAGAGGAATACCATAAGACATTACAAACTTACAAATTAAATTATGAGGGTTATGGACATGAAAATTATGAAAGTTATGAGTAGTTATTCCTTGTAAATGCATTAAATTAAATTTTTTTTAGAAAACTTAAAATATTAGAGATCTTTTCATTTCATTATTAGAAGATGACCAAAAAATAAAAAAATAAAAAAAGTTTTTTAAACAAAGAGAGGTGATACCCTTTCTTTGCCTAATTTTGATATATATATATATATATAAATTAGTAAAAATAAAGAAAATAAATAAATAAAATCATTATAAAAGAAGATGATTTTTTTAATAACACATAAAAAAAATAGGATAATACTAAAATATTGAGAAAACAGATAATTGAATATCCTGTTATTCTTTTATCATTGTTCTTCTTTATTGTATAACCAATGCACAATTAAATTAAAAAATAAAAGACTTGCATCCATTCAAATTTCTTAATAAAAAATAGGAATGGAGTAATAAATTTTAAAACATTTAAGGTTTTACAATAAATAATAGAAATAAATGGAGAGAGTATTAATTAATATATTTATTTTTGTACAACAATAAATAAATAGAAATATAGAAAAAATTACTAAAAAATAAAATAAAAAATAAAATAGTATGATGACCTTAGAAGTATGCCACATAAGAAAATATATGGCCACCAATGAACAGTAAGGCTTTATTCATGTCTATGTTGAAATTCTGAAAGTGTTAGTCAAGCATAATAACAATCACTACAAGAAAGTGGAGCTACGACGACATTTATTTAGTGACATATCAAATAAATGTCGGAAAATAAAGAATTTCACGACATTTATCACCAAATGTCACAAAAATAACGATATTTGATATAAATGTCATTAAAATAATGACATTTGGCACAAAAATGTCATGAACATGACGACATTTGACCCAAAATGTTGCTAAAAATAATGACATTTGATACAAATGTCTAAAATACTATGACATTTGAAACAAATGTCATAATATTAGTCGTTAATTACCGACATTTATACCTAATGTTGAAAATTTAATTCTTTTTAAATTATTTCGTGACTCTTAATATTTACACCTTCGTTTTTACATGAGCACTTAAATACATGCATTATATATATATTTCATGTTAATTATAAAAAATTGTATTAATACACTATTAACATTTAATATAAACATTAACATTACAAAGATGCATTACAATACAAAGTTGTACAGCAGATTACAACATATAGTATAAGTTATTCGTTTAAACAATTAGCACTTATTGAATGCATAAATTAGTAATATAATATATAAGAAATGAGTTTGAAACTAAAAAGTGTCTAAATTATTAGATGCATAAATTAGTTATTATTAGATACATAATTTAAGCTTTTATTAAAATAATTAATTTTAATTACAAGGACAACATTATAATTGGAGTTCACTAGTTTGCTATTAATAATATCGATTTAAAAAATGAAATATAGTACTCCTAGTAATAAATCAGTTTTTTTTTTTTGGTTCTATACTTTAACAAGAAAATTTCTTTTTTTTTTTAAAAAAAGAAAGTGTTCTTTTCATTTGTACCCAAACTTTTCCACCAAAAAATTTAAAAAAACAACCAAAATCCTCTCCCCCCAAAATTTAAAACCCAAACAAATAATAATCCCTCCTTCCCCGTATTATAAAATTACAAACCCTAAATCCCTTTCCCCCAACTACTGCCTAATCCCCCTTCGTCCCTCACCCCCCGCCCCCTCCTCTCTCTCTCTCTCTCTCTCTGTTTGTTTGAATTTTGTGTGATATTTATTTTTTGATTTACTTTTTCTTTTGTAGGTTTTACAAAGTAAAGTTTTGAAAGAGATGAATTCTATAATATGATTGTTGTTTTGTATATGTAAAGGTAATATTTTATCGTGTAATCTTTAGAATTCACACTAAATTTTGAGATCTGTATTTTTTTGCTTTTTAATTGTACCATAGATTTAGCAATATTCTTATTTCAGGATTTTGGAGTTATGTAAAAATTGTTTGGTAATTTATTTTAAGCAAAATTCTAACTTCTAATATACACTTTTATCTTTGTTTTTTTTTTTTGTCAGGGATCTCTTTCTCATCTTCATCCGAAGTTGATATGAAAAAATTAGAGTGAAAGAGAGAAGACTTGTGAAGAGTGTGTCCTCATAGAGTTTCAAGTTACTGCTTTGTATGAAGATTCATCAAGTGGCCATCAATGAATTAATGTTCTTGTAGTAACTAGTGAACATTAGAATTTATTTATTGTTAGCATTCTTAGCTTGATGGGAGAAAAAATTGTATTGTTTGAGAACCTATTATTTACTGGTGTTATGAGATTTTTAAAAATATAGATTGTCAAAGTGTATCTTTTGTTTTAATTCACTTTTTTTGTAGTGTATGGCCTGTGTTTCGAAATTATATGAATGATTATGGTATTACACACAATTCTTTTAGTACATAAAAATGAAAAAAGAACTATTGACTAGAGATGCAGCAAGGATGGGTATGGTTTGTTGACATTTCTTTATATGTCGCAATTGAATTGAGTTAAAACTCAAAACATGCGACATTTGATAAAAGTTGTAAGCAAATGTCATTAACTATTTTGCCGGCATTAATCTAAATGTTGGAAATTTTAATGTGACATTTCAAAAAAAGTCGTAAATAAATGTCGTAAATCATCTAACGACATTTATACAAATATCGAAAAATTTCCGACACTCAAATTTACGACATTTGTACTAAATGTAAAATAAATGTCGCTGAGTGATTTTGCGACACTTATGACACCTAATACGACATTTATAAAATGTCGTCGTAGGCCTAATTTCTTGTAGTGAATAATGATGATGATAAAGATTTCAACATGTGGCCATGAACTCACCGTGATACTTTATATATTTCTCTCTTCATGGTATGATTTGGTTCTCATAATTAAGTTTAATTTTAAAGAATTACTGTTTAAAATTATTCTTGTAATAATTATAAGAAATGTGAATGGGAGATATGTAGGCTCAGCCTATTCTCTTATCGTATGCAACCTATTATCACTATGACTAAGGAATTACCGTTTTAATAAAGGATATGTAGGCTCAACTTATTTTTTTGTTGTGCGGTTTTTCCTCGATTAACATGAGATGCTTTGTACACCGGATTGCTTTGATGTAGGCTATGCCTATTCAATTCGGTTTTCGCATTGTGGTTAATTAACTATATATTCAAGTTAATTATTAAAGTTAAAATACTTTGAAATGTCATTTTTTAGTTCTTTTTGTCATATGCTTGGGTTAGCCACAAGATCCTGAGTATATGATATAAAGAAAATTAAGTTCTTTAATCACATAAAGTTAAGTGATCAAGATATAATAATGACATCTAATAAAGTCCAATTATCTTATCAAAATAGTAATCTTACCCCACAGGGAGGTAACTAGTTTGATTGAATTAATTGGAATAGATAGTAAACCTTCAAGTTTAAAAATTATCCTATACCCACAGACATGGATTATTTTCTTGTTTTATTTGGTTTACTAGTCTAATAAAGTTAAGTAATTTTATGCATGGATTGCAACCTCTACCCACAAGAAGGTTTAGAATTTACTTATAATCGGTATTTATGCGATTCACATTGATGGTTATGTATTTTAGAGCTTATGTATGTGTATCCTTATTTTGCAGTTAACACAGCTTTTTCTACTGCTCTATTTAACGAAAATACTCGAATTACAATGTTGTTTGGTGACAACTTTACTGAATGGAAGGAGAAAGTCCTTCTCACTTTAGGGTGTTTGGATCTGAATCTGGCACTCCGTGTGGAAGAACCACCTAAGCACATGGAATCAAGTACGCCAGAGGCTAAGGTTTCTTATGAGCGGTAGGAGTGATCTAATCGCTTGAGCATAATGCTCATAAAAGCTCATATAATCCAAAGCATAAGGGGTTCCATCCCTAACAATGACAAGGTCAAAGCTTACATGAAGGCAATTGATAAACAATTTATAAGCTCTGGCAAGGCGTTGGCCATCACCCTTATGAAGAGGCTCTCAAGTATGGCATTTGATAGAAGTCGTACAGTGCGTGAGCATATTATGGAGATGAGAGATATTGTTTCTAACCTCAAATACCTTGAGGTTGATATGTCTGCACCATTTCTTGTGCCTTTTATTCTCAACTCTCTTTCTGCGGAATATGATCCGTTCAAGATATCGTACAACACACATAAAGATAAATGGTCAATCGATGAACTCTTAACCATGTGTGTACAAGAAGAGAAGAGGTTGAAACATGAGATACCTGAAAATGCTAATTTGATGACTCATGATAAGAGAAATGCAATGAAGGACAAAAGTGTTCCTATGAAGAAAAAAGACAGTCTTGACAAAGACACTTACTGTTTCTTTAGAAAGAAGAGACACTGGAAGAAAAATTGCCTGAAATACAAGAAGGGGCTTGAGAAGAAAGGTAATTTTACCTTTGTATGCTATGAATCTAATTTCACTGAAGTTTTTGATAATAAATGATGGATCGATTCTGGTTCCACAATTCTAACTCTAAGGAAGCAGACAGAAAGTGAACAAAATATTTATTCTGGCAATAGGATGGCATCATATGTGGAAGGCATGGGGACTTATAGGATCATTTTAAAAGATGGTTTTCAATTAGGTTTAGAAAACACTTTTTATGTTCTATCATATTCTAGGAATTTAATTTCTCTTTCAAGACTATCAATAGCTGGTTATAATTTTAATTTTCATTTGACTAGATCTACAATGAAACTTTTGAAAGGCAATAAAGTTATTAGTTTTGGAAATTTATACGGAAAGTTATTTAAATTTGAGCTAGCCCCCACGACTGAATGTAATGTCTTAACTCTACATGATAAAGAAATTGACACTAAGCGATGTATTATCAATGAGAACTCATCAAGTCTTTGGCACAAGAGACTGGGACATATCTCTATTAAAAGAATCAAAAGGTTAGTTAATGATGAAGTTCTTGAAGCTCATGATTTTTCCAATTTTGGAACTTGTGTGGACTGCATAAAGGGTAAGCAGACCAACAAATTCACTAGAGGTCCCAAAAGGAGTTCTCAATTAATTGAGATCATACATATAAATATTCGTGGACCTTTTCCTACCCCTTTCTTGAATGGTGAGAGATATTTTATCTCATTTATTAATGACTATTCAAGATATATGTATATCTATTTTCTATTTAATAAATCAGAAGCACTTGATGCTTTCAAAGTTTTTTAAAATAGAAGTAGAGAAACAAATTGAAGTTCAAATCAAAATTATTAGGTCTGATAGGGGTGGAGAATATTATGATAGGTACTCAGAAGGCCCATTTGCTGAGTTCCTTGAAAAGAAAGGTATAATTGCTCAATATGCCATGCCATGAACACCACAATAAAATGGTATGGCAGAAAGAAGGAATCGAACATTAATGGACATGATAAGAAGGATGATTAGCAGATCAAGTTTATTTTTATCCATATGGAGTGAAGCCTTAAAAACTACGTGTATATTTTAAATAGGGTATCATCCAAGGCTGTTCTCAAGACACCTTTTGAATTATTTAAAGGATGAAAATCTAGTTTAATCCATTTACACGTTTGGGGATGTCCAACTGAGGTAAGAGTTTATAATCCACAACTAAAAAAGGGCTGGATAACAAGTAATTTCTTTATAGGTTATGTGTAAATTTTAAAGGATTTAGTTTTTATTGTCCTTTTCATTCTCCTAAAATTGTTGAGGCTAGAAATACTAAATTTCTTGAGGAACATGAAATAAGTGGGAGTGGTTCAACTCAAGTGGTGGAACTAGAAGAGATAAGGAAACTACTTGTGGTACCTTTATATATTGAAAATTTGAATGCAAATCAGTTAAATTCTCATAAATTACCTGAAGAGCAACAAGTTTAAGAACAACCACCACTTGATGAGCCACATGAAGAACAACCTGCTTTACCTGAATCCATTATTGAAGGAGCACCTGAACAAGTGAAAGTAAGGAAATCTTCAAGAGTTCGTAAACCAACAATTTCTAGTGACTATGTTGTATATCTCCAAGAGTTTGATTATGATATTGAACTAAAAGATGATTTATATTCATTTTCACAAGCCACGAGTGGAGAAAACTCCACACTTTGATATGATGCAATGGAAGAAGAGTTGAAATTTATGGCTAAAAATAAAGTATGGAATCTCGTTGAATTATCTAAAGGAGTCTCTATTATAGGGTCCAAATGGGTTTAGAAAACTAAAAGAGACTCTGCTGGTAATATTGAACGATATAAAGCTAGACTTGTAGCCAAGGATTTCACTCAAAAGAAAGGTATTAATTACCATAAAATCTTCTATCCTGTATCAAAGAAGGATCCATTAAGGATAATCATGGCACTAGTAGCTCACTTTGATTTAAAGCTACATCAAATGAATGTGAAAACGACTTTCTTGGATGGAGATTTTGAAGAGGAGGTATACATGCGTCAGACTGAAGGATTTTGTGATAAGAATGAAGGTCACCTTGTTTGCAAGTTGAATAAATCTATTTATGGACTAAAACAGGCTTTCCGTCATTGGTATATTAAATTTCACAATATTGTTTCTTCATTTAAATTTACGAAGAACATCATTGATCAATGTATATACCTTAAGATAAGTGGGTGTAAATATATTTTTCTAGTCCTATATGTGGATGACATTTTACTTGCTAGTAGTGATTTGGGATTGTTGCATGAGAAACAGTTTCTTATCTAGAATTTGGAAATGAAAGATATGAGTGAAACCTCATATGTCATTGGCATAGAAATTCACAGAGATAGATCTCAACGATTGCTTGGACTATCTCAAAGAGCCTACATTGAAAGAATTTTGGAAAGATACAAAATGAAAAACTATTCAGCTATAGCAGCACCTATCATTAAAAGTGACAAATTCTCATTGTCCATAAAATACATTGGAACAAGAGCAAATGAAAGGCATTCCATATGCTTCACTTATTGGAAGTCTTATGTATGCACAGATCTACACTAGACCTAATATTGTCTTTGTAGTAGGAATGCTTGACAGATATCAAAGTAACCCTGACCTTGATCATTGAAAAGCTGGTAAAAGGATTTTGAAATATTTGCAAGGAACCAAGGATCTTAAGTTTACATACAAATATTTAGACTCATTGAAAGTCATTGGATATTCAGACTCCGATTTGGGTGGATGTAAAGATAGTGTTAAATCTATTTCTGAATACATTTTCCTTCTTGCTGAAGGTGTTGTGTCTTGGAGAAGTGTTAAGCAAACCATTGTTGCAACATCCACAATGGAAGAAGAATTTATAGCATGCTATGAAGCTACATCACGGTCGTTATGGTTGAAGAATTTTACTTCAGGCCTTAACGTTGTCGATTCTATTGCAAGGCCGTTGAGAATATTTTGTGATAATTCAACTGTGGTATTCTTTTCAAAGAATAATAAGAGTGGCAATCGAAGTAAGCACATCGACATAAAGTATTTGATAGTTAGAGACTATGTCAAGAAGTAAGATATGAGTTTTGAACATATTAGTACTACTATGATGATTGCTGATCCTATGACTAAAGGTTTACCAGCTAATATTTTTAAGGATCATGTAACCCGTATGGGGCGTCTTGCTTTGCTCTATAACAGTTTGTCTAGACATTATCCTTTTTTGTTAAACATGATAGTGCACATTTTGGTTTTCATGTATTATACTGTGATCATTAGATCAAATAAAATTGGACTCTGAATGACTTATATTAAGCTCATTCATAAAGTTGTTGGACACTTTATTTAGAATATATTGTACAATGTAATACATTGAGGGAAGTGTTTGATTAAGAGCATGACCGCCACGATTCTTGTATTAATATATTCTTGATAAAGTGATTGTTGCATAGCTTTTAAGTTAGATGAATATGTGTTTATGGTCATATTGCTTATTTTCACTTATAAAGGATTGTCTGATTTTGATATATGGGTCAAGTGGGAGAATGTAAGAATATTATGTATCAATGACCCATATATTTTTGGTAATGAAATATTTACCTTGTCTTCCAAAATAAAGTAATAAATCAGTCAATTAATTTTTCTCCAAGTTATGCATATATGGTATTTCTTTAATGGCAAGAAATAACTATGAAAGTCCCAAATGTTAAAGTTATTAGCCTAAGAGTCTCTAGCCTAGCTATAAATACTCCTGTGACTCCATCAGTCTGGCATACTCTTCGATAGGCATAAGTTAGAAGATTCTTAAGGTTTCTCCTTTATACTTTCTTGTTAAAGTTCTTGAGCGAACACAATTCTCCACAATATTTGAACAATAATGGCTGAAGGTACATTTCTATTTAATATTTCGCTACGTTCGGCTTTGTGATATGTGTTGAAACTTAACAGTTGGAAGACTACATATTTCACAATAAAATTCCTGCAAGTTCATATTATGTCCCAAGCCTACACCCTAGACGTGGTCGGCACCCGATGTCATTATTGACCAAGCGTACCCATAACACGGCATAAAACATGAGTGTACAACTAAACATGAGCGAAAATATGATTTAAAAATGTTAAAGAGATAAGTCTTATAAAAGAAATATTTTTCATATATCGTACTACTTGGAATTCATGAAAAGATGACACGAAGATCAAAACTGAAATGCATGACTGACTATCTATCTATTAGGCTTCTAAAACCTGTCTAAATACTGACTACCGGGACAAGGCTCCCAATATACCTTTATTAAACCAAAGAAATAAAACTACTAAACTGCAGACTAAGCCCCCTGAAATTAAGCAGGGCTCACCAATAGTTGAAAGTGAGGAGCCTAATGTAGCGTTTGATCACGTGCATGGGTACCTGAGTCTGCATCATTAAAGGATGTAACGCCAAATGATGTAAGTACGTGGAATGTACTGTGTGTAAACATCAGAAAGAAACATGATAGAGATATATATATATCAGTAGAAACAGGAACAACCAATAGAGTAAAAATCATGACATGGAAAGGAGATAAACTCAAGTCACTTGGATGTTCAGAGTTAAATCTTTCGTCCATTTTTAGTTCATTATGGGAGTCTAATAGTGTAACCAACATAAACCACCATGTGAGCACATGGAGCCTGATCTCGGTCCGATCAGCTAAGCCATCCCATACTTGACCAGGTATGGGATATATCAGAGTTTTGCTAGCAAAGGATCCATAATAAGCCCTTACCAGGGATACATAGAGGAGTCGCTCGAACCAACGATACGATCCGTAACCTACGTTGGCACACGTAGTTTCAAGCATTAGTTATTTAGACGTATGCCTTTTCGGTTAACCATTTAGCTCCGTAAAACTAAACGAGGACTCCTCCTCCTTTACATTATAAGCTTTCAAAAAAGTACCTAGCAACATTGGGCAAAAAAGATTAACCATTGTCAACATAGTATTTCCCTTTTATTGGCCTGATTCTTAGGTTTGGGATAATTTATTTATTTACTGTTTCACATAAACAATTAGTTGTGGTTTACTGTGTAAAGCGATTATACAATGACTAGCTAGATTTGAATAAATTAAAAGTCAACTTTTATATATATGCTAGGTGGGAAAAAATAATTAATTACTCTAATTACTTCTTCTTTTTTCCAACAAATTCGTCATTCTATTCATTCATTAAGGCCATGATATGTCCAAAGGAGCATACAACGTCGTTCACTAGCCAACTTGAGAAACTTCTATCCCAAGAAGATTCGTGTAATAAGGAAATGACTATCTTAGCCAAGTTATGAGCAACAACATTAAAGCTTCTTGGAACATGTAAAAATACAACATAATCTAGACATGAAGACATGTTCCAAATATCTTCACAAGCTACATCCACGTCCCATGTAGCTTTCACATTTTTTTTCAAGATATCTACGATAACTTTTGCATCTGAGAAGATATAAAGTTTCCTCTATCTATGTTGTATCGCTTTCTCTACAGTTTTTCTAATTGCAAAAGCTTTAGCAATCATAGACTTCCCAACAAAGTGAATCGGGGATCCATGGGCATGAAGCAGAACACCCTTGCTATCCATAGCAACCAAACCAATGCTTGCCTTCTCCGACTTAACCTATAATCCTGCATCAACAAATAAACAAATTCCATCTTCGGGCACTGTTAATTGATATTCATAATTCATTTTTGAGTTACCATTTGGAGAATCAACTTGCATTATTTCAAGAAACTCATTATGCTCAAATAAAGATTTTGTCATCATATTCGGAGGATCAGTTAATTCATTATTAAAATACCAAGCATTTTTAGACTTTCAAATGTGCCACATTATCATACCGTCACATTAAGAATACTAGCAGAATTAGAACAATTTTTTTGCCATAGTAACCTTATCATTCCACCATAACGAGAAGTCAGAAATATTATCAAGATAACTCCAATTAATAGGACTCATTTTCCAAATTTTTTGAGAATCCTGACATTTAAAAACTATGTGTTCTACAATTTCATCTTCTAGACAACATCTCTTACAAACAGAGCTCACATGATGAATTCACTTTCTAATAATATTGTTTACTGGTAAGGTATTAAGCACACACCTTCTTAAAAAATGTTTATGTTTATTTTTTATTTTCATTGCCCATAGAAAACCCCAAAAAGCTTTAGGAAAAGCATGACTACTAGATTGTGCAATGTTACCTTACTATTCCCCTGCTTATTGGTAATTTTTGCTAGATGATAACCTGACCTAACTTCATAAGTACCGGATTTTGTAAAGTGCCAAATTAATTTATCCTTGGAACAAATGCTTTAATATCTCTAAAGCCCAACCCTCCAAGAGCTTTTGGTTCACAAAGTTTATCTCATCTTTCAAAATAAATTTTCTTTTTCTCATCACTAACTCTGACTCCACCAGAATCTTGAAAGTATGGAAGTTATATCCTTACATAAACCCTCAGGGAGTTGAAAACAAGATAAAGCATACATGGGTATCGCAGTTAAAACAGACTTTAACTTGACGTCTTTTCCTGCCGGACTTAAAAAAGCTCCTTTCCATCCTTTAATTTTTGCTCGCACCCTATCTTTAATAAAGCCTAACATATTCCTTTTAGATCTTCCTATCACTGAAGGTAACCCAAGGTACATACTCATTTGATTGTCATGGTTTTGTCCCAGTATAGAAAAAATATCATTTTTTCCGCCTCTGAAGTAGTTTTTGCTTAATAAATAACAGATTTATCTACATTAATCACTTGGCCCGAACATTTAGCATAAATATTTAATATGTCAACAACAGTCCTAGCACTCTGACTATTGGTCGAACAAAAAATTAAGGAATCATCTGCAAAAAGTAGATGTGAAACTGTCGGCCCATTTCTATTCAAACTCAACCCACAAAATTGACCTTGATCTTCAGCCTATTTAAGAAGTGTTGATAGACCTTCGGCTCAAAAATAGATAAGGTGATAATGGGTCACCTTGTCTTAAACCTCCAATAGGTTTAACCCTACCCACAATTTTACCATTTATATTAAATCTATAGGTTGTAGAGTGACACATTCCATTATCCAACCCACAAAAGTTTGGTGAAAACCCATTTTTAGGAGCATTTCCTTAACAAAAATCCATTCTATTCTTTCATAGGCTTTAGCCTTTAGACATATCAAACTTCATAGCCATAAATTTTTCTTTTCCCCGTCTTTTATTTTTTGGCAAATGCATAAATTCATGAGCTAACACAACATTGTCAGTAATTTCACCCTATTTAATTTTGTCCCGTGAAGAACTCATCAAGGTGTGTGTAATCTTCTTTCTTGTTTAATTTTTCATCGTATTAATTACGTTGAAGAAATTATAGTTTGATATTTCGATCTGATTTCTCTTGGTTGTAGGCATTAGCCCGATCTGAAGACGCTCATATGTTGCAGAAAGCTCAAGTACTCTGCTACTAGCTACTCGATCTGAAGTAACTACTAGTTACGAAGAAGAACAAGAGGGAGTTATAAAAGGTAACTCTGAAATTCCAAATACCATTTACTTCTAATATGGTTGTTTATTTTGATTATCGTCTATATTTCTTGCCACTATATATATGGTAGTAAGAAATGTTTTTTAACAAAGAAGAATTCTTATCTTTATTTCAATCGTGTCTTTAGACAGACGAATCTTGAATTTGAAGTTAATGGGTTTTATAATTTAGTCATTTTGAGTCACAGATGATTTTTTTCAAGATAAATACAAAGTTTGAATCAAAACTATTGAACTATTGGATTTTGTTGAACCTGTACCTTCTGTTCTACTCTCACCACTGTCTTCGGCCATGTGGATGAAGGGTATTTTTATATATTATTTCAGGAGTATTTTTGGTCCTTTCCCATTTTTTTTTTAACTGGGACACTAGTTAATTTTCCGGATGTCATCGCATTTTTAAAACTGAAAAGGCAATTGACTTTGATTATATAGGATTGGAACTTTGATTAATTATATTGGTCCAAAGCTTGGCTCCTCAGCTACTGCATTTCAGGTTCTCTCTACTTTGTTAAATTATACTGCTTATTCAATTCATCTTAAAGTTCATTATTGATAAATTCTTTTCAGTCAACATAGAAATAAATCCATGTCATTTTATATCATGTTGCTAAATTCTTCAAAAGCTAGGTTTTGTTCAGTTAATTGCAAGAAAATCATCAAACTAATTTTTCTTATGAAAAAACCCACTTAACTTCACTAATCTGAATGACACATAAAATAGTATCCCCACAATTGATTGTAACTTAGAAGTATTGGTCTATTATATATATATATATATATATATATATATGTATGTATGTATTTGGTTTACTTGGTTTTTTGTTTTAGGTCTTTGCTTTAGTGGTTTGATCTTTTAGAAGACAAAGTAAAATTGTCAAGAACTATTTTCTGAAGAATGAGTAAACTATTACTGCCTATCGTCTCAATTTATGTGATACTTTTATGTTTATCGAGAGTATATTTGACTAACTATTGATCAACTTTCACATAGTATAGGTAGTCCATCTTTGTTAAAGTAGAAAAAGGGGCAAGGCTAATGACAAATTATATGCAAATTAAACCATTCTGTTGTATAATTGGCGGATGTAGCCTAATAGCATCACGTTCATGTGAACTCAGTACTTTTGATACTGAATACAAGTTTTTTAAAATTTCAATAATTAATAGGTCTAAACCCATAATTTTATAAGAAATTCAAATTTTGAATCTCTCTCTCTCTGATTAGCAGACGAGGCTATGGAAGATGTTTCGTTGGGTGCTTGTGGGCGGAAAATACCTAGAGTTCCACCGGCAATGTTACAGATGGAATTCGAAGATTTCAATCCCATGAGATCTACTAGTGAGTATTGCAGTGACTATAGTCCCATGGTAGTTTCTATCGGGCCTTACCATCACGGGAAAGTTGAACTTCAAGGTGTCCAGAACTTCAAGCAGGAACTACTTGATCTATTTGTTTCTGGAAGTGGCAAAACTGATGATTCCATCCTTGAAGATTTCCTGGAGCATGTTGACATCGCGATAAGTTATTATATGGAGGGATCCATTGCTGCTTATAGTAAAGAGGAATTAGCAAAAATGATGCTCCTGGATGCCTGTTTCATCATCTCTGTAAATGACACGGATACAGCCAAAAGAATTAGTAGTCGTCTTGGCAAACTGGTGTTGTCATTGGCTTTCCGCGACATACTTTTGCTTGAGAATCAAATACCGTTTTGGTTTGTCAAGCAATTTTTGAATTTACGATAGGGGCCAGATTACGCAAATTGGTGGATCAAGAATTTTATATGCAGAGTTATATATGGAAATCACAGAAATGAAGCACGGGACATTGGAGGTGATAACGACCCGCCACTCTTTCTTCTTGAAGCTCTCTGGAGAGCTATTGTTTCAGGAACATGGACCAAATCCAACAAAACAAAACATCATGATCATTATGTCCCTGCTGAAGATAATGACATTGAAGCAAAGAGATACGATTACTCGTTTCATTCAGTTAGAGATCTCAAAGAAAAGGGCATCTATTTTAGGCCTGGCCAAAGTGGTTTAGTGAATGACATCAAGTTCAAGTCATTCTGCTTCTACGGCAGGCTTGAATTACCAACATTCATCGTGACAAACAGGTCACGCGTTTGGCTGAAGAACATAATAGCTTATGAAATGAGCCCTGGCACAAATGTGGGATTGGAAGTAATATCTTACATAAATTTTATGAAATCCATCATCCATGATCCAATAGATGTTCAAGAACTACGAGACAAAAGGATACTCATCAACCGACTCAACAGTGACGATGAAGTAGTCAAATTGTTCAAGGAGATCAATACTTGCGGTTTGGATGACGATCAGTTTGTTTTCAAGGCCAAAGAAAAAATACAGAAACACTATAATAGCAACGCAAAGACATGGATGTCTGAACTAATTATCACTCACTTTCTCACTCCATGGAAGGCACTTGCTTTACTTGCTGCTATTTTCATTCTTTTTTTGACTGCTTCTCAAACCTATTTCACTGTTTTCCCTAGAGATTGAAGATTGTGAAGGAATTAGGAGTGCCTTCATGAAAATCCATGGTACATTTTTCAGAACTATGTCAGTAAAGCGCCTTCAAAGTTATCTCTTAACTTGTATCTAAGAATTGGATCAGGGACTCTCGGAGAGCTAAAGTTAAATGTGACAAGTATTTTGGAACGAATGGAGTAACATATTAAGTGCAATTATTTCCTCTCTTTTACGCCTACTTATATATTCTCCATAGGTTTGATTCGTTCAAATTATGTATAAATTTCTTAAGATTATTAAGATACTCTCTAAGAAACTAGTGTATTTGAATATGATGAAAACACCAGTTTAAATCGATATATATATGCATTGAATAAGAAAGCCACATACAAAAATCCAACATAAATTTAATGAGGACCAGAACATCTTCATAATAAGAGGAAATTCAAATAAGATGTGAAAAAAAATATTGTGACAAGGAATTTGCATCTAAAAGTATTAAACAATCGCGTATATATGATGGAGAAAAATTGAACAAAGATTCATAAGAATGTTAAATAAAGAAATGAGTTTTCTTGAAAAATAATTTCCAAACGTAAACTCTCTCTCTTGTTAGAAGTAATCTATTCCATCCAAGCTAAATTTTACAGACCAATTATTACAATATATAATATAATCATCTAGAATGAACTATTCTGCTCATCTACCCCCCCTCTTTTACCAGCACATCCACCACACTATTCTGCTCCCTGTATACATGCCTGAGCACTGGAGCTCCCAACTGCTGCATTAGTAACCTGCACTCAAAGATTATGTTATTATATGGAAGGCGACCATTTCTTTTAATCATATTAACAGTTTCGAATGAATCGATGTTGATCTTTAGTACAAGAAGATTTTTGTCTACTGCTATTTGTAATCCATTCATGATAGCCAGGAGTTCAATCAGAATAGCAGTAGTATGGGCACAAGACTTCATATAACCTAATATCCAATCCCGCTGTTGGTTTCAAAACACTCATCCTAACCTCCTTGGCCCTAGTTGACTCTTGATAGAGTTATCAGTGTTTAGCTTGAAGTGCCCTACTGATAGGGGTTCCCATTTTGGGTGGATGATAGTAGTTTGTTTTCCCTGCTTTGTGCTACCATCTTTTATGAAGAGGTACTATGTTGCTTTAGATATGTAAAGTCAACATTTTTTTTGTTAAAGAGATTCTCATTTCTGCTCAGCCAAATATTTCATATGCAGAAAGAGATAAGAGTGTCCCAAGTGAACCAAGAGTTTAAGTGTTTGTCTTGCAGCGTGCGCCAAGTGTTCAACCAATTATGCTTGTCGTGAGCTGAGATCTAGTCAATGGTGTGGATTGTTATGCTATGGTTTGCCAGACTGTTTCAGAAGCTGGTGACTCTAAGGCATGTAACGAAGATATGGTTAATGTCTTCTTTGTGCATACCTCATAAATGGCAATTTGAGTTAATGTTTAAGATCAATGTAGTTCAGGCCTGATAAAAGATGGAATACGCGGAAGACAAAGAAAACGATAATTAAAACACAGAAGCGAAAACCTAACTCTAAGAACAAGAAATTAAGGTAAACAAAAGATAAAGGATAGAAGATAGACACAAGATAGAAAAGAAATGATCGAGAACAATGGTTATATCAAAATCAATATCTTCAAATACAAAGTTCCAAAAAGTACCTAATCTATTAGAAAGACCTCAAGGGAATTTAATTCCCAAGCAACCCTTCTTTCTAAACTCAACACATTCAAAAGCTTCCACAAGCTCCCACACTCTCAAAAGAGTATTTAGCATTCATATCAATCAACATAATCTAACCTTAAAAAATAATAAACATCTTATTTTTCTCAGATATTGTGACGAAATTTTGAAGTTAAAAACTCCTCTTTCTTACAAGAACTCAAGTGTAATTTGCTACCGTTGAGTGAGTTCGTTGTGCGGTAGAATTTGAGGTACTGTTATTCTACTGAAGTGAATTATTTTATTCTGAATGGATATATTCCATAACCTCGGGTACTTGAGGAGAATAATTTTCTTAAGGACACACCGTGAATTCAATGGACTTGATTCTTTTATCTTCATCTTTTTCTAAGTTTGGTTTACTATTTTCATAAATAGTTTGAACTTCATTTTTGTTGTTCATGAGTTGGTTTGAACTTATTATTGAAGTTCATATTTGTGAATACAGAATTAGAACTTCATTTGGTTGTTCATACTTTAATTAGTTTAATCTTATAGTTGAACTTCATAATATTGAATACAGATTTTATTTAGCAAAAAATAATAAAGCTTACTTTTGGTTTATATAAGAATAGGGGGAGGAGGAAGAAGGAAGGACGAAGATAAAAATTAGCTACATCATATTTTTATGGGGTGATTTTGCCAGTAAAAATTTTATGGGTACCTAATTCAACAAACAAGTAAATTGAATAAATTATAAGTATCATCATTCAACAAACAAGTAAATACTAAATATTGAACATTATTAGTATCACATCATTCAACAAACAAATTTATTAATTGATGTGACATTTACATAGCTAATTAAACAGTACACACTATCACCAATACAATCAAACAAATATTGTAGCAACAATCAATTTCTACATTATATTCTACCACAAAAAAGACTTATTTTCTGAAAAATATTTTGTCAAAATTATTTTCGTAATACCAAATAAACCCCTAAATGTTTTAAATTTCTCTTACATGTAGTGCCTTGATCAAGTATCTCAACGACCTGTCCAATGGTAACACATGGACAAAAGCAAGTCTTCACACCTTCAAAACAAAAAAAGATAAAGTTACAAAAAAAGCTTAAAGAATAAAATAAAATTGAAGGTTAGAAAACTAATTAAGAGAAAAAACAAGTAATTAACCACAAAATTTTAACAGGTAAGAGTTTATAATCAAAGTAATTACAAAGAGAAGAATCATCCCAGCAATCAAAGAGATTTTGTTGTCCACTGGCCTGTAGGCCAATTGTTTGTAGTCATTTTTTTTCTGAAAAAAAGAATTGGAAATTTTTTCTGGTAATTGAATGTAGGTGATTGAAAAATAAAGTTTTAAGAGATCATTATCTTATTATCTATAGATAAATATCTCGAATTGACTATAATATTTTAGTGGTTATGTTCAAAGTCATAGGTATCAATACTTGAGTTAATTTGGGATCCAATTAATCAAGATTCGTGTTGGAAAGTCTCGCTTTGAAAGTCTAAAGTGTTCCTTACGAAAGATAACTCCATACTCAGAGTCCAAACCCAAAACTTCTGATAAGGATGGAAGAGTATTAACTACACCACTACAATCTTTGGCGCTCGCGTTCAAAATCATATTGAGTACATGAAACTTTCACATTTCTTGGATATTTCGTTTATCCAAATGAAGGGTGCATCTTTAATTTAATTAAAACTATAATTCAAAGGTCACTTGAAGAAAACAAAAATGAAAATAAAAAGAGAAGGTGATTATGATTTATGATATGATATAAAATTAGAGTAGATTTGACCAACTTACATCTAAGTATGTTATCATGCTCCTGAACTTATCTGGAAATAGTGGACAATTAATAAGTACTTTTTGTTAATATCTTGATTTTGACAGCTTAAGCAGGTCAAAAACAAACTCCAACTCAGTAGAGGGGCAGGAATTATCCAAAGAGTTAAAAAAAAAAAAAAAAAAAAAAAGAAGAAGAAGAAGAAGAAGACACACCAAAAATTTTTTAAAAAAAAATCAATCTCTAATAGTGTGTGTGTATATATATATGCATTGTAATTCTTTTCGATGAGATGAACTCAGGGGCGGAGCTAGAGTATAGTAAGTAAGGGCATTTGCGAGAATTTTGTTGTTTTAATTCAAATTGTATATATTTTCTTTAAAAAAATTATTGAATATGTTCAAATTATTAATTTAGAATTCAATAACTTAAAATAATTAACATTTTGGACCCACAAGTTTCAAATCCTAATGATTTACGTTAATATTAATTAAGGTAATGATATTTTCTTTCTACTTTCATTAAATCAAATTAAATTAATAAAATATTTGAATATTATACGTGGCCACGAAATTTACTATTCAACTAAGATCACTAATGTATGAATTAAGAACTAATTTAGATTTGATCATTTACTTGATTATGCAATCAACTTTTTTTTTTTCTTTGGATAACTGAATTTATACTATAGACGTTAAATAATTACAGACGTAGAGTTAATAGTAGTATCTTGAGCACCATCAGATACAGACAGGTTACCGAAACTAGCCAATTTATTACAAACTTATGAAGTATCTTAGTTTGTGGCTTTATAATAAAGGATTCTTAAAAGCAACATTACAATTACAATAAATAAAGAGTTAAGGGTCAAAAACATATTTAAAGTATCCCCTTTTCTTGAGTTGCATACCTGAACTATCAAATGTTTGAATTTCCTACCTGAATTATCACAAAATGTTCAGCGAAACACACCTGAACTATCAGTTGTTTGAGTTTCATACTTGAAATTTCAGATATGTTTCGCTAAACATATTGTGATACTTCAGGTAGGAAACTCAAACACTTAATAGTTTAGGTATAAAACTCAAAAAAAGAGATATTTGAGGTGTGTTTTTACCCTTCACTCATAAATAAATAAACAATTTGGCATGTATATAACGTATGAATAATTTTTTGCATTAGGGAAAAAGATATTCAATAATGTAAAAGAAAATGGGAAATTAACTTAAATAACTATCCGCCAAAAAAAAAAAAAACAACAACAACAACATCAACCGGCAGATATATTGTGTATGTATTAGTATATAATATATGTATATTGGCTAGCAGCTTTGAGGAATTAAAAAATATGATGAAACTGGTGTAAAAATAATAATTCTTCCATTTCTTAATGCAAGGGTTTCTATCCCATAAAAGGTGATTTTTTTACTTGTGTAATCTTAGAATTTCGATTCTAAAAATGGCTTTGATGATTTAAGGGTACATTATATGTTAATTGGTATTGTAATAATCTTTCTTAGCGCCTCCAAAGCCTATAAATAGAAGCTTCTTGAATTCTCTATTTGGCAAAGGAGACAGAGAGGAACAATGAAGTCGGAAAAATATTGAGCCATGAATTCTTTTCTAAGACTTCAAGAAATTTCCATCAAAATTACGAGAGTAGAAGAAGAAAAGGTCCAATCAGAGTTATTTTTGCAGAAATTAATGAAATGCTTTCAAATTCATTCTAGATGTAAACTAAAATATTGTCAAGGATTACAAGTGATACAACTCCAAGGATAAACTAAAATATTGTCAAGGATCAAACTCCTATTACTAAAAGACTTACCGTTGATTGGCAATACTTTTTCAAAGCGTGTGACAATCAGCTCACTTGAGAAAAAAAAAAAAAAAAAGAAGAACGAAATTATGCAGTAAAGTGTAAAAAGTTTTTATATAAATAGATGTTTCAAAATCAACTGTAAGTATTTGAACTGTACATGGATTGAGAACTACAAAAAGATGGTGAATTACCTTACCTGCCACAATCAACTAAACATAAAAGATATCTTGAAACTTGTGTTCGGGCAAGTATCGCGAGCAAGTAGAACACTTGTTTGGCCGTTTAACCACCATGTAGAAAACAGCTATGTTGCTCGGACTCTTTAAAAATTTTGATGTGTGCGTGTTGGATCCTCCAAAAATAGTGTATTTTTTAAGGATCCAACACGGGTGCAGTAACATTTGTGGAGAGTCCAGGCAACTTAGGAAAACAGGAATCTCTCCAAATTTCATCTCAACGTACAAGTGGGTACTAACTTCAAATTTCATCTCACTGTACAAGTAGCTACTAACTTCAATGTTAAAACAATACTGCAAATATAAAAAGTGACAACTAGATCATAAAACCATACCTTGGGGTTCTTTAGGACAGCCATAATATTATCATGATTCCAAGATTAAATATTCGAGATTGCCAAGGGAATCAGGTAGTGAGATGAGCCCCCTACACATTCTCAGTCTTAATTCATCAATGTAATCAGGCATTTCCTGTACAGCAGATTGGTTAGAAGAGAGCTCTCTCAGTGAAAATAGATTCTTAATGCATTATTATTCACTGCGCAACAATCAGCATAATACTGTTCACCGCATAAACAATCACTGGAAGTACAAATTCAACACTAGTACATCAATTTAAATGAAGAATCCATGCTCATGGGTTTAAAATCTCCTAAAGAGAAGGTACTTCAAAGCACAGAAAATCTCCTTAACGAAACTAAAAAAGCTTTGTGTTCCTTCCCCTTCTCCATCTTCTTGAATTGAGTTTGAGCTGAAGATATTGCTCTCTCTGTTAGAGGCCCCATAAAACCTGGTTAATCTTTCTGATACAGATTGTTGGCTTTCATCCAGTGATTCTTCATTACCTTCATAATCATCATCACTTTCATAAACTAAATGTATTCCACACTTCTTCAGTTCAATCCCTGTAATGGGTAAGTTGCCCAAGCCCACCTGTATTACATCACCATCTTCGAGTATAGACACAAATTGATGATAATCTTGATACCTGCACAAATAAACTTGATCCTCGGGTGTAGTTGGGACTCCTGCCAAGTACATGCCAGTAGTAAATACTGGTCTATTTGATCTAACAATTTTTGCAAAGATATTAGCTAATACAGGCAATTCGTCCCGTAAATCATCTGGCTCAGCACAGTTCACAGAAACAACTACGGCAATAATCACTGCTTTGATTTCATTGTTTATTTGCCTTGAGAAATGCGCCTGACTTGGAGTAAACCAACTTGGAATTTCACTGCCTGGAATACTAAAATTATCCAAGTTCTTTACAGCAACCTGAGTGTGAAAACCTCTTCATTAGTCTAACAGGCAACTGTTTAGGCAAGAAATTGAATGAAAGAAACGGTGTGCTTGGTAAGACTGGAAAAAAAAATCCGAGAAGCGTTTTCAAGAAATATTTCATTTTTTGGTATTTGTTTGCCAGAAAATATTCTCCATGGGAAGAGAAATAATGACTTTCCTCACTTTTGGGCAAATAGCCTGTTTTCCTTCTTAATTGTCATTTATCTCAACTCCTAACGTCATATATTATTATCAATCTTTTTACTACTAAAAAGTTTCATCAAGATACTCTCCAATTTGCTCATATCATTATTACTTTTTGATACTCCCTCCGTTTCAAAAAGAATGACCTACTTTCCTTTTTAGTCCGTTGAAAAAAGAATGACCCTCTTCTTTTTTTGGCCACACTCTAATTCCAATTTTTCACGTGGCATGTTTAAGACCACAAGATTAAAGGACATTTTGATACATTTGACATAACTTTAATTTAACACCATAAGATTCAAACAATCCTCTTTATTTTCTTAAAATCCGTGTCAAGTCAAAACAGATCATTCTTTTTTAAACGGAGGGAGTGTATACTTTTTGCTGGAAAGTATTTTCCAATTACCAATCAAACACCTAAAAAGCATTTTTATTTTTTTTACCAAACACGTTTAAATAGGAAAAAGCAGTACCTTATCAAGTTTGCTTCTAACAATAGAGGCACAAGAGACATTGCATCCAGCCATATGTAGCATTTTTAAGGATTTCAAGCATTCAATACCTTGGAGGTCAACCAAACTCATACAATTCGCAAGGTTTAGCTCACGCAAGAATTCTAATTCTGAGATATCGTATATACTCTCTAGTGCTCCACAGTTTGCAGCATTTATCTCGAGCAAACTTGAGGGAAGAGGAGGAAGAGCTTTTAGCTGTTTGCAATGGGGAATAAAGAGCTTTTTCAAGAAATGTAACCCTTTCAGACTAGACGGCAGATAAGAAAAATCATTGTGACCAAGATTGATCATCTCCAAAGATGATAGTTTCTCAAAATCATCAGGTATTTTCCCAACTATTCTCCATGCACGTGCATCAAGTTCTTCTAACAAGGATAACTCTGAGAAAGATGCAGGAAGCACAATAGGTGCTGTCCCCCTTTCTCCATAGGTAGCTGTTTTTGTGATTTCAGTATTTTGTGGTACCTGCAGAGGTGTATCCAAAATTAATTTTGTTAAGTTCATGGTTCTGAGTTCTTTGATACTGTGGGTTCAAAACATAATATTTATACTAATTTTCATTTTTCACCACTGTATACCTGGCAGAATGGCTTCTTTCCCATCCTCAGAATCATTAAGCTCGATAGCATCCCAAAAGTTTCAGGTAATACTGTTACTGCAGTCTCCTTCATAAGCAAGTGTACTAAGTTCTTCAGTTCCCCAATAGAAGCTGGCAGTCTGCACAGTCGCTTACATTTGGTCAATCTCAATATGACAAGATTCTGCAACTTCCCGACTGATTCTGGCAGCTCCATGATAGAATCATTTCCAGTAATAGTCATTGTTCTAAGAGCTAACAATTCTCCAATGGAGTGGGGAAGCGAGCCAAGGTGCTTGCAATTCCTTATCTCAAGAGTCTTCAGTGATTTAAGGGAATCAAAAACATCTGGAAGACTACGCATTGGAACCTTATCTATTTGAAGCTCAACCAAAGAAGACAATCCTTTAATTGAAACAGGCAATGCAGTCAAATACTGACAATTTCCAAGCGATAAGGACCTAAGATAATATAGACAACCAACAGATTCTGGCATAATTTGTATTGCACTGCCATAAAGCCAGAGATTTGCTAAAGATTTGAGGCTGCCAACAGAATGGGGAAGAGCAGCAAGTGACTCACACCTAATTAAGCTTAGTGTTTGAAGGTTCTGCAAATGTTTAACAGAATCAGGTATTTCTTCCACAGCCGAACCATTAAGAGAGAGTTCCTTCAAAGCACTTAAATTTCCTAATAACCTGGGAAGTTGTTTAAATGAGTGACAGTGGTTTAAGCTTAACCTTTCAAGTTTTGTTAAGTGAAATATACTTGAAGGAAACTTCTCTATAGCAGTCCCATCTAATAGAAGTTCTTGTAAAGACTTCATCTTGCCTATATCTTCAGGTAGCTGTTTCAATCTTGAGCAACCCGAGAGTATCAGCTTTTCAAGATTTTTCAGCCCAGAGACCTCACCTGGAAATTCAACAAGGTTGCGGCAATCTCTTAGATTTAAATGGCGTAAAGTTTTCAGATTCCCAATTGACCTGTGAATCCTTTGCAAGTTACTGCAACACTCAGCTATCAACTTTTCCAACATTTTATGCATGGATAAATCGGGAATAGCTGTTATTTTATGACAACCAGAGAGATTCATAACTATCAACTTGTTGGCCGCCTGCACAGTTTAGAAAAACATGGTTAAAGAATAAAGAATATATATTTGAGATTGAAAGAAATGAGACCATATCAAGACTTTCATCAACTACAGGATGCAATTCAGGTATTCAAATTGTAAAGTGCCAAAGTTCTGTGATTATGATTTCCCTTTGGGAGCTCTGTAATCCAATGCTGCTTTGTTTTTTATACCAATAAATGATCATAGCTGACAAAAGAAATTTTAGCTTCTTCTTTGCCAGGTTATCACCCTTCATCGGCAAGTTCTTGACATTAATTTATTATATATGTGAAAAATGTAAAAGCTAAAGAATTGAAAAACGCAAGTTCTAAGGTTTAGTTAGTGTTTCATCAGCATGACGAGTAAAGCATACCTTTTTGCGACTCCAGGTCCATCCCCAGCTTCCAACCCTCTCTATTTGGCTCTCTGAGAGATCAAGTATGGCAAGTTCACTTGGATAATAATTAGAATAATAACTTGAAAGAGTGCATCTTTTCCACTGGAGCCATTTTAGTGAAGAAGGTAACTTCCCCAAATTTCCCTCTAGTTTCACATTATCAAGTTGGAGTAGCCGCAGATTAACTATTGGATCAAATACTTCAGTCCTCAATACCAACTCATTGGTTTCTTTTGCATCATTTTGAAATTGCTCTTTGTATAACTCTTTAATGTAAGCTAACGCAGAACTGAAACTGGGAACTTCTTGAAATTGCTCTCTAGTAATTGCTTTCGCACTTTTGATCTTTGATGTCTTCTGCTGCTGATCCAGGATGATCCCTTGGATGTTCTTTGTTCCCTGTTGTTTTCATAACGCATTTAATTTTCTAGGATATTATAAGTTTAGCAAAAAACAAAATCACAAGAGAGCAGTTGGAAGTTCTTGTAGTGTATTAAGAAAGAAAATTAAGAGTACAAGATGCCTGAAAGTGTATAAGCCTTTATACGAGCTGAAGTGAAAATTAAAATGCTTTTAACCCTGATCAACCTGCCCCCGTGGAAAAATCCCAACACGAAGAGAAAATAGACAGATTTTCTCATTTCAAGCTGGTGATTTGTCACAAACTTGAACTAAATGAAGGGGTTTCTTGCATGAATCTCTTACTTCCGAAATAGGTTACATGTTATGACACCAGAAAGTAGACAAGACAATAGACCTAGTATATAACGAAAGGAGTATAACTTCTTTATGGTCACCTAATATAACTACAGGCAACTATTCGTAAAAAGAGGGATCTGTTATGTGGAAAACAACAGTTAGAATTATTCTGATAACATGAAAAAAATTTACCGGCATAGTTTATAAGTTAAATTCATAAAGAAGGTCGTACCTTCTTTCCTTGTAGCACACTCAAAACATCAGAAACATCCCACAGCCTACTGCGCTTTCCAGGATCTGAAAAGCCTTCTTCTGAAAAGCCTTCTTCCCTAACAATCTGTCTTCCCATATCTCTTATCTGGTCATGCATCCACAAATCCCCACCATCAATTACCTTAACCAACGATCTAGCGGTTAATGTGTCGAATGCAATCCTGGCTCTAAAACCACATCCTTTCATCACATCAATTACATCATCGACTTTCTTATCTAGTTGATCAAGAAATAAACATGCAACATCCAGGAATATACACTTCTCCTCATTATCAAGACCATCGTAACTTATTTTCAAGATGTCTTGAAGACGGGGTGAGCGAATCTGTTTTAGCTTTTCTAGAGCATCTAGCCATTCGTCCTCGCTTCTTTTATCAAACAAGAAAGAACCAAAAACTTCAAGCGCCAATGGTAGCCTTCCAGTGATAGAGACAATTTGCTTGGATAGATTATGAAAAGTTGGGGATGGTTCCTGTCTTCTAAATGCATGGTAACTGAACAGTTTTAGTGAGTCAGTATCACCCAATTCTCTCACTTCAAACGTCTCGTTAACAATGTCTTCTATCAGAACTCCTCTGTTTCTAGTACTAATGACAACCCTGCTTCCTTCAAATAACCAATTTTTCCCCCCAATTAGCGCCTTTAGTATGTTTACATCATCAACATCATCTAAGACCAGTAGGATGCGCTTTTCTCGAAGTATTCGTCTGAACTTTACGCTCCCCTCATGTGCATTATCAGGGGAGAAGGAGAACGCCTTGCTTGGGAAAAGACCCTGTATGATTTTCTTCTGAAGGGACATAATGCCTTGTTGAGCAACTATTTCCTTAACATTCAAGATAAAAGTCCTGTGTGTAAAATGACGAGCAACTATTTCCTTAACATTCAAGATAAAAGTCCTGTGTGTAAAATGACGAGCAAGTTTATTGTAAAGAGCCTTAGAAAGAGTTGTTTTACCAACTCCTCCTATTCCATGCAACCCCAAGATTTTGACGCCATTGCGCTTGACATCCAACTGTCTTATGAGTTCTTCCAGACTGTAATCAATTCCAACAACAAATGGAGCTACAACCATTGGGGAATTGCTTAATTCATGCAAAACCCTTTTCACCAAAGACTGAATCAACTGTGACTCGTCACTGTAGAATGGAAGCAAATTAATTAAGATCAAGTCAACTTAGGTGGTCTTATATATTTCCTAAAAATCATAGAAGAGGAAGTTCAGAGGTAAACGAAAATGATAATGTCACGACACAAACTAGGGGGCCGTGACGGGCACACGGCAGCATCTCCCTGCCGAATGAACCCTTATCCCTATATCAGTCACCATAGATGTGCTCTTTATCGCACCATCATCTCAACAAAAATAGATTATACCCAACAATAATAAAATAAGGAATTTCCCACAGTCTCACAAACATTACAATAATGCCAACATAACGATTATTAGAGCATGATCATATGAGCTTGATCGCTGTAAAGCATATACATAAATATCATTTTACACGTTGAAACTTGCACCTACTCAAGCCCACAATTTAAATCATAAGCATCAATTAAGAAAATTATCAAGCACTTGAAATGCATGCTTTTTAGAGGAAATTATTATTAGAAGGTACGCCTCCACTTATCTCGATCCCAAGTGTGTGTGATTGAACTTACGCGTCCCACAATAGTCAATCTACTCATAAAGTAGCCTAATTTTGTCATTAGAGGCTCAAACATGATTAAATTGACAACTAGAACTCATCCTTAATTAGGCCTACAAATAACCACACAATTGAAAAACTAGGATGAATCTCTCCTCTTCCAACTTTTGCACATTGTTTACCACTCATTTACATTATCTACATGCACCATCTACCCAAATCAATCAAACTCACCCCAACCACCTCAAGATGAGCCATGGTTCTAACCTCCAACCAATAGGTCAATTGCTAGTGTTTGGCCATAGATTTTCAAATTAGATTTTGAAAATTATCTTCAAATATCTGTTTGGTCATGAAATTTGATCATATGTTGAAATCTAATCTTCAAATATTTCAAGTTTCCAAAAACTGGCTAAAACCATTTTTTGAATTTTTGACACTTCTATTCACAAAATTTCAAGTTTTTTTAAAGTAAATTGCATGTCCAAATATAACTTCAAGTTCCAATAACCACAACTTCAAAAACTCAAAATTTTAAGTTTCAACTTCCAATCATGATATAAACAATAGCCAAGTGAAGAATTTTGGTAGTCTTACTTCTTAGGTGAAACTTTGGAATTTACACAAAATCATTGTTGCATGAGGCTAGTCTTGAGCAGAGGGTCTATCGAAAACAACTTCTCTACCTCACCTCTGAGATAATAGTACGAACTACGCCCCAAACCCCACTGTAATACACTAGGTATGTTGTTGTTCATTCTAGTATGAGGTTAAGATTCTTGTTAGTCATCATTTAATAAGCATTGTTTAACATACCTAAATAAGCTCACCTTAATGACTGGAGTAGGATTTGGGGGAAATTTGGATGCTAAAATCTTGCTTCAAAAAGCATATTAACCTTTAAAAATGGTTGTGCTTTTTTTAAAAGTTAGACCGTCATTTTGAGCATTTCTTCTCCTGCTCTTTTTAGACCACTTCAATTTATTTGTTTTCATTTCCAATCAACCATACTCTTTCGTTTCGTTTTACTTAACCCTTCTATTAAAAAAATAGGTTTTCGTTTATTTATTCAATTTATAAAATCAAAGAATTTTGTTATATTTTTTTCTTTCTACCATAGTATTAAATAACTACATTAAATAATAATAGTCAAATTTAAAATTCTAAAACATCATTAATAAGATTAATTTTAGTAAAATACATTAATAAGATTAATTTAGTAAAATACACTCATATTTAAAGTTTTCTTATGAAGTGTCCAAATAAAACGAAACGGAGGGAGTACATACCTAGGTCAAAAGGCTAAATCATTGACTTATCGAGATTTATGTAAATTTTATTGTTATTTCATATTTGATGGTAACATAAATCTGAGAATAGTACAAGTATCACATTTAATTTTTCTCTGTAAAGAGGTCAAAAACTTCATTTTCGTTAATTTAAAATTAAATATGCACTTAACCAAATATAACAAGAATCAAACTGGAATTACCCATAACTAAGAGGTCAAAGCGTAATTACTTCATCAAAAAAAAAGAAAAGAAAGAGGTCAAAGTGTAATTATCCCTTAAATATACCTATTGAAAGCAAGCAGCCAATTGAAAGAGATAATTAAGCCCTGAAACAATGTACACTAGCAAATCAAAGCTGTTTATTTAATTTGTGCATGTTGAATAGGGAATAAAATAATCGAACCCCATAATTGGTAGTTTGGTACTAGTACAACTTCAAGATTCAAAAGAAGTACTAATTTATTGAGTTAAATATTCGTAATGTACGTCGAACAAGTTTAAAGATTGTTGCATGCATGGAGGTGCGTTTCCAAGTAATTATTTGTTAAATACCATTACATTAAATTTTGATATTTTTTGAAGAAACTTCTTTCAACGATTACTACTATTATTCCCTCTGTTTTATGTTATTTGGCTCTTGTACTAAAAATAAATATCAGCTCTAGTAATTCCTTTCGTTCGATCAATTATTCAGTGGTCGAAATTTACTATATATTCAGGAGTTAGGGGTGTGTTCGGTATGAAGGAAGATGTTTTTATGAAAAAAAAATTCTTTGAAAATAAATTTTTAAAAAACAAGTGAATTTCTTACTTATCTTTTTATCTTTGATACTCCCTCTGTCCCAATTTATGTGTCACATTTCATTTTTCAAGAGTCAAACAATTTAAGTTTGACCGTAAATTTGGGCACGAAATCTTCAAGTTCTTTGAAATAAAATTTATATATTTGGAAACTACGTAAAAAGTATTATAAGTCACAATTATTGACAATTCAAAATATTTAAAAGATCTATGAAAAAATTACTGTCAAAGATAAACTTGGTTGAATCTCGAAATCGAAAAAATGATGCATAAATTGGGACGAAGGGAGTACATAAGTAAAAAATATTATGTTACTAAAAGTATTTATACATAATCTAGACATATATATTAATGGGAGGTGGGTGTGGAGAGAGGTGATGGGGTGAAGATGAGTGTGTTGGAGAGTGGGGATGGAGGACACAGAAAATATCATTTTGAAAACTTATTTTTCCTACATTCAATAAAACACATTATTTTACTCATTTTTAAGAAATTTATTTTCTTAAAAAATATTTTCAAATAAGTTAGACCACTCGAAATGAGAAAATTAAAAAATATTTTCCTTTATACCATGTACCAAACTGCATAGAGTAATAGATAGTGGGAGTTTTAGCATTTCAAACAGAATATTTCTCCACATTCGATCCTGATAATTTCCTTTTACCATATTCTTGACAATAAATTTGACAAGTAATGAACCCTGAAATTAACTTAATTTTAAAATTTAGCTTATGTAAGTAATAACAATTGTGCGCCCACGACTACAGGAGGAGATCGATCAAATAATCCGCCACCACCTACGGGGAATTGGAGTTCAAGATTTAGCTCATGTAATAAGAATTATGCGTCTAAGACTATACGAGGAGATCAAATAAATTCACCACCACTTACACGCGCGAGAGTTCAACACCTCTATTGTACATCACGAGGACTTAACTTCTCAGAAACTCAAACCCGAGAACTCACCTAACAAAATCAGGTGCAATAAACAAATTCTAGGGTTTCTTCAGTTAGATCTATTATTTAATTAAGTAGTTTGATTCCAATTGGTTAACTAGAGAGAATGGAAAGCAAGAAAATATATATATTTAGAGAGAGAGAGAGAGAGAGAGAAATATTACCCATTATTGTAAACCCAACCAGAGATACCACCAGCTCTTTCCATGGCATTTCTCCATCTCACCATCTTTTCCACTCCAAATCTTCCTTCCAATTTCTCAAAATCATCGAGAAATGGCCCTTTCTGTCTCCGAACATCCGACGGATCAACTCTATAGAACACAGGAAGAAGGAGTTTTCCTAGCTCACATATCGTTGCTAATTCCTCGAGACACCATCTCGAGGAAGCGTAATTCGGGGAAATGATACCAATTACTGCAGCAGAGTCATTGATTGCCTCTATAAGACCAGGTGCGATCTCATCGCCTTGAGTTAATCCGATATTGTCTATGAAAACTCGGATGCCTTTTGAGTATAAAGCATCGTATAAGTTTTTCGTGATGTTTTCTCGAGTATCTTCGCCTCTAAAACTCAAAAACACGTCATAATTTAGACGCAGTGATGAAAGTGAAGCAGTATTCGCCTCCTGCTGCTGCTCGAACTCCTCCATTTTTTGCTAGCTGTGTGTATTCAGTACTACTGTCAAAAATGCTTTTTGTGTGCGGTACGTACCTTGTATGTATGTGTATATAGCTGGGAGTCGAAGAGGGTTATAAAAGGAATTTCATTTTCGACTTATTCTTTTCTTTTTCCACACTTTGAGTAGACTTTGTGCTTTGTGCTTTGTGGTTTGTCCTCAATACTCTATTTGATATCTGCTTTGAGACTAGACTAATTTGAATTTATATATAAAAAAAAAATTACCTCATTACTGGGGCTGTGTATGGGTCGGTTCAGTTCGATTTTGAGTATTATTGGTTTGGTTGATCAGTTTTCAATTTGTAAACACGTTAAACCGATAATCAAATCAATAAGATATTCGTAATAGGTTTTTGGTCCTTAACGATTCAGTTTTCGGTTTAACCAATAAAAAAATGTTCCTCTAATATTTTTTTGTTTTCTCTTATTTTTAAATATTTATATTTAGAAGTAATGGTAACAAGCACTTAGTCTTAAGGATTTTAGGAATTTAAGCCTAATTTTATTTAGGTTATATTTAGATTAATTAAATAATTATAGGCATAATACATAAACATGTCATTTAACTTGGTCTCAGCTGGCATCAATACCCTCCAACTTTAGGAGTGTAAGTAGGCACTTATTAAACTTTTATAAAGTTGAACAAGTAGACGCATACGTCATACGTGGTGTCCTACATGACGTCTTACACAAATTACCACATAGGGCGCCACGTAGTCATGTGTATCTTCTTATTCAACTTTATACAAATTCAAGTGTCTACTTATGCACGCCTAAAGTTGGATTACATAAAATGTCAGTTATGACACGTTTATGTATTATGCCAATAATTATATATAATAATAATATGATTTATTTGAATTTCGTATATAGTTAAGTATTTTGATATGGTAAAAAAAATAAAATATTGAAAATATATATTAAACACCGTAATATTGAAATCAAACGGTAAAAAAAAACAAATAATAATATAATACTTACCAAAATATGCACACCTTTAAATCGAATTCAAAATTTCTAATTGAAAATAAATAAATACTTATTGTTCCATCGACTCTTTTCACTTCATGAAGGGAGAGACAAGAAAAGACTTGACACGGTAACTTTTGTGTCTATGAAGGACGATCAAAGATAATGCATTGTATTTTGAAATTTTACAGGTTAACTTTATTTTTTTAAGTTGAAAAGAAATTTGTTTCAAAGAAATCAGTGTAACGATAAAATAAAGAATTAGCAACAGACAAAATTTCGTAGTTAAACTGCAAAAAATTCATGCTAATCTCGTTTAGTTATAGATTAGCGGCGAATTATAAGAAAATTTGAGTAGCTAGGAGCTTATAAGCGATGAATTAACTAGAGATTATCGATAAACACCGTAGCTAATTTCATATTTCTTGTAGTACGTAGCTAGCTCATTTTGGACTATGGAGCCAGTTCAAAACTTTTTCCTATACTAAGCTATCAAAGTAAAAGAACAGTGCGATATAGATTATACAAGTTAACTTTGCATTTGTTGTATTAGTATATGCTATGCCATTTACTTTTACAGGTTAATTTCAAGTATGGTTCATGAAATTACGTAATTTTATGATAATAAAGTTATGAGAGATTTTTTTTTCATTAATTATATGTAAATTACTAAAAGAATTAAATAATAGAAATATTAATTCCAATCACTCGACAGGCCAATACAAAAAAATAAAATTATCGTGTAAATTTTTTCTTGGAACTTCTCTCGCTTCCACTGCTATATCCAATAAATGAATGTGAACCTCAATTCACGAGAAAATTATTTGGAAAGGTCGTATTAGAAATGGTTTAAAGACAAGAGAGAGTTGCTCGGATGTTAAGCATCTTCACTTTTAATTCGGAGGTTCTGAGTTTGAGTCTCAAGGGGAGCAAAATGGGTGGGGCCTCTTAGGGAGGGGCAAAATAAGAAAATGGTTCAAAAATGCCATCCTTTCATCTATTGAATTAAAAATGCTCTTACCATATTGGAAATGATTCGAATTTGCCCCTGCTTAGATTCAAATGTTACACCAACATACTTAATTTGATCGAACTCATAATGTACATCAGTGGCGGATCCAAAATTTTACATAAGCGGGTTCAATCAGTAAATAGAGATCGATGATAATACCCAATAGTGTAAATAGCGTCGAACACAACAAATAATTTACCCATCGCTCTCTTTATTGTCCTTTTTTGATAAATGTAACCTCAAAATAATTTTTTTTTTAAAAAAAAGAACTTGAGACCTTTTTATTCAATAAAGTTGAGAAAAAAATAAAAATTTACAGAGGACCTATTTACAATTATTTTAACTAAATTAAAGTTGTGAGCCTGGAGTCTATCGAAAACAGTCTCTATATCTCACCTCTGAGGTAGTGGTATGGACTCCGTACACTTACCCTCTCCAGACCCCACTTTGTGAAAACATACTTATTATGTTGTTGTTGTTGTTGTTGTTGTTGACTAAATTAAAGTAAACCAACAAACTCTATATAATTGCATGTTTTAGCAAAAAAATATGAAAGTGAATATCAAATTTCAAATTAATAAAAAAGTTAAGTATTTCTTGAAGTAAAATAGGTTATAGGTATTTATTGAAGTTTAAGTAAGAAAATAAAATATACAAAGTGAAACAAAAAAAATAAGTATATATAAAGATAGTAAATTTACTAGCTACACTACTATTTAACAATCATATTCCAATTCCTTTTGTTTTTTTCCGTGATATTAACAGTGAGCCAAAAACAGCAAAACAACAACGTGCAAAATGACATTAAGGGGTCTAGAAACTCGCACACTGAACATGGACTTGAACCCCTTGACCGCTGCACCACGAGATATGCTTTTTCTATGTGGGTTCAATTTATGCTTTATATCCAAATCTATATATAATAATAAAGCAAAATATAGATAAAGTGATATGACATATTTCAATGACCTTCACTTTCTTTTTTCTCCTATTTTAATTCATTTTATTATAACAAAAAGAGAAAAGACATAAAGTCACCACTAAAGTTATCCCAAATTTGTTAAAAGACACTTTAACTTTGCGGTCGTCTTATTTCCGCCTCAACAATTATTAATTGATATTATTACATCATTTTTTGACTATTTGACATAGAGAGTGCATACACTCTCTTAAAGAGCGTAAGGAACTAAAAAAATAATTATAATTTTATTTTTAAAAGGATTTTTATGAAATATATTTTTCTATTTTTTTAATATTATTTTTGTTGTTTTTTCTTTCTTTTCCTTCTTCTTCTTCTTCATAATTCATATGTTGCCATTTTTTCTCCATCTCAGCCCGAAACCCCCACACCCACTTCCAATGCCACCATATCTTTCACCATTCCCCAATCTTTTATTATTTTCACTTTGATTCTCTTCAATTTCAAAATTTTATCTAAAATCTTTTCTTACATTTCAAATAATTTTATAAAATTCGTTAGATTTTAAGATGGTTAGGAGGTATTATTTTAAATTTTTCATCCAAGCTTCAATCTAGCTCCTTAAGATTTTTGTTTAATTCATTGATTCTTTCAACGAATTTAATTTTAATTTTGTTGAAGTTACATAAAAAAAAGAGATAAATCAATTGATGATATTCCCAAGCTTGCAATTTAATTAATCTGAAAAATAATAATTAATTTCTATTATCAAAACACAATAAAACCTAGGAAATAATATGAAATTAAGTTAGTGGATGAAGTAGAAGAATGAAAGAATGAAAGAAATTAAGAATATGGGGAAAGAGGGTTAATTGAAGAAGAACGTGGGGGGGGGGGGGGGGGGAAGGGGGAGGGTGAAAGTGGGTTGTGGTCAAAAAGTAAAAAGAGAAAAAGAAAAAGAAAGAAGAAAGAAAAGAAAAAAAGAAATATTAAAAATGAAAAAAAAACATTTTAAATTAATTTAGCACATGTCAAGTAATAATTGGTGTGTGATTAACACTAACTCTCTAAAAATTTGGGCAGGTTCAAAAATGATGTAAAAGTACCATTACAAAGTTGTTGAAAGGGGTATTAGAACGCCCGCAAAGTTAAAGTGTCTTTTGACAAATTCGGAACAACTTCAATGGTGAGTTTATGTCTTTTCTCTAACAAAAAATATGAAAGTTTTAACATAGACATTAATAATTTTTCTTTCGTTTTATGAATTTATACCTATTTAATTTCGAGTCTTTACTTGTCTTAAACTTTCATTACTTATAAGTTTATAGAAACTCAAAAGTCACCCTTGAGCTTCCTCTTCAATGAAATGAAGAATTGTAGTAGACAATGAAGGGTCACCTTGTGTAGGCTTATAAATATAATACTGTTATAAAATAATATATAATATATCAAGAACATAATAATTAAGAAAGCTAAAAAAGTAGAGAAGAGATGCTTGTGAGAGATTTTATTTCTTCACTTCTTGGTATATTTACAAATACACTAAGATGCCTATTTATAAGCATGTAACTTGGATATCAATTTGGCCAAGTAACTTTGGTATTCAAATCCAATTTTGAACAAGTAACTTTGGTATTCAAATCCAATTTGAATAAGTAACTCTTGGTGTTCAAGTTCAATTTGTCTACTTACTCTTATCTCTCATTAATGACATTTACACATATATATGTCTCATGACATCCATATTACATAACACTCCCCCTTGGATGTCCATTAATAGATAATGTGTTTCGTTAAAACCTTACTAGGAAAACCCAGTGAAAAAAGCCTAATGAAGGAAAAAGAGTACACTCATCTTGTAATACGCTCTTAGTGTTGCCTCATTAAAAACCTTACAAGGAAAACCCAGTGGGACAAAACCTTGTGAGGGAAAAAGAGTACAACGCATATTAACTCCCCCTGATGAGAACATCAATACAGAACTTGAATCTTCACATTTCAATCTTGTGCATCATCTTCTCGAAAGTTGCATTAGGTAGATACTTTGTGAATGAATCAATCATATTATCACTCGAACGAATCCGTAACACATTGATATCACCATTCTTTTGGAGTTCATGTGTGTAGAAAAACTTTTGGTGAAATGTGTTTCATTTTATCTCCTTTTATGAATCTTCCCTTTAGTTGGGTCATGCATGATTCTCGGCTTGCTTCATGAATAATTATTATCTCAACATGATTAGACTATCATGTAAAATAGCATGGTATGACAGTAACCCTTCATGGCAATAGATAATATGTCTATATCGAATCCTTATATCGATCATATGAATATCCTGTATATTCAAAAGCTTAACAATATTCGTTAGGATAAACACATCCATACAGGGGTTTTCATTTGCAATATGCAAGTGATCATACTTCACTATCCCCATGTAGGAGTAAAACTATATCATGCTCATAGTTATAACAAGTGTATAAATACATCAATTGCACAAGATATGGTACTTCATGACCAATCCATTTTTGCATGTTTCTCGTTTTAACTTCTTTCACCAGATAATTTATCGCTTTTGAAAACTCTCCAAGAGTTCGAATAATATTCAAATCATCAATTTACCCCTTATAAGGATTATAAACAAGTTTTCCAGAAACTTTTATATGCTTCAGGCATTTTGAATCCTTCAGGAATTTTCATATAGATTTTGTCAAGTGACAATATTCAATCATTTTATACATCTTCTAGTGTCTGGACTGCAAATCAAATAAGTTTTATGCTTACCAAGATGCATCCTTGTCACTTGATAAATATTTCTACGTCAGCATGCTTAAATAAACGTAGAATTCAGATCCTTACAATTCCTTTACAATATTGTACCATATTGTATCAAAGATATCGTCGAATTTTGTATTGATTCGCAATGTGACATAACATTTTGAGATATCATCACTTCATTATTTTCAGGTACCTGAACCTTTCATAAAGTTTCATGAAGTGTTATGTCGTAAGCTCTTCAAAAGCACATTCTTTCCTTATTATGATCATTTGCTCCTTATCCTTTTCAAGGATTATCTCATTTGAAACCGATTATGATCTACCATGCTTCATGCATGTAGTAGATTTTGTCCTTCAGGGACATTCAATTGGAGCATTTACTGCTAAATATGAGATCAATTTTGGATCAGCAAATGCTCCCAACATTTGAACTTGAATTATCTTTTGAATGAGGATCTGATGATAATTCCTAACATATTTCATAGCTGCTTGTTATCTCCCCCTTATATTAGGAAAACTAACATACCTCCTCTATCTTTTTTGAGGAATCCATCTTTGTGCATCATGGTATATTCATTACTCATATACCGCACATAAAAAATTACTAGATAGAATATTTGATTCCTGACCTTGAACCAATTGAGAGGGGAAAATTAACCATAATTTATTGGTCTGATTCATATAACTGCTATAATATGTGATTATCATATTTCAGACCAATCACATGAAGCTTTGTTCGCATAATCAATGATTCAACTATTTATTGGAGGCATTCAATGCCAAACCAACATTATCAAGATGAATTGTCTTGATTACACAATCTGAAAATTATGCTCTTAACTCAATTTATATTGAGCAAGCAACTTTATGAATGTCAAACTGCAGGTTGACAATAAAAGTACATGTGATCATTTTATAGATGCATCCATTTAAGCTATCACATGACAGGTGAACACACCCATATTCACCTTTTATACTTTCCAAATTTTAAGGGATCCAATCCCAACATTAGTTGGTCCAACCAACTTATCACGAGAGCAAGCAACATACACCAATTATTGAAGAATCTTTCAGTTCTTCATTACATGTCAATACTCAATGCACATCTTCGGAATGTCATAATCGTTCATGCCAACTTATGAACTTATTTGTACGAGTAAACTCCAAGTTTACCATGACATATGATTTTTGCTTTAGTGAACTTCAGGTTTACTATGACATGAATTTTGTATCAATAAACAATAAACTCTAAGTTTATTATGGCATGTGATCTCATCACGCTTGGGTCACTTTTCACATTCGTGTTTCGTACCATAGTAACTTGGAGATATTCAATCTTCCAATTATTCTACCTCTTTTGGAGGTGTTACTCCTATCATATTCACCCCAGGGAATGGATCTGTAGTTTCAACAATCAAAATTCTCATTCCCCAGGAATGGAATATAAATGTGCCTTAAGCCTATCAAATTATGATAGCTTAGAATCTCTTTCAAGATATTGCTCCTTCATGAGCAAATCGAGTCGTACATATGATGTAGCGAAAGGTTTTGTCCTTTGCTACACCCATATTTATATTCATAAATTCAATCATATGTCTTCTTTCAGACATATTATGCATTACTACCACATTCACTTCAGGGAATGGAGCATATTTCATGACTTTTCACCAAAATTTTGTCTTATTCATCATTATATCATCAATATGGTGCATCGAGATTCAAACTCAACGTCTTATCCAAATAAAAGGCATCTTAGACTATAGATCGATGGGACTTTAACCCAATATCTTATCATCATGTTGCACTGGGACTCTAACCCGATGTCTTACCCTTTTGGGGCGATAGAGCTTGAATCCACCGTCTTACCTATAAACGCATATTAAACCAAAATATAGCAGGACTCACCCTTGAGCCTTAAAAAGAATATTACCAAAAAAAATAAATTAAACATGAAAATCAACTATTTGGGATTCACTTGTGTACATCTATTTTAGCAGATAATAACTTACATTAAGACAGTGAAAGAGATTTTCTCACCATTCTAATCAAACTTATAATACTGATTCAATAGTATTAGATTCAGTACTTATACACGATTAACTTTAACAAGAAGAATAAGAATATGCTAACCAAACGTGTCCAATGGCATGCTAACCAATAATGAATATATATATGAATTATATATTGCAAACTAACCTTCCATGATGTCCAATAAGTAAACCAATAAAGGTGAGCAACTAAGTATAAATCCAAAGTTAAAACTTTGTCTAAGCAAAAGTTTTCATGGGCAGAGATTACCACCAATATCATACCCCAATCGACCATACCTTAGCCTTATCTTGAAATGGTAGAGTCTCGTGCTGATAACGTGTTATAAAATAATATATAATATATCAAGAACATAATAATTAAGAAAGCTAGAAAGGTAGAGAAGAGATGCTTGTGAGAGATTTTATTTCTTCACTTCTTGGTATTATTTAAAAATACACTAAGATGCCTATTTATAAGCATGTAACTTGGATATCAATTTGAACAAGTAACTTTGGTATTCAAATCCAATTTGAATAAGTAACTCTTGGTGTTCAAGTTCGATTTGCCTACTAACTCTTATCTCTCATTAATGACATTCTGATGTCGCCCAAAATATGCCTCCTAAGAAGTATAGCGGTCGCTGTCAAAGATAGAATCCAACTAAATTGGGGTCCATCCCACAGGGAATAGGACGGAAGTAGGTTAAGTTCTTGTTAGAGTAGTTGGCAAATAAGTAAAAACTGGGGGGTTTTGTAAGTAAATAGTGACAATAACCATTCCCGCTAAGGCTCAAGTTATTAGATGAAGGTTGATAGCTTCAAATCTCTGTTGTTATCTCCTTTTCCCAATCTCTACCTCTCTCTCGATCAAGTCTAGAATACAGGTGAGTTTCTAACGTTTGCAACCGTTAGAAGATCAATCACAACGAAGGAAACAACAATACATGCATTCACAACGATTCAGAGTTGCTTTGCACTTAACCTATTTCGTTAATTCCTCATGGTTCACACAACCCTAGTTGATTAGTTTAGCTACTCATAATTGCAAGAACACAAGAAGAATTCAAAGATGAAAACATAATTGCACACTCACACTAATGAAGAAGAACTGAAATCTCAATTATCAATAAAAATCGAATTAGGGTTTGTAACTACAAAACCAAGAATATGTTTATAAGCTCAAAAACAGTAGAAAATATCTCTCAAAATAATGTAATGACTCTCTCCCGCACATAGGACTATACAGGGGTATTTATAGATACAACGCTAATCCTATCCTAATCAGAACAGGAGAACAGAGTCGGCAACTTCCACGGTGTTGTGACTTGGTGTCGTGAACCAAGTCACGCCACGTAGGTGAGTGTCATGGAAATCAGGCTCAATTAGACATCTTCAGAAGTTGACTCACGCCACCCTTTCACGCCACGTATGTGGACTCACACCACATAAGTGCTGCCGTGGAAATCAGGGTCTGGTCCAGGCTTGCAGAGAGTGACTCACGGCAGCCACCCACATCACGTGGGTGGACTCACGGCACGTGAGTCCCTATCGTGGGTCCCATCTGTGATTCCATCTAGACTCTTTCATCTTCTGCTATTCCGTTTTGGTGCAATATTCTTCACTTTATCTCCATTTTGCCTCTATAACCTATTCTCCTGCAATGTAGGACAGAAACCACATCATACCAATCAAATACACCCAAATTATTGCATATTTTCCTTATTTTAAGCATCGAAGTGCCATGTAACCATGACGCATCAACACCCTCAACTTAGAACGTTTGCATGTCCTCAGGCGAACAAAACAAAAATAGAAATATACGATGCTTAATTAAGAGAAACCTAAGGGACCTATGACAGTCAATTCAATGCCTTTAACACAATTTTTTTCGACTCCTCCTATTTGCAAATCAAAACCATAGTGTGTATACATGCAACATATTATCATGACACAGCAGGGATCAAGTGATGACACCAGATTATGAACAAACAACTAAGCATATATGCAAATGACATTATTCGAACAAATAACAGCTAATAATGCAACCCACACACTCTCACAATCAAAGAAGTCCCATGCACTCACAGTATGCTAATGAATCTCAATTTAGGGACTCGATCAAAACACTTTTTCTCACAAAGAAGTTCAAACAGTGTGCATGAAATACCATAGACTTGCCCTTATTTTCTATGCCTTAATTTTTTGGACAGTTGGACTAGGATCACTATAGGACTTTTATCGGCTTGTAATGTAGGCTTGGGGACGGGTATGTTACATATGGATATGGTGACTCAACCCTCTTTGACACTACACTATTTTTGGCTCCAACTTCCAACCTTTATCATTTTTCTTCTCCCTTATTCTCCTTTCTTTTATTTCCAGATTTTGAGTGTGATTTTCTTCACTTTCAAAACACATTTTGCTCCCCTTTTTTTTTCTTTTTCTTTGCAATTTCTCTTCTTTTCACTTTATATATATAGATTTTTTCTTTTCTTCACACCCAAACCTGTTTTCTCTTTTTCTTTTATTAATCTCTTCTTCATACCCAACTCAATCTACGCACCCCTATAATAGCCACCCTCAACTTAGGCGATTTGCCTGAGTTGAGTTGCACAGTGTCCAAGGAGAGTCCAGGGCCAAGACAGGTTCATTGTAATTAAAATGGGAAGGTGAATAGGCTAATGAAAGAAATAGGTCAATTAAGCTCAAAGTCGGGCTCAAGGGATACTTATTCGTTTGATCTAGCATTTAGGCTAAAAGTGGACTTATTCAAAAATGGTCTATGATCCTTTCCTAACCCCCTATCCTCAAATCCTAGGCAAGACTAACCGAGCAAGTTCTGGATCGCACACACAAAGTTAACTAAGTAATGACCTCACACACATATAGCACAGGGTTGTATTATCAACTACTACTTATCTGGTTCATGCAATGCTAGCTACAGTTATTTATCTATAATCCTAGTGCCATAACAAGATCCAACAGCTGTCACACATAAACATGCTACACACACATACTTCAAAAAAAAAAAAAATTCAGGAAGGGTATCCTTAATATTCAAAAAGCATAAAAAAAAATTCTAAACTGGACTGCACTACAGTTCCCTTATTTTTCTCCTAATTTAGCAAAAAACACATAAACACTATAAATAACACCCTAAACATGCTGGTTCTACTATGATAGCACACTCGGGGGAAAAGAAACACGGCAACAAAAACCCCCAAGTGGTGGTACACCCCCACCCCCAACTAACAATGGTGCACTGCCCTCAATGCACAACTATCAATAAAAGGACAAGGGAGTGAAGACAACTGTAGCGCCCTAAGCGCCGGAAGTGGGCTCGCCCGCAGCGGGATCATCAGTCTGCTTAGTGGGCTCTCTGGTAGGCACACCGATCGAGAAGCAGCCTGACTAGCAGATGCACCACGCGCCCTCTGCTCCTCTTCTATCTGGCTCGCATGGTACTCCACCCTGGAAGCTTTAACCGCCCTCCGAAGATTACTCTCATACTCATCATCACTATCAACCAGGTCCTCCGGACTGCGTGGTCTCTTGCCTCTATCCATCAGAGGCTCCTCATCGGAAAATAGATCCACCTCAAAGGCTGGTCGTATCGGTGTCAAAGCAGGCATTGTCGCGCCCCATTTCGAATCGGTCGAAACAACACACAACGTGTGGTGGTCGTTGTGACTCTCTTATTTTTTGAAAGTTCATTTTTTAGAGTCGCCACCTAACTTTTAGGAAAAAATTAGGAAAACCACTTTTTGAATGTGAGACTGTTTTTTTTTAGTCTTTGGAAAAACATTTGAGATTCTGGATAAGGGTTTTGGTTACTCAAGGGGAAGGTATTAAGCATCCCTCAAAGCCTATCCGAAGATAGTCCTTAAACTTAGTTTTAGAAAATATTTGGGAAAGAATATTTGTTTTATTATTTGCTAGAAAAGATGATAAGAAACCTTTATTATTTTCAAGAAAAATAAACTCAAGGTATATAAATATACGTCTACAAAACACAAAGGTATATGTACGTAAAATATGACCTTATGTATATGTATGCTTATTATAGAGTAAAATTATATGTGTATGTGGAAGTATGATTTCTTGAAGTAATATAAGAATGGAAAGTAATAGTAGTACATCATATGTAGTAAACGAATATGTAAGCATATGATAAGTATGTGAAAAATTAAGAACTTTACATATAAAGATATACAAAATAGGAAAATAGAGTTGAAATAAATGTATGTTATATACCTACAGTAACATATAGTGTGGCAAAATGATGTGCAAAAATAAATACGATAGGAATTAAGATAGTAAATATTCCTCATTGGTAGCATAAGAATACATATATACCTTGTGTTTTGGAGGCTTTTAAAATCTGAAAACTCAAAACAACTACACTTTAAAGCTCTTAAAAGTTGTGTTTCTACCCTAAAGAATATGCACTTAAAAAAAAAACTTATAAAAAAAAAAAATTGTGTTTAAGTATCAAAAATCTGCATTTTTCGAATTAAACTTGCACCTTAAAGCTCAAAAAAAGGGGTGCATTGTTTGGCCTAAAAATCTGCACTTTAAAACTCAAAGATCTGCCACTTTTAAGCTCTCAAAACAGTTTTTTTACCCTAAAAAATCTGCATTCTTACACTAAAAAATCTGCACTTTTACACTCTTAAAAGGGTGCATTCTCACACCAAAAACCAGCACTTTAGGAGCGGTTATCATAGCCGAAAGAAAGACATGAAAACAGTCATTAAAACTGTCTACAAGTGAATAAAATTTTCAGATCTTTCACCTCATAGAAACTCAATCCTAGCAACCTGAAAATGTGTAGTAACAGCTGAGACTAATTAGAAGAACTATTACTATCCTAGATATCCCTAAGCTAAGCCAAGTTTAAATATTGAAAGGGGGTGGAAGAATAGGCGGTTATGTTCACTATCATGCCATATCACTAAGGTTCGTATAAAACTCAAACACGAGAAACAAATACATACACACACACACACATATATATATATGCCATAAACAAATATATATATATGTATATATATGCCGAATCCATAACACATTAGTCAAAAGGTAAACAACATATGTAAAAATTTGTGCCAAAGATATAAATTTGAAGAGAAGAAAAAAGGGCACTGGACACTCTAGACGCGAAATGGGCTTGCTAGACACGAGCCTTTGATGCAAGCATTGATCACTTCTCCGATTGGGATAGATTTGTAGTTGTATTACAACTCCAAATGCGCTCCCGAGTGTACATGTCAAATAAGAAAGGAGAAGGATTAAGATTAGAGACCCAAAGTTTATATATGTTAGCTATGTCACCAGTTAAACAAGTAACAAGGAAAGTATTTAGGTATAAATGCTACATTTGCAGATTGAAAATGAAGGGAGAAGCCCAAAACAAATCTGAAAACTAATAAAATTAACAAAGTACATATCGATGGGAAATTTAAACTTTGTTCGATATTCTGATTACACGACGGAACAAGAAATTCTTTTCATATCCATATTTCTTAACATAACAACATTTTGACAGCCCTCCCATTGCGAACAAATACTTGTATATGTATTCTATATGTATGCATGTCGAGTATTAAAAGTTTTTGCACAAGTACCAAGAACTTCAGTGACCACATCACCTAAAAAGAAGAAAGAAAAGAAGGAAGTTCTATCTCTATATCTTATGCTTCCCTAGATTAAGAACGTAAAGTCAACAAAGCAAAGTAACGGACATATCTAGTTCCTCATACCCAACTTACAAGACCTTAATTCAAACTTCTCATGGCTAAAAGAAAGAGGCCAAATAAGAGAAGATCACTGCTCAAGATCACAAATTTTATTTGTTCCCATAGCATGGACACATATAGGATTTTTAAATGTAATACAATAAAGAAAATATTGAACCAACATAGTAGACTAAATGTATGCTAGTAATTAAATAGTATTTCAATCCAAAAACAAAACAAAAATAAAATAAAATAATTCAAGTAGGCAAATGAGAAATCTCATAGCTTTACTCATATTTAAGCAAGAACACCAATCTTGCACTAGTGACTCCACGGAACAATGTACAGGAAACTTAAGAGCAAATTTCATATTATTACGTTCAACTAAAGACATATGCTAACATCACTTATTTAAAAGGGCTTGCACACACTATACACTTATTTATAACTATATCAGTAGATATTAATTTATACAGTTGCTTGGCTAGTCATGATATAGTTTTCTATCACCAAGTCAGAAGCAACAAAGTTGTGTCCATATGATGAAGAAAAAAAATATATATATATCTACAATGGATATGTAGGCGAGTTTAAGTAATTGTTAGCCATAATACGGTTGTCCACTTCTCAAATGACTTGCATTACATCTAACCTTAAAGGGAATTTGAGGAAATTTATTCACATTCTTATTCCGATAAACAACAAGTGGCACTTATACATTTAGAGAGCAGAAATTTGAATAAGCAATACACATACACAGATTTGCATAAAACACATTGAACAAAGAAAAGTAGAGACAAATGGAACGGGAGGGGTTTTATATGTCTCGCACGTTTAGAAGGCAAAACAACAACGCAAGGATAATCAAAGATAAAGACGAGGTAACATGGCCCAATTTTCACAAGAAACAACAATAACATCAAGACGGGATAGGAATCACTCTTAATAGTAATTTATGAAACCATATCGGGCACACATTGAAAATTTCAAAATAAAACAAAGAAAGAGTAAAGGTTCACCTTGCGTTGGGCAGCACACAGAGGCTTTCCTTCAAGTTTTCTCCGGCCACGACTCAATTTAGGAACTCAAACTCAAACCGAGGGAAACAAGAGACTATTAGCTAGTAATGAAATCACTCTTTTACTTTGATGTTTTGGGGTATAAGCTTTCTGTATTTTTTGAATCCTCAACCGGTATTATCGAGGGGTCCCACCCTTCCCCTAGGGGGGGGGGGGAAGATGCCTCTATTTATAGGAAAAATCCGGACTTGAAAATTTGGATTTGAAACAAAAAAATTTGTGAAAATTGAAAAGGTATTTGAATTTTGAATTCAAATCTTTGAAAAGAATCACCTTTCAGACATTGATAGTGACCTTGGAGCCGTTGGAACATTGTTGGCGTTGTGACAGAGGTGATGCGGGTGGAGCGGGGTTGTGATGTAGTTGTTGTCGGTTTTGGGAGTGGAGGAGAGAGAAGAAGAGAAGAGGAAGGAGGCTAGGGTTCTGATTTTTTGGGAAAAGGGAAAGAGAAAGGTCGATGTTTTATGAAAAGAAGGAAAACACTTTTCTGATTTTGGGAAAAGGAGAAGCATGCATTAAGTTGGAATTGTTGACATGATTTGAGCCGTCCGATCATTTGATCGGACGGTTTAGAAAATAAACCAGATTAAAATAATACCAATATAATATATATATATATATATATATATATATATATATATATATATATATATATATATATATATATATATATATATATATATATATATATATATAATAGACCGAAAAATCCATGGCCATCGGATTAAAAGGGGTTTAATGGCAAAGATGCATTAAGAAGGCACAATCCATTGATGCTTATGTGGCATACACAGATTGGCCAGTATTTTGAGACTAGGATTGCCACATATTCTTGCTCAATTTGACTTATTTTTAAAATTTCAATTGTAGTCAATTTGCTATGTAACATAGCCACCATTGATTATATTGAAAATAGTTAATTGCAAAACTAATTTATTTATAAAATTGATCATTATAAATATAAAATAAGATGATTTACCAATTAATGAGTTAATTAAGCTTCCCGATTTGAAAGATTATGAAAGATAATTATTTGCAAAAAGTGAGAATTTTAAATAGCCAAAATTGATTTAAAATAAATAATTTTTTTAAAAAAAATCAAAAAGTAGTAAAACATGTATATATATATATATATATATATATATATATATATATATATATATATATATATATGTTAATATTCAAAATTTATAAAAATAGTATTTACAGAATATTTTGCTAAATGAGATAGCAAATTACTAAAATATTTTTGAAAACATTTATTTTCACATTATTCAGATATAGAAGCTTAAATAATATTAAAATATGAAGAGTCAAAATTGAGTGTCAACAGGCATAGGTGGGATAACAGGAATACTGGTCGAAGCCAACACTCTAACCTCCTTTCTCAATGCTGCCACCTCCTGTGTCAATCCGGACAAATCAGGACCCTGTGCAACACTCATCCGGGAGGCCATTCGTGCCTCAAAGCTGTCAATCCTCCCATGTAGCCCCCTCATAAACTGATCCATCGTCGCAATCATCCGAGCCTCTACCCTAGCCTCCGCAGCCTCTACAGTGGTCCTAACCCAAGGCTTAAGCTGGGATACCAACTTAGCCATCTGGGTCTCAGTGTGGGTCTGCCGCTCGAACATCTGCGTCTGTCTATCAATCAACTGCTGCAGAAAATCCCTCGAAACTGAAACCATACCAGAGGGAGGTTGTGGAGCTGTAGTACCAGGTACTACATCATCAATAGGGCCAGTGCCCTCAGCTGGTACAGGAATAGTCTCGGGTACCCGAACCGATACTGGAATAGGCATAGGTGCACTACCCGGCTCATCTCTATCTCCAAGCCCTTCAAAAAAGGCTGCTCCTGACGACTCTGACGGCTGTGACCCGCGTGGAAAAATGGGGTGAGATCCCTGCTACTGCATCAGACCAATATTCGCTATACGGGTCACCTCTATATAATGATCGAGGGTAGGTAGTCGAGCCACACCCGCCCTATCACATAGACCCTGGATCAAGCAGGGGAACGGTATACTGGTATGATCACGAAATGCCCGCTCATGGATCTCCCGGATGATATATCTGGCAATATGAATATCGTAACCAGCAAGGATGCTAGCTACCACCACAGCTCGGTCCAATGTAAGTGAATTGTCAGCATAAGTTGGACCCAACCTATGCCGAACCACGGACCACCAAAATCTGCCTGCAAAATGTAGCGTGGATTTCTTGATATCCAGCTTACCAGTCACCCAACTCGCAGTCATACCATCCTCCGTTATATACCCCGCAATCCATTTCAGCAGCTCTAACTTCTGATTCGCATCCCGCATCTTAACCCTATCTCTGACAGTGTCCATCCGGTGATCAAACTCAGTCAAAACCAGATGTGGACGGTCTGCCCCAAACAAGAAGCGGTGGATGGTCTGCTCTGATATATCCACACGGGAACCTCAAACCAAAATATGCGTCAATAAGGGCTGATCCCTGAACCGTTGCCCCACAGGAGTACTCAAGTCAACTGACACAGCATAAGAGGCATAAAATTCTCGGACCAACTCCGATCTATAGCAACCAGAAGGTTGCGCCATCCAACCAAATCCATACCGCTCAAACACAGCCCAAATATCAGGCAAAGCCTTCAACTCCGCAAGCCTATACCGAGGCTCCTCCATAATGTTCCTCCTACATACACCCCGCTCCGTCAGCTCGGCATCCCTGTCATAAAATGCACGCATGCCCTGAACACACCACCGCTGAACCTCCCTATTCTGTGCAGGGGTCGGAGCACTGTGGGCATCAGTACCTGAAATAGAAGCTGTAGCCTCCACCGCAGAAGTACCCTAACCCGTAGCATCATCCGCAGAGCCAGACTCCGAAGCATCCTCCCCGTCGTCAGACTAGGGGGCGGACTCAGAAGACTCTTTCGGAATAACCGACGCGACAGGCGGTAGAACGGGCTGAAGTGCCGCCCGGGCAGAAGCTCGGGCCCGAGTCTGTAACCTCGTGGTACGAGATACTAAAGTCGTATCATCATGTCCAATCTCAAACTCCTCCACGCACCCACTTTTATCAGATTCAGTCGATTTATCACGCAGACGGGTTGGTAATTACGAATTTTTGGTGCGAATTCTAGACGAGGAATCAAGGTGGTCACTTTTGGAGTTTGATTTGGGTGGCATGATGTCGGGTTTGGGTCGGATTTTGGGTGTTTGGGTTGGGTTTGGGTCGGATATTGGGGTGGGGGTCGAGTTTTTGAAACTGAGTGTTGGGTTTGTGGGTATATGGGTCGGGTGAGGTCAAATTTTATCGTGGGGGGTCGAATTTGGTGCATTTTATGGTGGGAGGGTCGGATTTCTTGGTATTTGTGGTGGGGAGTTTGGATTTTAGGTGGATAATTTGAGAAAGTTGAGAAATTAGGGTTTATTGGTATGAGTTTGAATTAGAGAAGGAGTATGGTGGATTCAGATTTTTATCGGGTAAAGAAGAAGGGTACCGATATTTTATATAAAGTACCAAGTCGGGTCGGGTCGGAACTTGGGTTGTCTGTAGATTCCGGTTTCCACGGAACCACCCACGTGACGTGAGTTGAATTCACGTCACGTGGGTCACTGGCATAGCTGAGATCCTGAACCCTGAAAATTGCCTCTGATTTTCATGAGATCACTCACGTGACGTGGGTATACCTACGTCACGTGGGTCCTTTGCCGTAGATGAGTTTCAGACACCTAGAATTTACTTCTGATTTTCACGACATCCCCCCATGTGTCGTAGGTACTCTCACGTGACGTGAGTGGTGGCGTGGATATTACTACACCTGTTCAGGTAAATCTTGTAAATTTCAGCTAACTGCTCTTCCAATACTCAAATCACAGCATAACAAAATCTTGTTGCCTCCCAATCAGCGCTTGATTTAATGTCGCGGCATGACACGACTAACTTGGATACTCAGACTTCACCAACTAGCCCATGGGTTGCCTCCCATGAAGCGCCTGATTTAACGTCGCGGCACGATATGGCTAGCTTGACTACTTAGACTTCATCAAGCTCAAGTTCCTCACATGTCTTTATTTCTTCCGTGATTCCCACATAATGCTTAACACGCTGCCCATTGACCTTGAATAGAACATTATCCGCTTCTTTTAGCTCAATTGATCCATATGGGAATACCCTAACTACCGTGAATGGTCGGGACCATTTGGACTTTAATTTTCCAGCAAACAAGCGCAGCTTAGAATTATAAAGTAGCACCAAATCTCCCGGGTGAAACTCTCGGTTCTCAATTCGACAATCATGATATAATTTCATCTTCTCTTTATATATTGCAGAACTTTCATAAGCTCGGAGACGAAATTCATCCATCTCATTCATCTGCTCAAGTCTCAATTTAGTCGCTTCACTCCGGTCTAAATTCAACCTTTTCAATGCCCACAAAGCCATATGTTCAAGTTCGACAGGCAAATGGCAAGATTTTCCAAAAACCAACTGATATGGTGATGCACCAATTGGTGTTTTGAAAGCAGTTTGATATGCCCATAACGCATCATCCAATCTTCGAGCCCAATCAGTCCTATTGGCATTAACTGTTTTTGCCAAAATAGACTTGATCTTGCGATTTGACATCTCAACTTGCCTGCTTGTCTGAGGATGGTAAGGTGTTGCCACCTTATGTTTAACACCATATTTTTCAAGCAGGGCCTTAAATAGACGATTGCAGAAGTGGGATCCTCCATCACTAATAATAACTCGGGGTGTACCGAATCGTGAAAATATGTTCTTTTTCAAGAATGTTGTGACACTTCTTCCTTCGTTGTTAGGAAACGCAATTGCCTTTACCCACTTAGAAACATAGTCAACGGATACCAAGATGTATTTCATTCCATGCGAGCTCACAAAAAGACCCATAAAGTCAATTCCCCACACATTGAACAATTCAAGCTCAAGTATAGTTGTCATGAGAAGTTCATGTCTGCGTGAAATATTCCCTTGCCTTTGACATTGGTCACAAGCGCGAGCATAATCATGAGTATCTTTGTAAATACTGGGCCAGTAGTACCCAGATTGTAAGATTTTATGGACAGTCCGCGCACCTCCATGATGACCACCAACTGGAGATGAATTACATGCTTCCAAAATACTCATCATCTCGACCTATGGAACACATCTTCGAATTATGCCATCAGCACATACCCTAAATAAATACGGCTCATCCCAGAAGAATTTTTTTTACCTCATGCATGAATTTCTTTCTCTACTGATACGACATATCCTCCGGAACTAGATCACTTGCCAAAAAGTTGGCAAAATCAGCAAACCAAGGGATTAAGTCTTGGGACGCTGCCAGTACTTGCTCATCTGGAAAAGTATCATCAATCTCAAGATCATCCCTTAATTTAAGCATGGCCTCCTCCTCAAGGCGTGATAGATGGTCAGCAACTTGATTTTTGGTTCCCTTACGATCCTTGACTTTAAAGTCAAATTCTTACAATAGAAGTACCCATCGAATCAATCTTGGCTTAGCATCTTTTTTTGACATAAGATACCGAAGGGCTGCATGGTCTGTATTCACAATCACCTTCGTACCTATCAAGTAAGATCTGAATTTCTCAAAAGCGAATACTACTGCCGATAATTCCTGCTCAGTCACAATATAATTCTTTTGAGCTGGATTAAGCACTTTGCTAGCGTAGTAAATCGATGTAACATTTTCTCACATCTTTGGCCAAGCACTGCACCCAAAGCCACTCTGCTAGCATCGTACATAACCTCAAAAGGCATAGTCCAATCTGGTGACACAATAATAGGGGATGAAACCAACTTCTCCTTAAGACACTCAAATGTTTTTAGACATGCTTCATCGAACACGAACTTCACCTCTTTCTCCAAAAGTTTACATAAAAGATGTGCAATCTTGGAGAAATCCTTGATGAATCTTCTATAAAAACCAGCATGACCTAAGAAACTTCGAATACATTTCACGGAGATAGGTGGAGGTAGCTTCTCAATTACCTCAATCTTCGTCTTATCCATCTCAATGCCATTCTTTGAAATCTGATCCCCTAATACGATACCCTCGTTGACCATAAAGTGACATTTTTCCCAATTCAGCACTAAGTTGCACTCCTCGCATCTTTGCAGCATATTAGCAAGGTGTGCTAAACAACCATCAAATGAGTCTCCCACAACAGAAAAATTATTCATAAAAACCTCAATAGTGTCTTCTACCATGTCAGAGAAAACAGACATCATGCAGCATTGAAAAGTAGTCGGTGTATTACACAAACCGAAGGGCATCCTTTTAAAGGCAAATGTCCCATATGGACAAGTGAAAGTGGTCTTCTCTTGGTCTTTGGGGGCAATAAAAATCTGATTATACCCCGAATAGCCATCAAGAAAATAATACCATCCTCTACCAGTAAGACGGTCTAACATCTGATCCATGAAGGGCATAGAAAAAATGATCTTTTTCAGTCCAAGAATTCAGCTTTTGATAATCCATGCAACTCTCCATCCAGTAACTGACCTCATTGGAATTAACTCATTTTTGTCGTTTGGAACCACTGTGATTCCTCCCTTTTTGGCACACACTGAACTAAGCTCACCCACTTACTGTCCTCAATAGGGTAAACCACTTCTGCATCTAACCACTTGATGATCTTTTTCTTCACAACCTCTTGCATTGGTGGATTCAGACAACGTTGGTTCTCAATGCTCGGTATGCACTAAGGAGTAAGTTGAATTTTGTGAGTACAAATGTCGGGTGGAATTCCTATAATATCAGCAATGGACCAACCAATGACCCTTTTAAATATTCTCAATACCGAAACCAGAGCCTCTACTTGCCACTCCACCAATTTAACAGAAATAATCACAAGCAAGGTGTTGTTAGCTCCCAAAAATGTGTAGCGAAGGTGAGCCGGAAGAGCCTTAAGCTCCAAAACTGGAGGCTCCTCAATAGATGGATGAGCTGGTGGGGTCACCCGATTCCTCAAATCTAGATCAAGTTTCTTTGGAGCATAAGTGTATGTTCCCTTACCAGTGAGTGCACCAACCATCTCATCGTATTTCTCAATACCGTTGCTATCAAAATTCATAATTACGGCCGCAAGAGCTTCTACCCCCAACCTTTCTTCAAGAGACACAACAACATCACTATCATCAACTACATCTATCACCGAAATCACCCGCTTATCGCTTGGTTGCTTCATGGAATGACAAACATTGAAAGTGACTTGTTCTTCATTTAACCTGAATTTCATCTGCCCTATTTCCATGTCGACCAGTGCACGACCAGTGGCAAGGAATAGTCTCCCTAATATGATGGGAACCTCGAAGTCAATTTCACAATCAAGAATTACAAAGTCAGCCGGAAAGATAAAAGCTGCAATCTTTACCAAAACATCATACAGAATGCCCATTGGCTTTTTCACAGTCCTATCGGCCATGAGAAGTCTCATAGAGGTTGGTTTTGGTGCTCCCAACCCCAACTGTTTGAACATGGCTAATGGCATTAAGTTAATGTTGGCACCCAAATCACAAAGTGTTTTAGCAAAATTGTAGGACCCGATAGTACAAGGAATTGTGAAAGCTCCTGGATCCTCCTTCTTTTTGACTAGGGAACGCAAAGCAACTGCACTACAATGATGTAAGTTATCTACTGGCTCAAAACTGACAGTTCTCTTCTTTGTCACCAAGTCTTTCATGAACTTTGCATAACCTGGCATCTGCTCCAATGCCTCAACAAGAGGGATGTTTACTGACAGCTCCTTCAATATTGTAATAAACTTCTGATATTTGCCTTCCTCAGCCTTCTTTTTTAACCCTTGAAGAAAGGGAGGAGGAGGTCGTGGGATAGTTTTTAGCACTTGTAGTACCTCCTTTTCCTTTCTCTTTTCAGATTTCGCCTTTTCACTAGTATCATGATGTTCTGGAATTGTTTCACCCTTTGAATTATCTGGATCTAACTCAGTTTCTACATCAATAACCATCGGCTCATTTGTCTTACCACTGTAGGCAGGTATAGGTGGATCTGTCGTGCATTTCCCGCTTCTAGTAGTAATGGCTAGACAATGGCTATTATTCTTCAGATTTTGGACGGTATTGCTTAGAAGGGTGCCTTGCTGACGTTGATTCAGTGCCAATTAGCTACTCATAATTGCAAGAATATAAGAAGAATTCAAAGATGAAAACATAATTGCACACTCACACTAATGAAGAAGAACTGAAATCTCAATTATCAATAAAACTCGAATTAGGGTTTGTAACTACAAAACCAAGAATATGTTTATAAGCTCAAAAATAGTATAAAATATCTCTCAAAAAAATGTAATGACTCTCTCCCGCACATAGGACTATACAGGGGTATTTATAGATACAACGCTAATCCTATCCTAATCAGAACAGGAGAACAGAGTCGGCAACTTCCACGGTGTTGTGACTTGGTGTCGTGGAACCAAGTCACGCCACGTAGGTGAGTGTCGTGGAAATCAGGCTCAATTAGACATCTTCAGAAGTTGACTCACGCCACCCTTTCACGCCATGCATGTGGACTCACGCCACGTAAGTGCTGCCATGGAAATCAGGGTCTGGTCCAGGCTTGCAGAGAGTGACTCACGGTAGCCACCCACGTCACGTGGGTGGACTCACGGCACGTGAGTCCCTGTCGTGGGTCCCCTCTGTGATTCCATCTAGACTCTTTCATCTTCTGCTACTCCGTTTTGGTGCAATATTCTTCACTTTATCTCCATTTTGCCTCCATAACCTATTCTCCTGCAATGTAGGACAGAAACGACATCATACCAACCAAATACACCCAAATTATTGCATATTTTCCTTGTTTTAATCATCGAAAGTGTCATGTAACCATGGCGCATCACATTCACACATATATATGTCTCATGACATCCATATTACATAACAAATACGTATTTGTTCTGTGCATTTTTGGGTATCATTTTCCTTTTTGTTCAAGATGATAGAGCCATTACAGTAAGCTTCTTCTTTAAGTTTCCTTCTTTCATTTCATTACTTTATGTTTCAATTTTTAGTAATTATTACTACTATTTGTTTACTTAGTTTTTGACTGAATTTAGATTGGAATATAAATTTTTAATGTGTTGTTGCAAATCACGAGCCAACAACAATGATGTTAGCAAATATACCTGATACAAGAGGCGAATTATGTTCTAATTTATGATGCACGTGAATTCATGATATTTCAGAAACAATATGTGCCTTATGTATATACTATATATTTCATAAAAGTAATCTAAGATTATTTGTTGGTATCATGTTCCAATTAATAAGGTTGAATGATGCACATGTTGAGTCATTTACCGAAAGTAACAGGGGATCAATTCCCACATGACACACTATTTTTCCTCCTTTTTTTTGTGGTGTTCCTATGTTATAAAAATCTTAAATCTGCCTATCAGTATTGAAATTAATAGAAATCTTGAAGATTATAATAAATCTATCAGTATTCCTGATTTTCTCAATTTATTTATTGGAGCTCCAAATGACTTTGTAAATGCAATTTATCTTGAAGAAAAGTTTGATTGCATAACCTTCTACTTCATTGCTTTAGACGCATATGGAGGAGAAAGTTGATTATTTATATGTTAAACTTACCATACTACTTGTGTGTCCAGGGGTGGAGCTACAGCCGTCGAAGGGTGGTCAGAAGAACACCCTTCGTCGGGAAATTTTTTCAAGTATATAGGTTAAATATAGATATTTGTGGTTATATACATATTGTTGAACACCCTTAACAAGCCAGAGATGCATAGTCCAGCGGTCAAGGGTATGCAAGTCCGCCTTGACAGTGCAGGTTCGAACCTAGGCAGGCGCTGACGCATTTTACTTTTCTTTTTTTTAAAAATAAATAAATAAATGAAAAGTTCTTGTGCTCTTATAAAAAGAAAACAATGTTGTTCTGTTCTGTTTTCATTCATTAAATAAGGTAAAGCTCTTTTTGACTTTTTCTTTTGACCTTTAAATTAATAAAAGCTTTTCCCTTTTAAATTAAAAAAATAATAGACTAACTAGGACACTGAATAAAACCTAGTTTTTTAACTCTTGACTTCTCCGACCCTTTACCTTCTTCTCTGTTTCTTTGTTGAAAATTGAAATTCTTTACCCCTCTTGCTATCTTTGATAATAATTAATCAACAATTTGATGTTAAGGCCTTCAAGTTTGAACGAGCTATCATTATAATTTTTCTTTAACAGTTATTGGAGTGTGACTTGTGAAAAGCTAATCTTTAATTCTTCTTACTCTTTAGTTTAGTTTTCTTTTCCTGAAATTGCTTTTGTGCATTTTTTTTTTCTTTGCTTTGAACAAAGTAAATTTAATCTTCTAGTTTCATTTAGTAGATAACTTGCTAGTTAATAAGATTTGGGGGAATCGGACAGTGTTTCAAGTATTCATGATTTTTTATTTTTTGAAATTGAATAATAAGTGTGATGTGCTTGACCTATATTTCAGTTTGAGGTTTTAATGAGCTTGGAGAAGTATTTTTGTAAAGTTCCAAAAATAAGTTCGGCGTCTCAAAATTAAAATCAATCATGCCGAGATGAAGATGTTGAACAAATAAAAATACCATCTCACTCTTCTCAGAGGCAAAAATTTGATGTAAATGATCTAAAGATTGACCTCGCTGAAAGACCTCCAATTTTGAGTTATCCTCCGAATGTTCGTGATGAGATAAGAAGGGCATACATTCTAAAACGTCCTTGCCAACCTCGAGATCATGAGTTTCCTCAAACAGACTTTTTTGGAACTCCACTCCGTTTTTTTTCTAAATGGTTTGAAGAATATTCTGATTGGTTGGAATATAGTGTAAGTGCAGATGCAACTTATTGTTTTTCTTGTTATTTATTTCAAGGCGAAAGCATTCATCAAGGTGATGGTAATACATTTTCGACTAAGGGGTTTAAAAATTGGCACAGAAAGGATAGCTTTGCAACACATATTGGTCCTCCGAATAGCGTTCATAATCAATCAAAAAGAAAGTGTGAAGATCTTATGTGCGAAAAACAATCTATTGAGGCTGCATTTTACAAGTTGGATGACAAAAGTAAGCATGAATATCGGGTTTGATTAAATGCTTCGATCGACGTGGTACGATTTCTTCTAAATCAAGATTTAGCACTCCGCGGTCATGGTAAAAGTGAATCGTCATTGAACAATGGTAATTTTCTTGAAGCACTTTCTTGGCTTCCTGATAGATGTGATGAAATTAAACCTTATGTGTTAGAAAAAGCTTCAAATAATAATAAAATAATTTCTCATGATATTCAAAAAGATATTGTGACTGTGTGTAAGATTAAAACAATCAAGGCTATAATAAAGGATTTAGATGAAGACTACTTAGCTTTGTTGGTTGATGAATCAAGAGACGTGTCACGCAAAAAGCAAATGGCTATTTGTTTGCGATATGTTGATAAAAAGGGATTTGTGATGAAAGCATTCATTGGACTTGTTCATGTTAAAGATACTTGTGCTTTATTTCTAAAGAAAGCAATTGTGGATGTATTTGCTCACCATTCTTTAACTTTATCTTATGTACGAGGGCAATGTTATGATGGGGCAAGCAATATGCAAGGTGAGTTAGGTGGTCTTAAAACATTAATTAGACAAGAAAGTAGATTGGCTCACTCAGTTCATTGTTTTGCTCATCAAGTTCAATTGACTCTTGTTGTGGTTTTTAAAAAGTGTGTTCAAGTAGGAGAACTTGTACTATTGGTTTTAAATATTTTGAATGTGTTGGGGGCTTCTTTTAAACGTGTAGATGAATTTCGAGAATCTCAAAAAGGAAAACTCCAAGAGGCATTAGATATGGGTGAACTAGAAACGGGTAGAGGTTTGAATCAAGAACTTGGTCTTATTAAAGCTGGTGATACTCGTTGGGGATCTCACTATAAGTCGTTTGGAAACATTCTTAGTAACTTTGTCTCCATTGTTGATGTACTTGATTCTCTTGTTGAAAATGCAACAACTTCGGAAGAAAAAGCTAGCGCATCAGGATTTCTCAGAAGTTGTCAAACTTTTGAGACTGTTTTTTTGTTGTATTTGATGACTGATGTTTTAGGAATCACAAATGATCTCAATGTGTCACTACAGAAAAAAGAGCAAGACATTGCTAATGCCATGATTCTTGTAAACGTAGCAAAGAGAAGGTTGCAAGCTTTATGAGATAATGAATGGGATCCTCTCTTAAAAAAGAATGTTGGATGGGATTCACTCAAAGAAAAGGTCGATGCATTTTGTATCAAGCATAATATTCCATTACCCAATTATGATTATCCATATGCTAACTCTGGGAGATCACGACGTAAAGTAGTTGATTATACTACTTTGCACCATTATCGTGTGGATGTGTTTTATAAAATCATTGATTGGCAGCTACAAGAACTTAATAACCATTTCAATGAAGTGACAAGTGATTTGCTTAATGGTGTAGCTTGCTTGAATCCAGTTGATTCATTTTCTAGTTTTGACATAAAAAAGATATTGGTGATGGCTAAATTATATCCTGATGACTTTGATGAGTTCAACATGAGGGCTCTTGAGAATCAACTTGTTAATTATATTATTGATGTTCGTGATATTGATAAAAGGTTCTCTAATTTATGTGGACTTGGGGAACTTTCAAGAAAGTTAGTTGAGACAAAGAAGCATTTAAGCTATTCTCTTGTATTCCTTTTAGTGAAGTTTGCTTTGCTTCTACCCGTTGCCACTGCATCAGTTGAAAGAGCTTTTTCGGCAATGAAGTATATCAAGAATGATTTACGGAATCGAATGGATGATGAATTCTTAGATGGTTGCATAGTGCCTTATATAGAAAAAAGAGTATTTAAGAATATTTCTAATGAGTGTATTATAGAAACATTTCAAGGGATGAAGCGTCGTCGAGTGCACTTGTAATTATATCTTCTAATTATGCTTTTATTAATAGAATTTCCTTTGTTGACTTCTTTATATTATATGCTTCAGCTTGCTATCCTACATGCTTTTGAGATAGTAGTCATCTTTTATGATTAATTTGATTCAATGAGTCTTCTTCTTCTTCAAAATATGGTTCACAATATTCTTTTATCACCCGCTATTTTCCTAAAACTATGAACACCCTTAATTAAAATCCGGGCACCATCATTGTGTGTGTCCATGAATGCACCAAGGTGGTATTAAGCCTTTCTTTGACATTTTAATCACCTTGATTTTTTTTAATAAAATATTATTCATAAATTACTATAATGACATCATATTAGAAAGTGTATGATGGTAAAAAGTGTAGAAATTTGTATTTTTTTTTTTCTTTTGCATAAGTTGAATTTCATATAATATCCTAGCATAAGCTTAGAGGATGTAGTCATTCAAGTAATTTTTCTCAACATGTGATGTACGACAAAATTCAGTAAATTTCTTTGTAGCACGAATGCCATATTTATTCTAAGAAGTTATTTAGCACTTTTTGGGGTCAAGAAATACATTCATTTTTTTTGTAAAAAATAATCATTTATCATATAAGTAAAAACTCACAACTTTTTATCTTCATAACTCTATATTTTTAATAATCTAAATCATGCTTATGCCTTTACTCTTCCATAACCCTCCAATGTTAATGTATGAATTTTCAACAATCTAATGCATTCATAAATATATGTATAAGTTTATATATGTAAGGTAACGATCCACTACAAGAAATGTCGTATTTAGTGACACTTTTTCTGACGACTACTCATTGGTAAAATTGAAAGAACATCATTAATGTCTTCTTCATTATCTAAAGGATTATTTATTTAGTTACAAAATAAAAAGGCTAATAGAGTACTTATTTAGGAACGAAGGAAGTATTAATAATTAATACATTAGTTATTTTTACCTTAAATGATCTTTTAAATTTAAGATAATGTCTATTTTTGTTATCTTAATAGTTTGAGCACACATGAGATTTACGGATCAAGAGTAAATATGAACTAAAATGACAAGGATAAATATGTTGAAAAAGTATAATAAAGGGCAAGTATATATAACTTTTTTTAAGAATACAAGGACAAACATGATCCTTTTTATTATAAAATTACACACATCTAATACAATTAATAACATGATCCTTTTTTATTATAGAATTACACACATCTAAAAAAAAAAAAAAAAAAAAGCAGCCCGGTTCACTAAGCTCCCGCTATGCGCAGGGTCCGGGGAAGGGTCCAACCACAAGGATCTATTGTACGCAGCCTCACCTTACATTTCTGCAAGGGGCTGTTTCCAAGGCTTGAACCCGTGACCTCCTGATCACATGACAACAACTTTACCAGTTACTCCAAGACTCCCCTTCGACACACATCTAATACAATTAATAAAATATTCAAACTTAAGTATTTTATTTTGGCAAAAAACATATCGATTAAAGTTATATATTGGTATGTTTAGATTATCATTTGAAAGAAAAACTAACAATAACTTTATATGTTATAAAATATACTATATGGTTATTTTAGAATTTAGACAATTGAAAAAATTTAAATCATAAATTTTAAAAAACCCTTTATGATCGCGAGTTATACAATAATTTCCCTTTCATAAAAAGTAAATTATCGGACGACACGTGGGTCCGCCCCCCTGATGTACACACTAACTTCGTCGCTGCTTACTAATGTTACATCACGTTATATAAATATCTAATCACACATGACCGTCAACCCCAAAACCAAAGAAGAAAAAAGCACACATGACTTGTGGCTAAACCAAAGGATCCCCAACTTAATTCAATTCTTAAAGAAACATTGTCTCTTAATTTGTTTTTCATTTTTCTTTCTGCAATCCTGAAGTATTGTAACAAACTGCAAAAGTAACTTCTGGAAAATTCCATTGGATCACAATTCATAAACGACTGTGTTAAGAGTGCGACATCGAAAAGGGGATGAACAATTGATCTCATTTGGGCAATATGAGCTAGTTTTTTGGATTGAGTTAGGTCCAAAACCATTTTTTACCGGTCGGCTGCCATGTCTGGGCTCTGAATAGTATTAGTTACGTAAGTTTCTAAATTGTAAAGCAAACACCTAATCAAGCTATGGCGGACGACGAGGTGGCATGGTCCTTGACCTCAGGGCACAGGTGCCAATGGGACATATTCCTCAGTTTCAGAGGAGAAGACACTCGCCACAACTTCACAGAAAAACTTCACAACGAACTCGTGCGTAACGGCGTACGAACATTCATCGACAACGAAAATCTGGATAGGGGTGAAGAGATCTCTCCTAGTTTATTGACTGCGATTGAGGACTCAGCGGCCTCAATCGCAGTGATTTCGAAGAACTACGCTTCTTCGAAATGGTGTTTGGAAGAACTGGCGAAGATATCGGAATGTAAGAGGCTATTGCTGCCGGTATTTTACGAAGTTGATCCGTCGGATGTGCGGAGACAAAAAGGTTCGTTTGAGAAGCATTTTAGAGAGCATGAGGAGTTGGTGGAAGCGGAGAAGGTTTATCGGTGGAGAGAAGCAATGAAGAAAGCTGGCAATATCTCTGCTTGGGATTCCAGGTTCTGGTACACACTTGAATCTCCATCTGTTTTCCTCTTCTTCAAAAGTTAAATTTCAAAAAAAAAAAATATTGTACACTTTTACTTGTCACACGTTTGCAAATTAGTGGCGTTTGACCATAAAAATAAAAATCACAAATTTTTAAAGTTGAGTTGTGTTTCATCATGCTTTTGTAATAAATATTTAGAATTTAAATATATTTTTTTAAAAAATATAAAATATAATTATAACATGAAATATAATTTAAATAAGGTTATTTTATGAAAATAAAAAAAATATTCTGATTTTTTATTTTAAAAATAGTGAAAACAGGATTTTGGTTATTTCTTTCATAGCCAAATGCTGTTTTTTTTAAATAAAATGAGTTTTTTTCGAAAAAAGTGAAAAAATTTCATGGTCAAACGGATCCTTGAATTGGCTAATTTTTTAAAGTTAAATTAAATTAGATGAATTCATTATCTTAAATTTAAGATTTAGATATTCAAAAACTATATAAAAAATACTATAAGTTGCATCTTTCGTATATTAATATGATGAAAAAATATGTATTGATCAAAATTCATATCGAAACGTGACCAGTAAAATGAATAGTAGGGAGTACTATAGTTACATAAATCAGATAATATAAAAGTAAATACATTACTCCTGTTCTATTTGTTATTACTCGACTAGATTAACATGTCTAACCTAATTATGGGCTTAAAAAAATTTTAGTAACTCACTTGATTTACTATCTGAATTTTCACCTTGTAAGTGAGAGTTTAATTTCTCCATCTTATATTAACCTCATCAATTTTTTGTTTTCTACTGCCACTTAAAAAAAACAGCTAAAAAAGGATACTAAATTAAACGGTGAAAGCATGTCAAACGTTCATACTAGTGTACTTGACCATGCTTCTGATGTAGAATGAAAGTGTGTGAGGAGGAGTGTTGTATGCTGTGGAAGTAGTACTCTGCTGTCAATGTCAAGTTAGTTATTAAGTTGTTATATTAACACTTTAGCTCTTTATGTAATAAGGAATACTTTATTTAATTACACATTAGCCTGAGGATTTCCATTTGATGAGCTGGCATAGTCCTGTCAGAGGTAGTTAGAATATGGTACTGCAGGTTTATTCCCTTTAGGTGTGTGGGTCAGCTAGAGTTGTGATGTTATATATTCTACAGATGCAAATGGAATGAGATCATCTTGAATCATATTATCTCTTAGACGTAATGAGCATAGCTTCTTATTTTCTTTATTTCCTTTCTTAATTTCCTCTTTTTTCATTGCATCCTGCACTATTCCATTGATTACTGTTCATCTGTGAACACTGTTCCATTGGAACTGCATCAGTTGGTATCAGAGCATCATCTTGAGCTCTGTGGGTATTAACATGGCAACTGATATGAGTGAGATCAAATCTATATTAGAGAGGGTGACTTTGGAAATGGCCAACTTCTCTATGAGGCAGTCCCAGATGGAAGAGCAACATGAGAAATCAATTTTAGCTTTGAGAGAGACCTTAGAGGGGACAATAAGATTTGACAGGGGAAAGGGAGTTGATGGAGTGGATGGGGGTGGAGAAATTTACACTCCATCTGGAAACCTGTGGCTTGGATGAACCAGAACTATAGAGGACAATAATCACTTGCAGTCAATCATTTAGGTGTGGGTTCTACTTCCCAAATTCAAAACACTGTGGAAGCAAATACACCTCAAGGGCAGACATCACAAGGGGTAAATCAAGGGCCAAATGTCACTGGGAAACAAGGGGGATTACCCTTTGGATCATTACCTGGAAACAACTCAGGAAGTCAAGCAATGACAAGGTTCACTAAGATGGAGTTTCCCAGATTTAATGGATCTAATCTCAGAACTTGGCTATGCAAGGTGGAGCAGTACTTCTCTATGGATGAGGTACCTTACATTCAGAAGGTTAAGATAGCTTCTATTCACTTTGATGATATTGCTATTGAGTGGCATCTAGCTTATTTGAAAAGTAGAGCTCACTTGCCTTATCCTATTTGGGAAGAATGTGTGTATGCATTGATGGATATATTTGGGACTGAATATTTAGACCCTATGGCTGAGCTTAAGCTAGTTAACAGGTGGGAACAGTTGAAGAGCATCAAAAGGAGTTTGATAGAATTATGACTAGATTGGTTATACTACCTGAGCATGCAATCAATGCATACATTACTGGGCTGAAACCTGAGATTGGTTATGCAGTTAAGAACCATAGATCCTATTCACTACCACATGGTTACCAGTTATCAAGGAACACTGAGTCTCAAGTAAATGCTCAGTTGAGGTTGACTAGGTTATCTATGTACAATGGTGGTGGTTCTCAGCCAAGAAGAGGGCCTTATAGTTCATTCTCTAAGGGGATGACCCAATTAAGAGGGACTCATATATGAGCTTAAATAGGAAGACATCTAGGAGGCTTACTCCTGCTGAGATGAGTGAGAAAAGGAAGAAGGAATTGTGTTTCTTCTGTGATGAGAAGTTTGTGTCAGGTCACAAATGCAATTCCAACAAAAAACTATATTTGCGTGTAGTAGCAAAGGATGCTGAGAAAGATAAGGTGATAGAAATAGAAGATCAAGAGAACAATGAAGGGGAAGAAGGACATGAACAGAATTGTGAAATCTATGTACATGCCCTCAATGGTGTCCATGGGTTCAATACCCTTAGGATCATGGGATATACTGAGGATGGGCCTCTGAACATATTGATTGACCCTGGAAATTCATACAACTTCATTGATGATAAGCTGATGGAAAAATTACAAGGGGATACACAAATGATCAAACCATAGCCTGCTAATGTAGCTGATGGGGGCAATATGCAGACTAATGAGGTTTGTAGGAACTTTATCTGGATGATACAAGGGATTACATTCCATGATGATTTTTTGTTACTGCTATTAGGGTCTTGTGACATGAATTTAGGAGTTCAGTGGTTGTTACCCCTAGGAGATATCAAGCTTAATTTCTGAAAGTTGACACTAAGGTTCTGTTACCATGGCAAAGAGGTGGGAGTTGCAAGGCACTAGAGAAAGGACCAGGACTGTGGAAGCCAAGAAGCTGGATAAGCTAGCTCAAAATGGATGTCAATTATTCATGACTAGAGTATTGCCAGCTGATCAGACAACAGAAAGAGCAACAAGGCACTACCACTCCTATCTTGACATTGACTCAGGAGTTTGAGTCACTCTTCCAAGATCCCAAGGAGCTGCCTCCTCACAGAGTTTGATCACAAGATCCCATTACAACAAGGTAGTAATCCAGTTAATACTAGATGTTACAGGTATTCCTCAGGGCAGAAGGACATTATTGAGCAATTGGTGCAAGAGATGCTTGATCAAGGAATTATGCAACCAAGTTGCAGTTCTTATGCTTCACCAGTAGTATTAGCAGGGAAGAAGGATGGTTCTTGGAAGCTTTGTATTGACTACAGGGCACTCAATAAAATGAAAATCAAGGACAAGTTTTCTATACCTATTATTGAGGAGTTGTTAGATGAACTTGGTGGCTGTCAGATCTACTCTAAGTTGGATCTAAGATCTGGTTATCATCAGGTCAGGATGACAAGGGAGGATGTTCAGAAAACTACTTTCACGACCCATGCTGGTCACTATGAGTATTTAGTGATGGCTTTTGGCCTCACTAATGCACCTTCCAGTTTCTGGGGCTAATGAATCATGTGTTCAAAGAACATCTGAGGAAGTTCATTTTGGTATTCTTTGATGATATCTTAGTCTATAGCAAAAGCTTATTGGATCACCTCCAACGTCTGAGGATCACTTTCAACTTGTTAGTGCAACATAGGTTGTTTGTGAGGAAGGCTAAATGTACTTTTGGAGCAACAAGGTTGGAATACTTGGGTCACTATATCACTTGAAGGAGTTTCTATTGCAACAACAACAACAACAACATCATACCCAGTGTATTCCTAGGACCCCGAGAGAATTGAGGGGGTTTCTTGGCTTAGCTGGATATTATAGGAGATTTATCAAAGGTTATAGGGTTATTAGCAAACCTCTAACAGATCTTTTAAAGAAGGAGGGGTTCCAGTGGAGTGACAAGGCAACTGCAGCTTTTGACAAGTTAAAGATAGCACTGGTAAGTGCCCCCGTGCTTGCTTTACCTAATAGTTCTTTAATGTTTGTTGTCATGCTTGTGATTATGGTGTTGGAGCAGTACTAATGCAATAAGGGCATCCATTGGTCTTACTTGAGCAAAGGATTGTCAACAAGGCACCAGGGGTTATTTGTGTATGACAAAGAGCTTTTAGCTTTAGTCATGGTTGTGACCAAGTGGTCACAATACTTATTGGGAAGGCATTTTATGATAAGGACAGATCAGAAGGCACTGAAATTTTGTTGGAGCAAAAACTTTATACTGGAACCCAGATGAAATGGATAGCAAAGCTGATGCAATTTGATTTTGAGATAGAATATAAGGACAGGGAAAACAAAGCTGCTGATGCTTTGTCTAGACAAGTGACTACAGATTTGCTCATGATTTCAGTATCACCTGCTGATCATGCCTTGTTCCATAGGATCAAAGAGTTATAGGACAAAGATCAAGAGTTGGTGCCTATTATTAAAAAGATAGAAGCACAGGATGAAGAGGTGAAAGGGTACACTTATGTTAATCAGCAACTACGAAGTATGGTAAACTGGTCATAGGAGGAAATCATGCAGCTTTGGCTTGATAGCACTAGTGGGGGCCATTCAGGAATAGAGAACACTTATAGAAAGATTTCCACTCTTTTATTTTGGAAAAAACTCAGGGAAGATGTTAATGAGTATGTCATGAAGTGTTCAATATGTCAAAGAAGCAAATATGATGCCTCAGCAACTCCTGGTCTTCTACAATCTTTGGCAATTCCTAAGACTTCATGGTCTTGCATCAGTATGGACTTCATGATGGGCTTCCAAAGTCCAAAGAAAAGATTACTATCCTTGTGGTGGTAGACAGGATGACCAAGTATGGTCACTTTATGGCACTTACTCACCCCTATACTGTTGTGTCTGTGGCTCAGGTGTTTAAACTCCTTGGGATGCCACAAAACATTTTGAGTGATAGAGACCCCATATTCGTAAGCAGGTTTTGGCAAGAATTATTCTCATTACAGGGAGCGATTGAGTACATGTTCAGCTTACCATCCCCTAACAGATGGTCAGACTGAAGTTCTTAACAAGATATTAGAAAATTATATAAGGTGTTATTACTCAGATAGTCAACATGATTGGGCCTCTATATTTACCATTTGAGGAGTGGTGGTATAACTCAACCTACGAGTCAGCTATAAAAAGTACACCTTATGAAGCACTGTATGGGCAAGCTCCCCCTATTCACTTACCGTATTTACCTGGAGAAGTTATTGAAGAAAAAGTGGACATAGGTTTGGTTTCAAAGGAATTTAAGTTTCACCTACACATAACTCAACAAAGGATGCAACACCTGGCTAACAAGCATAAAAGTGATAGTTGAAGATAGGAGATTGGGCATACTTAAAGATTCAACCTTACATACAGGTAACTGTGTCTCAACAAGCATTCAACAAGTTATTTGCTAAATATTACGGACCATATACGTATTGGAGAAGGTTGGAGCAGTGGCATATAAGCTATCCCTACCAGCTCATGTTGTTAGGGTTTTTGCCCTGATTTTCTTACTAAAATTGAGTATTAATTTTCTATTGAAGGAAAATAAAAGTAATACCATAATTACTTTTACTTTTCCTAAAAGGAAAATATAAAACTCTTACATATTTGGCTAGCCTCTTTCTTAGAGGAAAGGTTTTGAAACTCTATAAATAGAAGACCCCTCTTCTCATACCATAACACAATGACATCCACAATGTAGTTATCAAAGAGTCTTATTTAGGGAGAGATTTCTCCCAATAGTTTTTATGCTTTTTTAATATTAGGTTTTTATATGTAGGTCGTTTGACCGAATCATATAATAATATTAAGTTTTTAGTATCTGATTTGTCACATTGATGGTTTGCAACTATAAGCTTCCGCATGACGCCCTACCGATTTCGAACCCAACAAGTGGTATCAGAGCCTATGGTTCAAAGGTCCAATGGTTTGGTGAAACGAGATTAAAGACAGGTTCAAAGTGGATTCAAACCAAGCTGCAAGCAATTTGATGATAATGAAGATTTTTGTCAAACTACATGTGGAGAAGAACTTTCAACCATATTTTCAACATACCTGCTGCTGCATTTTTAAAAATAAAAACAAAATATTAATTTTTAACCCATTTTTAATCATGATATTTTAAACCTTATTTTTAACCATGGCAAGCAGCAGTGATGAAGATTATGTGAAGAACAAAGATCATATATGCAAGTGAAGAAGGCGGATCAAATTTTGTCAAGAAAATCAAGCCAAAAGGAGAGATTTGTTAGGGTTTTTGCCCTGATTTTCTTACTAAAATTGAGTATTAATTTTCTATTGAAGGAAAATAAAAGTAATACCATAATTACTTTTACTTTTCCTAAAAGGAAAATATAAAACTCTTACATATTTGGCTAGCCTCTTTCTTAGAGGAAAGGTTTTGAAACTCTATAAATAGAAGACCCCTCTTCTCATACCATAACACAATGACATCCACAACGTAGTTATCAAAGAGTCTTGTTTAGGGAGAGATTTCTCCCAATAGTTTTTATGCTTTTTTAATATTAGGTTTTTATATGTAGGTCGTTTGACCGAATCATATAATAATATTAAGTTTTTAGTATTGTTTTATGTGTCATCTGATTTGTCACATTGATGGTTTGCAATTATAAGCTTCCGCATGACGCCCTCTCGAGTTCGAACCCAATACATGTAGCCATCCATCCAACTATACATGTGTCCTAGTTGAAACTATGTCATCAGTTACCTGACACCTTCCATCATCCACCCATCATTGATATATCAAGTCCCTTTTTTGTGGCCCCTCACAGTATAGAAGGAACAAGAATGATTAAGAGAGGAAACAAGGCAGTAGCACAAGGTTTTGATTCAATGGAAGGATATGCCTAAAGACCAAGCAACTTGGGAAGATTTTGTGGCTATGAAGATCAGGTTTCCAGAATTCTTTCTTGAGGACAAGGAAGTTCCTAAGGATGGAGGAGTGATGCAGAATGAAAGTGGCTGAGAAGGAGTGTACTGCATGCTGTGGAAGTAGTAATCTGCTGTCAATGTCAAGATAGTTATTAAGTTGTTATGTTAACACTTTAGCTCTTTATGTTTTAAGAAGTACTTTATTTAATTACATATTAGCCTGAGCATTTCCATTTGATGAGCTGGCATAGTCCTGTCAGAGGTAGTTAGGATATGGTATTGCAGGTTTATTCCCTCTAGGTATATGGGTTAGCTAGGGTTGTGATGCTATATATTGTACAAATGCAAATGGAATGAGATCATCTTGAATCATATCATCTCTTAGCTGTAATTAGCATAGCTTCTTTTTGTCTATATTTCCTTTCTTAATTTCCTCTGTTTTCACTACATACTGCACTATTCCATTGATTCCTTTCTAGAATTAGTAGCTTTCTTTCAGCCTCTCGTAGTTCACTTAGAAGTTTCTTATTTCTATTTATATACCAATATCTAATTATAATTTGTTTAGTAAAAGGGTGTTTTTTCATATTATCCTAAAGGAATATCGTTAATTATTTCTAACAACCATTAATATAATAGCGTTGTAAATTGATTTTGTTCTCACACTTATGTATTTCTATAATTATATAGTCTCTTAACTCCAATATTTGTGGTGATAATATAAATTCTATTTCTATCTTATATTCTATTTCTAACCTAGTTATTAGTGCTTTTCTAAAAATTATGCTTTCTTTGATAGCTCGTTGTCTAAGTCTAATAATGTTATAGGCGTATCGAATATTCTTGGCTAATCTATGTTGTCTCATAAATAGGATCCTAGAAACTTAATGCTCTGATACCAATATAGAATGATTTAGATATGATTATGGATATGACTGTATATATATATATAAAACAATATTGCTACTTTAAATATGAACTTAGAGAATGACCTTCGGCAGGATCTCATGAGATAAAAGAATATGAACTTATATAGATTGACAAATTAACCACAATTTTATGCTATTTATATAGTTCTACTCCATTTGGCCATCTTTATTTATCCACTATTGACTTGACATACATCTTAAGAAATACTCCTTTCGTTTATTTTTACTTGTCCGCTATTTCAAAAATAGATTTTCACTTATACTTATCACTTTTAACATATCAAGAAAATACAAATATTTTTCCTATGTTTTACCCTTAGCATTAGTTACTTATTCACAGAATCATTTTCTAAGACCTAATACAAACATCAATTAATTGGGTTAGTGTAGTAAAATATTCACATCAATCATTGTTTTCTTAATGAGCGTGCCATGTGAAAATGTGACAAATAAAAATGAACGAAGAAAGTAATAAATAATAGGGTAATTTTACTATATCACCTTTGAATGTAATAAATTTAATGCTTTGAGAAATATATTAGATGATGAATAGTATTTAATAGAAAGGGTAAAATAGATACAAACTGGTAAATTATCAATTGGTTTTCCAAACTAGACAAGTATTGTTGGATATCTATTTTTATTAAAGTAGACAAGTAAAGATGGCAAGCCTACTTTCACTAGTTATTGAACGAAGTAGGTGATAAAGCTATTATGCTGGGGGATTGGAGCACTCTGAGAGGCATAGGGATTTCGAATGTATTAAGGTTGAGGAAGTGACACGCACTATTAGTAAAATGAGCAGGGAAAGAGCGATTGGACCTAATGAGATTCCGGTGGAGTTTTGGAAGAGCTCGAGCAGGATAGGTTTGGAGTGGTTGACTGAGTTTTTCAATGTCGTTTTTAAGACGGTTAAGATGCCTGAAGGATGTAGATGGAGTAAATGGTCCCGTTGTACAAGAACAAGGGCGACATCCAAAATTATAACAATTATAGGGGTATCAAATTGTTAAGTCACACAATGAAGGTATGTGAGCGAGTGGTGGAGATAAGGGTGAGAAGGGGTGTGTCCATTTTCTAGAACTAGTTTGGATTCATGCCAGGGCGATCTGCTACGGAAGCCATCTATCTGGTGAGGAGACTGATGGAGAAATATTGAAAAAAGAAGCGGGATATACATATGGTGTTCATTGACCTTGAGAAGGTTTACGACAAAGTTCTGAGGGAAGTCCTTTGGAGATGCCTGAAGGCTAGAGGTGTACCGGTGGCTTACATTAGAGCGATAATGGACATGTATGATAGAGCTAAAACACGGGTTAAAATGGTAGGAGGAGACTCGGAGCACTTCCATGTGGAAATGGGGTTGCATCAGGGATCATCTCTTAGTCCATTCCTCTTTGCCTTAGTGATGGATGTATTGACGCGGTGCATCCAAGATGAAGCGCCTTGGTGTTTGTTAGTTGCAGATGACATATTACTGATCGATGAGATGCGTAGTGAAGCGAATGATAGGTTGGAGGTGTGGAAACAGACTTTGAAAGCTAAAAGGTTTAAGTTCAGCAGGATTAAAACTGAGTATTTAGAGTGCAAATTCAGTGAGAGGTTGCATAAGGCAGGCGTGGAAGTGCGGTTGGACACATAGGCTATCCCCAAGAGCGACAGTTTCAAGTATCTTAGCTCTATTATCCAGGGTAGTAGGGACATCAACAGTGATGTCATACATCGTACGTATTTGTGCGGCGCGGATTAAGTGGAGGCTTGCCTTCGGAGTCTTGTATGATAAAAAAAAATACCACTGAAACTTTAAAGGTAAGTTTTATAGAGTGGTGGTTAGACCGACGTTATTGTATGAGGCGGAGTGTTGGTCAGTCTAAAACTCGCATGTCCAGAAGATGTATGTCGCAGAGATGAGGATGTCGAGGTGGATGTGTGGGCATACTAGGTGTGATAGGATCAGGAATGAGGTTATTCGAGACGTTGAGGTGGAGCTGATCCCTGCTTATGATATCTGTCATTGCTGTTATTTGTTGTGTTTCAATTATCACACTATTTTTGTGGTTGATTATTGTTTTTCTGGTAGATTTTGCACTGTTCCCTTATTAGTTGCTATATTTTCTTCACTGTTTTCCTTTTCTTTGTACCTCAAATTGCTACACTTGAGTCGAGGGTCTTTTGGAAACAGCCTTTCTACCTCTTCGAGGTAATGGTAAGGTCTGCGTACACATTACTCTCCCCAGACCTCACTTGTGGGATTTTACTAGGTATGTTGTTGTTGTTGGTCAAGGAAAGATGCACGGAGGGAGTAAATGAATATTAAGTTTATTATACATTGAATTACCATGATCATCCACGTCCATCATATATTGAAATCAAATACAGTTAATTCTGAAAGTAAATATGAGTAGGTTGGCTGAAGACTTTTCAGCTTTCAAATGGAATACAAGTGGGTTGTTTTAATATTTTTTTATTTTGGAGAATTTTAGGGGTTTTGTAATTACTATATTAAAAACCAGGAATGAGGGAAAATAATAAAAAAAGCCTTACAGTAGGAATTCAGTTAATTTTCAATTAATAAGCCTTTACTTGAATAAATTTGAAGAAAGAAGTTGTTGGAAAAATGGCAAAAATCTCACAAAAAAGATAAATATCAATGCTGGCTATAGAGAGGTGTTACATCACCTTGTCTATGTCCTCCAAAAAAAGTTAAATGATGCACTTGGTTGAATCATAAATGTAGAGTTATTCACCTGGAGGAAAATGAATTCTCACTTCTTTAGTGGTGCACCTATGCTGTAGAAATCCTAGATCCGCCTTTGCGGCTATGAATTTCATTTTGCACTGGAAACTTTTCTAGGAGAAGTTCGAATATGTTCCGTTCGGAAGAAATAGTGGAGAAAGAATTTACCTGCATTTGGTGGTTGTTTTGCTCGGACTCTTCAAAAATGTCAATGGGTGCGTGTCGGATTCTCCAAAAGTAGTGTGTTTTTGGAGAATCCGACTCGAGTGCGACATCGAAAGTGAAGAGTTCACGCAACTTAGTTTGGTGGACTATGTTGAAGGAAAGAAATTCTAGATGTTTTGAGGTCTGAGGATCAAAGAAATTCCATACAAAGAATGAAACTGAGTTTTATATTACCTTTTTTATTCTTGTGTAAAAGAAATCCTGTAAATGATTATGAATCTATACTCTAAATCATATATTCTAGGGGCTGAAAACTTGCTCATTTGACTTCATTGTCGTCATATTTGTGCCAGGGAAGAAGCAGAGTTAATTCAATCTCTAGTCAAGAAAGTTCTGGCAAAACTCGATAATACACCTTTAGGTGTGGCAAAGTACCCAGTTGGACTGCGTTCTCGTCTTGATGAGTTGCTCAGGATACTGAACATTAAAGCAAATGGTGTAATAGTATTAGGATTATACGGAATGGGAGGCGTGGGCAAGACAACTCTTGCCAAAGCTTTGTACAATCAGCTTGTCGTGCATTTCAAGAAACGTAGCTTTATTTCAGATGTTAAAGAAATTGCAAGGCAACAAAATGGTTTGGCCACTCTTCAAAGCAAACTCATTAGTGATCTTAACTCAGGTGCTTCGTCAATCATAGACAGTACTGCTAAAGGTATCCGATTCATGAAGGAATCTATGAATAATGAGCCAGTTGCTATTTTCCTGGATGATGTGGACAATGAAAACCAACTTCGTGTATTGGTTGGTGGGAGAGATCGGTTTCGCCAAGGAAGCAGAGTCATCGTGACCACTAGAGATCAAAATGTTTTACTCCCAAGTATCGTAAATGACATATTTGAGGTAAAAGAGCTCTCCTCGTCCCAGTCACTTAAGTTATTTAGTTATCATGCATTTGGAAGAGAACAGCCTCCTAAGAACTTTTTGGTTCTTGCTGAAGAAGTTGTAACACTCAGCGGGGGATTACCTCTGGCTCTGGAAGTTTTTGGATCTTTATTGTTCTATAAGAAGAGATTAAAGGAATGGCACGATGTCGTGCAAAAGCTGAGACAGATTCGTCCAGGTGATCTTCAAGATATATTGGAGATAAGTTTTGGTGCTCTAGATGAACAAGAAAAGTGCATCTTTCTTGACTTAGCATGTCTTCTTCTTAACACAAGGCTTGAAAGGGAAGATGCAATTACAATATTTAAAGGTTGTGGTTTTGGCGCTGAAAGTGCAATAACAGAGCTCACAGCAAAATCGCTTCTTAAAATAATTGATGGGAATGTTTTGTGGATGCATGATCAGCTCAAAGACATGGGAAGGCAAATCGTACAACGTGAGAACTTTGGAGATGTTGGTAAACATAGTAGATTGTGGAATCATGATGATATTATGGCTGTTCTAAAGAACCACAAGGTATGGTTTTATGATCTAGTTGTCACCTTTTGTGTTTGCAGTATTGTTTAACATTGAAGTTAGTAGCTACTCGTACGTTTAGATGAAATTTGAAGTTAGTACCCACTTGTACGTTGAGATGAAATTTGGAGAGATTCCTGTTTTCTACCTGGTGGTTAAATGGCTAAACAAGTGTTCTATTTCCTCGCAATGCTTTCCCCAACAAACGTTTCAAGATATTTTTTTTTGTAAAAAATTATATTATCAGTGTGATTTAGTTGATTGTAGAAGGTAATCCACCCTCTTTTTCTAGGTTCTCAATCCACGTACAGTTCAAACACTTACTTACAATTGATTTTTCGAAACCTTTATTTGTATAAAACCTTTTTACACTTTACTGCACAATTTTTTTCTTTTTTTGATTTTTCAAGTGAGCTGATTGTGGAACGCTTTGAAAAAGTATTTCCAACTGTAACTCTTTTAGTTGTACGAGTTAAATTTACTTCTTTTACAAAATACAGCCAAAGGATACCTTAAAGCATCTTGCAGTTACTTGACTTATTCACTCATTATTCAATTAAGCTTTTAACTTTTTGTTATTTCTCTTCTAGTTTCCCCTCTTGATTTTTTAATCTAATTTGAACAAATTCAAGGGCACAAGAAACATTGAGGGTATTGTGCTTGACTTTGAGAGGAAGCCAGATCAAAACTCCGAGGAAGTATCCTGGATCTATTTGAAGAAAGTACTTAAAAAGTATATTTGCCAAGGTAGTTCGTCAAATGGTTTAACATTTCACACTAGAGCTTTCCAGTGCATGGACAATCTGAGACTCCTCCAAATCAATCATGTCAAATTGGTTGGAAATTTCAAGCTATTACCTGCTGAACTGAAGTGGCTGCAGTGGAAAGGTTGCCCTTTGAAAGTTATTCCTCCTGAGTTGTTGTCCCGAAAGATTGCAGTTCTTGATTTATCGGAGAGCATGATTAAACAGCTCTGGAACAAGAAAAAGTGGAATTTTTACCAGAACAAGGTAAGTGAATTAGTTCCCATCAAGCTCCTTTACAGCTTTGTTTGTTTGTAAGTAGCAAGAACTACATTTCTCCTTTTTTGACAACTTTGTTTGTTGGTAAATTACTACATGTCCCTCTAATCATCCATAGATGATCTTTTAGATTCACAAGCTTTGTCAGGTAAGTAGCTAATTGTTTTTCAGGCTCTATGATCTGAAGCACACAAAGAAAAGGTGCAATTTTTATTGTTTTTACTTGAAATGTTTGTTGGTTTGTTATCCCCTTATCTCGCTTAGGCGCTCCTTTTCCATAATGACTAACTTCTTGGCTTTACTGTCTACTGATCTCAAAGGTTTATTCTGCAAGCCATTTCTTTTTGCAATGACTCAGAAAATCTTCATCTGATAGATGTCAAAGCAGCTGAAAGTGATGAATCTACGTGGCTGTCGCCAACTTAAGGAAATCCCTGATTTATCTGGACTTCGATTGGAGAAGCTGATTCTTGAGCAATGCAATGAACTGGTTAAGATCCATCCATCAATTGGAGACTTGACTATGTTGACTCATCTAAACGTGAAGGGGTGTAAGAACCTTTTGGTATTTCCAAATGATGTGTCTGGATTGAAACGTCTTGAAGTACTTATCCTATCTGATTGCTTGAGTCTAAGAGAATTACCAGAGGACTTGAGTGGTTGGAAATCTTTGAGAGAGCTTCTTCTAGATGGTACCGCAATAACAAAGCTACCTAACTCTATCTTCCACCTGAAGAATCTTCAGATGTTGAATTTAAATGATTGCTGGTCTTTGGAGTTTCTGCCTAGAGCTATTGGGAATCTAAGTTCACTGAGAGAGCTCTCGTTTAGTGGATCAGCTTTAAAGGAACTGCCTGATTCCATTGGAAATTTGAAAAATCTTGAGGAATTAGGTTTTAGAATGTGCAAGGGGCTTATTTTACTTCCTGATTCCCTTGGCAATCTTAGATCTTTAATAGGACTTTATCTTGATCACAGTTCCATAAGAGAATTGCCACCGTCTATTGGTTTATTATCTCAATTGAAATTCCTTACAGTCGGCAATTGCAAGTCCTTGAGTGAATTGCCCAAGTCCTTTAATAGCTTATCGGCATTGGTTAGTCTTTGTCTACAAGGGACCTCAGTAAGTGAACTAAGTTTCCAGTCAGGGAACTTCGAGTCCCTTGAGAACCTTGAGATGGGGAACTGCACTTCAATCAGATCCTTACCTAACTCAACTGTAAATATGTTATGTTTAACTACTTTGGACCTACACAATACATCAATTACTGAGTTGCCAAACTCGATAGGCTTATTGAAAAAACTTTGGAAGTTGAACCTGAACAAATGTTCGAATCTCCAACATCTTCCGGCTTCAATTGGAAGCCTTAAGAGCTTGTGTTACCTCTATTTGGCTGAAACTGCTGTGTCAGAATTACCTGATGAAATTGGAATGCTTTCAAGCTTAAAGCTACTGAAGATGAGAAAGAAACCACAGCCTATAGAGGATGAACTGCTGGATATGAGAGATTTACATGGAGGAGAAAGCTCTAAATGCATTACTTTTCCAGAATCATTTCCGAATCTCTCATCCTTGGAATTCCTAGATGCTCATGCATGGAAAATTTCTGAGAATATTTCTGATGATTTTCAGAAGTTGACTGCTTTGGAAGAGCTCGACCTTGGATACAACGATTTTTGCAGCCTCCCTTCTAGCATGAAAGGATTCTGTGTTCTCAAGCAGTTGTTTCTCCCAAACTGCAGAAAGCTCAAGTTTCTTCCTAAACTTCCCTCAAGTTTGGTACAGTTAAATGCTGCAAACTGCTCCGCATTGGAAGAGATAGCTAGCATATCAAATTTGGAATATTTGGAAGAACTCCAATTCAGTAATTGCAAGAAGATAATAGATATTCCTGGCTTTGAAAGCTTGAAATCTTTGAAAAGCTTGTATTACAGTTGGTTGCAATGCGTGCTTACCTTCTTTAAAAAGGAGGATTTCTAAGGTTCTTTCTCCTTCACCCTCTTAGACATCAAATTATATTTATATTTCTATATCTAGTTTACTAAGACTCTGAATGCAGGATTCTCTAAGGCATATGGAGTATCTCTGTGTTCCAGGGGATGACCTTCCAGATTGGTTTATTCAGGAAGTACCTAACGTATCAACTCACAAGCACCGTGATATCAAGGGGGTGATCATTGGTGTAGTTCTCTCTCTTGACCAACAAGTAGAGGATAGTTTCAGACACAAAGTCCCAGCAATCGTGGATATACAAGCAACGATTACCTCACCAGGTGAAGCTGAACCTAAACTTAAGAAGACTTTGTACCTGTTGGGGGTTCCGGATACGGATGAAGATCAGCTATATTTATGTAGATTTCAAGAATACAGTAATTTTACGTTCATGTTGAAAGAAGCCGACAGGCTGCAGGTTGCAATTAGAGAGCGTCCACATTTTAATGGCCTCAAACTGAAGAAGCATGGGATGCACTTGGTTTTCGAAAATGAGGATGACTTTGATGATAATGATGAGGACCTGTTTGATGAATCTCAGCAGTCTGTGTCAAAGAAACTTGCTAACTTCTTTCATTCATTATGAAACAGTTTTCATAGTCAGAAATGAATTCAACATACAGAGAGTGAGTCCAAGAATTGGACTATATTAAGATAGTTATTAATGTGTATAATTTAAATTTGTTTCTATCGAAAACTCTCTCTCTACCTTCTAAAGGTAGGGATAAGGTCAGTGTACACACCACCCTCCTCAACCCCGACTTGTGGAATTACACCGGTATCTTGTTGTTGTTGTTGTGTATATATTAAGGGCATAATACATAAACATGACCTCTAACTTGGCGTCAAATTATATCTATGATCTTTAACTTTGCCAGTGCACAAGCAGGCCCTTTAACTATACAAAAGCTGAACAAAAAAAAACTTCAATCCTACCTGGCAAAATGCGTGAATACACTCAAAATGGCACGTGTCAGAGCTAAAATTTGAGCATCCCAATGGTAAAAAAATGTGTAAATGACTATTATGTCCTTAATGACTTCTTTTTATATACATCCCCCTTTTAAAATCAAACTTCTACTTCATCCTCTTTCTAATTAATGGATTTTTTAATTATTATTTTTAAAATCTCAAAAGTACGTGTTTTTTTTTAGTAGGTGGTATATTAATTGTTTTCCTTCTTTTTTTTTTTAAATCTAAAATTTATGTGTGTTTGTTTAATTAGGTGGTATCATTTGAGTGGATTACTAATTCATATAGGAGTGATTGAGTTTCACGCATATGAGTTGCAGGATTAGAGTGTTTTTTTTGTTCAGCTTTTGTATAGTTATAATTTGATGTCAAGTTAAAGATCCTATTTATGTATTATGCCTATATTAAGTGTTTCGTCTCTGTTTGTGTCCTGGCAAGCTTAATTAGAGTACACATGGGTGCAGATGGATAGATAACTTGCAACTTCTACTAGCTACTGGCAATTTATTTCACGTACTACCTCTGTTCAATTTGTTTGTTTTACTTTCATTTGATTTTATCTATCTCAGAAAGAATATATCTTGACAATTCTTTAGTTTCAATATCTCATACGACATATTTAAGGACGCAAATTTAAATGACATTTTGGTTCATTATACATATCTTTAGCTTAAGACCACAAATTTAAAGTCTTCTTTCAACAACATATCCGGTGTAATCCCACAAAATTACATTATCATTATAATTTTAACCTGTCTTGTTTTCCATATTAAAAATCCATTTTTTTACGAACAGTTACCTGTAGTTATATTAGGTGACCATAAAGAAGTCAAATTACACACACTTTCCTAGTACACTACAAGAACTTCCAGCTGCTTTCTTGTGATTTTGTTCTGTGTTAAATTTATATTATACTAGAAAAATAAAGGGATAATTATAATCTAATGTCTTTGGGTCATCTGGTTCAAAATGGTCAGCAAATGTATAGGTTTTGTATATTTAAATATAATATACATATACTATGTATATTTCGGCCATATTGGTAAATAAGTTTAAGTTACCCAAAATTAAAGTTAAGAAAACAACAGGGGACACCGAGCTCCCAAAGGGAAATCATAATCACAGAAATTTGGTTCTATACAATTTGAATACCTGAATTGCATCCTGCAGTTGAAGAAAGTCCTGATATGGTCTCATTTCTTTCAATCTCAAATCTATATTCTTTAACCATTTTTTTCTAAACTGTGCAGGCTGCCAACAAATTGATAGTTATGAATATCTGTGATCGTCATAAAAAAACAGTTATTCCCGATTTATCCATGCATAAATGTTGGAAGAGTTAATAGCTAGGCGTGGCTGTAACTTGCAAAGGATTCACAAAACAATTGGGAATCTGAAAACTTTTGCGTCATTTAAATCTAAGAGATTGCTGCAACCTTGTTGAGTTTCCAGGTGAGGTCTCTGGGCTGAAAAATCTTGAAAAGCTGATACTATTAAACATATGCAGAACCTTCATATACTAAGCTTAATTATGTGTGTGTCACTTTCTGCTATTCCCAGTTCTGTTGGCGACGTCAAATCTTTAGCAAATCTCTGGCTTTATGGCAGTGCAATAGAAATTGTGCCAAAATCTATTGGCTGTCTATTTTATCTTAGGTTCTTATCGCTTGGAAACTGTCAGTATTTGACTGCATTGCCTGTTTCGATTAAAGGATTGTCTTCTTTGGTTGAGCTTCAAATAGATTATGTTCCAATGTGCAGTCTTCCAGATCATTTTGATACCCTTAAATCACTGATGCACATGCATGGAGAATCGTTGGGATACATTTAGTTTATGAAAGTGATGATGATTATGAAGGTAATGAAGAATCATTGGATGAAAGCACAGCAATCTGTATCAGAAAGATTAACCAGGTTTATCGGGGTCTCTAACACAGAGAGCAATATCTTCAGCTCGAACTCAGCTCAAGAAGATGGATAAGGGGAAGGAACGCACAACTTTTTTAGTTTTGTTAAGGAGATTTTACGTGCTTTAAAGTACCTTCTCTTCAGGAGATTTTCAACCATGAGCGTGGATGTTGTTAGGACCAAAATAAGCAGGTGTCATGCGGAAGCTAGCAAAGCAAACCTCGAAAGACGCCAAATAAGAAGACATACGAGAAATACATCAAAAGAGACACAATAATTTAACGTGGTTCGGTCAATCGACCTACGTCCACAAAAGGAGATGAATAATCCACTATATAAAAGAGAATACAAAATTTCGAGAGAGACGACCTCACACAGTTTACTCAGAATAAAAAGAAGTTCACACAAGTGACTCCGCAACACTTGTGTCTCACAAAGTCTCCCCCCAAACAATACTCTCAAAGCCCTTATGACTACATTGAGGATGCTACCAAGCTAGAAGAAATGAGCTTCTATTTATAGAGTCTAAAACCTTTAATTTTCATTCAAGAACAAGGATTAGCCAAATATGGAGAATTCATGTTTTCCTTTTGCTAACAGGAAAACCCAATTATGGTAAGAAAATCAGGGCAAACACCAACAATTCTCCCCCCTGACCTGAATTTCTGATAAAATAAATTTGCTCCACCTTCTTCACCTAGTCTTCAACAAGTTCAATCTTCATCTCTAAAATCTCCTCCATTAAATCTTTGTTTCTACATAGAGTGACACTCTAATAAAATTTCTCAAACCAAAATCTTCATTATCTTCAACAGATGCTTCATTCAACTAAACATATTCATGTTGAATATGTACGTCGTGTGATTGTTTATGCGGTGAACAATAATGTGCTGAGAATCAAAATTTTCTCACAGAGAGAGAGAGCTCTTTTTATACGGATGTTCTGTAAAGGAATTGCTTGAGGTTTATGTTAGTATCCTGTGTTCAAAATAGTAAATCCGAAAAATAAACAGAAAAGCAAAGAACTTAATTAAAATATCCGAGTCCACAATTTTCTTGTGTGTACTTAAGGAATTTAATCCCCTCACTGTACCCGAGGTTTTGGATTACTTCCTCCCAGCATAAAATGGATATACCTATCGATGGAGTACCGGTACCTCAAACTCCAACGACTTCATCGAACGCAAAGAACGGCAACAAATCACACATGACTCTATATTTGTTTGTTAGAAAATATGTAGAAGATGTTCAGAAATTTTTATTATCCAGAAAATTGAGGTTAGTCCTCTGAATTTATAGCCAACGAAAAGGTAGTATGAAGAGGTGCTTATTGTGCCTTATCGGAAAAGTCACAACTTATAGAAAAAGTCACAACCTATGGGAAAAGTCGCAACCATCGGAAAAGTCGCAACTATTCAAAGTGAAAAGGTGCCTATTCAAATTGCATCATTTCTCTTGGTGTCTTTTCAAAGAAAACACATATCCATTTCCCATTCACACCCTCTTAAAACCCCAACAATCCCTCACATGAATGGGGAATGGCTATATGATAAAAACATGCATGAAAAAACTGTGTGATTCGTAAGTAAGGATTAATCGCATCTGGATAAGTAGGTTTCCCTTTGAACTTTCTGTAGTGAACATATGTCGGATATACTCGGTCAATCGGTAGATTTGATATCTTTGAACCGTTGAGCTTTGGTGTATACCTAGACAACCATATGTCACACAATCAACCCTTGAACCGTCTTTGGTTCTCATTGTTTTGTTCGTTTCAGCCATGAACACTGCCGGTTCATAAGTGCGTAGAGAATTGGCCTTACAGAATTCTCCTTGAAGCGGCTTACACTTCACACTTACATAGGTGATTCTTAAATGTGTCATCCCGTAGATACACTATTTGATATACCCCGTATCAAACTTAGAAACCATTAGAAAGTCTTAACACTTTATCTTTGATACTGAACATTGTCTCATCACGAGAATGGACCAAAACATTATTTTTGACAATGTTGAACCGTCATCAATGACTTTGTTTGATCTCCTTGAACCTAGATCTTGGGATCTCCAGTCTTCTAGGTAGAGTTACCGCCACGATGACTTGTCCTCGGCCATAGTCCCACTCCCTTCGATGATCTTCAACCACTTCTCTAGTTAGCGCTTTTGTAAGTGGATCCAACGCGTTATCTCTTGACTTTACATAGTCAATTGTGATAATTCCTCTAGAGAATAGTTGTCTAACGGTATTATGTCTTCATCGAATATGACGAGATTTACCGTTATACATAACGCTCCCAACCTTTCAATTACCGCTTGACTATTTCAATGTATGTATACATGTGTCAAGAGTTTGATAGAATTTCTTTCAAGAAATTTCGGAGCCATTCAACTTCTTCACCGACCTTGTCTAAATCTATGAACTTAGACTCCATAGTAGAACAAGTAATACGTGTTTGTCATGACGATTTCCAAGACACTATTGATCCTCTACCAATGGTAAGAAAATATCCACTTGTGGATTTAATTTAGTTAATTCGGTGATTCAATTTGCATCACTATATCCTTAATTAACTGCGGAATAATTATTGAAGTGCAAATCACACTTAGAAATTAGATATATCATAGACTGATGACTACACTTAAGGTGACGTCATTATACCAATACTTGTGGATTATTGACTTAGTTGTGGCCACAACTTTTTAGCAATATATATTTCTCAACCATTCCACTTCTTTTAAGTCTACTTCTTCAAATATCCCAACTAATAGCACATTCACAAAAGTGAAAATCCAAGCTATTATCGATTTTTATTCTTATCATTAATTGTTCTTCGATTTATAGACCAACGAACTTATTCATTCAATAAACCGTTGTCTTTTCTAAGAAATGTCTTTCGACAAACACATCTTATCATGAAGAGTCACAACCTTTAAAGTGACATCCATTCAAGAAATTAAAGAACACGATCTTTAATTAAAATACATATGATCAATCATCAAATGACTAATTCAATCAAGTAGTCTTTTACTAAGACGGAACTAGTTAAGTGAGAAATTTCACTAACTACCATGTCAATATCCACCAAAGACATATATCATGTAGTTGACATAAGACACTAATGCCAACAAACCAACACTTTTTGATTCTATCGAAAATCAATATCCTTTACTATTGGTGGCATATTTTATAAAAACACAATCAATATTTTTCAATTCCATTTTACCCTTTTGGGTTTACGAACTTTCATTTTGGCCAAACACCCCCACATTTTGAAATATTCAAATTGGACTTTCCATTTTCATATGAAATAGATTGTGTTTTCTATGGGGTACTCGATTGAGTATTCTGCTAACTATATAGATAATTTCCCCCCACAAATTCTAGCATAAACAAGAACTTATCAACAAATACTATCATTATTAATGATTGATTAATCGTTATTTTATTGACCAACAAAAGCGAGTAGCCTTTTACCAATGTTCATGTCTATACAAATAATTATATTTTAATAGACATATCTTTTCATGCAAAGTCACGACATTACAAGTGACACCCTATCATGAAAGAAAGAATATAATTCTTTTATCAATTTTGGTGATTTCATAAACTAGTCATATACTAGTAAAAAATTCAACCACCACCATCATAACAGGTTTGACATGATGCACCTATTTCCTTACATGCAGTCGTTGATGATTAAATTCCCTTTTAATTTTGCACAACACAATTTATGCCAAAAGTTCAAACCCTTGCATGGAACTTCACTTCCCACTAATGAACTACAGAGGAATCTTTTGTGCTTGACCGATTATTTTCTCCCTTGATTAATCAAGATTTTCATGTCCCTGTAATGGACTAGTTCCTTCACTAAATTGGTTCCTTCATCATTATACTATACTCCTTCAGGCTTCAACCAAAGTTCATCGTTGTAGAGTAGTAGTATTAAGGAAAATTCAATAACAAAAATGTCATTAAATTCATATCTTGTTCTTTCAAATTAAATTAGAAATCAAATCTAAATATTGACTTTATTATAAGCCAAGAACCCCCACATTTTAAATATAATTTTCATGATCTCAAGAATATTTTTCAAGCCTAATGCACATCTTACAACCTTGAAAATAATCTTCCACGTATTTTTCCTCAAGCTACCAAACCGTACACCAACGATGAAGACACACTATATAAAGTGTGAAGTCTTGTGGTGGACTGGTGGTTATGGACCAACAATGATACAGTATGTGGCATGAGGAGAGTTTAGATTGTGGTACTTTATTAGCACACAACACTATCTCATTCTTGACTTAACAGTGCAACGCTCAACTTCTGCCCGAAAACAAAAGATGTTGCTGCAAACCAGTACTAAAGTCCAATCCAGGATTCTCATAGTTTGGACCAATACCTTTTTAACATACCATAAACCGTTGACTTTGATTTTGGTGATTTGTTGCGTCGCTTGGTCCAACTTCGAACCAGTGACGCACAACAACAAAAAATTGGATGCAAGTTTATTAACTCATCATCTTTATCCAATATTTACCCATTTAATGCAGTACATATAAAACATTATCAGTGAAGTCATCATTGGTTTCGCACCATTTCTCTTCTAATTTATCTCCAAAATACATGAAATCTTGGAGAAAAGATACTACATATCTTCTTTGACTCCTGTTTCATTATTTCACAAAATCAATGGATTTTTCAATTGTCAATGCTCTCTCACACTCCTGCACAACTTCCTCATACTCCTTCCCGTCATTTGCTGCTTCATACAACAAATTAGTATAGAAATGTGCAAACTCAATTGAGTGCAGAGACAGTGATGCCGCTTTTAGCACTCTCAATTGCATTCCTCAAATGCCTCTCTGCTTCGTATTAGAATCATGAATAATAGAATTCACCTTCACACAAACTGTCCCCTGGACACGGTGAGTCAATACTAAATGAGGCAAATTTTCATGCTTACTCGACAAGTCCATCAATCTTAGGGCTTCCGTATGGTTCCCACAACGCAATGACGTTAGGGCAGGCTCACACTCAAGCTTAATTGAAGCATAAGAAGCCGAAGACGATTAATTGTTATTCTCAAAATCAATTACTGCAGGGGCATCATTTCTACTCAACGATCTATTTGTAACTAAAGAAATAGTTGAAACTAGCTTTAAGTCAGCAATCGCATCAAGCGACGGAAGTGAACCATCCTAGGATACCGTCGCCTGTGAACTTATGAATTTGCAACGAGAAGCGACAGTTCGCTTCTTGTGCCCCATATAAATTTCTACCTACGTCCATTTAATCGAACGCGTATACAAATTATTTCATATCAATATACAGAATCTAACAATTGATAGAAAAACTTACCGGCCAAAAAGAGCAACGTCGGATCCAGAAAATACAATCGATCAGAGATGAGGAGAGTATATAAATTATATATACGGGTAGAAGCATTTGGTGCAAGCAGGGAGAAAAACACTTTCGTACATCAACATGTTCTTTTAAAGAATTTTAGGATCAATTCTTAAAGAACTTCTCATCCTACGATCAATGGAGTACTTTCTTGTTCCCGCTTCAAAAAGGATGCGTCATGCGCCATCCCCAACAGATGTAACACTTGAAGCATGGATTATTACAATAACTTGTATAATTTCAACTTTGGATAGGACAAACAAATAAGAAGAAAAAAAATATCACTTCAACGTGTTTAATACCTGGATGTACCAAATGTTTGCCTTTCCAACAATTCATGCCAAGCATTTTATAGAATAAAGAACATTGTTCTTTGATATCAGTGTTGCAGCGACAGAAGACACAACCATTAATATCAATTAAACCCTTTTTTTTTTTTATCTTTGAGAGTTCTAAATATAGCCACTCTCATTTTTATTTTTTATTTTTTTCTGCAATAATACTATGCAAGACACAAAAAATTGTTAGAAAGTCCATTGGTTTCTATGGCTTTACAACCAGGTACGTACTGTGATAGTCCGAGAAAACCAACAACTCGGGAAGATATCACTGATAAAATAATTTCCTCCTTCGGTTTTTCTAAAACACAATAGAACACAGAAAATAAAAAAAATTTAAATTCCTTAAGATTGTTAGTATCCTGTGTTCAAAATAGTAAACCAGAAAAATAAACAGAAAAGCAAAGAACTTAATTAAAATATCCGAGTTCACAATTTCTTGTGTGTACTTAAGGAATTTAATCCCCTCACTGTACCCGAGGTTTTGGATGACTTCCTCCCAGCATAAAATGGATATACCTATCGATGGAGTAGCGGTACCTCAAACTCCAACGACTTCATCGAACGCAAAGAACGGCAACAAATCACACATGACTCTATATTTGTTTGTTAGAAAATATGTAGAAGATGTTCAGAAATTTTTATTATCCAGAAAACTGAGGCTAGTCCTCTGAATTTACAGCCAACGAAAAGGTAGTATGAAGAGGTCCTTATTGTGCCTTATTGGAAAAGTCACAACTTATAGGAAAAGTCACAACCTATGGGAAAAGTCGCAACCATTGGAAAAGTCACAACTATTCAAAGTGAAAAGGTGCCTATTCAAATTGCATCCTTTCTCTTGGTGTCTTTTCAAAGAAAACACATATCCATTTTCCATTCACACCCTCTTAAAACCCCAACAGTTTATTATCTCATTTGGAGTTTTTCACGCTCAACAATTGCAAGGCCCTGAGCTATGAGTTAGTCCGAATGTCCATTTCTTTAACATTTCGGATTAAAAAGAAGTGATGTCTAACTTACATTGGCCATATGGAATACACCAAATACTGAGTTGCGAGTCTCAATAGGCTTATCGGAAATAGTTTGTCTTACCTTTATATGGCTGAAATTGCTCTCTGAATTACCCAAAATGCAGAAATTAAAGTTCAAGTTTGGTATGGTTAAATGCTGCAAACTGCTCTGCCCTGATTTCTTTTAAAACCATATTTGAATTTCACAGTTCCTTGAGGAGTTCACTACTCGGAAGCTCGTCCAAAGGTCACCCAACTATGGAAATTATTTAACAAAGTTTTTTTTTCCCCTATAACCGCAAGGTCACTCAACTTTATCTACGTCACTTCAAAAGTCACCTTATTAAAATCTGATCAAGGAAATATGTCTTGGCATTTTATTTAGTTCAACAATGGACTTTTTTTCATTCAGTCCACATGACCTTAATAATTCAAAACTTAACATATACAGACCCGATCTAACCCTTAACCTGAATTAACCCTATTTATTGTGTTATTTTCATTCAGTTTCTGGCTTTCTCTTGGACAAAGTCGACGAAGGGAAACTTTTTGCTCTCAGCCTTGTTTCCACCTTGTGCTTCCACTTTTTTGGAGGTCTAACAAATAAAGGGCGCGGGCGCATATTGTGACCGCATTTTTCGTTATTGAAGAATCTAGCTCTTTAATTAAGAAGTTGAAAATCGAGCATACGTGAAACTATGAGGAATGAACACTGGCAATAACAAAGAGTGTAGGAGGAAGTCAGATCAGTGAGATGATGACGCGATATGCTTCAAAGGCAACTTCAGTAGAACTCATCATCTCTGATTCATTGCCGAAGACAAGTGATCATAGGGAAGAAGGCGGGAACTCATGGCCATGGCCCTAAGATAAGGAAAGGACCCATGTCCCGATAGTACAACGAATTAAGGACAAAAAGATAGTTACGCCTAATATGGTCGTACACTATTCTTGCCGCGATAGAAGAATATTAGCATGCACAACTAATGGTTTTTCCAGATGGAAGGCTGTCATTATTGGAGGATAGTAATTTAGGGCTTGAATGAAAATTCTCTATTGGTTAAGCCACTTTGTAATCTATAGATAGTCACTTTAGTTTATTGTAAGGCATCAGTTTCTAATTGACAACAAAACAAAAACAATATATACTATTATTCTTGTGCTCCAAATTCTCTATATTTTGCTACTATAAGTCTTTACTTTCAGGTATTCTCTGAAGGAAACAATCCCAAATCCAAAAACGGGATCACTCTAGCATCTTCGGATCCATTCCAAATATTCGTCATCATAGTTCTACTGCTCCATTCGGCTATATTTATTTGCTTGCTTACCTTCGTTTATTTGCTTAAAGAAACATATTTAATCGCTAATAACCAGATCTAACTAGTTAAATCATAATGTGTATTCTTGACTTCCAATTTACCTCCTCGTGTGTATAAGTGGTACTTAAAATCAACACCCACCCAGCCACCCTCATAGATAGGATAGCCCCCATCTCCACTAGCTACTCTCACCTCTCATAGTATTTGCATAGATCAGAAAAAAAGATTTTTGAAATAATAAATTATACTTACGTATCAAACATAAAAATTAATATTTAATAAGAAAGTCACTTATTTGTTTCTAAAAAATATTTCCTTCATACCGAGCACGCCCTTAAAAGAATAGTTTGGAGGTCTAACAAAGAAGGTTTCAAGAATTCAAAGTTTCTTTTCTTTTTTGTTTCTCATTCAATATTCAATATTTAGATTAAGGGCAGACTAAATTCAGATTTGGCCCAAAAAAAATTGAAGCTCTTCCTTCACTAGTAGGAAAAGCAGCCTACCGGGCGTGTGTTAAGAGGGGGAAATCAGATGTGGTGGCCCAATGATTCCAACTGAATATTTCTTTTCCTTTTTAACCCTTTTAGGCAATTTACCCCAACTTGAATCTCAAAAACTTTAGACCAAGCCTTATAACTTTGCTTGTTATTAGTCCAATAAATGTTAAAGGATAAAGCAAAGAGGCCTTGGATGAAAAAGCTAGCACAACTAGAGAGAGAGCCTACTTTGTCTTCCACTTTGAACTTTGAAGAGAGTACCATCTTGCCCTTTACATGCCTTTACTTTTCTTTTGAACTTAAAATTTATTTTTGATTGCCATGCTCGAGAATCATAGAATATATATCTGTTTGGTTTTGCAACAAGTTTGAATGGACCAAAGACCAAAATAGTGTTCACATCCCCCACTAAAGAATCTTACAATGAAAAGGACTAACACAAAGCTTTCCCTTTTACTAGCGCTGTTCATTTTTATTTATACACTATACGAAAAATAAATGTCCATTTTTATTGTTTCGTATGAAAAATCAATAGATAATTTATCATTTTATACACATTTTACCCTATTAACGACTTAGTAATTAGGGTTAATATAGCAAAGTTACCATTTTATTTATTGATTCTTAAAATGTGTGTCAAGTCAATCATAGACAAATAAACGTAGACGGAGGGAGTACTTTTTTTCATGTAAAATTTACAAATCACTATCGCAAAACAACCTCTCTACCCACACAAAGATAGAAATAAGGTCAACATACATTCCTATACCCTCCCCAAACCCACTAATGGGATTACACTGGGTATGTTAATTTTCTTATTATGTCATGAAAATTTTCTTGTAAAATTTAAAACTGTATGATAAATGATAATGATTATTTTTCAGAAACAGGATCGAAAAGTGAGCAATATGCACTATTTCGTCCTTTTTCCCCCCTCAAAAATACCTTCAAATAAGTGGATTTGCTTTTTTTGTTTTGAAACACATGCCACTTCTTAAGCAAATCAATAAGTGCAATGAAAAATAAATGTTCCTTTATTTACAAGCAAAAGTTACTAAGAATTTGACAAGATTGACATGAGATTCGTACTCATATAAAAATGCATGGCTGTTAAGACATGTAGTTCTTGTTATTCTCCATTATCTTCTCTTTTTATTTCTCAAAATAATTGCTTATTATTCTTTTTCATTGCAAAATTTCTCATTTTTCTCTCTCATTCCGCCCAAACCACTATAAAAAGTTGGAATTAGTTATAAACTTTGTCGTTGATTTACTCATAGCTAATAGAATTTTGTGCTAGTCTGTCGTTAATTCGTTGCTAAATAGAATTAGCGATGAATTTTCTACTAAGCTACAAAATTTAATATAGTGAACAATAGGTACTCCACTCTATAATATTCCCATTTCTTCGTTAATATAGTATCATTCCGTTCGACACCTCTTTATCGAAATATTTTAATTAACATAATATTTTGAAAAGATAATAATATGCAATCAATATCATTTGAAAATAATACAAAAATTAAAGACAATACTTTCAGAACGAAAATAAAGCCTTATTAGTACTTACAGCCTCAAATTACCCAAATCCATGCACTAGCTCGATTGATCTTTGACATAAGATCACTTACGTAAAATTCTGCGTACACCACTGATTTCCACCCAAATGAATGGTGTTTGGAGATTAATTTTGGATTCTCTATTCAAAAGTTATAATTCTTTCTTTCTTTCAGTCCCTTGTAAGGAATTCTTTTCTTTTTTTTTGAATTAAAAAAAAAAAAATCTTACAAGCTGCTGGGATTTCTGAAAATTAATTCATCTGACAATATGTATAGAGACTTCCCTTTTTCAACAATTACATACAAAATTTAGAAGAAGAAAAAAAGAAAAAACATCTCACAAGCCTTAATTATGTTAGCCCTAATTTGTTCATGGCTTAATGTTGAGTTTTCCTTTGGAAGCTTGACCTGGTGGCCTACGAGAACTCCGAGCTCTTCTGTTGAAAAATTAAAGATAAATATATTCAGTTCATGCATAAATTCACTTAACTATTAAATATTTTTATTAATTGATTGATTTTGATACAAAGAAATTAAATACTTTTTATTATTACGAACTGATTCAACTAAATCTACTAGCATCGTAAAATGACAAGAAATTAACTTTGAGTCAGATCAACCCCCAAAACTAGCTTTAAGGTGAGCAATGTAAAGTGACTATATATTTTCTAAAATTGACCTTTGTAAAATTAGGTATTTAAATATATATTTTCTAAAATTTGTATAATATTATATGTTGGCAGCTTGACACCCATATGCTATAAGAAGGGTAAATAGTGGGAATCTAGCACTCCGCCATGCACAGGGTGTCAACTAGAGTGTGGAAAAGAACAAAAAGATAAATAGGAGCCCGACATCAGGAAATCAAGCATTGAGATGAGTCTCGCTCAGATTAGGTCAGAATTATCAAAAATCATATATTTAAACCAAGTTCTCTAGTTACTATCTAACTCAACCCCTAAAGTTAAGTCATTACGTCAAATCATATAATTAGACCAAGTCCTCTATTCACTACCGCTATAGGAATCTAACATTAAAAAAGTCACACTATCAACATAATTTAACGTGTTATAATAGGCAATTGTCTGCCTTTATTTTATAATTTGCACTTATTACAAACAAATACATATAATTATATTTTCAAAGTAACCTGATATAGTAAAATTATCTTACACTATTAATGAGTAATAGAAGTAATAGAATTTAAGACTCATTAAATTTACTAGTTATATTTTAGATGATCTTATATTATAAAAAAAATATTTTACATTATTGGTGGGTAAAAGTTAAATTCACTACTCCTCCGTCCCATATTAGTTGGTCATCTTACTAAAAATAGTTGTCCCTGGCCACCTTACTAAATCAAGAAAGCATTAATTAATTTTTTCTCAAATTACCATTGCAATTAATTCTTTTTAAAAGTGTTCACACTTGTTTGTAAAGTTCCCAAGAAATTTTTTAAGGGGTGAATTAATAAAATTACCTTCTTATTTATGATTTCTTAACATGCGTATAAAAAGGAAAATAACCAACTAATATGGGACGGAGGAAGTAAGAAATTATTCTTTGATGACGAAATCTTTAGCACAGTAAATAATAATATATTCATAGGTAAAGATGTTTATATGATTTGCATCTACAGTCATGAAAGCTTTAGTGATAAAGGAGAAAAAGAAAGCAAAAGGGAAAAAGAGAAGATGTCATGAAAAGGTTAATTAACAGCTAACCTCGTAAATTGCATAGAGAACAAAATGAAAGATTAATTAATTAGCTTTGATAATTAAGCTTAATTATTCATCTATAATAAGAGAATAAATAAAGTGGAAGACGACAAAACAGAACACAGATATGCTTTTCCTTTCTCTAAATTTTAACTATTTATTAATTCATTAACGTAAAGTGACACAACTTCAGTAAACAAAAACTTTGAACAGAATCTAAAAGTAGTAGTAGTACTTGATGTAACAGTTAAGCATGCAAGCCCTACTACTTTTGCCTCAAAAATACATTTTTTATGGGCTCACGTAACAAATACATGTGGAGTAAATATCTAAAAACGAATTTGAACTTGTTAGTTTGCCTATAGGTGTCAAATGATCGGGTATTACTGAATTTGAATGGATCAAAATGAGCAAATAAGTTAATATATGGCGGGTCAAAAGTTACTTGGTTGAAATGGGCTAAAAGGCAAGTTAAAATCTTACTCATCCAATTATTAATAAGTTTAGATGATGTTATTTGTTCTTCTATATAATTTTTTTAGTACCTAGTAAAACTATTATTTTTCTTTATTATGGCTATATAATATATCAAATAAAAAAATGTCTTTAAGAAAATATTTTGACAATATTTTCATGGATCAATTTGGGTTAGATAGCAAGCCAAATTTGATGGGCTAAAATAGATTGGATTGAGCTAATTAATAAATAAACGAATCAATAATCAGTCCAAACTTGACCCATCCATAATATATAAGACATGATTTGTGAGGGCATATATGTATATTAATTATGGATTTAGGTAATATACATCATCAGTTTATATTTCTTTTTACACTACAAATCATTCAAAAGATTCTACATGTAAGTCTATTTAAAATGTAAAATTTTTAATAACATAATATATTTTAGAAATAATGATCAAAAACATACCTCAACTATCACTTTTTTACTATTTCTATCCGTTGTTCTTTTAATCTACTTGAACTATCACAATTTATCTATTAAAACATACTTCAACTATCAGTAGTTCTCTTTTCCTACATGAACGACGGTGATGATTCAGGTAGGAAAAGAGAATATCTAATAGTTGAAGTGTGTTTTACTATATAGATGACGATAATTCGATAGCAAAAAACAAAAAAGTGAACAGTAAATATATAGTTGGAGTGTGAAACTTAAGAAAAAATATATTTCAAATATGTTTTTGATCACTAACTCTATACTTTACCTACTACAATAGGTAAAGATAATCTTATAGTGTAATAAAAAAGAAGTACCTATAATCTTATAGTGTAATAAAAAAGAAGTGAGGAGACAAAATTAAGTAGAAAGCTGCATAAAGAAATTAAAGACAAACCTGTTGTGGATTGGGTCAGGACCATTAGGAACTCTTCTTTTACTCACCAAGTTGAAATCAATCTTTGGATGAACATGACTACTACTCTTGTGTGTTTTCATATGTTTGTTATTCTTCATAAATACTGCATCTTGATCATGAACATAATTCATTCTTGCACTTCCATTTTCAAATACTCCAACCAACAATAACCAAACAAATCCTAGAAGAACAAGAAAACCCAAGAACCCCTTAGGAAACTTTCTAATATTATCCATATGAAAGTTTGAAATAGAACTTCTAGCCCTCTATTGAGGGAAGAAGAGAAAATCAAACTAGTGATGTTTTACAATGACTAGGTTTCTTGTGAAGAGAAAGGAATAATATTGCAAGAATATTAGGTAGGAAGAGAAAGAAAAGAGAAGCCAAAGTATTAAGTTTGTCTTTGGATTTGGATTTTACTATATGGGGCTAGGGTTGGTTGGTTTTCTTTATAGGTTGTAGTGATTCTGTTACTTTCTCGAAGAGAGAGGGGGTGGGGGCGAGGCGAAGGCGGGTGCAATGTAATTTTAACAGGTTCAACTGAATTCAGTAGTTTTTTATACAAAATACATGAATATATGTGTGAAAAAATGTGAAATTTTAGTAGTTTAGTAAGTTGGCTATCTGAGATTACTGGACAAGCGAAAGAGCTGTCAGAAGAGCAAATACTTTTATTCGAAACAAAAGCATTAGCCAAGACATACCTCCTCGCTAAAGAACACTATTGACAATGGGGTCTGAGAACTTTCACTTTGTTGGTGAAGATTTGGTTCATCTACTTTGCAATCTCTCCTCCTTTATTTTTCCTTCTCTGGCCTCTAATATAATTTTTTTTAAAAATGTGTGAAGAATTATTATAATTTTAGTAAATATAAAATTCTAAACTCATAATTATAAAAATACAAAGAATTTAACGATGAAAATATAAAATTTAAATTCATTAAATTCTGAATTCGCTTTTGTCGGGAGAGAGAGATGAGTTGGTTTTGAACGTGACATGAAGGGAACCAATTGCTTTATACTTTGTTATAAGGCTTCTATACGACAATCTTTTTAAAAAAAAAATATTTTGTGGTTGCTTTTTTGCTTTGTGGGGATTTTGTGTATTTTCATGCAGTATACGACACCATCAGCATGCCTTACTATAATTCCTTACGTACGTTAAATTGATAACTGGATTTTGTGGCAAAGTATACTACTTATATAGAGGGGAAAATTTATAGGTCAAATTATGAAGCACGTGAACTTGTGATCTTTTTGTAAAATTAAATATTTATGTAGATAGTTTTTAAATTTAAAATTGATACTATAAAATTATCTGTTAGCATTCATTCTACAAGAAGGCTGAATGGTGCACTTATTAGTTCAATGTTGAGTTATTTACTTATTTATCTGAAGGATTAAGAATCAATTCTCTTGATATATTTTTTTAATGGTGCACCCGTATTTTAAAAATTCTAGATTTTCTTTTGTTTATATTATACAATAATATATTGTGTAATATAAGTGGAATCTGGAAATTAAGATGATGTATACGTGGCTTTATCCCTATCTTATAAAGATAGAGAGACAATTTTCGACTACATATACGAGTATCAAGTATTTCTTTTTCTTTTTTATTGCATCTCTTATATATACAACCTATTGGGTTTTTGAGTGGGGTGGTCATGTTGTTATCATTAACTAGGACAAAAGGACTAAAAAAAGGAATCAGATGTTTTGTTCGACAAGCTGTTGGATTGCAAAAATCTAGCTCTACAGTTGCAAGGACATTTTGAGCTAGTATTTAACTAGTTTTTGTGCCAAAAATAATATAGAGAGCAAAATTGTCTCATTTTGAATAATTTAAAGGCAAAATTGACCTATTTCCTTTTATTTTAATGGGCTGAAGAAGCCAAATTAAATAGATCTCCTTGCAATCTTACATTATTAAAATGGCAAAATTTCACATATAGCTAACTTATGTCCCTCTTAACTAACTTTTTAGTCTAAGTTTTAGTAATTACATTTTATAGTTTTTAGTTAGTGATGAAATGTATTTAGGACTCTAATGTACAACTATTAACTAACAGATTTTATTACTATTTTATTTATTTTTAGAGATAAAAAAGGAAAGGGGAGTGATTCACTTTCTTTATTCTCTCCAACATAGTTTTTCAAATCTTTTATTTCTTCCTTTTTCATATGGACTGTTATAGCTTACCTTTTAATTTTCGAAACACAAAAATAGAATTCAAACTAAAATTTCTCTGATTTCTTCGTATGAATTCAGAATTTAAAATATAATTTTAATGTATTTATACATTCAATGTATTTATCCACGAAAATTATCTATGAATAGAAATACAAATGTAGAATTGATACAAATGAAAATTAGCTCTGAATTTACATTCAAATACAAATACAAATACAAACGGTTATTATAACTCATATCTTCAAGATAAATACGAATTGATACAAATTCAAAAATATAAAATTGATATAAATTCAGATTATATATATAAATATACAAATTCAAATGTATAAATGTATACAAATTCAAAATGTATGTGAAAGAAACATAACAAAATAAATACAAAAATACGAATGCACTGATAGAAATATACAAACAAATTCACTTTGTGACTAAATATAATTTATACAAAATACCTTTGAGTTATATACAAACACATGATAGTTGTATACCTATATGCAATGTATAAAATATGAACCAACATATTTTATACAAACCAAAAACTTATGTATATATATGTATATACCAACACATGACAACCTGTCTAATTGTATATGACGGTTATTTGTATATATATATATATACACATTAAAAAATTAACATGGTATACATACTTGTGTGTAATTAACAGAAAAAAGGATATATAGACATACGTATATCGATTGTATATACATTCATATGAATATATATTTGGGTATATACAAAATACTTTCAAGTCATTCACAACGTCGTTGCTCCCCCTTTTGGAGTGAGAATCCTTGAAACTTTTTTTCTTTTCCTTTAGTTTATACAAAATACCAATAACAGATTATACAAATTGAGATATACCTAATGTCTAATAGAAGAACAAACATAGATTATACAAACCAACTTCAAAAATATACAATTTAGTTATATACAAACACGTGATAGTTGTATACCTATATGTAATGTATAAAATATGAACCAATATATTTTATACAAATCAAAAACTGATTATACAACTTATATGTATATTTTATATGTGTATATATATGTATATGCCAACACATGACAATTGTCTAATTCTATATGATGGTTATTTGTATATCTACATATATATATATATATACATAAAAAAATTGACACAATATACAAACTTGTATGTAACTAACCGAAAAGAAGATATATATATATATATATATTGTATACGTATTGAAATCTTTTTTTCGCATGAATTGAAAGAAAAAATTTGTAGAAACGTTTTTTGATATAATAAATTTTTGGGCAAATCATAAAAAAAAATATACTATATAAGAGTCAATATAACAAAATCTACCAATAGTTTCTACTTTTCAAGGAAAAACATTGAAGAAGATGGTGAAAAATTTAAGAAGAGAGAGAAAAATGTAATAAATGAAAAATTTAGGAAGAGAGAGAAAAATCAACTAAATGAAAAATTTAGGAAGAGAGAGAAAAATCAAATAAATGAAAAATTTAGGAAGAGAGAGAAAAATCAAATAAATTTGGTCAATTTTCAAAATTAAATCAAAAAATAAAATTAAGTGTTCAATTAAGTTAGCCAAAATTTAAGCTAATTAGATGAGAGAGATTAATTACATATATACAAGCTATTATATTTGTATATGAGGACCCACTTAAATAATAATTTTTTAACTAACTTTTGACTATGTCAGGTAATTATTTTAAACACTAATCATGATAGATAATTAAAGACCATTTTTATCTATAATATGTAATTTTTCCTATTAAAAATTGTGTTAATAAGTAACTTTTCTTATAAAGTCGCGTAAATATTATCAAAGTATGTGCTAAGTTACAAAATAATTTTTTTGTAAAGTGTAAATTTTTTAAAATGACGCATGAATTCAGGGGCGGATCTACAATAGCGGATGGGGGTTCCCGGGACTCACACCCACTACAGTAGATCACGTAATTATATTGAAAATCATATTAAAATGATAGGTATTTTCTGAAGGGTACCCAGTACTAAATGGTTGGTTGGCTCAATAGCAAGGAAGGCACCTTGCCTTGAAGTGTTATAGTCAGGATCGACTCCTGCTGGGCGCGAGTTTGTGCTGCATTTTTTTTTACTCCCGGCCTACCTCATTTTTTCCTCCTGACCCACAGAGTCTATTAAAAACAACTTTTCTATCCAAATAAGTTAAGGATAAAAATTACGTGCATCCTACTATTTTTAGACTCCAGTTACAAGACTACACTGGATATGTTGTTGTAGTCAATTAAGATGTTAAACTCAAACATTATTGAATAAAGATTGATTGGCCAAAAATGATGTGGAAGGCTTTCTTTTTTAGCACGATTGCTTCTTGCATTTCCCCATCTATCAAGTCATGTCAAAATTGGAAATTGCACTTCAAATAATTATAATAAGGCTGCTTTGAGCTTTAGATCTGTACTTCAATTAAGGGATAAAAGTAAAGTATATATACATTTATATAGCCTTTATTTACACCAAAATGCCAACTTTTTAAAGCTACCTTTTGACCACAAACCTTCTTGCTTGGCTAGTTTGACCAATATAAGAAAATTTACTATTCCCTCCATTTTATTTTTGTTTACCTTGAAAATGGTACAGTTAAATTTGTAGATGAGGCCATGAGCACGCACGATAAATCTAGTTTCGTTTAGGACCTGTTATCAGCGGATCGAATATCTAAGTAATGAAATAATAAACATAAATGTAAGTAAATACAAAACAAAGCTATGAAAAATAAAGGATTCGTACAAGGGGCCCTTGAGGACGTTCCTCGAGGGTCAATGTCCATCCATGTCCACAATCAGCAAGAAAGCAATAAGAAGACTAAAATATAAAGAGCAAGTAAAAATATGTTGTATTATTGTAAGATTTGTAAGAAGACTAAAGCTTAAAGAGCAAGTAAAAATATGTTGTATTATTGTAAGGAAATCTTTATTTATGGATTACATTGTGTGGCTAACGACCAACTGGAGAGCTTTATTCTCTAGTGCCCTAATAGTACTACTACCACTAAAATAGTGTCAGGTGTCTTATTCGTTATAGATGTCAGTCTGTACCTATATCCTAGGTCAGGCAAGTTCGTATGCGTCCACGCACCTGATAGGTATGACGACCTTGTCCCCAACCCTATTCTTTCACGTCATCTAAATTTTTCAAAGGGACTCCCCTCGATAAGCCTTCCAACAACCCCCCCCCCCTCAACCTTACTTTTGTCTATCCCTATCACAGTTGGTCCTACAAGAAGTCTCCTGTCATTCTCGAGAATCCTTATTCAATTCAATTTTACTATTTGTTTCTTAATTATATTAAAAATAGATTTTTCTTTTTTACGTGTCTATAGCAAATTAAGCGAAATTTATTATTTTCTTTCAATATTACATTTATCATTAATTAAGTAACTATACAAAGTACTATAGTAGTCAAAATTAAATTTTCAAAGCATAATTAATAAAATTAATTTAGTAAAACAAATCCCTAGTAAAGTAGTTTCTTAAGGGGATTGAAAGTGTCAAGTCAACAATAAGACTTCATATAAGATTTTCTTTAGAAATATGTTAGGAAATATTTCTAATTGGATGTAACATTCATTAAAACTATATAGTGCATCTATTTCTGTATACTTTAAATAATACTTATTTTAACATATATCATCACTTTTTTTTATCAAGTGTTGTTAAAATGCATCAAACTATTTGTTCTTTCATATTCATGTTTCAAGATATATTAAACTCTTATATTTTCGTTGAATTTGAGATGATGTATTATCGATAATTTTAAAACAAAACAGAGTGTATCATTTTTTAGGTTTTATGTTAACTTTTGTGTTTAATTATTAAGATTTGGTTTACTTTTGAACGTGCACATCATCGAAAAATTACTATTAGACTAACCAAATAACTATTATGTGTTTAATACATCATATGTTTGTCAATTAAAACTTTGTCTGTAACTCTTCGCGTGGCAAAATAATTTTTCTTTTTTTTAAAAAAAGCTAGAAAACCTGTCGACAAAATCAAACCTACCAAACGATATAGTTGGTTAAAACTTAAAGACCCGTCAAATTGGATCTCAGACCTAATTTACACCCCAAAAACTAACTAAAGGGAGACGGAAGTCTAGAATTTCATTCATGCACCCGAATCACGCCCAAAATTCTCATAGAAAGTATTCCAGCACATGGAATTAATGATAGTCTAAACTAGAGTAGGAGATAGGTAGGGAACTAAAAAATAGAATAAGGGAGCATGGTATTTATATCATTGTGTAATTATCTTTAGTGTTAATTACAACTTCATAAGTACGATAAATACTTTGGATCCTACTTTTCATTCAATTACGGCTCCTGCCATGGTCCACATATATGCCTCAAATCACTTGAACCACTCTTAGTTGTTGGCAGTTTATTCAACCTTTAAATGGATCATATGCTCTCTTACACAATAGAATATTGTACATAATACAATCATAAACTAGGGTTGCGAGACGGAGCCAGAATTTGAATTTTATAAGCTCTAAGTTCATGGATAGCAGCATGACTTGGATTTAGAATTTTAATTGTTATACATATTTAATAAATTTTTTAATGTGTATGATTTGGATTAAAATTATTGAGTTCAGTCGAACCAGTATATAATGTTCTAGCTTTGCCCTCGCATATGGGAATAGAGGCTTCGATGGATTTGCGAATATCGAACGCCTTTTGAATAAAGGCACATTTGCATTTTGTCCCATGCAATGCATTGAGTATCTAACACCAAACACAAACTTTGATAAACAAACATATAAAAAGAAATTGGTAGTGTTGGAGAATCGAATTTTTCTCTATGTCTGCGCAATGGCTTCAGTCTCAAGTTTAAAAAGCACAATAACACCTTAAGTAACCTGCCAAATTAATTAAAGATAACTTCAAAACACATAGTTAAATACTGCTCCAATCGATTTTCCGCAACCGTATTGGAGCCACAACTAAGCCAAATCCCGCTTCGTAAGGCTCGTTTAAGTGAGAAGCGCTTACTTCTAGAATCTTTTCATAACCAGGACGCAAACCCGAAACCTCTAGTTAGGGCGGAGGGATAATCCTACCCATCCCACCACAACTCTTGTCAATGCTAAATACATTTTCTGTCAAATGCCAATTAATGACGGCTCAATCCCAAATTAGTTGGAATTGGCTATATCATGAATCCTATGTATTAACCATTTTTCTCTGAAGTTTACATTATTTATAGATAGATCATAATATTATTTATTTTTACATTGATGTATATGATGAGTCAAATCATAATTCTTCTTTTTTATTAGGTCCTGTGATTACACTATGGGAAATTCACGTGGATAGAGTTGTGTAACATCACTTCAAGTGATTCGACATTACTTTGCAGGATTTTTTTTGTTAAATGTATACATATATATATACATAATATTTTCATAAAAATTATATATATGTGACACGGCTTAAAAAATAAGACAAAAAAAACATTAGTTCGATCAAGAAAGTTAAGTCTTATTATATACCCAGAGCTTAAATTTGAAACCCCAGTACCAACTCAGTTGTAAAATGAAGCCAGGATGTGGCAGCAAGAAAAATTGTTGGTCAAGTTTCGAAGTTCTTATTTTATTTAGATATGTCAAAATATAAAAAGAAAAAAAAAAGTTAGGATGGATACCTATATATAAAGGGGATCTATATATAGAGTAAGGAATTTTTTTGTTCAATCTTTGTTTAGCGATTTCCCAGAGATCTTTATCATTAATGCAACCTTCATTTTGCTCTCGTGTATAATTTTTATTTTTTTTGGAACCTCCAGAAAAATCCGCAACCGCTACTCTCTTTGGGTGCGCACTAGGTAAACCCGCTCATGTGGGATAACTCGCAAACCGCACAGGAGATGTAAACAACATTAGACAAACCCAGGGCAACGAGCTCGGTTGAGAAGGCGTTGACAAAGCAATCGATCTCTCACCTCCTTAAGGGATAACACCCGTTGCACCAACTTAGTTACTCTTACGGGCTCTTCAAGTATATCATTAATCCGGGAAAAGAACTAATGATATTGTTCACTTGAGAACTTCAATTCTCTTTATGTATATGTTCAATAATAAAATAAATCTAGTAACTGTTACACACGACTATGTTAGAATTTTTGTACTATAAAATATAAATACTTATGAAGTAACTCTCACTGCGCCTACAAGATAGACAAATTAAGAAGGTTGCCAGGCTTGATTGCAAGATTTTCCCTTTGTACATTATTTCACATTTTTGTCCTTATTTTTTTATTTATCATGATTGTGTTTTTATTTTTCTTTAAGGAGTGATAACATATTTATCATAATTGATTTTTTTTATTAAAAGGAAATTATAAATTTCTCATATTTGGAGGAAAATATTTGAGGCTCGTATTGATTAAGCTTCCTTCCTTCTCACTTGGTAACATTCACAATTTAATCCTATACAGGTTTGAGAGTCATGTTTCGGGAAAGAATTTGTGAAAAACCAAATATTATGTCATTTATGTGAACACGAATTTGGATTGAATTTTGTGAGATTGTTTTTTTCGATATTTTATAATCCTTTTTGTTTTTTTGGGTAAATCATCGAGCTTTCATTGATAACCAAAAGTTAACAATACAAAGCAACAGCAGCTTGGACAACTGCCTTCTCAAAAAAACAACTCTGAGATTCACTATGCTTATACATACAAATATTGAAACACTAAGGGAAGGGTTGAAGTCTCTGCAGCACCTCCACCCATCTTCCACGTATGTGCAAGTGCAGCACCATCTCCTTGATCCCTTGCTCAACATGAAAAGGCTTTTGCTGAAATCGAATTTGATATAATCTCTTTCATATAGTGGATTGTTTATCTCCATATGTGGATATATGTTGATTGATCGAATCATGTTAAGTTATTGTATATCTAAAAATGTAACATGATTCCATCAATTGGCATATATATAATTGAAAGTTACTATGCAGATATTGGAGTATCATTCCCTAGCTACTAGAAGCAAGGACCATTCTTTAAGTTAGAATTTTATGTGTCTCGTTGAAGAGTCAATTGGTTAATTATGAATCTATGCTTTGGAATCATATTTTTGGATGTCTTCATTATTGCTTCACCTCACTATAATTAAGCAGAATAAAAAGGTCATAAATATTCCCTAATCCTTAATTAACTAGATTATCCAGAGAAAAATATTAATTACGTATGATTGCCTGAGGTATTTTAACGATTTGCATCGCCAAATAAAATTTCACTAGGTTGTTTTATAACCATTTGATGAAATCTGTACTATACCTCGAGAATAGAAAATTAGAACATATTCTTGATAATAATATATGTAATATTATCGATTATTAACTTGGTTACGATAATGAAACCCTATATCTCATGATTTTTCCTTCGACAAATTAATCAATATAGACTAATTGGGTGTCTTTGGTAATCCGTAATTGGTATATGGATGGAAATATTTTTTAGAAAATATTTTTCGCTTTCTTCATGTTTGATTGGCCAATAATTTTATGAAAAAGTAGAAAAAACAAATTTTATATGAAATGGTATTTTATATATGTTGATTGTCTCCCTCCTACCCCTGCCCCAACCCCACTCCCCTCCCTCGTCTCCGACCGCACTCCATCTCCAACTCACCTCAGTCTCATCCCCCTCCTCCCAGCCTTGAGTGTTTGCCTAAATTATATATAAATGTTTTGACATAATATTTATTGTTTATTTATTAAATATCTAAAATAAATTAGAAAATCACTTATTTTTTAAAAAAATCTATATGCCCAATACACTCTTGAAATTACTTCTATGTCCATATATTAGTAGATATAAAGAAAATCTTATCCTCGTTTGTTGATTCGTACAAAACAACTTTAAGCATTGTCTCCCCTTCCAAAATTCGACTAGATTTTGAGGGCTTAAAAGCTAAGAACAAATAATAAACATCTATCTCACTAAAGGTGGCCTTAGATTCTATGCCAATCTAAACCAATTATTTCATTAGTGAGGAATAATCTAAACAGGCACTTTGATGTCTAATCACTCTCCCTCCTCAGTCTCTTACTAAAAAAGCATACTCTCAAGAGAGATTAAAATTAGCACATGAAATTATAATTCGCTCGGTCTGTCTAAGTTTATGCTGATTATTGATCCGTATACTTAGTAGCTCAATTCATTAAAGTGTTCATTCATTTCAATTTGTTTGTCTTATTTTCCTGTTTAGCAACTCTTTAACTCTAACTTTTTGTATGACATGTTTAAAACTACAAGATTAAAAGACATTTTAGTACATTTTAAATATTTTTCGATTAAAATCACAATATTTAAAAGTCCAGACACCCTGTTAGCATTAGATTGAAATAGCAAGCATTTTATATCATGCTCTTACTCATCCACAAAAGAGAGACTCTTTGTTTTGTTTTTTTTGGGGTCATAGAAAGAGACTCTCGTTGTTGGAAAATAAATGAGGAAAGAGACATGAGTCTGGGGAAATAAAGGGATTTGGACAACTTTTGGGCCAAAATTTGGCTGTGTTTGGGTTGAAGAAAGGTTGAAAGAAGCAAGACTTTTAACTTTAAAAACCTGGCCACTTTGAATTTAAAAGTATGAACCACTACTTAACTCCAAATCAGATGAAATCGTCACAATTGAAATTAAATTCGAGATAAATTACTCACCTCAGCTATTTAATCAAGCCTCTTAATTTTAACCGAGTAAAACAACTATTTAAAAATGGACTAATTATATCAACCAAACTATAACCTGATTGATTTTGAGAAAATAAAATAAATACTCAATTAGACACCTGTTTTGACATGAAATTGAATTTTTAAATAAATATCTATTAAAAATTACGTCAAAGTACGTAATATGTATTAATGTATTTTTCGTTGACTGAAATGGAAAAATAATCCTGAAAATGATTTGAAAATATTTTTGACTTTTTTGTTGACAATTATTCTGCTTTGTTTTGAATTGAATAAGCTTGAATAATTAACCAAAATTTGTAAAGGGTCAAAATTGGGTGTCGATAATATGCAGAAGAACTTCCTTGACATTCGAAGAATTTGCTATTGGCTTCACAATGGAGCACATTGTACCTATGAGATTTAATGAAAATGATTTCGCCAAGATTACTCTTGAATTGCATAGTCCTTCATCGTCCATATTACGACACGATTTATGTTGTGAGGGTCATATTGTTGGGTTTTAGTGAAAATGTGAATGGAAAATGGAGAAAAGAAAATGAAGGAGAAGTGAAATGTATGTTCACTTTAGAAAAGGAGTGTTCTCCAATGGAAAAATTAAGAAGCATTCCTTCATGTGGATAGTGAGGCAAGAAGAAAGCAATCGCGCCGTCGTCGTCGTCGCTTGACTCGGCTTCGGCTTCGGCTTCGGATTTGGCAATCGGCTCGAGAGATTATCTTTTTGGACAAAATTCATTTGAAACTTGAGAGTTAATGATTGTTTAATCCAAAAATCCGATATGAAAATATTCTCCATTTGCGGACACACATGAGGAAGTGCGGACAAATGTCACAACGCGCCTCGAAGGGACGTGACCCTTTGAGGCACTGGTTGAAGACAGAAATGACGACATGCGAGCGCATCTGGCCAGTGCAGGTCAAGGGAAACTTTCTATTTTTGACGGAAGTCGACCTTCGGTCACAGGTGGATCTGCAGGTGGCCTGACGGTCCGAAACAGTGCATTATTTCAAGAACCATTGCTTCTTTTTTGAAGCACCACCTTTTGGCTCTAAATACCTGAATTTTTCCTCAGGTATAGACACAAAATTTTGAAGTAAAAAACACTCTCTTCTTCTTGAAAAACTCAAGTGTGATTTACGAATTGTTGAGTGCGTTCGTTGCTTGACAAAGTTTGAGGTGTCGTTATTCTGTCGATGTGATTCATTTTATCCTGGGAGGATATATTCCATAACCTTGGGTACTTGAGGGGAATAATTTCCTTAAGGACACACCGTGAATTCGGTGGACTTGAATCTTCTAATCTTCATCTCTTTCTATAAGTTTGGTTTTGCTAATTTTCAGAAAATGGTTTGAACTTTATTTTGTTGATGTTCATAAGTTGGGTTGAACTTCTTGCTAAAGTTCAAAGTTGTGAATACAGAGTTACAACTTTATTTGATTGTTCACATGTTAGTTTGAACATGTGTTTGAAGTTATTGTTGAAAAATACAGATTTTACTAAACCCGAAAAAACAACAATCTTAAGGAAATTAATAAGTACTTAGTTAATCTGTATCAGCTATGATTTTGTGGAGACTAAAATCTTTTGATTCTTTACTCCCTCGGTTTAAAGAATGTAAAATTTTTATCGTGAAATCAGATTGAGAATTCGATTAGAAGAATATAAAAACTTCACAGATTCGTTGAACTCTCTGTATTGGTTTCTGGAGTATCAAACCTATGGGTTTTCACTCTGTTTGAATTTGATTCTGATTTGAAGAACATAAAAACTTCGTCAGGTTTCAAAGTTCATTCGATTGACAATTTGAAGACATAAAAACTTCATTATTGACTAGAAACAAGTGTTTAAAGATTAAAGTCTTTATAATTCGTATTCTGAAATACTGAAGTGTTTGTCAAAGCTTGACAAGAAAATGACAAATGAAACTGAACAACAAATTGATTCGGTTGTGAATGTTGTTGTCCCAATGGCAACCAATATTGCGTCATTAAGCCGTTCAAATGTTGCTCTAGTAATGAAAATGGCAGAGAAACTGCAAAATTATTATGCTGTGAACTTTAAAGAATGGCAACAAATGATGTATTTTTAGCTGACCAAACCTGAAATACAAAGGTTCACAAGTAGAGATCCTCATGTTCCTGAAAAGGAAATATTTGAATACCAATTGTTTGGTTTGAAAGATCTTGTGATTCATCTCAACATAGAAGAGGATATTAAGTTGCATGAGAAATCAACAATGGTGGGTGCAAATCTTGTTAAAGATAATGCTACACATAACATGAAGAGGAAGAATTCTTCTAGACAAAAGAAAGAGCAAAATTCAAAAAAGTTCAAAGGCAAGTGCTACAATTGTAGTAAAGTTGGCCACAAAGCTCTAACTTGTCAAGTTCTGAAGAAGAACAAGAAAAGAAATCAAATAAATATGTTGGAAGCAACTGGAAAGATTGAAAATATGTGTGATGTGATCACTGAATACAATCTAGCTAGAAATCCAAATGAATGGTGGTTTGATTCAGGAGTCACTACACATGTTTGTGCGGAAAAAAAAACTTTTGCTACTTATGATACTGCTAGTCTCAAAGAAGTGATCTTCATGGGAAATTCTGCAACACCCAAGGTTGAAGAAAGTGGGAAGATATTCCTAAAATTGACTTTCGGCAAGGTGTTGGCTTTCAACAATGTTCTCCATATTCCTACTATTAGAAAGAACTTAGTGTCGACAACACTTCTCGTTAAAAACGGGTTTAAATGTGTGTTTGTTTCGGAGAAAGTTGAAATAAGCAAGAATGAAATGTATGTAGGAAAGGGCTACCTCATTGAGGGCCTTTTCAAACTTGATATAATGGCTATTGAAAAGAATAAAGTTAAGGCTTATTCTTACTTGCTTGAGTCAAATGAATTATGGCATGAACGTTTAGGAGATGTCAATTACAAAACCTTGCAAAAACTGATTAGTTTGGAAGTTTTGCCTAACTTTGAGTGCAGTAAATCAAAGTGTCAAACATATGTGGAATCTAAGTATGCTAAGTATCCGTATAAGTCTGTTGAAAGGAATTTCAATCCCTTAGACTTAATTCATACAAACATTTGTGATATGAAGTCAATACCATCTCGTGGTGGAAAAAAGTATTTCATAACTTTTATTGACGATTGCACTAGATTTTGTTATGTTTATTTGTTGAATAGTAAGGATGAAACGATAGAAGCATTTAGGCAATATAAAACTGAAGTCAAAAATTAGTTGGATAAAAAGATTAAAATGATAAAAAGTGATAGGGGTGGAGAGTATGAATTTCCTTTTGCGGAAATATGTTTGAAAAATGAAATTGTTCATCAAACTACAGCCTCGTACTCACCTCAATCAAATGGAATTGTGAAAAGAAAAAACTAAACATTGAAGGAAATGATGAATGTCTTACTTATAAGTTCAGGTTTACCGCAAAACTTGGGGGGAGGGGGGAGGGGATGGGAGGGGGAAATTATCCTTACAGCAAATCGAATACTCAATCGAGTGTCCCATAGTAATACACAATCTATTCCATATGAGAAATGAAAAGGAAGGAAACCTAACTTGACATATTTCAAAGTGTGGGGTTTCTAGCGAAAGTCCAAGTTTCTATACCCAAAAGGCTGAAATAAGGACCAAAGACTATGGACTGTATTTTCATCGGATATGCTACAAACAGTAAAACATGTCAATTTTTGGTTCATAAATCCGAACATCCGAATATTCATGATAATACGATAATTAAATCAGATAATGTTGAATTCTTTGAATACATTTATCCGTATAAGACTAGACATGAGCTGTCTAATGAAGGGTCTAAATGACCTAAGGATGAATGAAGGAAGAATGTATTTAATGATGAGAATTCAAGGCGTAGTAAGTGACAAAGAACATCGACTCCCTTTGGATCAGATTTTGTAACATTTTTTCTCAAAAATGAACCTCAAACATTAAAAGAAGCAATTTCGTCTGTGGACTCATCCTTTTGGAAAGAGACACTCAATAGTGAGATTGATTCAATCTTGAGCAACCATACTTGGGAGTTGGTTGTTCTTCCTCCAGGAAATAAACCTTTAGGTTCTAATGGATCTTCAAAAGGAAAATGAAAGTTGATGGTACTATTGACAAATACAAGGCAAGACTTGTTGTGAAAGGTTTAGACAAAAAAAAAGACCTTGATTATTTCGACACATACTCGCTAGTAACAAGGATAACGTCTATAAGGATGTTGGTTGCATTAGCTATTGTATATGGTCTTGAAATCCATCAAATGGATGTGAAAACTACATTCTTTAATGGAGAATGAAGGAAGAAATTTACATGGAACAACCCGAGGGTTTTGTGGTTCCTGGTAAAGAAAGGAAAGTGTGCAAACTTATTAAGTCACTTTATGAACTAAAGCAAGCACCCAAACAGTGGCATGCAAAGTTTGACCAAACCATGTTGGCAAACAGTTTCAAGATAAGTGAATGTGATAAATGTGTTTACATTAAAGATACTCCAAATCACAAAGTCATTGTTTGTGTGTATATGGATGACATGTTGATCATCAGTAGAGATATTTCTGATATAAATGTTACGAAATAAATGCATGAGAGCAAGTTTGATATGAAAGACCTTGGAGTTGCTGATGTGATCTTAGGAATAAGAATTCATAGAACTCCACAAGGGTTGGCATTGTCACAGTCTCATTACATTTAAAAGGTACTTGACAAGTTCAAGTATTTGGATTTTAATATTGCCAAGACTCCATCAGATGTAAGCTATGCACTTCGAAAGAATGAAGGTGAAAATGACTCATAATTTGAGTGTGCAAGAGTGTTGGGAAGTTTGATATACATCATGAATTGTACGTGACCAGATATAGCAAATATCCTGCAGTAATTGAAGGATATAGTGATGCAAATTGGATCACCAGATTGAATGAAGTAAAATCCATTAGTGGATATGTATTTACTTTAGGTGGAGCAGCCTCTTGGAAATCATACAAACAGATATGTATTGCCCGCTCAATAATGGAATCTGAATTTATCGCGTTAGATAAAGCCGGTGAAGAAGCTGAATGGCTCTAAAACTTCTTGGAAGATATTCCTTATTGGCCCAAACCTTTGGCACCAGTATGCATACACTGTGATAGTCAAGCGGTAATAGGTAGGGCAGGGAGCATGATGTATAACGGTAAATCTCGTCATATAAGACCAAGATCGATACTGTTAGAGAACTACTCTCAAGTGGAATTATCACAATTGACTATGTTAAGTCAAAGGATAATGTGTCGGATCCACTTACAAAAGGTCTAACTACAGAGGTAGTTGAGAGATCATCGAAGGGAATAGGTTTACGGCCTAGGACAAGTCATCACAGCGGTAACTCTACCTAGCAGACTGGAAATCCCAAGAGCTAGGTTCAAGGAGATAAAACAAAGTTGTGACTTATAGTTTAATATTGTCAATTGACTCAACCCATTCTCATGATGAAGACAATGTTCAGAAAACAAGGATAAGGCTTATGGTTTGAAGCTTTTTAATGGTTTTTAAGTTTGGCAGGTATGACCAAATAGTTTGATCTAGAGGATTAAATGTTTAGGAATCACCTATGTGAGGGTGAAGTGAAAGCTACTTCAAGGAGAAGATAGTAAAGGCCTATTCTCTAAGCTCTCATGAAATCAAGTTGTGTTCATGACTGAAATGAATAAAACTGTGAGAACCATAAATGATAGAAGGTTGGTTGTGTGATTTGTGTTGTTTAGGTGTACACAAAAGTTCGACGGTTCAAAGAAATCACATCTACCGATTGACTGAGTGCATCCGATGCAAGTTCACTACGGAAAGTTTAAAGGAAAACCTACTTATCCAGATGCAACTAGTCTTTGCTTGTAGATCACACACTTGTCCGTAACTATTTATTTTGGATGAAATAGTCATTCCCCATTCATGTGAAGAATTGTTGGGTTCTAGTGAAAATGTGAATAGAAAATAGAGAAAAAAAAATGAAAGAGAAGTGAAATGTATGTTCACTTTAGAAATGGAGTGTTCTCCCACATTGGTGGGAGAAAGGAAAATTCTTATGCTTAAATTAATAAGCATTCCTTCATGTGGATAGTGAGGCAAGAAGAAATCAAGCAATGCATCGTCGTCGACGTTGCTCACTCGGCTCGGCTTAGGCTTAGGCTTCAGATTTGGATTTGGATTTGGATTTATCAAATGATCGATCGAGAGATTATCTTTTTGGACCAAATTCATTTGAAACTCGAGAGTTAATGATTGTTTAATTCAAAAAAACCAATACAAAAATATTCTTTATTTGCGGACACACATGAGGAAATGCGGACGCATGTCACAGCGCACCTCGAAGGGGCGTGATCCTTCAAGACACTGGTTGAAGATAGAAATGACGACTTCCATGTGCAAATGGCTATCTGTGAGCGCATCTGGCCAGCGCAGGTCAAGGAAAACTTTCTATTTTTGATGAAAGTCGATCAGCGGCCTCAGGTGACCTATCTACGTGCGCAGGTGGGTCCGTATGTGGGTCGATGATCCGAAACAGTACATTATTTTAAGAACCATTGCTTCTTTTTTGAAGTACCACCTTTTGACTATAAATACCTGAATTTCTCCTCAGGTATAGGCATGAAATTTTGAAGTGAAAAACATTTTCTTCTTCTTGAAAAACTCAAGTGTGATTTACGAATCATTGAGTGTGTTCGTTGTTAGACAGAGTTTGAGGTACCATCATTCTGTCGATGTGATTCATTTTATCCTGAGAGGATGTATTTCATAACCTTGGGTACTTGAGGGGAATAATTTCCTTAAGGACACACCGTGAATTCGGTGGACTTGAATCTTCTAATCTTCATCTCTTTCTATAAGTTTGGTTTTGCTAATTTCCAGAAAATAGTTTGAACTTCATTTTGTTGATGTTCATAAGTTGGGTTGAACTTCTTGCTAAAGTTAAAAGTTGTGAATACAGAGTTACAACTTCATTTGATTGTTCATATGTTAGTTTGAACATGTGTTTGAAGTTATTGTTGGAAAATACAGATTTTACTAAACCAAAAAAATAACACATATTTTTCATGGTATGTACAAACCAAACAAAGGCATCCCTAACACATCCAAACACAATTTCAATTTCGACGGATCACCAAAATTCTCATAATTCTTTTCTTTTTATTTTTTTTAATGAAGATAATTTATCAAATTTTTCAAAAATAAAATAAAATTACACCTGATTGAATATATTTCTCAATTGCAAGAATAAAACCTACAAGAGTCCTCTTACCTAAAAAAAAACTCTTATGTCATCCAGTGCAATATGGCCTCAAGAAATATGCCAGAATAAAAAAATTGTATGGACAATCTTCAACGAATCCCACAAACTTAATTTCAAACTATAAATTGTTGCCTCATAATTGATTAACTTAGGTCCATGCCATTTGACAGTTTGAACCATTTTATAGTCGTCGCTTGAGCTATGGTAACAATTTTCCTCTATTCAAAAGTGTTTTCTCGCATACAGATGAACATAACTACTCAAAGCTTACAAATTTTTTTAATTAGTTATCATTGGAGTCTCTGAAGACTCCTCCTATTCCACCACTACCAGTATTCAGTGAGCTATTAAATGCTCCGTCTATGTTAAGTTTAAATTCATGGCCAGATGGTTTACACCACTTAGTCTACTTAGGGATGCAAGTTGCACCCCATGTTTAGGAGAATCAATTTTGTTGTTGATGCCACAAATGTGCGGCAGTAAGTATGAAATTAGAATGAAGTTACTATACATGACAATTATGCAGTAGTAAGATACCCCAGTTTCGACCTAATATAAACCGACAATCTATGGAACCTCTTAGTGGATGGATTATAAAGTGCATAGAAATTATCAAATTTCATCGAGACTAAACCATTGTAAGACCTCACCAACACTGATGGTTGTTGCGACTTATTTAGTGGGTGGTTAAATTTTTTAAATTGGGTAGAATTTCTATTGAAATCAATGTTGAACTGAGAAATCACTTTCAATAATAAGCATGGGTGGTTCAATGTCTGGTTTAGGCCCCGGGTTCCCAAAACTTTCACTTTTATTATATAACTGTAGGTAGTCATTCCTACGTGCTTATAGTTTATAGCTTTATATGCAAAGCATCAGTATTTTACTATATAACTTGAGAAAAGTTCTTCAAGATAATAAAATGCTAGCCATTTATTGCAATACAATAACTTGATTCTTTTTCTCAAAAATATTATTAATAGATAATAAGCTTTAAGTAGTTTAATTCAAAGCTCTAAAATACTAGACAAAATTCAACTGTCATTTAACTAAAAACTTATCAATTTGAAAAGAAAATTACTGCATTCATGATGGCATGACTAAATAAAAGAATGATTAACTTTTCTAAATATTAATTGTCACTTTGTAACACACATAGTAGTAATTTTCTAATGGTTATAAGAAGACCTTTGCTAAAGAATAAAATTAATTATAACTTGGGATATTAAAACAAAAATTTGATAATATGAAAAGAAGATTTAGTGCATTCATGTGTCAATATACAAGAAAATTATAAAATTTAAAAATTAAAAAATTTTACATTAAAAAGACTTGGAAATAGAATTTAATTCTATATAAATATATAATGTATAATTTTTTCTTATCATAAATAAAAGATTTTATTTATTTAATTTTAATTGGGTTGTTTAAATAAGTGAGCAAATTAGGTTAAGTTTCTATGTCTCATTAATTAATACATAAACATATATACCCCGTTGGTTCTATTTTTTCCTAGTTCCCATACATTTGTTCTCTTCTTTTTTTCTTTTTTTTTTATTACGGTTTTATATTTTAAATCAAATATTTTTATTTGTTCACAAAAATAAATATTTGAATCAATTAATTCTTAAAAGGATAATTTATATATTTGCATCTAAAAAAAAATAAAAAGTAAATTTCTAAAAAAAAAATTTAAAAATATTTATGATTTCTTATGTTTAGCCAAATACAAAAGTTCTAATCGAAACAATAAAGTTCCAACCGTGAATTTTATTTATTATTTAGAGACAAATGACTGATATATTTTAATTATATTTTTCTTCTTCAGATGAAACCTGTAAAAGAAATTTACTAGAGCTTCATTATTTTAGCCAAATAAATAGACTTAGCCAAAATAATACTGTAAATTTTTAACTGTATATTTCATTTTTATTTAATACTTAGATTTTCAATTGTATATTTCTTTTTTTTTTTCAGGCTAAATCTATATTTTAGAAAAAGTTTAGGTGAACTTTCATCGTATTTATTCAAATTAAAAGGAATTAGCCTAAGGCACTAAGTGATGGAGTCTCAAATGTGTTTTTTGAAAATTTGGCCAAAAAATAATGATTCCAAAATTAATGAACTTTAGAAAGAAAAAATATATATTTTAGTATAAAATATGTCGTGTGACAGAAATATCCATGTGGAAGTACATGGAGCACACCTCCATGGATTGAAATCATTTAGAGGTGAAGGCTACCTAATAATCAAGTATAACTGTATAAGGAGGAAATTAAGACAAAATATAGTTTAGTTGTACACTAAATAAAAAATATCAACTTTAAGGAGGATGGGTTGGGAGGTCTCGATTTATACTTAGCTTTAAAAATAATATGTATGATATATAAATTTAAATATATATTTGGTTTAAAGTTAGATAAATATGGATTAAATTTTGTTTCTAGCCATATCTCATAACCCTCGATATGATGACAAATGAAAAGGGCCTTTAAGTGGGTAATAATGTTATACTTGTATGTTATTTTCATACTAGTATTTTGGTACATATATGTTGAAGTATTCGAGCTTGATTTGGTTTTCGTTTATGAATTGTCACACTCCAGGTTTCCTCTTTCCTTTCAAGCTCGATGAAACGAAGTGGTGAAGAGAAGCAATTTGGAAACTTATCTGGAAATCAATTATGGGTTGGACCGAGTAGGCCCTCAACAAGACATTATGTTAAGAGGTCCAGATTTCAGAAAAGTTGGTCGCCCGACCCAAGCTTGGTATGAACAGTTTTGAATGTTATATTTCTTCTATGTATACTAAATATATTTTCATGTGTAGTAGAGATTATTTTTTCTTTCTTAGGTATGTGTAATATTTTTCTTTCATTTATTTATTGTGTAATTAAGTCTAGGGTTTAATTATTATGCAATAGTCGGCTAACGTACTTGTCTAAATAGGGATCTCTTGTACAGTTAAATACATTCAGAAATACAAGGAATAATTTTCTTTACTGTTCTTCGTTTATTTTGACATGGTATCAAGAGCAGATTTTTATTTCAGTCCTTAATCTCTATACTCTTCTTTTTCATTTATTTTTTTAAAGATGAGTGATGATGCATCAATCTCGAAATCACCTTATGTTGTTAACACTCCATAATCTGAAAGAAGTGATGGTGTCCCTGCAACTAATGTAGTGGACTCTTCACATGCTTTCTACATTCACCCTTCTGATCATTCAGGTATGAACTTAGTTTCCACCATCTTTGATGGGAGAAGCTATGGTGGATGGAGAAGGGCAGTTATTATAGCTCTCTCAGCAAAGAACAAGCTAGGATTTATTGATGGATCCCTAGCTTGTCCTAATGCTGATACAGTTCTTCAAAGAGCTTGGTCAAGATGCAATGATATGGTCCTATCTTGGTTGTTGAATTCCCTTTCCAAAGAAATTGCTGAGTCTGTTTTGTATTCAAAAAGTGCCAAAGTGTTGTGGTCTGACCTAGAAGATAGATTTGGTCAGGCTAATGGTGCTAAACTTTTTCAGCTTCAAAAGGATTTAAATGCAGTAGTTCAAGGAAATTCAAGCATCTCTACTTACTTTACAAAAATGAAGAGCCTATGGGATGAGTTAGATGCACAAAATACATTCTCTGCATGTAATTGTGAGTGTGAATGTGGAGCAAAAGAAAAAGTTGCAAAGGCTCATCAAGATAAAAAACTTCTTCAATTTCTCAAAGGTCTTAATGACACTTTCATAGGGGTTAGAAGTAATATTTTGTTGTCTTCCCCTCTTTCCTCCATTGGTCAGGCCTATTCTCTTGTCATTCAAGATGAAAAACAGAGAGAAATTCATTCTACTCCTTCTTACCCAGGAGAATCTGCTTCTTTTTTTGTTGGAAATAGTGGTGAGAGAAAATTTAATGACTACAAAACATAACAAGAAAATATCATCAAAAAGAATTCTGTTATTTGTAACTACTGTAAGAAGATAGGCCATACCATTGATCATTGCTATAAAATTCATGATTTTCCTGCTGATTTTAAATTCACTAAGTCTAAAGGTATAAAAAAGGAAGTGTCAGGGATTGTTTTCAATACAAGAGAAGGGTCTCAACAGGAGATAGAAGCAGCATCTGATGTTAACTCATTGAGTCAACAGAATGTTACACAACTTCTGCAACTGTTGCAGAAATTCAATCAAAGGAATGGAGGTTCTAGTGATGCAGCAACAAATGTCACTTGTGCTGGTATGACAAATTTTTTAATTCTTATACACACTTGTTTAAAGTTGATAATTCTTCTTGGTTACTAGATAGCGGAGCATCTGAGCAAATGACTTTTGATAAAAGTTTCTTCACTAGTTTCTCTCCTTTACCTAAATCCATTGTTGTCACTCTTCCTAAGTCACATAAGGTACAAGTTACTCTCTCAGGATCTGTTTTTTTTTATCCAATTTTGTTCTTCATAATGTTCTCTACATCCCTTCCTTCCAGTTCAACCTTATTTCTATTCATAAACTTTGTAAGCAACTTAAAAAATATGTGTTGTTCACACCTAATGCTTGTTTCTTATTGCAGGGCCCCTCACTGAAGAGCCCTCAGGTTCTTGGTAGATAACAAGAAGGCCTATACATCTACAAAACAAATCAGCCAGATGTCTCCAGAAAGAATCCATCTAGTTTTAATTCTAATTATTTATTTTTTACAAATTCAGTAGCCAGTGTCTCTAGTTCTTGTTCTAATTTCTTTGATTTCAATGTAAAAGAACAATTATGGCACTATAGATTAGCATATGCCTTTAAATAATATGAAAAAGATTGTTCCTAATTCTATGTCTTGTTCTAAATTAGCTTCTCCTTGTCTGATTTGTCCTATGTCAAGGCAATCCAAATTGCCTTTTTCTACTAGTGCAATCTCTACTAAAGCAGTCTTTGATTTAATCCATGTGGATACTTGGGGGCCTTATAAGGTTGCTACTCATGGTGGTTTTAAATATTTTCTCACAATTATTGATGATTTCAGTAGAGCAACTTGGACACGCTTATTAAGCACTAAATCAAATGCATTTACTATTCTACAATCCTTTATTTTCATGGTTGAAAGACAATTTAAATCTAAAATCAAAATCATCCAGACAGATAATGCTTTTGAATTAGGTATTGAAAAAATTCTTTTGAATTTTTTTCTTTCTAAAGAGATCATTTATCAAACTACTTGTGTTTTCACTCCACAACAGAATGGAGTAGTAGAAAGAAAACATAAACATTTATTAGAAACATCTCGAGCTCTATTATTTCAATCACATCTTCCTATCACTTATTGGGGGAAATGTTTATTAACCGCTACTTATCTAATTAACAGATTCCCTTCCACTATACTCAAATTCAAAACCCCTTATGAAATTTTATTCCATGCTAAGCCTACATATTCTCACCTCAAATATTTTGGATGTCTGTGTTTTATTTCCACTTTGCCTACTCATAGAATCAAGTTTGATCCTTAGGCTTTACCTTGTGTATTTTTAGGCTATCCTTTTGGTAAAAAGGGATACAAAGTTTTAAATTTACAAACCAAAAAAATCTCAATTTCAAGAGATGTTGTATTTCATGAGGACTACTTCGCTTATTCCCTAAACACTACCCCTGCACTGTTTCCATCATCTAATACTCAGTCTGCTAATTTTAATACAGATCCTTCACCTACACTGTCTAAACATTTTCTTCCTACTTCTACTACTGATTTTTCAGAAAACTCAACTATTCCTACTCCTACTACTGAAATTTCAGAGAACATATCCAGTCCAACTCAATCTTCTTCCTCTACTGATGCATCTGATATCAGTGAATTGACTCATCCCTCTTCTCAGGCAGAACCAGTCCTGCAATCAGTTCTTAGACAGTCCTCTAGACATCATAAGAGACTTGATTACCTAGATGACTACATTTGTAATGACCTACATCTAACTGATGTTTTTTTTGCTTGTTTTCTTAGTCCAGCCACACCAAATTCTTTGTCTTTTAATGCACTATCTTCTAAGAATTAGGTCTTACTCAACTCCATTTCATGAACCTATCATCTATAATCAAGCAGCACTTTATCTTGGTTGACAGGAAGCCATGGATAAAGAACTAGAAGCTTTAAAGCTGAACAATGTATGGGATATTGTCACTTTACCCCATGGAAAGAAAACATTACCATCTAAGTAGGTGTATAAAGTAAAACAACATTTAAATAGCAGTATTGAGAGGTTAAAAGCAAGATTAGTCATTAGGGGTGATGTTCAAAGAGAGGGTGTTGATTACAATGAAACTTTTTCTCCGGTGATTAAAATGACTACCATTAGATGTATTTTGGCTACTGCTCTCAAGAAAGGATGGGGTGCTTTTCAACTAGATGTTAAACATAGAGATTTGAATGAGGAAGCGTATATGAAATTTCTAGGCGGGCTTTCCCCTTCTTCTCCTAACCATGTCTATTTGCTCAAAAAGTCCATTTATGGACTTAAACAAGCATCTAGACAATGGTATGCTAAACTCACATCAGCTCTCAAGTTCAAAGGTTTTAGTCATTCCTTAAATGATTATTCTCTATTCTTTAAGAAATCATCTGATTTTATTTCTATTGTAGTTGTATACGTGGATGATATTCTATTAATAGGAAATAATGAGGCTGAGTTAATTGCTTTGAAGTTATTTTTGGACAAGGAATTCAAAATTAAGGATAGTAGCAGTTTTAATTTTTTTTTGGTATAGAGGTTATTCGAGAACCTCATGGTATGATAATCTCTTAAAGAAAATTTACTTTGGATCTCTTACAAGAGTTTGATCGCCTACATTTATCACCTGTTTCATATCCACTTGATCTTATTATGAAACTATTAGCGGGTGGAAGAGATCCAGTCAAGGATCCTACTTATATCGTCATTTATTGGGAAAACTGAATTACCTGACTCATACGAGATCGAATTTGTCATTCACTGTTCAGCATCTCAGTCAGTATATACAGGACCTTTGTGAACCTCATTTGGTTGCCACTTTACAAGTTCTTCGCTATTTTCTCAAAGATTAAGGACTTGGACTTTTTATGTCAGCTTTTCTTTCTTTCAAATTGCTTGCCTTTTATGACTCAGACTGGGGTACCTGTCCAGATTCATGCAAATCAGTTAGTGGTTTCTATATTTTGCTGGGTTCTTCACCCATTTCATGAAAATCTAAGAAATAATCTTCGATTTCTCTCAACTCTGGGGAAGCCAAGTATAGATCTATGCGAAGAGTCATAGCGGAGCTTACCTGATTGGTTTGACTATTTGAAGACCTTTCCATTCTGATCTCCTTGCCGGTACCTTTCCATTCTGATAGCCTTGCTGCGATTCACATATCAAAAAATTTCATGTTTCACGAACGAACAAAGCACGTCTAGATTGACTGCCACTTCGTCCATCAATAATACCTCGCTGGGCTCATTTCTTTGTCTTATGTCCGCTCGTCTTCTAAATTGGCAAATCTCTTCAAGAAGTCGCTTACTGGACCCGTTCATCACAATCTCTTGCACAAGTTGGGTGTTTCTTCCTCCCCTCCAACTTGAGTGGGGGTGTTGAAGTATTCAAGCTTGATTTGGTTTTCGTTTATGGATTGTCACACTCCAGCTTTCCTCTTTCCTCTCAAGCTCGATAAAATGAAGTGAAGTGCAGAGAAGCAATTTGAAAACTTATCTGGAAATCAATTATGGGTTGGACCGGATATGGCCCTCAACAAGACATTATGTTAAGAGGCCCACATTTCAGAAAAATTGGTTGCCTGGCCTAAGCTTGGTATGGACAGATTTGAATGTTATATTTCTTCCATGTATACAAAATATATTTTCATGTATAGTAGAGATTATTTTTCCTTTCTTAGGTATGTGTAATATTTTTCTTTCATTTATTTGTTGTGTAATTAAGTCTAGGGTTTAATTATTATGCAATGTCGGCTAACCTATTTGTATAAATAAGGGTCTCTTGTATAGTTAAATTCATTCAGAAATACAAGGAATAATTTTCTTTACTGTTCTTCATTTATTTTTACAATATATTTCTAGAACTAGAATTATCATTCTCACCATTAAAACAAAAACACTATCAAAACTAAAATGAACACGATGACACACAAGTATCAATCTCTCTTGGATTTTGTTTGAGAAAGGAAGTGTGTCTTTTGGCTCTTGAGACCTCCTCTTCTAATCTAACAACTCACTCAGTAAGTGGTATGCTCAGACATTGTCCATTTGAATTCTGTGAGGCATAAAGACAATGCCCAAATTTATGTTGTAAATCTATAATAAAGAAAGATATGACTATTTGTCACACCTCAAATTCGATCCTTGCAATATGCATCTGATGCTACGAAATCATATCGAAAATACCTTATAGATATAATAGCTAGCTCACATGGTTGCCCCATCATTTTTATTTAATTCAAGTATGTATAATCAAAATCAAAACAATTAACTTATGAAATAAAAAATAATATAAATAATTTGACAATCTACTTAGCAGCTAAACATAGTAATGTGTCCTAATAAGTAAATTCCTCAAATTGTCACTCAAATATTACAAATATTCCACTAAAGTCACTTATGTTTTTTTTGGACAATATTGTCATTGAACTCTACAAATTATTCCAAACTAATTAAAAGTCACAAAAAAGTTTAAAACTCAACGGAGGAATCTTTTTCCTTTTTATTTTTTATTTTTATGATCCATATTTTTTTAGATAGTGGTAGACTAGTAGCATAGCAATACTAATAAGGATAATACTCCCTTAAGTTTTGATTTAATAATATTACTAATAATATATTTTTTTTTTCTTATTTTAACTTCTTTACAATAACTATTTTAAATGATTTATCATTTATTATGATAAGTATTCTTTTCAAAACTTTTCTTGTTTTTACCAAAAAAAAATATATTTTTTGGAAGAAAATTTATGGGCACTTTAAAAAGTTCTTGATAGTTTAGAGAGATCTCTAGTTTAGACTATAGTAAAAGTTACGTGATATTTTTTATTATAAGAATTAATTCGATAAGTTTCTACACGTTGATTATTAGTTTGATTATCATCTATGTAATTGATGTTGTAAAATATTGGAACCACGAAATTTCTCTAGCTTGAGGTGTGCTTTTGTCACCGTCATTAAGAATATTTCACCGGTTAAGGTGTATTCCTCAGGATTCAACAAATTCTTCTAGTGTTAAACTAGGAGCCAGAAACTAACAGATATTTTATTTTTCTAAGGAAAACCTAGCTCAAAAATTGATAAAAAAAAGATGTGTTGCTCTCTAGTATTTTTCCTCACTATATTTTTCTCCTCCCTTCATGAGTACTTCAAAAAGTATATATAAAAAAGAGTAATCAAAAATCTCAAAGCCAACCTTTTGCCATCTTAAAAGAATTAAGATTAGATATCCTTGGTAAAAGGAAGAATTAAGAATGGCGTAAATGTCATAACATAATTGTCCATAAAGACATAATAATCATTTCAAATTGAATGTTTGGTCAAATGTTAATTGATCAAAACTTATATCACATGAATGTCATATTTAAGGTTAATATAATAAATTATTTGACCAAAATTAATAGCAAATATTAGAGAACTTCTAAAAGATGATTTCTTTTTTTATTTTGGAGGTACTAGCTATTTTTCAAACAATCTCCATCATATCTCAAAAATAATAATAAGGAATAAAATAATTTAAGATATTTTGCTGGATTTTCACAAATGAATATATGATGCGTCGAATCTGGTGTCTCGTAGACTATGAACCAGATTTAGACAAAATAAGATTAAACTCACAAAACAATTGATGAAGTTTAAAACTTCTATGAACCAAGAGTTATTTTGTAAGCTTAGATTCTTGTTCTGTCACATTATACTCGCACAATCTTTGTCGTTATCGCGATTTTGCGCTAAGAGACCATGCGCGTGTCCTGACATTCATGAGTGCTCTAGAAATCTTTCATAATTTCATAGAAGCGGCACCACTCCACACTCATATAGGTCCACCCATCAAGTGTATTCTGCAAAGCAATACACCACATATAAAGGATATGATATGGATTAAGAGTTTACAAACTCATCTTCACTTTCTTTACAGATTTGCACTATATGCACAACATCATATATCACAGAAGGGGCAATTTTTATAGTGCACAAGATCAAACAATGACTTGTTATTATCCATATAAACCTAATTCATGGGATCTCCAATCACATAGGTTGGGTTACCATCATGTTTGATATACAACTTGACAGAAGTCCCATTTCCATTGAAGCTTCATTTATAAATATTTTTCTCAAAATTTTAGTAAGTGAATTGGCCAAACTCACTTCTGACTTCACATAATTTATGGACATAATTCCATCTTTTAACAAGTATCTATCACTTTATTTTACAAACACATGTATCGGTTTTGCCATTGAAAAATTATTTTTCACTACAACTAATGCTGCTTGGCAACCACAATACATATATACACGTTGATTTTATTTCAACCTCATGAATACTCACTAAGAATTTATCACGTTCAAATAATATTTCAATTCACTTAAATATTTTAAACTATGATAACAATATTTTCATAACTTATAACAAGTTCAAACAATTTTTTATAAAATATTTCATCATTTTATTTCACAAAAATATTAAACAAAATAAATTCACCATCTTTATCAAATCTACTTGTTATTCAATTCACATTATATAAAATAAACTAATTTATCAAAATTTAACATATAACAAATCAAAAAAATCAATCAAGTAAGTTACTAGCATTTTCATTCATGGCTAGAAGATTAAACACAACCAAATCATGATTACAATACTCTTTTTGTCAATAAAAACATTCATGCTTAGTTAAAACACTCATGACAACATCAAAAATCTTTACTCCAACATTTTCTAATAATATCATCACATCAATCAAATTGGTTCAAATATTAAGAACATGAAAACTCATTTAAAACTAATATTTCTTTCACATGTGAGTTTAAGAAGAGTTTTTCTTTTTCAAGAACTTGATTAGTTCTTTAATCAAGATAATTATATCCTTCTCCTCCATTGACTTGAGTAATTTTTTCAGTTTTTTATTTTTATACTTTCGGCTTAACTACTGTAAAAGTTGTCTCAACAACTTTAGAAGTTGTCCCAACAACTATAGAAGTTGTTCGACAACTGTGCAAAGTTGTTCGACAACTGAATAGTTGTTGAGACAACTAATGCAGTTGTCGAATAACTATCTCCAGTTGTTTGAGCGACTTTACCTTTTCTAACTTAATAATATTGCGGGACCCACTCGTTATTTTTAATTAATTGAAGACTTGAGAGACATTCTCACCTCATGTCACGACCCATTTTCATAGGTCATGATGGCACCTACTATAACCCACCAGTAGGTAAGCCAACCCGTAGTCCGGAACAGCTAGCAACGGACTACCAAAAGGAATAAAGGGAAACAACGGAATAAATATAATAACAAGCCTAATATAATCCCAAAACCTGGTGGAGCCAGTACAAGAGTTTCTAATACATCAGGATTACAAGTGAAATACAGGAAAAATATATGTATACAAGCCATCTCTGACACAACATAGAGAACAGTCTAACAATAAGAGGGAGAGTAGGGATACTCCAAATGCTATTATCAAATGCTCCGATGCCAAATGGAGTGCTAAAGTCAACCCTCTGATACATCCCTGCACCATCTCATGCTCTGTGGGAAATAATATAGGAGTATGTCTGGCCCACTCGAGAAACCCAATTTCATACTCTGAAATAGACAGAGAACCCTGTTGAACAAAAAACAAATCCAACTCTGGTCTGAGAACTACTCGATGGACCCAACATTACCTCTAGCTGAGAGGTATCCAGAAATAGACTCGGAACCCATAACACTGAATCCTGAAAAGCTGAGGCAGTCACAAAATCTGTCGGAACCTGTGCTGACCCCAGACCCTCTGGTTGACGCTGAAGATCTTTGATGTCAATCTCTAACTCTCTAGCCCAATACTGAGATGAAATTCTGGTAACACGCGCCGAAATACCGTCCGCATCTATCGATGACCTCGTGCTATCCCTTTGATAGAGAATGGAGTCAAAAGAAGTACTTAGAGGTTCATAGAAGTATGGAAACACGACAAAGGAGTCAAGAATAAATTTTCCTAAGAATGCCCTGTAGCCTCCCGAAGATAGGATACAGACGTCTTCACACCGATCCGCAGGACTCTACTAAACACTTAGCTCTTGTACCAACAACACCGGTAAACCTAGGCTCTGATACCAACTTGTCACGACCCATTTTCATAGGTCATGATGGCATCTACTATAACCCACCAGTAGGTAAGCCAACCCGTAGTCCGGAACAGCTAGCAACGGACTACCAAAAAGAATAAAGGGAAACAACGGAATAAATATAATAACAAGCCTAATATAATCCCAAAACCTGGTGGAGCCAGTACAAGAGTTTCTAATACATCAGGAGTACAAGTGAAATACAGGAAAAATGTATGTATACAAGCCGTCTCTGATACAACATAGAGAACAGTCTAACAATAAGAGGGAGAGTAGGGATACTCCAAAACGTCGGGAACTCACCCCATATCTCCGATCCATAGCTGCTCCGCACGATATACACACATCAACGGCGATAACTCACACTATGACCTGCAGGCTGCAGAAGTGTAGTATGAGTACCAAACACGTGGTACTCAGTAGGCAACGACCGACTGAGCTCCAGAAATAATGTAAGCATAAATAACATGAAGGCATGAAAGTGACTACAGGCAACTATCCATGAAACTCGGCATCACAATGCTAATGAGGCAATAGAGATAACTATCCTATCCTGACAGCATTCAGGAACGATAGTGCAATACCGTATATCACTGACCAATATACAAATAAAGAGTGAAAGAAGGATATATAATAGTAGTACAAGGCCAAAGGATACATATACAATGTAAATAGATAAGGAAAGAGAGGGATATACGGTGATACCATACATATAAGTATACATATAGGGCTAACTCAAAGGTAACTACCTGAAGGAGTCAACCTAACATCTCAAGGTCTATAGCCCAATAAAGGAGCTAACACTAGCCTCATCAAGCCTATACCCAAAAAGGTGACAAATCCTGGGGTAAACCAACCATAATGTAAGCTACAGAAAGGATAAAGGAATCAGAAACGTACCTCTAATCTCAGGTACCAGTCCACAACTAACCTGCCACGAACTAACCATAATAAACAATAATAAAGTAACCGGCTAGTCCGGGCAAACAAGTACCTAACTGGACCCCCATAAGCCCGGAAGGTTCACAGAAACACTCAGCAAACAGCAGCCATAACCCATACCTATACAGCCCCCCATAAGACTGATAGATACAGGCGCCAAACAACTATACTGGCGATAGGCAATGCATATGAATGGATGAATGCAACATAAACCGAAATGCCATAACCATGTCGGGAACACCGGACTCGAACCGGTTCCACAATCTCAAATCATACCATAACAAGTGTATATACCTCCTCCAGCTCACCTAGCTCGCAAAGGTAGGACCTACGAATACCAAGCTTCTCCGGCTCGACGACTCTCGGATGAAGGGCCCCCCAGGGGATTCGAGAAAATCCATATACACTGCCTGGTCCCGATCCAGGACTTTCAATAACCATCAAGAGCCATCTACCCCGTCCAGTACCGGAGATATATATATGTATATAAAATCAGTGCACGGACTCGAACCGCGGCTAAAAGGATATAAATCCATAAATCCATTGCCCGAGATCATGCTCGGGACTAAATCATGTACAAAGGGTCGGAATATTCCTCGACCGAAGTAAATAGCAGTGGTAAAATGAGTGGATAAATAATGGACCGGAATCATCCTCGGTCGAGTTCTAAAACATCATTTTCAATTCCAAAAGCTCATTATCCAGTAAAATAAGGTGGTACGATTCCCGTTATAAAATAATCCTTTTAAAAGTGAAAAGTGGAAACAAATCCCCTTTTTGGAAACAGTAGTAAAATCAAGGTTTTGGTTAGAATCGTACCACTAAATGAGCATGAATGCACCAGATAGTATGCATGCCATCACCAGTATCCAATCAACATAACCATAAGCATCTAAGCGTCTGTAAATGATAATCTTTCCCTTGCTAAGGGCAGAATACTCACCAAAGTCCAACTAGCCTCATAATCACGGTCTCGGGCCCAATAGCATATAACCAATATGGCAAGGTTTCATAACCCGGACAACCACAATAATCAAGGGCATAAAGCCACCATAAGGATCTAATCGGGGAAGAACCTCCCGAATCGCTAAGTCAAATGGTAAGTCCCATACCAAAGGATCATTAATCATCAGCTGTGGTTAACATGCTTATATTCAAGGGCAATAGAGCTCTATGGACATAACAAGTATTTATGCTAGGGTTCGGGTCACATTTCTACCCCAAATTCCATAAAATAGGCTAAGTCATGTTATACTAGCCATAATCGTATCCTATATTCCCTACCTAGCATGTAATCTATACTATACACAATCTCATAGAGAAAAGTAGACCGAAGCCTACCTCGATGCCGAACCGCAAATTCTTGAAGTGTCCACCAATCGCTCAACCTTGCTCCACGATCCCGAATCGATGCCACACTCTCAAAATAGTAACCTACACGTCATTACGAGTAAAACGATACCCATATTGTAATATAAAACTCCGGGTCCAAAATCGGGTCAATAATGGGCCCGTGGGGCCCCGATAACGGAATTCCAAAATTGAATCCGTCACGAGGTCCCTCGAAAGATAAGGAATGTGTGCTCAAAAATTGAGCACAAATGGGACACCAATTGAGGCCCAAATCAGCCCCCAAAGTTATGGATTTCCAAGACTTAAATTCTAAGAATTAACAAGAAAAAGAGCGAAATTCTATGAGGAAAACTAATGGGAATGATCAAGGGACGTTAAAACAACTTACCTTAGCCTCAAGAATGAGTCCCCACACTTCCCCACGCTCCAAGCTCCAACAATGGCGGAAAAAGGGTTGTTGAATCGAAACTTTAATCGGAAATTGAGAAAATGACCTGGAGGGTTATTACATCTCATTTTCCCCAGCTTTCAGGTGTGTATAAACAATCAGTAATAGTTAAGATAGAAAATGCAACACATGATAGTTCAAGTAGAAATTGCAAAAAACATCATACTCTAAGCGTGTTTTTTTTTTTTTTTTTTGCCATTTAATTTATATAAATATAAATTTAAAGGACTATTTTGAGTATAAGTCCAAATATAAGGCACTATCTTGGTCATTTTCTCAAATAAAGGTGTCCAAGTTCATAAGGCCTAATTATTATTTCCTATTGTTCATTGTTAATGAAAAACTTTTTTTTTTTTTTTTTTTTCATTTTACTGCAACTTTCACATATAGTATAGAGATAGAGATGCCAATAGCTTGACGCACGAATGGAGACAAATAATCATAAAACAGCAAATTATTGAAAAAATTGAAACCCTAAGTTACTTCATCAAAGTTCCAATTTTCCATTTTTTGAATAATTATCTTTTTTCCTTCTTCATTTCAATCATCGGGCGGCGCTCTTAAAAACTTCGATTTGCGTCTGTCAATATTATAGTATCTTGAATTTTACCTCGATTCGATCTGAAACACTTTTTCGCAAAATCGAAGCGAAAAAAATATGCCGTCGCACGCGGATGTAGATCGGCAGATCGAGCAATTGATGGAGTGCAAGCCGTTAGCGGAGGCGGAGGTGAAGATTTTGTGTGATCAAGCGAGAGCGATACTTGTGGAGGAATGGAATGTGCAACCGGTGAAATGTCCCGTGACGGTTTGTGGTGATATACATGGACAGTTTTATGATCTGATTGAGCTTTTTCGTATAGGGGGAAATGCGCCGGATACGAATTATTTGTTTATGGGCGATTATGTTGGTGAGTTTTGTGATTATGTTTTGTTTTTGTGGAATTTTAAGGGTATTTGGTTAGAATTGGAAAGGGTTAGGATTTTGGTTGATTATTTGTGTTAATTTAGGGATTTGAATGTGTTTTGTTGGATTTTTTTGGTGGTTTTGTTTGCGTTTAATGATTTGTTGGGGGTGACATAGGTGGAATGTGAATTGACATAAATAGGATGTAGAAATTCCCAGCATAGATAAAAACACTAGGTGATTTCTTCCCTTATGTATATGTTTTAGCATTGGTGTATAGAGTTACCTGGTACTTGCACCCAAGGTGCGGCCTAGTGGTCTATCACGTGAATTGAGCACCATGAGGTCTCCGGTTCAATTCTCAATTGAGACAAAACACTAGGTGATTTCTTCATCTATTCTAGTCTTGGTAGACGGAGTTACCTGATACCTGTTGCTGGTGGGAGGTGTCCCATAGAATTAGTTGAGGTGTACACAAGCTAGACTGTACACCACATTTATAAAAAAAAAGAGTTACCTGGTACTTGTTGCTGATTGGAGGTGGCAGGTATCCCATGGAATTGGTAGAGGTGCGTGCAGCTGGCATGGAAAAACCAATGTTATTTAAAAAAGGATGTTGAAATAAGAGGATTTATGCTAATGTAAGGAGCACTTGAAGATACTATAGGTTGTGCTTTTGTCTACCAAGTGGATTGTGAAGTGTAAAGGTGCTGCAAAACAGCAGCTTTATGGTGGTTGTTTTGTGGTTTGGCGTGATTCGCGATTGTATTTTGAGAAATATTCATGATAAGGATGATATGTGGTTCGGCTGTTCATTTATTGGTAGTGTTACTATAATGTGTCAACAAATGGCAAGCTTTATTTGATTTATTTATCGTTTATACTCAAGAATGATGACGTGTGGTTGTAATGTGCTTGGTGGTTGGAATATGACAAAGTAACTTTATGGCATTGATATAATGTTTGGAGGCAAATGTGGGAGAGAAGTTTCTCTTCATTTGTCAAGTTTCATTCGGTGCCAAAGATGACAAGTTGATAAGAGCGTACACATGCAAACATCCTCTTGAGAGTTTCTGGATGCTGATTGCTGAACAAAATAATTTGGCCACCCAATGAGATGAGTAATCATATTTTTTTATATTCGTGAAATCCCTTTGGGAGGTGCACGGTTCAAATATTGGTGGGTAATAAATGCCCCTCTACCTTTCTCCACTTAAGTACCAGGCTTTTTTCTTACACAAGGTTTGAACGTGTGACGTGCGTCTAACACACAAAGCATGTGCTGCGCTCTTATCACTAGACCAAAGCCCTGTGGGAGGATGAGTGACCAAAATTGGGTTGGAGTTATAGTTTACTTTATCTCATAAATGCAATTGCTTGACAACTGTCAGCTGTAAAGATTCTTGTCCGTTCACAAGCTTCTTATTAGTGTGAGTGGGCAGCATCCAGAAAGCCAATGTTCGGTGCTGGATTTTGCGACTTGAGTCATATTCTAGCAGACAAAGATTCTAGAAGTTATTGCATGTCCGGAATTGCTCTTTTGAGTCTTGCTTTCTTAATATGTTCTTTTGTCAGAGGAAGTGCTCCCATAAAGACACCGCTTCTTAACATTACCATTATCAAAAAATAAAGAAAAACACCACTTCTCCTACTCATCTGAAAAAATTAGTGGGCAGTCCAGCAGTATAGATTTTTCCTACTCATTTTCGTTTGTTTTCTGTATATAGTTGTAACCAGAAAGGCTGTGTCCTCTTACCTTACATCTGATAAGCATGGGTTCCATAAAATTATTTACTGTCTTTTGTTTAATAACTGATTTGATGGTAGCTAGAGGCTTCCTTTCTAGGTTTTTGTTTTCTGTCGAATATTTTTGCATCTAAGGTAGATTTCATTATACTTCTCCACTCCATAAATTGCTATGACTCTGTATATTTTATTCACTTTTTACTGTTTCTTTGATGGTTCCCTATCTTACCGCTTTGTGTTTACTTTTTTGTATGTTGACTAGTACCTCAGTTTCCTTGTTGGTTGAGTGCATTAGCATTCATTGTTTATCATTAATAATTGCCTAATGAATGCAGACCGTGGATACTATTCTGTTGAGACTGTCACACTATTGGTTGCTCTGAAGGTCCGTTATAGAGATAGAATCACAATTCTTAGGGGAAACCACGAAAGCCGGCAGATCACTCAAGTGTGAGTTACTTACGTTTTGTTCATATTGAAGTGCGTAAATGAGGTTGTCTTAAAAGATAATTGGTCTTTCTTAACAGCTGATATTCTTGTCTGAAAAGATAGTTGGTCTTTCTTAACAGCTGATATCCAAATGTTATTCTTTTCCATTGCTTAAACGATCTGGTTAATGTATTACATTGGGAGTTTTACATTTATGCAATGCTACTTTATCCAAACAAAAAAGGTTTTCTGCTTTGTTTTCCATTTAATCTACTAAACTGCTATTTTTCCAACAAGAATTTAGAAGAACTTTATATGAAATGCTGCCTAAGTATGTAAATCGTTTTTCTATATGGTGCACTCTTTATATTTGGTAATGGTCTACTTTATGCTGTTTGGTGCATGATAATTTTATGTGTGTTTCTGTTACAGTGTCACTTAGAGTTTTACGGGTCTAGGACGTTCCTAGATGCCACTTTCTTTCTAAAATTATCCAGTCTGGTGGAATTATTTTATTTTGACTTTCCGTGGTGTTTAGTATCCTCTTTGCATCTCCTTGGATTTGGGTAAGAGTAGCAATGTACTTCCATGGCTCAAATGTCCTTTCTTGATTTGTGTCTGCTTTATTGCACTCAAGCAGTGTGTATAATGAACTATGATGCTTCTCTTCAATGTAACCAGCATAACACTTCTTTCTATTTCTCACCCTCTTTCCCAAAATAAAAGAAAATAAAAAAGGAGCATGGAAGTCAGGTATTAGAATTCAGGATATCAACTCCTGGTTTGCCCTAAGAAGTTGAAGAGAACAGAAAGACAAACATGTTGCTTGAATTCTATGTAGCAACAACATGTATTTAAGTCATGTCAATCAGAAAGGAGCAATAGTTTTGGAGAGTCAATGGTGGGTTTCTCATCCCCATGCTATTTGACATCATTGTCCATTGCTTCGGTTTTCCAGCTCCTATTGCAGACCTTCATCGCTGATCATGATTAGTTTTCTTTTGTGGTTTTTTTAAAAGCTTTTTTTGTTATACATGGGGGAGGGGGAAGGGTAAGGGGAAAGATAAAGGGAAGGGGAAAGGGGAAATGCGTGAGGGGATTTGAACCCTCAAGGTGAAAATTCAGGTAGCCAATCAACTATACTACTAAGATTCCCAAGGATTAGGTTAATCAGGCTTGCTAAGCTTTGATAGAAATTGGTGTAGTAGAAGTGCTGGGATAATCTGAGAACTTTTTTTTTGATTAGTAATAAAAAATTTTATAAATGCTTGTGCTAAGCAGTGTGCAAGAACATAACTACAGTTTGTGCAGATGCCTAGTTGTATCTAAAATTGCATCAACATCATGTACAATAACCTGGTTGCACAAAAAAGCTAGCAAAGAAAGACATCTTTGTTTAGGCTATCTAAATTTCTCCTATGGCCTTCAAAGATCCTGTCATTTCTTTCAAGCCAAACAGTCCACCAAATGGCTTGAGGGATGGTATTACAAGTCTTTTGTGATTTCTTGCATCCCTTGCTCCCTAGTGGATTTTGGCATGGGCCAGGACATGTGTAAGATTCACAAAAACATGCTACCCAACTGAGTAGTCACTTTACAATGCAAAAAAAGGTGGCCAACATCTTCAAAGTGATCTTCTCACATGGGCACCTACTGCAAAGCTGTATTTTCCCTTTTTTTTTTTTTGATGAAGTAGATTCGTTCAAGGGCATCAAGAAGATGCAAACATTACAAGGATAGGTCAGTTGAGCTCCCAAAAATAAGGATTTGAGCTTCTTTCTAAGCTATAGAGCTAACAAAATCCAAGAAGAGTTCTAAATTATTTACAGAGGTCAGTTTGGACCAGCTAAAGAGGCTAACTAGACATCTGCCTCGCAAAAGATTACTAGAAGTTGAAATTCCATCAAAACATCTTTTGTTCCTCTCTATCCATAAACACCAAAATATAACACCCGGGATCATCATCCAGATACTCTTGATGGCTTTGTCAACTTCCCGTGAACTCCAACTTTCCAGAGCATCCTTAATAGAGAAGGGCATGACCCAAGAAAGACCAAAAAACGACAGAATATATTCCAAAGGTCCGAGGCAGTTGGAATGGGTGAGACAAGCCTCTCTAGCCACAATCCAAGAGAAGCAGGATAATTCTTCCTGGTGAAGAGATAACTAATACAAGCAAAATCGTTTACAAGGTCTATGCGAAGATCATGTATACCTGAAGTCAAGCTCCTAATATTGCCATTTCCCAGCCCTCTAGAATCATGAAACTCTTTGCATGGACAAACTTAGCAATCAAATTCAACAGTAGGATATTGTAACTGAGTAGTTGGACAATGATGTAATATTAAAAGCTTGAATGCTAAGTTGCTAAATCTTTTACAAAGTGTCTCTTCTTATGCATATGTGTCTAGTTATCTTTTAACCAAAGGATTGGCATTGATAACTTGAGTCACACTTGGGCATTACACATCCTCCACTTGTGCATTGAGATAATTCTTCAGAGCACAAGGTTCACCTTAGCAACTTTGCTCTCTAAGCACTCGATGGATGTTTAACTTATGTTTACTTGTCAATGAAGGTATCTAGGCAATCCTTTTAATTTTTTATTTGATTAAATATATCTTTGGGCAGTCTAGTGGGGATGAATCATCTATGCTACTCATGATCAGCTTCCCTACTTGTTTTACGCTGAATACAATATGACTGCAGGTTCAAGTCATGTTTGCATTAATTGACAGATCCCTTTTCCTGCTAGGTATGGGTTTTATGATGAATGCTTGAGGAAGTATGGAAATGCTAATGTTTGGAAGTATTTCACTGATCTCTTTGATTATCTACCATTGACGGCACTCATAGAGAGTCAGGTTTGAGCTCTTACTGAACTGGCAATTTACTTGTACGTAATTGTTGGCGAGTTTTAACAAGCCTAATATACTCAAATTGTAGATATTCTGTTTGCATGGAGGACTCTCACCATCCCTTGATACACTCGATAACATCCGATCACTGGACCGTATACAAGAGGTATAGCAATAGTTGTGTGATTCAAACTTTTACATGTTCATGATATGTAACTAGTTGTGTTGTATTTTGTCGCTGCCTGCTCTCCCTCCTCTTGCTCTAGCCTACACCATGTAGCAAGTTATCCTATTTACCTAACAAAATTGATCGTGATGGCACAACAGCTTGTTGTCTTTTGTGGGTTACATCCTTTATATTCAACAGGACTACAGATATAACCAAACCAATCAAGACTTGAACAGGAAGAAAATTATGTGTTTCTATTATGATGAGTTCGAAAGAATCTCATTTTCTTTCCTAATGTGTTGCAGAATAGGTTTGACAATGTTTCGTATATGTTACACGAGGCTTGTAGTGTATAGCCTATTCACCAGTGAATGTGATCCTCTTACTATAACACTTAACTGTCGTTTAGTTGCTCCTCCGCACCTATTTGCACTAGTGGCTTTCATTCTTTCAGATGTTTCATGATTTTTACATCTTTATGGCAATGTTACTGATCCTGTTACTTTTGAATCTTTGTTGTGGTTGTTAGGTGCCACATGAAGGCCCGATGTGTGATCTTCTATGGTCTGATCCAGACGATCGCTGTGGTTGGGGAATATCACCTCGAGGGGCTGGTTACACATTTGGACAGGATATAGCATCTCAGTTCAATCACACTAATGGTCTCTCGCTGATTTCTAGAGCCCATCAGCTTGTCATGGAAGGTTATAATTGGTGTCAGGTCTGTGGATATAAACCGTACATTTCCCCATCTCTAACAGAAAATTTTCAACGTTTGTTCATTTAAGTGAACTTCTCGTCTCTCAGGTATTAGTTTGTACTTTTAACATGATATTGTTTACTTTTTGGCAGGATAAGAATGTTGTTACGGTATTTAGTGCTCCAAACTATTGTTACCGGTGTGGTAATATGGCTGCAATTCTAGAAATAAGCGAAAACATGGAGCAGAATTTCCTTCAGTTTGACCCAGCTCCACGACAGATTGAGCCTGATACTACAAGGAAGACTCCCGACTATTTCTTGTGATCTGAATACTTGAGCTGACTGTTTGTAGCCCATCAATATCGTATCCCTGTAGATGTGTCTTAAAAAAAGAGTTTTGTTATTTGAGGATTATCATCATCATCATTCTTTTGTTTGGAGTTTGCTCTGCTGCTGGCTTTTAACATATGCCTGTAGAGTCGCCAGATTTTTGACAAAAGACATTAGTGTCTTGTCGTGTATATTTTTTTTTTTAAAAGAAGCAGCAATAACATGGTACATTGTGATCTGTAATTTGTTGTTCATCGTAGAAAGCAGGTTTCTTTCAGATATCAAGTCCTCTGCCAATGGCTTTTGGCGCCTGAGTCCATTAATAGTTATAACTAGTTTAGTTTTTTGCTATCTTTAGAAAGCATTTCTTTCCATTTTCGTTTGGTAAGTGAAGTTCTAGTTTGAGGCGTGCGTTTGTAGAATTTTGTATCTTCTCAAGTCTTTTTACAACAACATATCCGGTGTTGACCTACTAAGTGAAGTCTGAAAAGGGTGGCTTGTGCTCACCTTTCTCATATCTTATAAAGGTAGAGAGGTGATTTTCAATAGACCTTCGGCTCAAGTAAAATATATAAAACAATAGGAGAGTCTAGGGAAGAAGTAAAACAATGATGAAGAGAACTGTAACAACAAATAATATAATTTAGGCAAAGGAGACAACAAGTAATACTAATATCAATAAATAAGCTAGTAAGAATATCTAGACGAGAGGGGGTTGCTCGGATGTTGAGCACCTCCACCTCCAACTCTAAAGTTATGGGTTCGAGTAACCAAGAGAGATAAAAGGTGGGAGCCAAGAATAGCTAGACAAGAGGGGGTTGCTCGGATGTTGTGAACACCCTCCACCTCCAGCTCCAAAGTTGTGGGTTCGAGAGAGCTAAAAGATGGGAGCCCATAGGGACGGGCCAAAAAAGAAAATAATAGCAAAAACACTGGGGAAGAACTAGATAACGCTCGACTAAGAACTTGCTTTTATCCCTAATCCTCAATCTCGATATCTTCCTATCTAGGGTCATATTATCGGTAAGGTCCAGGTATGCCATCTCTAGTCATTTTAGGCTTCCAAATTGGTTTCTGCCTCTGTTATGGAGAAACCACTGTGTAAACTTTACATTCAACCAAAAGTTACAAATAATGTGAGCACTCAAAAGTTTGTACACACGTTTCTCAAGTTGAGAATAAATTTCAGTAAGTGAAACCCATCTTTTTAAATCCTTAAGATGCTACAGAAATGTATTTGAAATTTCCAAAGCACAAACTTTACATTTCAATCAAAAGTTTCAAATGATATTGAATACTTAAAAATATTTTTTAAACACGCTTATTCAGTTGGAAAAAAAATTCAGATAAAACATGTATTTGAGAATTTTAGAAAGCTCCAAACCATGTTTGTAAACTTCACATATTATCAAAAGTTCAAATAGTGCAAGACCAAATGCGTTTCTTAAGTTAATGACAAATTACAGATAGGGAACTTAGGTGCCAAGACATGGTCCTATTCTCGGTAAAAGTAAAATCTCCGTCTTTAATTCTATACATTTGTCATTTAGAAACAACAACATACCCAGTGAAATCTCACAAATGAGGTGTAGAAAGGATAGTGTACGCTGACAAGAGTATAAATATATATGAGGGGCAAAACATGATGAAATAGAAAATTCTAATTTTTCTGTGGACTATATGAAAGGTTCAAAAGAAAATACAGTACAAACAGGACATGATCACTTTCTATCCAGTTCAGAGTTACTTCATATTCTAGTGTCTTCTAACTATAAAAATGATCGAATGAATTACTACAACATTTTACACGGATTCAAACATGTTTAACCGAAAATCTACAAGGATTGCAACCTTGAACCAAGAAATTAAAAAGACAAAAAAAGAATCCTAAGCTGCAAATGTACAGATTTTTAGTTAGAATCGAGAATTAGTTGGAAGTCTAACTGGTCCAGCACCAGGTACAGCAGCCGCTCGCCTTTTTCTGAAGAATATTGTTGAACCACTGATAATCAGCAAACCCAGCATAATCACCTACATAATGCAGATCCGAATAAATCACTCAAAATAAGAATTAGACTTATTCCCAATTAATTCCAATAAATATATTTACAGAATCAGAAAGAACTCGTTCTTCAACTCAAGCCACGAGGCTTTTTACAGAGCTGTTCTGCAAGTATAACAGGTCTCCTTTAGACACAAGTGTGGGTGACAGACTCCCTATGATGATTATACTAAAACTTTGGGTGAGTTAGCTGACTTTGAAAGTCTTAGAATTTTCAGTTTGGTCACGTCACACGTGTGAAGAAGGAAATGAACACAGAACGCCGGCAGCATGCCAGCCTCAAATACCATGTTAAGGTCCAAGAAGAAAATGATAAGATCTTCTTATTAGCTTGACTATGCCTAAAGAACTTCCACGTCCAAAAAGAATTAACACCATGCAACTCGTTTATACCTATGCAATATAAGAGAAGCCACTACTTCTAAGGCAAGCTTATAAAATGGTTCATGTTTTTTTTAATTGATAGCAGTGGTGTCCAGACCAACTTGTGCACACCTCAATTATTCAACCGCGTACCTATTGCCTCCCACCAAAACAGGTACTAGGTAACTCTGCCCACCAAGAGAATGATTCATATCACTCATTCAGGAAAAGCAACCCAGGAAGTTTATGAAACAAAATGACTAGGTCAATCGAAAAAAGCTGTAAAACTGACAACTGTTAGAATGACACATAAACAGCAAGGAACGAAATCCAGTAGTGATGCAGACATTGTTCCCCAAAACACGCACGGTCCACTATAATAGAACAAATGAAGTGCTGAGAAATCTTTTAAACACCTCCTGTTCATTGGCTCTTTATCTATAGTGAACAGCAATTGAACTTGTGGATTAATCTTGGACATAGTCAGCACTCAGCAGAGTCTTAGTGTTGTTCTATTAATAAATTTTTAACTTTCTGATAAAAGAAACCTTTTAAACACCTTGGTATTACCGGCAGTCTTCATTTGCATACTGGACATGACGGTGAATTTTTTTTGAAAATGACTGGACATGACAGTGAAATGGAGGCGAAAAATAATAGGATCTCTTTAAAACAGAACTTCAATCTGAATTATCTCTTGACCACACATGACCATCCAACAGGAATCTACGAGAGTTAGGAATAATAAGTCCTCGTAACATTCTCTACATTTTCTGAATACAGATCTTTCAACTATTTCTTTGAATTTTCACGAATTGCAATAGGCCCCTCTGCCTCCATTTAGCTTAGTCAGGGCTTTTACCTAGTTATATTTCTTCACGTTTAGAGAGGAAGCCTCCTTTTCTTGCTTTCAAAGTCCTCCAAGTAACTTCAGTGGTCTTCAATAACAAAAGGAAGAATCTATTACTTCTCTATACCTCAATAAGCACCTTCTTTTTCTTGGAAGTACCTCATAAACTTTCACCATTGAATCTTGTTTAGTTTTCAGGTATTTCTTTACATTGTAGCCCTTCAAAATGAAACAGAGCTTACTGCTTTCCAAGGAAAATTTACCAGCACAAGATTCTAATATATGGTACTCACATCATCTAATTCATCCTATTTCATGCTTCGCTTTTGGCTAGAAGTGAAATAATTTCTGAATACTAAAACCAGCAACTATATTGAACGAAACAGCGAAACAGGTCGCAGAATGTAAATTGGATGATTCTCCACAAGACAGTTTCGTAAAGCAGAAAAAGCATGAACTTACCTCAAACCCAAGAACTGACAGCTTCTCTTCATTTACTGAAAGAACACAGCTCCTATAAGTTATATACGTATGCATTCCACTCTTTGACGTGGATGAATCATCCAGCAAATTTCTTTGTCTTACTGAGGAGGTAAGAGCTTGTTCATTATGCTTCATGACATGTGGCCTTACTGCAGTATAGGTGTCCTCCAGAGCAGATCGGTTCTTCTTTCCTTTATTGTTGTTCACTTCCTTTGAACTAGCTTTAATCTCTACACATTTAAAAGGAATACGATATCCAGTTTCACTGCACCTATACTTTTCATTTTTCTGAAAGAACATAGGGAAACATCACAAATCTAACCTAAAAAATGAAATCTAAACAAGCAGTATCTTAACATCAGTTTGGTTCATTTTTGGTTACTTGAGACAATAACCAATTGCCATTCCCCTTCTCCCTATACAGTTCAATAGGTGTTTCTATTTACTTTCAATAATTTGATAGCTAACTATCTCACTTAATATTCTGTAGCCAAACTAAATTACATTTATGTTGTAGTCATGAGATAGGAGATTTGACAATTTAATCTGTATTTATCTTCGAATAGCAATACATACAACTTTCTACACACAAATTAACACAAGAAACTTGTCATGAATAACTCACAACCGTAGCAATTATCTCTGGATAAATACTAACAACAACAACATACCCATTGTAATCCCACAAGTGGGGACTGGGGAGGTAGAGTGTACGCAGACCTTACCCACCTCGTAGAGATAGAGAGGTTGTTTCTGATAGACACTCGGCTTACATAAAGCATGCCAAACCTTTTAAAAAAGGGGATATGGAAACAATAACAATAACAAAAAAACGTGAAATGGAGAGCATTACACAACAGACAGAAGAAAGAACATTAATGATAACGAATAATGCAATAAAAAAGCTTTAAGCAAAAAGAACATTAATGATAACGAATAATGCAATAAAAAAGCTTTAAGCAAACACTACGGCAATACACCCATCACCACACCGCTTTACCACATCAATCAGTCAACTGCACTTTAAAATGCTCGTATACTAAGCCACATCACAGAAACAGTAAGCAGACCTTGTTTTAACAGCTATTATACAAATCCATTTCCGACAATTTTCCAAACATATCTAATCTTTAACATATCTCTGGAGAAATACTCAGAATTCTAAAACACTCTGTTGATAGTGAATACCGAATAATACAAGTAGTAAACAGTATTGTGTTGTGCAATTTATCACCATAGTATCAATCAACTACAACTCGCTTCCAAACTTGTTAGTATCAATTTATCACCATAATACTGAATCCACTGTTTCCATTAGCTCGATTCAGGCAGATTTTTTTCTAACCAGAAAAATTGAATTCTTCCTAGTTAGTTGCAAGGATCAGCCAGTTAGGAGGTGTGAGAAGTTGGCTGTGGCAGAAGTTAGGAGAGGTAGAGGTTGACCAAAGAAGAACTATGCGAGATAATTAGACAGGACATAAAAACAGTTTCGGCTAACGGAGGAAGGTATGAAGGTCGAGGATTAGGCTAAAAGGTTAGTAGGTACTTGAGTGTTGTCATACTTCTAGTTGCATGATTTAGGTATTGTGTAGCTTCTTTTCTCCAATGTGTATTAATATCTATTTTTTTAATGACCGCGGTATCTAAGCCAGCTTTGCACCTTGACTAATTCCACCGAATACCTGTCACCTCCCACCAGCAACAGGTACCAGTTAACTCTGTCATGGTTCTCAATCCACTTCATTGACCACTAGGCTACACCCTTGTGTGCATGTGTTACTACAATTGTTTTGTACATTGCTATTTTGTTGTCGCTTTTCGCTAAAAGTCTACGTACCCCAACCACTCTACACTAGTATGTTGTCTTTGTTGTTGTTGTAGTTGATCACATAAATCTACAAACAAACACGCTGCAGCTAACTCAACATTAAAATCAAAACTGAAAAACTCATAGGAAAGAAGAGAGAAAAACCTTTTCGGATATGGAACAAGGAAGACAAGGACCAGAAGGAGAACAATCATAAGTGATATTTGTACCAATTGGCTTCTCTTTAAAGCTCATCAAATATCTCCGCCCTACTTGTTTCGCTTCGCTATTAGAGATCGCATCGAGTTCTAACGATAAATTTGGAGATGATGAGGCTAAAACGAAGAAGAAGGAGGAGCAGGAAACGACGATGATGAAGAGATAAATCGCCCGCGAAAATGGAGAATCCATTGAATTCCGATTGTGGAGATCTCCCTTTTCCGGTTTCTGAAATTCCCACATCTCCTCTAAGTTTATGTATATTGTATTACATACCCTATAGTTTGTGTAAATATCTACCCCACCTATTTTGAATGAATTGGCAAGGAATTTAGGAAAATAAAGAAATTTTTGAATCTTGTGATTTTAAATTAAAGTTATGTTAAATATATCAAAATGTCCTTTAATTTTGTGGTCTTAAACATGTTACGTGGAAAGTTGAATTAAAGTGTTGCTAAAAAAGAAAATGATCATCCTTTTTAAAATAGATTAAAAAGAAAAGTAAGTCATTCTTTTTGAAATAGAGAGGGTATTTAGAACTCAGACTTCCCCCTTCAACTTTTCTATGACCTATTAACATTAAAGGGTCGTACGTATAATTTCGGGATAAAATTTGAAATTAACTCTATTTTATATTTGGTATGAGGTATTAACTAATTTCGAGACTATTTATCCAATCATTTGTGTTAAATTGGTGGGATTTCGATAGAGTCACTATAACCGTTAATGGGATAACAATCATTCGACTGATTGCTCTTGTCTTTCCTTTGCTAGTTACACTTGTTCAACACTGCTTCAATTATACCCTTCTAAAAGGAATATCAGCTCTAACAATACCATCGTTGTCTACCAAAACAATCAGAAATGTTTCAAAAAAGGTGGGCATTATCCCATATGAAAGTTGCAATAAAATAGTCCACGAAATATCCATGTTGATTCAATCCCGTGTACCAAATGATTCTTAAGTTTGATATGTGAGTTATTAATTAATAAAGTTTGGGATTAACTTTTATCATATATTTGGTGTGAGATATTGAGACATTTTCCTAGTTTAATGTCCTAATTTAGTATGCTCTAATTTTATTATGAGATAAAAGTGACTATGAAAAGATGGGCATATAGTGCTAAGTGTGCAACTTAACGATCAATAAGATAATAGAAAATCCTAATGGATCATTCTTTAAATTCTAATAAAAATAGAAAATGTACTCCCTCCGTTTTTAAAAAAATGACTCTTTTTTTTTGATAATATTTTAATTACAACTTTTCATATGGCATGTGTAAGACTACTAGATTAAAAGACATTTTGGTACATTTGACATTACTTTAATTTAAGTCCACAAGATTCAAAATTCTTCTTTATTTTCTTAAACTCTGTGTCAAATCAAAATAGGTCATTCTTTTTTAAACGAGGAAGTATTTGATTTTTGCTGGCAAATACTCAATAAAATATGTAAAGTGTCTGTAAATTGATCAATCTTGGTTTCACGTTGATGGAATTTAATTTATTTTGACGATTAAAAATCATATAATATCCATCAACTAATCACAATTTAACTGGACCAATTTAAGTGTATGTTCTAAGTTGTACAGTTTTAGAGTAGGAAAATAAGAATATATATAAAGAATTTTCTTGTTTTATGACATTATGATTATTATGCCTTTTATCTGAAACTTCTATTTAAATCGTACAAAGTGCTATATTAAGTTGGTTAAAAATTATCTTGGCCTACCAGTAACTTCTAAGAAATAGTCTACAGTAGAATGTCACACACTGACCGGGAAAATTACTGCTCCCTGTTCCTTTTTACAGGCTTCCTTTTTTTTTTTTTAGAACTCGCGATCAAAATGAGCCATGATATGGCTAAAGTGACCAAAATAAGCCACTATTTTATTTTATTACCAAAATAGACTAGACGCCATTTTTTTCAGCATTTTATACCAATTTTTTGACGGAATCGTTAACTCCCAAACTGTTCGAAAAGATGACGTAAAGCGCCGGAAAAAGTAGCACTTTACAAAACGCTACTTTTACCGGCGTTTTATCTAAAAAATAATGTAAAACGCCGGAAAAAGTAGCACTTTACAAAATGCTACTTTTTCTGGCATTTTATAAAAAGCCATTAATTATGGCATTTTGTACTAAAAATAATTGAAAAGATGACGTAAAGTAGCACTCAATTTAATCTGATTCCTTTGTCTTAAATTATTTGTTGTATTTTCTTAAATTATATTAATTAGTAGGTATATTTGACAACTTAACCTCATTTATTTCATAAGATATAGTCTCTATTTATTAAGTACTAGTACACTTATCCGCGCTTCGCGCGGTTAAATTAATAAAGAATTTCTTATTCTAACCTCTGAATATTAAAAATAACGCTATTAATGCAGTCACATTATTTGAAAAAATATTTTTATCTGATTACATATAAAATAGTTTTAATCTATTTCTTTGCTTTAAATGTTATGCATTTCTACTTAGAAAAAATTGTTATAAACACTAAATTTTGATCCTTCCAATTATTTTCTTAAAATTAAAATTTCTACATAAATGTTTTTAAGAGCTTTCTTTTCAAATTTTTAGAAATTTAACAGAGAAAAAGCAAAAGAAGAATTGTTTTCATTTGATAATATTTTAATTACTTTAAAACAAATCCCCCTTTTCCTTAAGAAATTGCATGCCTTTTCTCCTTTTTTTCAATTTTTATTAGTTATCTTTCCCCCCATTGTTTTTCATTTTAATAAATTCCTCTCATGTAATTCTATACATTATATTCCTTATATTCATTTTGACTTTATTTTTTGGTATCCATATTTTCTCTTTCTTTTCAATTTCTTTACCTTTGTTTGTATTTTAAAATTTTATTCCTTAGTTTTTTTTCTCGTACTCATACTTTTCAATTTCTCCAAAAAGTTAAAAATTATTATCAAGTTTTTTTTTTTTCTGAAATAACCAAGTCACTTTAATCATGCATATATAACTTTGGTCTTAAAATAAAAGTTTGATATTTACCAAAATATATTATACCATAACACAATTTTTTTTTCCGTCTTTTCTTTTATTTGCCGTATTTATACCCTTTCAAAACATTAGAAATTGTTTCCTTCTTTGAATAACCAAATAACTTCTTCAATTAATTTTATGGAAAATTCAAAATATTATTGACCCTTGATTAATTTCTCCTATCATTACAATACATCATCACTTTCTCTTTAATTCATCAATAAAAAAGTCACAAAAAAAAAGTATGAAGGACACATATCCATAACCACCGACAGAAGCATATATGATTTAAAAATACTATAAAAACCGACTTCAAGATAGGGCATTTTTAACCCTTCTAAAAGATAAATCTATTACATTTGAATTCAAACTATAAGTCTATAACTACGTACAATTTTACAACAAACTAAAAGACTAAAATAAATTATATATGTATCTAATAATAGCGTACTCATCAAGCTTGCATACGATGAATACTTCTCGTAAATAAGGCCATATACCATGCTTTTCCTCTTATATGAAAATTATGCACCAAAATCATATATAAAATTTGATTAATCAACTCAAAATAAGACATAAAAAGAACAGGAGAAGGAGAACTTTATGTAAAGAGAAATTCAAATAAAAATGAGTGAAATGATAACAATGAAAAATAAGGAGAAAAAAGTTATTATGCCATAGAAAGGGAGAAAGTTATGTAATGAAAAGGATGTGTTTTAGTATTTATAGTTACCAAAATGATAAGTAACCTAACATGAATATAGGAAATTAATGTACATTTATATAATTATAATTAAATGAGTATTAAATGTATTGATTGTGATGGGAGTTATGTTAGATGGACAACTGAAGAAAATTTTTAAAAGAAAAAAGAAAAAAGAAAAAAATAGGGGAAGATTAAGATAAATAATACAAATTTGAAACGTACAAAGAAAACATATTTAAGGAAACTTATAAATAAAAATAGTTATTATTGCATTGAAGGAAAGAACAAATGGTACTTACAACGTCACATACGGAAAGTAGAGGGTCTTAGCAATCGTGATTAATAGTGGTCATTACTATTATTATTAATACTAATTAGTAATATCTTAATGGTTGCATTGAAGTAGTTTATTTCTCATGAATTTTCTTTGCTTTTTAATTAGAAAATTGAAAAAAAAAAATCAAAAAATTGAGAAAAAAGATAAATCCAAATACTGCTCATAGAGAGCGCCACGTCAGCGGGTTGAACATTCTCCTTTATTAATATATATAGATTACTCTATTGAAGCATGTTTAGGTGGGATTGTAAAATGTATCTTCTTCTTTATTTCTTTGTGAAAGGTGGTTATAATTAAGAAAAAGTCACAGATCGCACCTTGTAGTTGTTAGGAAAAATCATTTACGCACTCAAATCAAAGATTAATATACAAGAATATATGTGTGTGTAAGAAGTTCAAAATAATCTAATTGAATAATTGATCATCACAACCTCAACCTCCAAAACTAGCCTATATATGAAATTCAACATGCATATTCAGGTTCTTAGTGCAACTTGGGAGTTCAATCCAACTCGATCCGTCCATTTGCACAATACTAATTAATAGCCATTCATTCAAGCAACTCGACACCTAATAATCCTTGAAAATATATATTATTACAAGCGCGAAAATTGTGAGTTGATAGATGTAGAAAAAAAACAAAGTCTAAAAAGCCTAATTCTAGCTAGAGCAACTGATCAAATAATATATAATCAGATCAAAGATTTACACAAAAATATATGTAAAAAGGTTCAAAAGTCAAATCTAATCATCACAACATCAACCTCCAAAACTAGCCTATAATATAAAATTCAACATGCATCCAGCTTCATAGTGCAACTTGGGAATTGAAATTTCCTTATTGAATCTCTTATCATCCATTTTCGTCTAATCAATTTTCAACCCATTCATATCTGATCCGATCCATTCATTTGAAAAGCACTAATTAATTGTCATTCATTCAAGCAACTCGACCCTAATAATTCTTGGAAATATATATTTTCAATTATTTTTAGTACAAAATGCCATAATTAATGGCTTTTTACAAAATGCCGGAAAAAGTAGCATTTTGTAAAGTGCTACTTTTTTCGGCATTTTACATTATTTTTTAGAGAAAACGCCGATAAAAGTAGCGTTTTGTAAAGTGCTATTTTTTTCGGCGCTTTACGTCATCTTTTCGAACAGTTTGGGAGTTAACGGTTCCGTCAAAAAATTGGTACAAAACGCTGGAAAAAATGGCGTCTAGCCTATTTTGGTAACAAAATAAAACAGTGGCTTGTTTTGGTCACTTTAGCCATATCATGACTCATTTTGGTCGCGAGTTCTTTTTTTTAAGTCAAACACTATAAATTTTGATCAATATTTTTAAATGTATTTCTTAATCGAATCAAAAAGAAATTTACAATTTATAGTACTTTTTATATGGTTTTTGAATATTTAAATTTTAATTTAAAAAAATTAACTTAATCTAATCTAATTTAGCTTTGAAATTTAGTCAAATTGACTCATGAAAAACGAAAAAACGAAGGAAGCATATAAAAAGAAATGAAGTAATCGGATCTAAACAGGCTATGGAAGGCAGTTGTCCTATGCAAGAAGGATACAAATAATTTCATCTATTTTCTTCTCTGCGTACAACTTTTGGGGGCAGTGCTTATACTCCTTTAAAGTGTACTAAGGGTGATTCATAGGAGGTTTAGAGAATTTTTATCGGTTGCGTCAGAAGGTCAAAGGAAAGTGCCTTTAGCGGAGTGGGATACTATTTGTACTCCAAAGAAATGTGGCGGGCTTGATATCGTCAAATTTGAAATTTTGCTTTTGTTCGAAACTACTTGGGCAACTGATAGTGAAGAAGGATGTTTTTGCGGGTGAAATGGGTCCATGAGGTGTATATAAAAATTAACAGAGATATTTGGGGTAGCACACCACCTCAGGATTGCAATTGGTATTAGAAGAAATTAAATTCTTTGCATACTGAGATGGTACAATGGTACACAAACTGACAAAAGGGGTATACAAGTTGACAAACAATGGCATATACTCAGTTCCAAGTAGTTACATTGCTATGTTGAGTACCCTTACTAGACTAAGGGAGACAGATCTACTATGGAGTTCAATCATGCTACCAAAACAAAGAGTAATCATGCAGTTAGCCTACAAGACAAGTTGCTTACTAAGGAGAGAATGCATAAGCTGAACACATATGTATCCCTGAGGAATGCTGTCTATATGCTGAAGATGAAGTTGAAACTGTTCATCATCTATTTGTTGATTGTTAACGGGTCTATAAAGTAAGGAATGCAATTTCATCATGGGCGGAGATAAGATTCCAAAGAAAGCTGCTAGACAAAGTCTACAATGGATAAAAGGAAGAAGATGGAAGCAACTCAAGAAGGAAATAGTTGCTGCAAACTGTGGAGCTATAATATACTACACATGACACGCAAGAAGCTGAAAACTTTTCAGATATATACGTATAAATAGTGAGGTTATAATTACACAAATACAAAAGGAATTGAAGAAAAGAGTGACTATGGTAATAAATTCTAGGCAAGCTAGGAATTGTCAGATTTTGATTCATAGATTTTGTACTTAATTTTGTAAGGAAGGAGAGATGTTTAGGTTCTGTTCCTGAGATCTGGATGCTCACCTGCAATCTTCCTAGAAGGGGGCAGAAGCACTATATGCTCTTAGTTTGTAATTCTCTTTTGTTGGTATATGTCATATGGTAATATTCACAGTTTATTAAAAAAAAAGGTTGCTTAAAAATTACTTGATTTTCCTATGTGATGCCTTAATTGGTGTGAAAATTCACTACAGTATAATCAAATTTACTTTATAAGTGCAACTTCACAGATTGTTGCATAATTTCAGTTAGCAACTAAATTGACCCAAAATATGTCTTGATGTTGGTCCAACATGACTTTATTAGTCTTTTGTTAGGTTTTGTGTGAAATAGTATAGCTTTTACCAATTAAATAACAAGAAGGGCATGACTGAGAAACTAGTAACAGAACAAACATTGTGAATTTCTCATATTTTAAGGATATTTTTAATCTTTCTTTTGTATTTTTAATTTTTTATTATTGAAACCCCTTGTAAAAATTGGAGGAAAAAGAAAACAAAATTTCTTCTTGTATTCTCTGAATACACAATGCCCCTATTTATACAAATTTTTCCAACCGACCTATATACATTAAATAAACCCTAAGCTAATTACATAATAAAATAGAGGAAAGAAAATATTATGTACATACTAAAAAGGAAAAAAAATCTCTACTTCATACATAGAATATTTTGTGTAATTGGTCAACTATAAGCTGAAAAATACTTTCAGCAGTAAGCTGAAAAATCCCACAGCAGTTGGGCCTTCTTCCATTGTGAAATAATTGGGCCTCTTCACATACCCACTTGTGGAGGCCCAAACCCGATAGGGTCATGACATAAAGGGACTCAAAATGTCCCAAATCAGATTCTTCTCCATTCATTTAGGAAACCAAGTATACACAAAAGTGAAGCTACTGCACATCACAAAAATGAAGAATGGAGCTTCAGAAATGGAGCAAGCACTTAATCCCAACACCCCCCCTCAAGTTGGGGGTGTGGAAGAGACACCCAACTTGCCGAGATGTTGGTGATGCAACGGCCCTGTCAATGGCTTAGTGAAAATATCGGCGAGCTGGGAAGCGGACTTTACAAACGACAGTGAGATTAGTCCGGCCAGGTACTGTTGACGGACGAAGTGGCAGTCAATCTCAACATGCTTCGTCCGTTCATGAAAAACGGGATTTTTGGCAATATGAATGGCGGCTAGACTGTCAGAGTGAAGGGGTACCGGCAAGGGGATTGATATTCCGAGATCTTCGAAAAGGCGAACTAGCCAGGTAAGCTCGGCAACTACCCTTCGCATAGATCGATATTCAGCCTCAGCCGAGCTTAGAGAGATTGATGTTTGTTTTTTCGATTTCCATGAAATAGGAGACAAACCAAGGGAAATGTAAAACCCACTTACTGATTTTCTCGAATCTGGACAGGTACCCCAGTCGGAGTCACAAAAAGCCATTAATTCAAAAGAAGCGGAAGCAGACATGAATATACCAAGACCCGGATCGGTGAGCAGATAACGAAGTACCCTTAATGCAGCTTTAAGATGAGGTTCCCGTGGATCCTGCATAAATTGACTCAGATGTTGCACTGTGAATGACAAATCAGGCCTGGTATGTGTTAGATAATTGAGTTTGCCCAATAAATGTCTGTATAGAGTAGGATCTTGAATAGGATCCCCTTGATTAGCCTGTAATTTGATACTACAATCCAAAGGTGAAGAAACAGGAGATAAATGAAGAGTATCAAATTCCTGTAATAAATCTAGTGTGAATTTTCTTTGGGAAATGAGCATCCCTGTAGGTTCTCGAACAACTTCCATGCCAAGAAAAAAATGCAATGGACCAAGATCCTTGATTTTGAACTCCTTGTCTAAAAATAATTTTAAAGCCTGTAATTCACCCTCATTATTCCCTGTCAATAATATGTCATCTACATACACTGCCACAATAGAGATAGAATCACCAGACTTCTTAAAGAAAAGAGAATAATCATTGAGGGAATGACTGAAACCTTTGAAATTAAGAGCAGAGGTGAGTTTAGCATACCACTGCCTGGATGCTTGTTTAAGCCCATAAATAGATTTCTTCAGCAAACAAACATGATTTGGAGAGGGTGGTGTAACACCAGGTGGGAATTTCATATAAACTTCTTCATGGAGATCACCATGAAGAAAAGCATTATTAACATCTAATTGAAAAACTCCCCAGTTATTCTTTAATGCAATGGCTAAAATGCACCTGATAGTAGTCATCTTCACTACTGGGGAGAAAGTTTCATTATAATCAATACCTTCTCTTTGCACATCACCTCTAATGACTAATCTAGCCTTTAGTCTTTCAATGCTTCCATCAGAATTCTTCTTCACTTTATAGACTCATTTAGAAGGCAGTGCCTTCTTTCCAGTAGGAAGAATAATAACATCCCATGTGTTGTTCAACTGTAAGGCTGCAAGTTCTTTATCCATGGCTTCTTGCCAGCCTGGATGATGTGCTGCCTGAATATAATTAACAGGTTCTTGTATACTAGAAATAGAGTTGAGCATGACTTGATTATTAGAAGATAAATCACTAAAGGATAGAGAAGTAGGAATAACAGGACTAAGAAAACATGTAGAAGTCACCTCTGTAAGATGAAGAGCATTACAAATATAATCCTCTAAATAATCAGGCTTCTTATGATTCCTAGAGGATTTTCTGACTATACTTTGAACAATAGGCAATGGAGGAGAAGAACTCAGAGTTACATCAGAATTGAAAACTGTAGATGAAACATCATTGGACTTAGATGGACTAGATGGAGATTCTGGGATAGTTGGAGTTATAGGAGTAGTACCATATTCAGAAGCAGAAACTGAGGACGGAAAAGAGGAAATTGGTAAAAAATTAGTAGAATTAGATATACCAGAAGGAAATAGAGTTGTTTGCAAAACACACTTAGAAAGAAAAGGAAAGTATTCTTCATGAAAAACTATATCCCTAGAAACTGTAATTTTCTTTGTTTGCAGATTCAATACCTTATAACCCTTTTTTCCATAGGGATATCCTATGAACACACAAGGTGTGGCTTTAGGATCAAATTTAGTCCTATGTAAAGGTAGAGTAGAAACAAAACACAAGCAACCAAAACATTTTAAATGATTATAGGATGGTTTAATCTTGAATAGAATCTCAAAAGGAGTTTTGGAATTCAAGACACTTGAAGGAAATCTGTTTATAAGATAGGTTGCAGTTAAAAGACATTCCCCCCAATAACTGATAGGAAGGTGAGATTGAAATAAGAGAGCTCTTGATGTTTCCAACAAGTGTTTATGTTTTCTTTCCACCACTCCATTCTGTTGTGGGGTATAAACACAAGTTGTTTGATGAATAATTCCTTTAGAAAGAAAAAAATCAGAATGTTCCTTTCTACTACCTAATTCAAAAGCATTATCAGTTCTTATAATTTTAACCTTGGAATTGAACTGTCTTTCTACCATAGAGAGAAAAGATTGTAGTATAGGGAAAGCATTAGATTTGTTACTCAGGAGGTGTGTCCAAGTAGCTCTACTAAAATCATCTACTATTGTAAGAAAATATCTAAAACCATCATGTGTAGTAGTTTTATAAGGACCCCAAGTATCCACATGTATTAGATCAAAAATAGCTTTGGTGGAGATAGTACTAGAAGGAAAAGATAACTTTGATTGTCTTGCCATAGGACAAATAACACAAGGTGAAGAAAAATTTGAACAAGATGCAGGAACCGAAAAAACTTTCTTCATATTACTTTTTGGCATATGGCCTAATCTATAGTGCCATAGTTTTTCCTTTACATTTGAATCAAAATAACTTGAACTAGAAACAAATTTATCTCCTAAAGAACTAGAAAAAAATAAACTACGAGGACTGGAATTTGGTAGGCTCTTTGTAGAAACTTCTGGCTGACTTGTCTTGAGTATGTATAGACCTTCTTGCTCTTTACCAATCACCTGAGGGCTCTTCAGTGAAGGGCCCTGCAATATGAAACAAGTATTAGGAGTGAAAAGAACAAATTTCTCAAGTTGTTGACACAATTTATGAATAGAAATCAGATTGAACCTAAAAGAAGGAATATATAGAACATTTTGAAGGACCAGATCATTTAAGAGAGAAACAGATCCTGAATAAGTAACCTTTACTTTGTGAGAATTAGGAAGAGTTACTATAACAGGTTTAGGAAGAGGATTTAAATTAGTGAAGAAGCTTCTATCAAAAGTCATATGCTCAGATGCTCCACTATCTAATATCCAAGAATTACCATCAATTTTAAACAAACCAGCATAAGTATTAGTCATACCAGCACATGTTATGTTTGCGACTGCCTCAACTGATCCTCCATTTTTCTGATTCATCTTCTGCAAAAGTTGTAAAAGTTGTGCAACATTTTCTTGACTCAAAGAGTTAACATCTGCGGCAACATGTTGAGATCCTTCCCCTGTGTTAAAAACATTACCAGCTACAGGTCCCTTTTGATATTTTTTAGATCTGGTGAATTTGAAATCAGAGGGAAAACCATGGATCTTATAACAGTGATCAATGTCATGTCCTATTTTTTTGCAGTAATTACAAACCAGAGAGTTTTTCTTGACGAGATTTCCAGATTGAATTTTATGTTCATTAAACTTCCTTTCTCCACCATTTGCAACAAAGAAAGAGGCTGATTCTCCTGGATATGCAGGAGTGACATGAATCTCCCTTTGTTTTTCATCTTGAATAACAAGGGAGTAAGCCTGACCAATAGAGGGAAGAGGGGAAGATAATAAAATGTTACTCCTAACCCCTATAAAAGTGTCGTTTAGACCCATAAGAAATTGAAGCAACCTTTCATCTTGGTGAGCTTTGACACTCTTTTCTCTTGCTCCACATTCACATTCACAATTACAAGCAGAAAAAGTGTTTAGTGCATCTAACTCATCCCATAGACTTTTCATTTTTGTAAAATAAGTAGAAATACTGGAATTTCCTTGCACTACAGCATTTAACTCCTTTTGAAGTTGGAACAATTTTGCACCACTTGCCTGACCAAATCTATCTTCAAGGTCAGACCATAAAACTTTGGCACTTTTCGAGTAAAGAACAGATTCAGCAATTTCTTTGGACAGAGAATTAAGCAACCATGACAATACCATGTCATTGCACCTTGTCCATGCTTTTTGAAGAGTTTTATCAGCAGGAAAAGCCAGAGATCCATCAATGAATCCTAGTTTGTTTTTAGCTGAAAGTGCAATAATAATAGCCCTTCTCCAGCCACCATAACTCCTACCATCAAAGGCAGTGGAGACAAGGTTCATGCCGGGATAATCAGAAGGGTGAATGTAGAAAGCATGTGATGAATCTACTGCATTAGTTGCAGTTATTGCATCATGCTTTTCAGTGATTTTGTTAATTTCAGAATCAGACATATTAGGCAAATATTAAATAGAATTAAAAAAAATAGAACAAGAAGAGAAGAACTGGACAAAATTATAAAGCAATTTAACACTGCTCTGATACCATGTAAAAATTGGAGGAAAAAGAAAACAAAATTTCTTCTTGTATTCTCTGAATACACAATGCCCCTATTTATACAAATTTTTCCAACCGACCTATATACATTAAATAAACCCTAAGCTAATTACATAATAAAATAGAGGAAAGAAAATATTATGTACATACTAAAAAGGAAAAAAAATCTCTACTTCATACATAGAATATTTTGTGTAATTGGTCAACTATAAGCTGAAAAATACTTTCAGCAGTAAGCTGAAAAATCCCACAGCAGTTGGGCCTTCTTCCATTGTGAAATAATTGGGCCTCTTCACATACCCACTTGTGGAGGCCCAAACCCGATAGGGTCATGACATAAAGGGACTCAAAATGTCCCAAATCAGATTCTTCTCCATTCATTTAGGAAACCAAGTATACACAAAAGTGAAGCTACTGCACATCACAAAAATGAAGAATGGAGCTTCAGAAATGGAGCAAGCACTTAATCCCAACACAGGAGACCCGCAATTACTATTCTTTGAGTATGTACCGATAAATTAGCTATCCGCTTTTATGTAATAGCTTATAAATACATAGAAGATGTAAATCACATTCGACAAAATTCGGTGTGACGAACTCGATTGAAAAGGCACTGATAGAAAAAATTAATCTCTAACCTCTCTTACAGGAGGATATTACCTACTCACCAACTCAGCCACCTTATGAATCTGTGTCTTTTTAAATTCATTTTCTTTTTTTTTTTATACATTTTTACAAAAGCCACAACTAGAGGCCACAACAAAAAGCATCAAAAACAGAAGAAAATAGAAAACAAGGAAGAGAAAGAAAAAAAAAACAAGAAAACAAGGGAGAAAGGAAGGGAAAGAGACACTGACTTTCACATGGTAGATTAGATAAAAAGGGACACCATTTTTATTAATTTTATTTTGTGGTCCATAGAAGAAACTGTTGACCAATCTAATCTTTTCAACTCCAGGACAAACCATAAATAATATCACGAGACTTCCATGTTTTTAGGTCGGAAGTAAGTAGTATTCCCTTTTCTTTATTATTGTTGTCCTTTGCCTTTTTACTCAATTTTGACCCTTGTATTCTTCCTACAATTATGTCACTTTTATTGTTTGGAAAAAGGTTATGTCTACTGAGAAATGTTGTCATGTAATGCAACCACAGTTACTAAACTATCTTGTGGGGGGCGATCGATGATACTTAAACTATCTTGTGGGGGCGATCGATAATACTTACTGAGTATGTGTTTATGTACTCGTACTTAGTTGTTGTACTTTGTGCAGATACTAATTGTTGGTACCAATAGAGCCTGAGGGTGAGCTAGGAGCTACTTGGAGATTGTCGTGGTGAGATGCTTGGTCCATTTCGTAGTGCCTTGGAGTTTCCTTCTATTTTCCCTTTTATGTTTCATAAGTTGATCCGAATAATGGTGGAGTCAAGATTTTAACTAAGGAGATTTAGGATATAAACAAAAATCAAGAAGATTCAACATCCCCTATATATACACATAAAAAATATATATCTTTGATGTTATTATAAAATATAATTTTCGACGAAATTAGATGAACCCTTTTGCTCCCAACTCCCCCATGGATCCAAACACCACTGTCATATAATAATGATTGAAAAGAAAAAAAAAAGCTTTTGGAAAGCAGTAGTCCACATGCAAAGCAAGTAACACCAAATGCAAACAAACCAAACAAGAAATGGCTGGCCTTACTAGTTACCATCTTAGCTGTCAATGAATAGCTAGAAATAGAATACCACATAAATGTTGGCAATTACCTGAGAAGTTGATGACTGAATTAGACTCAGGTCATTTCCACAAATGGAACAATGAAAAAGACATACACCAAAATTACAAGTTTACAACTAACAAGGATCATTCTAATCACCAAGATTACTAATAAGTTAATAAGCAAAGAAGCTACTTAACATGAGATATGGAAAACCACTTTGTAATGTGATGAACTGTTACTTCACCTAAACTCGTGTTTGATCATAGATTTTGAAAAATTATCTTCAAATTGATATCAAAATTTGATCTTCAAATGTTTTCAAGTTTCCAAGAACTGACTCACTAGTTCTTTTTGGACTTCCACTCACAAAACTTCAAATTGTTTCCAAGTAAAATACATGTCCAAAGACAACTTTAAAAACTCAAACTTTCAAGTTTCAACTTTAAAATTTATGGCTATACGGGAGTTAAGTACTCATTCACAACTGAATGATTTAAACATAGATTGACTAAAATTGTATCCAGAAAGTACAAAGATCATGCATTTACTTCTCAAACTATACAGAGTTATCAATAGATGACCAAGGACATGTTCAAAGAGGAACAACCTTCAGTCTCAAGTACAAGTGCCATAACTAGAATATTAAAAAATTAGAAACATTTGTCTAATAATTTCATGCTATAAACTAATCTTTATGATCATGATTTTGCTTGGTCAAGTTGATTGGAAATTCATCAAAGTGTTCAGAAAAACAATGTTCTTTCACCATGCTCTTCAAGGACTGGTACACTGTGTACATGGAAGGTCTATCTTTCGGCCTTGAAACCACACAAGAACATGCAATTTGAAGAACTCGTAAAATTTCATCATCTTGACCACTTCCAGCAAAAGACTTGTCAATCGCGTCCTTACTTTGACCCGAGCTTGACATCTGATTAACCCAATCGACTAAACTACCTTTGAATCCCTCCTCTGCATTTCCTGAACCAAGAGGCTTCCGCCCTGTCACCAACTCAAGCAGCACTACGCCAAAACTATACACATCCCCTTTCATTGAAGCAACCAATGTGCTCGAATACTCAGGAGCCACATAACCAAACTCTCCCAAATCCCCATTAACAAACGAACTATCATTTGAATCAGCAGAACCAATAAGCCTTGCAAGCCCAAAATCCGTTATCCTAGCATCAAAATCATCGTCTACAAGAATCACATTCGAGCTAAGATATTGATGCAAATACGGCGGTTGACATCCATGGTGAAGCCAAGCAAGTCCTCTAGCTGCACCAGCCGCAATCCTAACCCTTGCTGGCCAACCAACCTCACAACAATTACCATTCCTAACCCCAATACCGACATTACCATGTAAAAGTGAATACAAACTTCCATTCTGCATATGCTTATACACCAAAAGCCTTTCGATATCAACAATACAAAACCCCAATAAAGGCACTAAATTTGGATGTCTAAGTTGTCCTAATCTATTCATCTCAGACCTAAACTGTTTTTCACTCAACTTACAACTACTCAACCTTTTAATAGCCAATGCAGATCCATCAACCAACATAGCTTTATAAGACACACCAGTCCTAGTTGAAATAACAATATTATCATTATCAAATGAATTTGTAGCTAACAATAAATCATTCAACTTTATCTTATTTATCGGTTTTTGAAACAATGTCACCTGAACAAGCTTGTAACCTCTCAACTTTTCAACCCAATCATTGTTCCTACCTCCACCCTTACCATCGCCAAGTTCTCTATCGTTCTTGATTGGCTGTACCAAAAACCACCTCCAAATCCCAAATCCAAGAATCAATGAAACAGCAGCACCAACAACACCAGCAGCAATAATAACAACAAGACTCTTGTAACTCAACTTACTACATTTCACTCCAAGTGGTTTCCCACAAAGCCCATCATTCCCCTCGAAACCATCCTTGGAAAACCGGTTCAAATCATCCGGTATCGAACCTGAAAGACCATTGTTCCCCACACTGAACCGTTTCAACCGGTCCAACAAGCCAATCTCATAAGGAATAGTCCCTCTAATTTTGTTATCATTAAGCAAAAGGGTGTTCAAGAATTTGCAGCTACTAAACTCAGGTGGCAAAGAACCGGAAAAAGAATTACTAGATAGATCAAGATTAACAAGATAAGGTAACCAAGAACAGATTTGAACTGGGATCGAACCAGAAAGTTCGTTACCCGAAAGATCAAGGGATTGAAGAGAAGTACAGTAACGGAGAGCTGATGGGAGTGAACCGGATAGTGACATGGAAGGGAGTTGAAGAGAGATGAGTCGGTTTTCTTTTTCATTCCAACAAGAGACACCAACAAGTTTACATATTGATGCTACTGATGTGTTGGTAAATGACCATGATGAAAGCTTGTTCAGAGGGTCTAAAAGGGAGGATTTTATGCCTTGTAGACATTTGATATCATTTTCAATGGAGAAAGATGGGGGGAGAATGAGGAGGAGGAGGAGGAGAGTGAGGAAGAAGATGGGGGTGGTTGATTTTGGTGACATGGTGGGTGGGGTGGTTGAGGGGGGTGGGGGAGTGAAGTGAGGAAGGAATTTTAGGAGGAAGGAGGAGGAGGAGGGGGAGAAATGGAAAAGGATGTGTGTGTCATTTGACTGAGAGGTTTGAAATGACTAAAGACTCAGAAATTGGGAATTTTGGTAGTGAGAAAAAGACAATGGAGAGAGGAGTGAGGACTATGTTAGCGCTCCTTTGGTTGAGAACAAGTTATCTCGCTACTATTATTCCTTCTTTAATATAGGAAAGAAATAATATTATAATTTTGAGATAATTATTTTCGTGATAAATTATTTATTTAATAAACATGGAATAAATTTATTTTAAAATTAATTATTTCTTATTTATTTTCGTGATAAATTATTTATTTAATAAACATGGAATAAATTCATTTTAAAATTAATTATTTCTTATTTCTCATATCAAACGAGCCCTTAATGGCATATTGATTAATGAGGAAATAGCTCCGGAGACTCTTATACTTGACTTGAATTATCAACTGGATCCTTTTTATTTATGATTTTATTAATTGAACACTTAAATCCAATGAAACTCAATCTTTTAAGCACCTCAGATTGTTGATAAAGCCGTTGGATTGGAAAAAGGGTTAAGAGGATGAATTTCATTGGGTTTAAGTGTACAATTGGTAAGTCGTGAGTAGAAAAGTCCAGTTGACAATTCGAGTCAAGGATAAAGGTCTCCCAAACTATTTCGCCTTAATTAATTGATGTAAAGATATTGTATATGTTTAATTAAGGAGTGTTTGACCATGAAAATTGGGAAATTTAAGAAACATATTTTTTATTTTTAATATAAAAAATGATATACTATATTTGAAAATTAGAGTTATGTTTGATTATTAATACAAATTGAGATTATTTTTAAAAAATTTTATGAGCGATTTGAGAATTTATGTTTAAACATGATTTCAGAATTCAACTCATGAATAAAAAAAACCAGAAAAATTCATGGTCAAACAACCACTAATTAATGTTGAATCTGAAAGATTTATTTAAAGATAAACTCATGCTTATATTGTTTTAGTTCATTCATAGCATGTGATAAGTATTTTTTTCATATGATTACCTAAATAGATTTTGAAGATAATTGAAAAAACTTATGGTTTAATGGAAGCTTAATCTTGTAAATAGATTGTTGAATCTGACTTATTTGCCTAAAGCTGTCAAATGTGTTGAAGTGAAGAATGCAGATTTGGCCCTATTTCATTCAGCCCAACACAGACTGGTGATCCAAAAATACTCTTTGCCTACTACAGTATTATATTAGGAAACTTACATAAATCCCAACAAATTTACCCCTAATTACTTCTTATCCCTACTTTTGACAATATTACATATAATCCCTGATTTTATTTTTTCGGATACATAATTTGACACCTGATACATCCTAACAGATGCATCCTAAAATGAAGTTAATGTGCGTAAAAAAGGAAAAAAACGGAAATCTTCTTAATTGATGAGCAAATCACACACATCGGTTGTAATGTAATTTCAAAATCCCTAGAAAAACATAACTAGTTAAAATTTTGGTATTCAAAAGACAAGGAGCGTCATTCTTCTTATAGAAATAAGCTTGTCCTCTCTTATCTTTTTGTTGCAGCTCTTTAAAATATTCTAGAATTTTAGCCTTGCAAAAACTGTCAAACCTTAACGGATGTGGTGGAACTTCCTTTGACAACGTAACGCATACCCTGCATTGAGATACATAAAAAAATAAAGCAGTTAGTAATCAACTTGGTTAGTAGTCATATTGACTGAGATACATCCATTTTTTGAAGTTATTAGGTGGAGATACATAATTTTGTTCAATATTAAAGAGAGATACATATATAAAATTATGTTTCATGCATGAAAATGATGTTAATTATGTATCTCAACATTAAAATTTATTACGAAGATACATCTATTTTTAATATATTTGGTCGACATACAGAATACAATAATTAGACTAAAAAGAGATACATAATTAAAATTATGTCTCATGCATGAAAATAATGTCATCTATATATCTTAATAGTAAAAATTATGTATCTGACAAATTTTTTAATCCGATACATATGTAAAATACCTTTTGGAGTGTCTCTTTTGATTTTTTCAACAACTTTGTGTTTTGAAGGACCACCTTTCCCTTTCGAAGGAGCAGAAAACCATTTTTTCTTTGATTTAATAGATTGGTTATGAATCATGATCCATTAAAAAACATAAATTTGAGTTAAGAAAAGAAAATTTAACAGACTGGCTCAAAATTTCGAACAAATCAATTTTTTAAAAACAATATTGAGAAAAAAAAACTCCATAAGAATTAAGAAGAAACTTAAATGGAGATTTGAGAGAAGTGTTTGAACCTTGAAAGTGAGAAATTGAAGATGAAGTTAGGGGAAAATATATTGTCGAGTTGTTCTATTGATTGTTGTTGTTGTATTGCAGAATTCTCCTTTAATGGAGAAACTAAAGATGAAGAGGGGGGGGGGGGGGGACGCAGATCTTCAGCCGAGAAAAAGGTAGTTTGGGTATAGGTTTAATTTAGTGATGTATCAAATGATTTTAGAGAGAGAATGTAAATCAGGGATTTAAGTAATTAATTAAAACGGTAGCAGATCTTCAACCCAGAAAAAGGTAGTTTGGGTATAGGTTTAATTTAGTGATGTATCAAATGGTTTTAGAGAGAGAATGTAAATCAGGGATTTAAGTAATTAATTAAAAGAGTAGAGATTTTAAGTAGTATAGATAAATTAAGTTGTGGTATTAGGTAATTTTCACATTATATTATGAGGGAAAAAAGCATAAATATAAAAGAACTTTTTTTCTATATATACTAAATTAGACTCATATTTATGAAATATAACAAAAAATTTCTATTTACAGAACATACCAAAGAAATTCTTTCACAAAATACTGGGGATTGGTCTGGATGTCCATTATCATTATTATGTTATTACATTATTATATTATATTATATATTATTTTGTAATTTTTATTACTTTGGATCAAAATATATATTTTTAAAACCGGAGACTCATTCAGAAGCTCAGATAATTAAATTTCAGTTAATTAGCACTAATCCTAGCAGAGGTTCATATACCTAATTTTAAAAACTCGACGATTCATCCTTCCAATTGAGTTTTGGTCTCGGACTTTGCACCAACTTCCTTAGTTAGTCCATTGTTGACTTACACATTTTGGTATAACCAATTTCTGTTTTGATGATATTTTTTTGCTCTTTATGCAGAATTTTGTAGGGTGTTTCTCGCATTGAATTTGTTAATCCTTCTTTTGATTCCAAATTGTAGCATAATACCATAGCTAGGATTTGAATAAGTTTCATCTGTTGTTTATTATGTTTAGGTGATCGCACCTTATTGTTGATATTACGGTTCCTTGCATATATTGCCTCGCACACAGTGCTTTACTATTAATTGTCATGTTTTTTTTTTCAGTGTCGTTTTCTTTCCATTACTACTTTGAGTTGCTTCACTTGAGTCGAGAGTCTTTCAGAAACAACCTCATTACCTCCTGGTGAGATTTGTATATATTCTACCCTCTCCAAGATAGCTAGGATTTGAATAAATTAGACCTCGCTCTCTCAACCGATACAACTATCACCATTCAATTTTTTGATGAACTTTCTATTGGTATTTCGTGGTAGTTTCCTGTTGTTTGGGGCTTTGGGCACCTTTACTATAAATAATTCTACTAGTTATAATTTTTTTTATTCAACTATGAGCAAGTTTTCCTCGGTCTTGTTGAAATGGGACTGTTACTATCCTTCTAAAATGGTATTCCTCTGTCCCAATTTATATGACACCTTTTTTTTTTAGTTAGTTTTAAAAAAATAACACATTTTTATTAACAATTTAATTTTGAATACTCACTTTACCCTTAATGAAATGATTTACAATCACACAAATATCTATGATTTATTTTAGATCACAAGTTTCAAAAGTTTTTCTTTCTTTCTTAAACTCTGTGTCAAATCAAACTATATTACATAAATTGGGACGGAGGGAGTAATAATTAGTGAAATGAAAAGAACTATACAAATTATCGAAGTAATTCCATCTCCTATAAAATGATTCATGCAGTTACTATATGATGATATATACTAATAGTTTCATGACAGCAAGAAGTTCCTTCTTTATTTGAATATATATTTATTTGACTTTGGTTATTATTACTATTATTCTTGCGGGAGTTAAGATGTCACTACTAGCGGCAATCACTAGAATATATATTTGTATTGTCTTCTTACTAATTTGTAACTAATAGTAACTATTTTTTCTTAGCAATTTTTATTAACTTATATTCATGAAATGGTTCCTTTGTGTATTACAACAGCATTTATATGAAGAACGACGTGAGTCATGACAAGTCAGGATAATAGATTCTATTTCTATCTTTATTAGAAGATAGTATTAGAATAATATTCACTGAATATATTGTTGTTTAGTTAACTTATATTTATGAAATCGTTCCTTTGTGTATTACAATAACATTCATATGAAGAACATCATGAGTCTCGTGACAAGGAGAATATATTCTATTTCTATCTTCATTAAAATTCAAATTCAACATCCACAAACTTTTATGTAGTTTTAAAAATGTTTCAGGTTTCAATTTAGAAATATGGAACAATGAAGGACTAAACTAAAATTGCTCTGAGAATCTTATTCTATAGGATCAATATTGATGCCCATTTTCATCAAAGTTACTGGCTAGTCTGATTTTAAAGATCCTCAATTAACAACAATGTATTAACGACAGCTCAATATTAGGGTTAGAATTACAAAATTCTGAATAAGTACGTGTTGGGTTCTATTGCAAAATGTGCATGGAAAATAGAGGGAACAAATGGAGGAGAGAAGTGAATTGTGGTTTAACTTTGAAGAAGTAAAGTTCTCCCACATTGGTGGGAGAAAGAAACTTTGTTATGCATATATTGAGATGCATTCTTTCATGCGGATGGTGAGGCAAAAACAAGACAAGCCTCGCGCCATCATCGTTGTTGCTTGCTCAACTTCGACTTCGGATTTGTCAAATGATAGAAAGACTATTTTTTTGGACAAAATTCATTTGAAACTTGAGAATTAGTGAAGTTTTTAATCCAAAAATCCAATACGAAAATATTCTCCATTTGTGGACGCACATGGCATGTGCGGACGCATGTCACAACGCACCTCAAAGGGACGTGACCCTTCGAGGCACAATTTCAAAGACGGAACATGACCTACGGGGGCAAGTCGACATCTGCTGACGCAGATGACCCAACGCAAGTCAAGAGGAGCATTCTGTATTGCGCCATTTAAGGCAACTGCGGGCGCAGGTAGTCACGACTGTTCAAAACAGTGCATCTGTTAAAGAACCATTGCTTCTCTTCTGAAGCACCACCTTTTGGCTATAAATACCCGAATTTTTTCTCAGGTATATAGACGAATTTTAGTGAAAGAAAACACGCTCTTCTTCTTGAAAAACTTAAGTGTGATTATCAAATCGTTGAGTGAGTTCGTTGTTCGGTAGAATTTGAGGGACGACTATTCTACTGAAGTGAATCATTTTATCTTGGGAGGAAAGATTCCATAACCTCGGGTACTTGAGGGAAATAAATTCCTTAAGGAGACACCGTGAATTCGGTGGACTTGATTCTCCATTTCTGTCTTCATCTTTTTCTTACGGTTTTGCTATTTTTCAGAAAATAGTAGAAACTTCATTTTGATAGCTCATAGTTGTTGAACTTGTGTTTGAAGTTGTTGATTTTCTTTGTTGTTCTTGAACTTAAAGTTGAAGTTCTTACTGTTTAAATACAAAGTTACAACTTCATGTAATTGTTCTTATTTTTATTTTGAACATGTGATTGAAGTTATTGTTGAAAAAATACAGATTTTACTAAACTCGAAAAACAACAGAACGTCTCCTACAAAGATCAATTCCCTTTTGTCAAGGTCTTTTCAGTCGAGTTCATCACTTCGGGCTTGTTTGATACAATTTATATTTCTTGAGTGGTTTGTGAACTATTTATTACACAAGAACATATTTAACCATCGTATACCTGAGAAACAACTATTGAGAATTTACATGGGAGTTTTTTTTTTTTAAGGTGGATACCGAAAGATACTTTACTTTTACCTTTCCATTTAGTTGTTATTCGTCTTATGATAAAATCAAATTTTATAACTTTAGGTAATTAAAGTACGCCGTAGTTATTAATTGAAAAATGAAGAAAACATGAAAATGATGTATGAGATCCTGAAATAATTTATACATCCAGAAAATAGTAGATGAGAGGGAACCTGATTATTTTTGTCCCTCTGTTATAGCTTTATTATGGTTTTGATCCCTGTGATATTTGATTTTTCACATTTAACCTTTAATTGATCAAAGTGAGTGATTTTAATCCTTTTACTAATGAGGATTATCTATTTCAACAGACTTATAGAGTACTACTGTGGAGGGTTGTTGGTTTTAATACCGTTAAGGTAAATAATGCAGCAAGGAAAGTCAAAAAATTAGCGGCTAAAAAATAGAGATGAATGAAAGAAGAGTTGGCGCAGAGAGGATTTTCTGATCTTCTGAAAAAGTAGCTTGCTTTTGATTATTAATTCCTATCTTAAATAGTCTCTATTACAGCTGAAAGTAGGTCAAAACTTACCATAATAAAGCACTCCTATTGCTATTCTAAAAAATAAAACCGACTAACAGTTTTTCTTAACAAAAATAGGAATCCCAATTTGACTAGGAGTTGTATGTTAAAAGACTGGAGAAAAAAGAAAAAACAAGTCACGTGCATTATTACTTAAAACAACTTTTAACACTCCTCCTTGCTTTAGGAAATGTAAACTCCAATTCTCTGCCTTAGAAGTTCGAACTTGTTGAATGGAAGCAGCTTAGTAAATATATCAGCCCATTGTTCTTCCGTCTTGCAGTAGAAAAGAGTTACATCTCCATCTTTTTGAACTTATCTCAGGAAGAAAAACTTGATATTGAAGTGCTTAGATTTTCCATGAAACATAGGATTGTGAGAAATAGTTATTGCCGTTTGGTTGTCCACGAACACTTCAATGCTACCTGCTGGGTCCATATGCAGATCAACCAAAATTTTCTTCAGCCACAATGCTTGATTTACCGCTGCTGTAGCTGCCACAAACTCAGCTTCGGCAGTAGATTGAGCCGCAATTTCCTGTTTCTTACAACTCTATGAAAAAATCTCAGAACTAAGACTAAAACCTGATATACTCTTTGAGTCATCCTTGGAACCGCCCCAATCACTGTTAGAGTACCCAAAAAGTTTCACAAGTTGACTCTTTTGAAATATGACTCCATAGGTGATGGTTCCTTTGATGTATCACACAATTCTTTTGGCTGCCTGCAAATGTAATTTCACTCGAACAATGCATGAGCCTTGATAGAACACTTACAGCGTACAATATCGGGTCTTGTTGTTGTAGGATACATCAAACATCCAATGAAACTTCTGAAGTATGTTTCCTCCACCTTTCGGCTCTATCATCTTTGCTTAGTTTCTCTTTTTGGTTCATGGGTGTATTCATCTCTTTACAATTTTCCATTTTGAATTTTTTGAGAATTTCTTTTGCATATTTCTTCTGGCAAATGAAAAACTCATCTTTTTCCTGAGTAATCTCCATTCCAAGGAAATAAGTCATCAGACCAAGATCAGACATTTTCAAAAGCTTGCATCATATTCTGTTTGACTTATCAATAAGCTTTGAATTGCTCCCAGTTAACAAAAGGTCATCGACATAAAGAGAAATAACAAGAATCCCACTATTATTGCGTTTAACATACAGTGTGAATTCTGAAAGACTTTTCTCAAAATTGAGGCTAAGCAAATAATCATCTATTCGACTATACGAAGCTCTTGGTGCCTGTTTTAGGCCATAAAGAGCTTTATGTAGTCGGTAGACTTTTTCTTCTTTTCCATCTACAAGAAAACCTTCAGGTTGCTAGATATAGATTTCTTCTTCAAGAACTCCATTTAGAAATGCTGATTTGACATCCATCTGATGCACTTTCTAGCCATGTTGTGCAGAAATACTAAGAAACAATCTGATTGTGTCGAGCCTAGCAACTGGAGCAAACGTGTCAGAATAATCAACACCAAAATCCTGTGTATAACCCTTAACTACAAGCCTTGCCTTGAGCTTGTTAATAGAACCATCAATATTCAATTTTGTGCATAAACCCACCTCACACTAATGATCTTTCTATCTTGAGGCTTTTCCACAAGCTGGCAGGTCTTGTTCTTCTCAATCATTGCAAGCTCCTCCTCCATTGAAAATTTTCATTTAGGATCTAAAACAGCTTCTTCAAATCCAGAAGGCTCTAAAATGGCCACATTGCATCTCTGGTATATGTCTGAGAGCAATCTTGTTCCTCTTACAGGTTGATCATCAATGTTTTCATCAGAATTTGGTAGATTACTTGCAATTTGCTTCTGGTTATCTTTCTCCCAGTCCCATTGCTCATTCTCCACAAAAAATACATCTCTGCTTATCATAATTTTTCCAGTATGAGGCTGAAAAATTCTGTAAGCTTTAGAGATTATACTGTAACCAATAAAGACTCCAGATTCAGCTTTCTTGTCTAACTTTTCCCTCTTAACCTGTGGAATATGAGAGAAACACAAACAACTGAAGATTTTTAAGTTTTTTAAGGACGGCTTACACCCGTGCCATGCCTCAAAAGGTGTTTTTCCCTCAACCACTTTTGTAGGCAACTTGTTCAGCAAAAAAACAGCAGTGTTAGCTTCTTCTGCCCATAAATTTTTCGGTAGGCCCTTCTCATATAACAAACACCTCGACATCTCCATTATCGTCCTATTCTTCCTTTTGCTGACACCATTCTGTTGCGGTGTATACAGGGCAGTGAGTTGATGCTCAATACCTGTATTTTCACAAAACTTTTCAAATTGATTTGATGTATACTCAGTACCATTATCTGATCTAAGAATTTGCATCCTGCAACCACTTTGATTTTCTACCAAAGCTTTGAATTTCTAGAATACTTCAGGTACTTCAGATTTGAACCTGAAAAAACAAATCCAACACATTCTTGTCATATCATCAATGAATGCTATAAAATATTTACTTTCGTTAAGAGAGGCAGTCTTATGTGGTCCACACAAATCAGTATGGACTAATTGAAGCTTTTTCGATGTTCTCCAGGTTGCCTTAGCAAAAGGCATCCTGCTTTGCTTTCCCAATTGACATGTATTGCAGCTTGCGTGTTCGTCCTCCATAGATGGTAGTCCTTGAACCATATCTTTCTTCAGCATGTACAAGAGTGCCTTGTGATGAAAATGTCCGAGTCTCTTGTACCATACATCTGCTGTCATCTCTTGGCTTGGATATGCAGCCGACTTTCCCTCCATTGGATCAAACGAAAAACTTTTCCTCTCATTTTAACTTGATAGATTTCTTGACCCTTTGGATCAAATATTACACACTTCTTGTCCCCAAAATTAAGCTTGAAACCATTCTCCAAAAGCTGCCCTACGCTCAACAAATTTTGATCAAGTTCCGGAATAAAAAGTACATTTAAAATTACCTTTGTACCTGAGTAGCTTTCAATAACTACTGTGCCTTTTCCTATGACAGGAAGATAATCACCATTACCGATTCTGACTTTAGAGATTGTAGACCTGTCAAAATATCTGAAAATTTCCTCATCGTGAGTCATATGATTTGTACAACCATTATCAATTAACCAGCTTTCACTTGAAGTTTTACTTGCAAAATAGGATGCAACAAAGAGTTGATCCTCTTCTTGTTCATTAACAACTTGGGCATCTGCATCTTGTTACTGAGTTTTGTTCTTACAAATGATTGCTTCATGCCCAAGCTGATTGCACTTAGTGCACTTAACATCAGGCCTTTTCCAACACTTGTACGGCGTGTGTCCGTTCTTTCCACAATGCTTATAAGGAAGGTAGTTTCCTCTGGAGCTGCTTGCTTTGCTTTTGTTGTTGTAGCGAGCTGCTCCTTCTCCATTTGTTGGCTGGTTCTTCTTATTGTTTTTCTTTTTGTATCTTCCACCATCTTCATGTTTCGCTGGCAATGCTCCCTCTCTAATTCCTTCTTCTCTCATAATCCTTCTTTGTTCTTGAGCCTGCAAGGAATTCAGTAATTCTGCCAAAGTAATTTTGGACAGATCCTTGGTGTTCTCCAAAGTGGTTATGGTGGCTTCAAATCTTTCAGGTATAGTAAACAGAATCTTTTCAACAATACGAGAGTCCTTAAATTCAGAACCTAAGTAATGTTACTCTGTTTGCTATGTTCATAAGCTTGTCAGAGTACTCCTTGATGGTTTTCGACTCTTTCATCTTCTACAACTCAAAGTCTCTAATGAGATTCAACACCTGCATACCTTTGATTCTATCATCTCCTTCATATTCTGCTTTAAGATAATCCCAGATGGCTTTTGCTGATTTTAGAGACATAATACGAGTGAAAATTGTTGCAGAGACTGCTGAAAAGAGACACGCCTTTGCCTTGGATTTTCTGATTTTCTTGTCCTTCTGATTCTTTATTTGAGCCACTGTTGGGTTTTTGGGTAGTGGAAGAACTTCGTAGTCTTCCTCAATTGCCTCCCAAAGATTTAAACCTTCTAGATAGGCTTCCATCCGTACTGTCCACATGTGAAAATTTTCACCATTGAAGACTGGAGGTGCCATTGCAGAGAAACTTGAGTTTTCGTCCATGTTTGAACTTATAGTGATTCTAGTTGTGATTCTCGACAAACTTGAAACACTCACTCACAGATCCCACAAGAAAAAAAGCTTTGGATACCAATTGTTGGTTTTAATACCGTTAAGGTAAATAATGCAGCAAGGAAAGCCAAAAAATCAGCAGGTGAAAAACAGAGATGAATGAAAGAAGAGTTGACGCAGAGAAGGTTTTCTGATCTTCTGAAAAAGAAGCTTGCTTTTGATTATTAATTCCTAACTTAAATAGTCGCTATTACAGCTGAAAGTAGGTCAAAACTTATCATAATAAAGTACTCCCATTGCTATTCTAAAAAATAAAACCGACTAACAGTTTTTCTTAACAAAAAATAGAAATCCCAATTTAACTCAGAATCGTATGTAAAAAGACTGGAGAAAAAAGAAAAAAACAAGTCACTTGCATTATTCCTTAAAGCAACTTTTAACAAGGGCAAATACGATAAATAACATATTATTAGTTATTACTATTATGTTACTATAGCCCATCTCCAAGAACGTTTACTACATGAGGAACTCGTCGGAGATGGTGAAGGAGAAATAGTGGGATGTGAGTTTGAAAAGACAACGGATTACGCTGGTGAAGCCTGGAATTGCTCACTTCTCCAACCCCATCACCAATCTTTCTCCAACTATATTTTTCCCCTAAACCCAACTACACATTTCTGTCCCATGATTTTACTATCTACATTACTTCCTCCTACCACCTCCACCATGGAAACAGGAACCACTTCTTCCACCTCCTTACATTTACCCTTATATGATTCTTTTCCACCATTTTCGATGCTCATTTCTTCTCGCCCACATCAATGATAGACTTTGACGACTTTGATGTTTTTGCGAAACTGGGTATTGTTTCTTTTCTTGGTTTCTCTTTTTTTGTTGTTTTCCTTGTTTCTCTTTTAAGCCATCGTTCTTGGAGATGACCTATGGTAAGGTAATTTGAAGAGAGACAAGGATATTTTACATAGTCTACTTCAGCCATTGAAGATCAAAACCGAGAAAAAAATTTGAACAAATCAACAAGAATAGAGCTAAAATATCACATGATGGATTGTAAACATAGCAAAAATATCTTTGATTCGACGGAAGGAATTTCAGTTAAATAGTTTTGAATTGTAGAGGCACCGGGGAGTGTGGAGAGTTTGTAATTTGGAATTAGTGAGTTATGATATTTTGCCAGATAAATGATTAAAAAAAATTATTATTAAATAATAATAATAATATGTTATTTATCATATTTGCCCTTCACAGAAATACATGTCAAAGGACTAGAGTCACTCACTTTGATTAATTAAAGGTTAAATGTGAAAGATCAAATATCACTGGGATCAAAATCATAATAATATCATAACACAGGGACGAAAACAATTATTTCCCTAGATGAGAGATACATACAAATTACATGCATGGAGAATCTATCTGGAAATTAAAGCCACTTTGGTTAAATTGTTAATTAATTAGCTCAAACTTAATTGCAAGTTAGAAAGATCCCCATTAAAGCACTTACTAGTATTAAACTCTTTTTTCATTTTTCATATCGGGTGTCTGGAGTTCGTATTGGAGCTCCGACTAATCTGGATAATGTACTGCAGAGCTCATTTTGGGGGTGGCTTTCCCAACAAAATTTTCTTCATATTCAGGGGTCAAATTCGAAATTTCTAGTTAAGGTTGGAGCAGTCCAACTATTGTATTTCTGCACAACCCATGTTGGTATCACTTATCAATACACACAACAACAACTCAAGAAGTTCAAAACCCAAAAGTTAGAATCAGTACTCTCTGCATAAGAATTTCACAAATTACAAGTGTCTACTTTGGAGTTTGTCCAACTATCACATCATTTTGATTGTTTCATTAAGTAAAGACCATGTGCTTTGATTTGCTTTTAGATACATTCTGGCAAAATTATTTTATTGGAAATTTCTTGTATATTTTTTCGCTAAATATCTTTGGAGAATATTTTTGCTGGTTTGTTTTGTGAAACTTACTTTGATGGTTCTTAATTTTTGCAAAACCTTTCGTTTTCATATCCAAAAGACAAATTAAGCATATATTTAGTAGCAATTAAGAATGTTTTCATCTTCTAGTGCTGTTTTTTTTTTTTTCAAAAAAAGAAAAAAGAAAAAGCTTTTCTAATCTAACAATTATTAGTATCTATCCTTTAGCTTTCTGTTTATGTTGGGTTGGTATCTCAGATGGTAATTTAATTAATAATTATTATTTCAAAAAATCACTTTTTAATTAAAACATTTGAAATCAAGAAGAAAAATGAGATGGTAACTATTAGTTGAATGATGACATGAGAAATCAACTCCCATATGCTTGGCTTTTTGGTTCTTGATCTAAAAATTGCAAAAAAAAAACACAAAAAAAACTCAGTGTTCTACACTAGAAAACAAAAGAAGAGACTTTTTGTTACCACAATATATACTCAAAATTAAATAGTTTAATAAAAAAAACCATGAGCAGAAAAATCTTGGAAATACTATAGATTCGATTAAATCTATACGCCAGGGCCCTGGGTATCATCTCTTTTTGACAATCTTGCTTCTAGCACAAACAAGAAGAAAAAGCAAAGTTACTTTCTCATTTTGCTTTTGACAATCTTGCTTCTATCACAAAAAGGCATATAAGCTTCTTCTTTTTTTCCTTTCCATTCTGATGTTTGGTATCATTTTGGAGTTCAACTAATTCGAAACTTGGTTGGAGCTATAAGTTTGACTACGATTTTGATAAAATTCAGTAATTTTAACTCAAACTTTATGATTGTAGCTTAAAGTTCACATAATACGGGTATAAATAATCTATCAAAAATTCAGTAAGCTATATATATTTTCTAGAATTTAAAATTCATAAATTAAAAATCTAATTCCACCTCTAATTCGAAGTAGCATCGAAAGTTCCATTTTAGAGATAAAATGCTCTTACTAAGGACGTCTTCTTATCCAGAACTTGAATCCAAAATTCTATTTAAGAATACAAAAAATATATACTACTCGATCATAACGTTTGGTGTTTTTTGAGAATGCACATGGAGTTTTTTTTGTTTTTTTTTTTGGGGTGGGGGGGTGGGGTGGGGTACAAAGAGACACATAAGCTACTTTCCCATTATGGAGCTAGCCAATCAAAAATGTGCCTTGGCCCTTCCCTTGATCGATGTCTTGCAATCAAATTTCCATCCACTAACCCCACAAGAATAAATCAAAGATTACTCCCTTTATAAAAGAAGAAAACCATTCTTGAGAAAAACACTCAACTTCCTTCCATCTCTTTTTTAATTAAGCCAATTTCTTTTCCCAATCATGACTCAAAAAAAAAAGGTTCAAGAAAGAAAATCTCTTTGTGAAAAAACCATGCAAATAGTGGTGAATATCATCACACTATCATCTTTCTCTCTTGCAACCATCAATCTTGGAGGAACAACCAATAAACATGATAAAATTTCCCCATCCTCAACCAATAATATTTCTAAAATCTCTTCTTTTCAACTAGAAAAGGGGAATTACAAGAAGTCACAAGCTCCAAAAACCAAGTCAAAATTTTACACATTTGTGAAGGAACATGATCAAGGAGAGACTAAAAAATCTTCATCATGTTTAGTTCATCAAAATAATATTGATCATGATCAAGATGGGAAGTTTTCTGATTATATCAAGAAATTTCACAAGAGAAATCAAGATGATTTAAGTAAATTGAGTGCTCAAGTTACAAATCATAAGGCTTCAACTTATATCAAGAAAATTCATGAGAAAAATAATCATGAGTTCTTGGCAACTACTGGATTGCCTCTCATTAGATTGCCTCCCCCTCCTAAATTCCTAGTCAATGAGCCAACAATAGCTTAATTAATTATTATAAATTGATCAATATGTTATTGTATGTAATTTATATATTGTATGAGTGCAAGTTAACCTGATATAACGGGTAAGTAATCGTTTATAAAGATTACCAAACAATATTATTGTATTAAATAGTGTTATCTGCGATTATCTTTTAAGTGATTTGATTGGAAATATTTTCTAGACAATCAACGCATATGAACTAAACTGACATTATTGTACACAGGACTTAAGTTATGTATATTGATATTTTTTTAACTTTATTAGAATAATTTCGATCCAAATACTATACCTCCCGTTATACTTTTAGTTTAAATATACCCTTCCCATTATACTTTTGACAAAAAATTAATTATTAGCCCTTAATTTTGATAGAGGAACACATGGCAAGCTTAAAATCAAATGACACCCCCCCCCCCCAATTTTAAATACCCAATTCCTTTAAAAATCATTGGTTTAATCCATCTCCGACTCATTTTCTCCGCTTTGAGTTCTTAGCATGCCCTAATACATTTATAATTTGACAAGTCATAGCATCCCAAATAAACTATCTCACTCCTCTCTCTCTATATATAAGCAGCTTCCAGGGTCCCAAATCTAATTTGACATATTGTCACATGGGTATCTAGATTTATAACATTCTTCCGCCCTAAAAAAGAATTTTGTCTTCAAGGTTCGAGTAAAAAGTAGAAAATGTAGCAATATCCACTCGACATTTGCAACATCAAACAAATGATTTATAGCAACATTAGCATCACAACTTGCCACTTCTTCACAAGTAACAACTGAGCAACCTGCTCTACTGTAAACACTGTTTATTGCAAAATTCATGCTATGACAAATTGTCTTCGCGTGACCAAACTGCATAGAGATAATGATAGTCTGCCACCAAATAGATTCAATAATGCAAAAGAATATCTAATTCATTGTTCTTTCTAGTGAAATTACATATGCAACAGAGTACATTCATCAAGGTAGAGAAATGCACATGACTTGCACATGATTTAGCAATGTTTTTAGATGTAAAAAATGCACATCATTTAACAATGTTTTTTAGATGTAAGCAAAATAGCAAATGCACATGACTTGCACACAATTTAACAATGCACAATCTCGATCAATATTAACGAGCAGTTGGTACTTTAATGCGTGCACAATGCACCCGATCTCATTTTCTATGTAGCGAAGGCCATAAAGGTACTAAAACGTAGTTTACAGAGTGGACATCATATAATAAGCCCTTGATTACTTGTTTTTGATGGATTTACATGACTGGCACAGATGAAAAATTTAGATAAATTAACAAGAAGTTTTCTTTCATCAAGGATGGGTTGACACTTGCAGTTGGATTGATCAGTTGTAGTCATAATTGTGGATTTAATTGAAGCCAGAGAGATGTACAGTTTTGAGCAAAGCCACAAAGCCGCTTAGGTGGGAGTAAGACATTGAGGTATCTTGGATGATGTTGAATGTAGAATTTATGTTCTCCAAGGAGAAATGCCATGTAGCGAGTATTTATTCCAAGGTCGATATTGTCAAGATTTAGTATGTCTAGATATAAAAAGTTTTGACCCGTAAAAGAAAAATATGCTATACGGATGGTGAATCCTTAATTAATTTCATTTTTGTTTCTTTGAAATGGAACCCCGCACTAGCCATGGAGGAATAGTTAATGTAAGCCAAACTAGTTGTTGGAAAGAAATGAGTAAATTCAAAAGTGGTATCGCCAAAAACCTTTGAATTGACAAGAATCATGGAGACACTGTTAGGATTTTTGTCATGATTTTCTTACCAAAATTGAGTATTAATTTTCTATTGAAGGAAAATAAAAGTAATACCATAATTACTTTTACTTTTCTTAAAAGGAAAATATAAAACTCTTCCATATTTGGCTAACCTTTTTATTGTAGGAAATGTTTTGAAATTCTATAAATAGAAGACCCCTCTTCTCATACCATAACACAACAGAATTCACAATGTAGTCGTTAAAAGATTTTTATGCTTTTTCAATATTAGGTTTTCATATGTAGGCCAATTGGCCAAACCCTATGAATAATATGTTTTAGTATGTTTTTATTTGTCATCCGAATTATCGTCTTTATGGTTTGCAAACTATTAGCTTCCGCATGACGCCCTCTCAATTTCGAACCCAACAGACACCACCCGCATCCTTTATTGTTTGGCCTTGATATGTTGCATGCCCTTACAATCACATACCACAATCTTGTCTTTAACATCAGCACCTCCCAGTGATCCTGGTTCACATTAGACAATCTCATGACTGTATATATGATAGGTACACCATGGGAATTTGAGGTACAAGGAAAGTTTTAGGTTGGACAAGTGACTCGCCATCATATGCATTCCTAATTTCTAGCACAATTGTTACCTACTATCCTTCTTCTATCATGGGTGCTAGCACCAAGTTCATTAGACAATATAGCATTGCCTAAACCATGGTTATCAATAAAGGTGATCACTATAATACCTTCAGCATTGCAGTAACAGAAAACCCAATAGCTATATTTTGGTATCATAAAACTTTGAGAAGGTAAACCAAGGAGAGACTATCATCCATTGCAGCATTTATCGCCATCAGTGTAACATTGTTTGGACAACGAAATTTTGTACACACCTTGTACACGAAAATATGAAAAAGAGAGGGCTATTACAAGAATAAATATATCTTGTTCATGTCATAGACTTGTAACCAACGTACTTAGAGCCTAGTAATTTATGGGACTTCACACGTACAACTACAGGTAAGTAGACAAAATATAAATTTAATTATGTGTCAAGTTTTATATTTTTAAAAAAATGGAATTACAACTTGAAATTTGAAATCCTACTTTTTAGAGAGTTTGAGATTTCAAATGATGATTAGAAATTGAAGTTGAAGTTTTATTCACATTTCATAAACAAACGCTAATTTCAAATCAAAACTTAAAATTTGAACCCCAAATCATATGGTCAAACAACTACTTAAACCATTTTTTTTTTATAATCTATGAAAATTTATTTATGTAGATCAAAATCAGTAGTATCATAGCAAGTACATTAAAAAAATTTCATAGATTATAAAAAAAAATTATGGAACACAATCTATGCCTAGATACACAATTTTAAAGATATTCCAAAAAAGTACATTTTTTTTTGTATAAATAGACCTTTCAAGACGTACATGATTGTACACAGAACATAACAGAAGAGAAGCGTGTCAGCCTAGAAGTCTTTGAATATCCAAAAAAATGGCGGCCACCACTATGAGATCAGTTTTAGTAATTGGATTGTTTTGTTTGGCTCTTCTAATTTTCATTTCAGGTACTACTGAAGCTACTCAAGAATCATTAATATAGGAAGATGTTCTGATTATCCAGATTGTAATAAAGCTTGTATTGCAGCAAATTTTAAGGGTGGTGGTTGTTTGTTTCTTAAAGGAACAAATAGCTGTTTCTGTGGACCCATCAATAGTTAATTAGTCAAAAATCTATTTTTACTGCCAATTATTAATTGGCTTATATGTTGTTTCATGAATAATTTGGATTCAATTTGATAGATTTTGAATATTCCAAAATTAATCCTATTGAATTCAGTATGATTTATTAATAGCAAATTTTGTTCTCCTATGATTGAATTTTATGTCATGTCAAATCTTCATCTTATCTACTATTTGTTCCTCAGATGAGTATAATCAGGGAGTTTTACAATAAGCTTAAAAATTAAAATGGGTTATCAGGTTCCAAATTCCTTGCGTGTTTTCTCGGTTGAATTCATCGCACGAGGTTTGTCTAATGCGGTTGATCTCTCTTTTAAGATTTGCAGGCTATTATACTGAAGCAACATTTACTTTATACACACACAAAATAGCAACTGTGAATTTCCTTGTCATTTTTTTTTTTAAAAAAAACCTAGAATAAGTATGCCTCCTACTTGTTGACTAACATTCAATCGTATAAAAAGATGTGATAAAGTTAGAGATAGAAGTAGAGACAAAAAACACCTTACTTGGCTAGTGCCATAAATTTGGTGATTTTAAAATTTTATATTAAAATATTTGTTTGGTCATGAAATTTAATTAGATTTTGAAAATCTGTTTTTTAAATATTTTCAAGTTCTCAAAACTTGGTTCAGACCAGTTTTTGGGAGTTCGAATTACAAAACTTCAAAAAAAATTCAGGTAAAATATATGTCCAAACACAACTTTAAATTCCAAAAATCATAACTTCAAAACTCAAATTTTCAATTTTCAATTTTTAATTTTCAGCTTCAAAATCTATAACCAAACGAAGCTTAATTTTGTAGATTTGAAAACACAAGTAAATTTCGCAATTATTAATAAGAAAAAGATCGATCGAGAATAAAAATCAAATAATTTATAACTAGTAATGGACGTTATAGTATATATTAATTGGAGAAGGAATAAAATATGAAACTGATGTTTGAGAATTGAGAAATAATTATCATTGCAACCACTATCTTTTAGGATTACCAATCAATATTATTGAATAAAGTTATCTGCAACTGTCTTTTAAGTGATTTGATTGCATAAAATATTGTCTACACAATTCGTACACATAGCTTCAATTGATATTATCATACAGGATTTAAATTTTTTACATTGGTAGTATAGTAGAAACTCACTACCAGTAAATTATCTTATAAGTAACTTGTTCGCGTAAATATTTTTGCACCTGCTGGTTTATAGAACTTACCATAGCCCTAAGAAGTAAATAAAGATTTGTTATCCTATTGGATTTAACAAACTTTTTGATATTTCTATAAATTGTTGAATCTATTTGACATCAAGGAGTACTTTATTGTAAAAGTTTCTTTAGGTTGTAGGTTCAATCAGGTTGTTAAAGTTTCTGACTCTGTCACTGGTTATGATGCTATCACTAAGACCCTTTTGTCAAGGACAGATTTAGCATACGAATCATGAGTCGTCCGAACCCGATAGTTTTAGCTCAATTTTTTGTATACGTGTCAAAGCATCCACTAAAGAAGTTCAAAAAGAGATTTCTAACCATGGAAATCAAATGGGTTGTAAAGTTTCGAACTTCAACCCATAGAATTCGAATGTTGGATCCAGCTTTGTATTTTGTGCTAATTCCAAGACTGATACCAAGAACATTGGGCATGTAAGTTAGTGCATAATTTTGCTTGTGAATGTTATTTTTCGGGTTTAGTAAATTTGTAATTTTCAATAATAACTTCAAACACATGTTCAACATTAAGTATGAACAATCAAATGAAGTATGAACTCAGTATTTACAACTTTGAACTTCAATAATAAGTTCAACCCAACTCTTGAACATCAACAAAATGAAGTTCACATTATTTTTTGGAAAATAATAAAACAAAACAACTTCAAACACAAGTTCAACAATTATGAACTATCAAATTGAAGTTTCTACTATTTTCTGGAAAATAGCAAAACCATAAAGAAAAGAGATGAAGCAGAAATGTAGAATCAAGTCCACCAAATTCACGGTGTGTCCTTAAGGAATTTACTCCCTCAAGTACCCGAGGTTATGGAATCTTTCCTCCCAGGATAAAATGATTCACTTCAGTTGAATAGTGGTACCTCAAATTCTACCGAACAACGAACTCACTCAACGATTGATGATCACACTTGAGTTTTTCAAGAAGAGGGTGTTTTTCTTTCACAAATTTCATCACCATACCTGAGGAAAAATTCAGGTATCTATAGCCAAAAGGTGGTACTTCAAAAAGGAAGCAACGGTTCCAAAAAAATGCACTGTTTTAGACCGTCGGGACCACCTGCGCCAGTAGGTGGCCCACCTGCGTTCGCAGGTGCCATTTCGGCATTAACAGAAAGTCCCGTCTGAGTCTGGCTTGACCTGCGTCAGGTAATCTGCAAATGCAGATGCCGACCTGCGCACGCAGGTCACGTTCAGTCTTTGAAACAGTGCCTCGAAGGGTCACGTACCTTCGAAGTGCGTTGTGACATGCGTCCGCATATGCTCGTGTGCGTCCGTAAATGGAGAAATTTCAAATTGAATTTTTGGATCATTAACTCTCAAGTTTCAAATGAATTTTGTCCAAAAAGATAGTCTCTCGATTGATTATTTGACAAATTCAAATTCAAATCCAAATCCAAATCTGAAGCCGAAGCCGAAGCCGAGCCAAGTGAGCGACGACGACGGCGGCGTGAGGCTTAACTTGTTCTTGCCTTACTATCCACATGAAGGAATGCATCTCAATATATGCACAAGAAAGTTCCTTTCTCCCACCAATGTGGGAGAACTTTACTTCTTTAAAGTGAAATCACAATTCACTTCTTCTCTCCATTTGTTCCCTCCATTTTTCATTCATATTTTGTCACTAGAACCCAACAATCCCCCACATGAATGGGGAATGGGTATTTCATTTAAAAATATTCGTAAAAATGTGTGATCAACAAGCAAAGACTAATTGCATCTTGATAAGTAGGTTTTCCTTTGAACTTTCCGTTGTGAACTTGCATCGGATGCACTCGGTCAATCAGTAGATGTGATATCTTTGAACCGTCGAACTTTAATGTACACCTAGACAATACAAGTCACACAACTAGCCTTTTACCGTTTATGGTTCTCATGGTTTTGTTCGTTTTAGCCATGAACACGACCTGGTTTCATGAGAACGTAGAGAATATGCCTTTACTATCATTCTCCTTGAAGCGGCTTCTATTTCACCCTCACATAGGTGATTCCTAAATGTTTCAATCCTATAGATCAAACTATTTGGTCAAATCTTCCAAACTTAGAAACTATTAAAAGACTACCAACCATAAGTCTTATCTTTGTTTCTTGAACATTGTCTTCATCATGAGAATGGGTTGAGTTAATTGACAATGTTGAACCATCAGTCACAAATTTATTTGATATTTTTGAACCTAGCTCTTGGGATCTCCAGTCACAAACATTCGTTTCGTAGCATTTATGTCAGAAATGTCTCTACTGATGATCAACATGTCATCCATATACAAACAAACAATGACTTTGTGATTTAGAGTGTCTTTAAGGTAAACATATTTATCACATTCATTTATCATGAATCCGTTTGCCAACATGGTTTGGTCAAACTTTGCATGCAACTGTTTGGATGCTTGTTTTAGTCCATAAAGTAACTTAACAAGTTTGCACACTTTCTTTTCTTTACCAGAAACCATAAAACCCTCGGGTTGTTCCATGTAAATTTCTTCCTCCAATTTTCCATTTAAGAATGCTGTTTTCACATTCATTTGATGAATTTTAAGACCATATACCGCAGTTAATGCAACCAACATCTGAATGGACGATATTCTTGTTACTAGCGAGTATGTGTTAAAATAATCAAGGCCTTCTTTTTATTTAAAGTCTTTCACAATAAGTCTTGCCTTGTATTTGTCAATAGTACCATCAACTTTCATTTTTCTTTTGAAGATCCATTTAGAACCTAAAGGTTTATTTCTTGGAGGAAGATCAACCAACTCCCAAGTATGGTTGCTCAAGATTGAATCAATCTCACTATTGACAACCTCCTTTCAAAAGGATGAGTCCACAGACGACATCGCTTCTTTAAACGTTAGAGGTTCACTTTCAAGAAGAAATGTTACAAAATATGATCCGAAGGAAGTAGACGTTCCTTGTCGCTTACTACGCCTTGGATTCTCTTCATTAAGTACATTCTTCCTTGGTTCATCCCTAGGTCGTTTAGACCCTTCACTAGACAGCTCATCTCTAGTCTTATACGGATAAATGTGTTCAAAGAACTCGGCATTATCTGATTCCATTACTGTATTCTCATGGATATCCGGATGTTCAGATTTATGAACCAAAAATTGACATGTTTTACTGTTTGTAGCATATCAGAAGAAAATGCAGTCCACAGTCTTTGGTCCTATTTTCACCCTTTTGGGTATAGGCACTTGGACTTTTGCTAGACACCCCCACACTTTGAAATATTTCAAGTTGGGTTTCATTTCTTTCCATTTCTCATATGGAATAGATTGTGTCTTTCTATGGGGCATTCTATTGAGTATTCAATTAGCTGTAAGGATAGCTTTCACCCACAAGTTTTGCGTTAAACCTGAACTTATAATTAAGGTATTCATCATTTCCTTCAATGTTCGGTTCTTCCTTTCCGCAATCTCATTTGATTGTGGTGAGTACGGGGCCGTAGTTTGATGGACAATTCCATTTTCCAAACATATCTCCGCAAAAAGAGATTCATATTCTCCACCCCTATCACTTCTTATCATTTTGATTCTTTTATCCAACTGATTTTCAACTTCAGTTTTATATTGCCTAAATGCATCTATTGCCTCATCCTTACTATTCAGCAAATAGACATAACAGTATCTAGTGCAGTCGTCAATAAAAGTTATGAAATACTTCTTTCCACCACGAGATGGTGTCGACTTCATATCACAAATGTCTGTGTGAATTAAGTCTAAGGGATTGGAATTCCTTTCAACAGACTTATACGGATGCCTAGCATACTTCGATTCAACACATGTTTGACACTTTGATTTACTGCACTCAAAGTTAGGCAAAACTTCCAAGTTAATCAGTTTTCGCAAGGTTTTGTAATTGATATGTCCCAAACGTTCATGCCATAATTTATTTGACTCAAGCAAGTAAGAAGCTGCTTTAGCTTTATTCTTTTCAACAGTCATTGCATGAAGTTTGAAAAGGCCCTCATTGAGGTATCCCTTTCCTACATACATTTCATTCTTGCTTATTTCAACTTTCTCCAAAACAAACACACATTTAAACCCATTTTTTAAAAAGTAGTGTTATCAACAATAAGTTTTTCCTAATAGTAGGAACATGGAGAACTTTGTTGAGAGTCAACACCTTGTCGGAAGTCATTTTTAGGAATATCTTTCCACTTTCTTCAACCTTGGTTGTTGCATTGTTTCCCATTAAGATCACTTCTTTGGTACCATCGGTATCATAAGTAGCAAAAGCTTCTTTGTCCGCACAAACATGTCTAGTGGCTCCTGAATCTAACCACCATTCATTTGGATTTCCAACTAGATTATATTCTGTGATTATTGCACACAAGTTTTCAATTTTTCCAGTTTCTTCCAACATATTTATCTTATTTCTTTTCTTGTTCCTTTTCAGAACTTGACAACTTAGAGTTTTATGGCCAACTTTACTACAATTGTAGCACTTGCCTTTAAACTTTTTCTTATTCTGGTCTTTCTCTTGTCTAAAAGAATTCTTCCTCTTCATATTATGTGCAACATTATCTTTAACAAGATTTACACACATCATTGCTAATTTCTCACGCAATTTAATGTCCTTTTCTATCTTGAGACGAATCACAAGATCTTCTAAACCAAACACTTGGTTTTCAAACATTCCTTTTTATGGAACATGAGAATATCTACTTGTGAACATTTGCATTTTCAAGTTTGGTCAACCAAAAGAACATCATTTGCTGCCATTCTTTGAAGTTCACACTAGAATATTTTTTCGGTTTCTCTATCGCTTCCATTGCTTCATCAATATCTGAACGACTTAATGACGTAACATTGGTTGCCGTTGGGACAACACCAATCACAACCGAATCAATTCGTTGTTCAGTTTCATTCGTCATTTCCTTGTCAAGCTTTGACAAATAATTTAGTATTTTAGAATACTAACGATAAAGACTTTAATCTTTAAACACTTGTTTCTAGTCAACAATGAAGTTTTTATGTCTTCAAATTATCAACCGAATGAACTTTAATATCTGACGAAGTTTTTATATTCTTCAAATTAAACACAAATTCAAACAGAGTAAAAATCCATAGATTTTAAACTCCAGAAACTAATACAAAGAGTTCATCGAATCGGTGAAGTTTTTATATTCTTCGAACCGAATTCACAGTCCAATTTCTCAGAAAAGTTTTTATATTCTTTAAACTGAGGGAGTAGAAATCAAAAGATTTAGTCTCCACAAAATCAAACATTATATAGATTAACAAGTACTTATTAAATTCTTTAAGATTGTTGTTTTTCGGGTTTAGTAAATCTGTAATTTTTAATAATAACTTCAAACAAATGTTCAACATTAAGTATGAACAATCAAATGAAGTATGAACTCAGTATTTACAACATTGAACTTCAATAATAAATTCAACCTGACTCTTGAACATCAACAAAATGAAGTTCACATTATTTTCTGGAAAATAATAAAACAAAACAACTTCAAACACAAGTTCAACAATTATGACCTATCAAAATGAAGTTTCTACTATTTTCTGAAAAATAGCAAAACCATAAAGAAAAGAGATAAGCAGAAATGTAGAATTAAGTCCACCGAATTCACGGTGTGTCCTTAAGGAATTTACTCCCCTCAAGAACCCGAGGTTATGGAATCTTTCCTTCCAAGATAAAATGATTCTCTTCAGTAGAATAGTGGTACCTCAAATTCTACCGAACAACGAACTCACTTAACGATTTGATGATCATACTTGAGTTTTTCAAGAAGAGAGTGTTTTTCTTTCACAAATTTCGTCACCATACCTGAGGAAAAATTCAGGTATTTATAGCCAAAAGGTGATTCTTCAGAAAGAAAGCAATGGTTTCAGAAAAATGCACTATTTCAGATCGTCAGGACCACCTGCACCCGCAGGTGCCATTTCGGCATAAAACAGAAAGTCCTGTTTGAGTCTGGCTTGACCTGCGGCGGGTCATCTGCGTCCGCAGATGCCGACCTGCGCATGCAGGTCACATTTTGTCTTTGAAACAGTGCCTCGAAGGGTCACGTCCCTTCGAGGTGCGTTGTGACATGCGTCCGCACATGCTCGTGTGTGTCCGTAAATGGAGAAATTTCAAATTAAATTTTTGGATCATTAACTCCCAAGTTTCAAATGAATTTTGTCCAAAAAGATAGTCTCTCGATCGATCATTTGACAAATCTAAATCCAAATCCGAGCTGAGCGAGCGACGACTATGACGGCGCGAGGCTTAACTTGTTCTTGCCTCACTATCCACTCAAAGGAATGCATCTGAATATATGCACAAGAAAGCTCCTTTCTCCCACCAATGTGGGAGAACTTTACTTCTTTAAAGTGAAATCACAATTCACTTGTTCTCTCCATTTTCCATTCACATTTTGTCACTAGAAACCAACAGTGAATAGGGTGAAACTTTTTTTGACAAGTCTGCTTTTGTTGTTCTGGTAATCACCAATTTCACATTAATCTAGTACAAACTTCAAGTGACTCTTATTGGGATGGTTTCCTTTTAGTTGTAATAAAAGGCAGCCCGATGGACTAAAGCTCCCGCTATATGTGAGGTTTGGGGAAGGGACGAACCACAAAGATCTATTGTATGCAGTCTTACCTTATATTTTTGCAAAAAGTTATTTTCATAGCTTGAATCCATGACCTTCCTGATAAAATGATCAATAATTCTCAAAGAGAGATTTCACGTACTTTTTGTTCTTGCCCTTAAACTAATGTTACTTTATGCTTGTTACTTTTTTTCTTCATAACCATGGTGTTCGGACCAGCTTGCGCACACCTCGATTAATTTCACGAGATACCTGTCACCTTCAATCAGCAACAGGTACCAGATAAACTCTGTCCACCAAGACTAGGACAGATGGAAACAAATCACTCTCTTGTTACTTCATGGTCTTGATAGTTCTCACTTGATAATTTCCAGACATTCTGCCATGCACCAATTAAAAGTTACCCAAAAATATAGGGTAGGAAAAGGCAAGGTTCAATGCTTAGAATAGTGATAAAAGAATAGACTGAGTTAAGCCTGTCAACGGACCGGGTCTGACCTGTTTCGATTCGGTTCAGGTAATGGATCCGATAATGGTCCGGCCCGATATCGTTAGACTCGTTAATGTTCGGGACTCGGCATTCCGGTATCTGGTCCCGGTGCAGAACGTCCATTTTGCACCGATGGTTCCGGTCCTGTCCCTGTCCAATTAATGGTCGGATTTTTGAATTATTTTTTTTTAAAAAAAAGAAATAGCCGTTGGCAGCCATTGGGGGGGCCCACCAAAGGCTATGTTGCCTATCTACCCTCCCAACCCCCCCCCCCCCACACACACACACTCCCATAACGCCCCTCTACCCCCCTTAACCATTTTTCACTATAAATATCCCTATATATCCATTATTTTTCTCACAAATCTTCATATAATCTCTTTATCATTCCCTAAAAATCTCTTTATTATTCTCTTAATATTTTATAATTGTGGTATTAGCTAATTGGAGTTGGAGATTTTTTGAAGATATTGCAAGCTTCAATTATCTTCTTTCAATTTTGATTTTCGACATTTGGTATACGTCTGCTTTTACGCAGACGTTTGGTACATTCGTTCCAACTTTAATCTCTCTATTTGTTTACTTTAATCTATATATTTTTATTTTTAAATATCTATATTTGTTTACTTTCATTATTTTTTTTGTTATAAAATTTATATTGTTTCTTTTTAATATTTTAGTTATATTTAAATTTAATTATAGACGCCGGTAAAAAAAGTAGTGGTAAAACATCGATGCTTCGTAAGGTTTTTTGTAAGGGTAAAAAAATTTGTGCTACTACTTCATTACCTTCTAGATTTTTAAATGATGTTAATGAAACTTCTTTATCACAATCAAATGGTTACGATATTCACCCTAGTGCACAATTAGACCATGAGACCCTGAGTAGACGTTATGATATTTTTTATAAAGAATTACTGGAAGAAGATGCTATAGAAGAACAAGAGTTAGGTGAGACCCCTACCCCTACTAGTCCGGTTACGGAATTACCGGAATAAGATGATGAAGTTTTGCCAGAATTTACTAGGGCCAAAGGGACCGAACGTCCTAAAAGGTCTATAGTTTGAAAATTTATGGTGCATGATAGGGAAAAAAATACCGCTACTTGCAATAGATGCCAGAAAGTTATGAAACATTTGACCGGGGGAAACAATGGTTGGACATGATTGCTAAGTAAGTATTTGAGAAAATATAGTAAAGAATTTATTCGTCTAGAACAGGAGGCTAAGACCAAAAAAAATGGTACACCATTTTCGGAAGAATCTGTAGGAGGTAATATAGTTCAAACTCGTTTAAACATGTCTAACCCGGCTGGCCCGTGCTCATCATCGACATATAGTGAAAATGTAGATAGAGAAGAATTAGCAAAAATGGTTGTTGTGATGGGTTTGTGTTTTAGCTTTGCTTCACACCCCGATTTTATTCACTATATTCAACGAGTTTATAATCCCTCTTTTAAAGGTTTATCACGAAATACAATCAAAAGTGATATTTTTAAATATCAAGCTGAACATTGTCATTTTATTCGTTGCTTATTTAAAAAAATTTCTATTACTTCTGATATAGGTCGTAGTATATTAGGTAATGATTATTTTTCTATTACGGCCCATTGGATTGATCACCATTGGAACGTGCAAAAAAGAATTATTTGTTATAAATATGTTGACAAGGCTAAAACCGATTTCTATATAGGTACTAATGCTTCTAACAATATGAAATCTATTGATACTTTAAAAACTAGACTTTGTCCAGTAGATGAAGATTATTTTCATGTTAAATGTACTGCACATATTTTAAATTTGATTGTACAAGACGACGTGCAATTGTTTAGAAATGGTTGTTATAAAGTTCGAATTGCTTGTAGCTTTATTTTTTTTAAAAAAAAAAAAAGAATTTTAAACGTCATTGTGTAGAATTAGAAATTCCATACAGAAAAGTTCCAAAAGAAGTCTGTACTAGATGGAATTCTTTATATGAAATACTTATTGCTGCTTATGATTATCGTGAACCTATAAAGTTAGTTTATAATGCTCAAAATACGAATCCTGATTTAAGATTATGTGATGATGATTGGGCTGAAATAAAATAACTTTGTAAATTTTTTTTAAAAAATTTATCAAGCTACACATACCGTATCTGCTATATATACTCCAACCATTTCTTCTGTTTTAGTAAATATTACTGTTGTTTCTAAAATACTTGCTGAATATAAAAAAATTCCTTTGTTCAAAGAGTCTATTTTAGCTATGATGGAAAAATTTTAAAAATATTTTTTTCCTATTCCGCAAATTTATTTGACTGCTGCTTTATTCAACCCATTTTACAAAGAAATTGGTGTAATGATGATAGTTCAAAAAATTTATACAAATTTAGAAATTGGTCACAATGAAGAGCCATCGGTTGAAACTTGTTGTACTAATATAGTTCCTAACTCTATGAGCTTGTATAACATGTTTCAAGTTATGGAACAAAATATTCCGTCAGCCGAACCTTCTTCATCTAGGCCTAGATATGATGATTTAGATGATGAAATGGGTGAAGAACTTGGTCTTCAATGTTCTAGCAGTAATGATTTTGATTCATATCTTTCTCAGGATCGAGATAATATTAGATATGCGAATGGACAACAACAAATTTTAGCTTGGTGGAAGACCTGTGTTAGGCAATTTCCAAGGTTTTCAAAGGTGGTTAGAGATGTACTAGCAAGTCAGGCCTCTTCAGTTGCTTCGGAGCAAACATTTAGCTCGAAAAGATTTATTATTGGAGATCATCGATATTCAATAGCGAAGGATAGTTTGGAGATTTTAGTTTTATTTAGAGATTGGATCAATACCGAACGAAGAAATTTTGGGCTCCTAAAATTAACGGCACAAATCGAAGATGAAATAGATGAAGTATTTGAGGAAGACAGTGATGATGGAATGGAAGCAATGGATGAACAAGGACGAAGACCGGTTCCTAAAAATATATCCGCCGACGAAATAGCTAAATTACAACATGAATATTTTGGACGTTATATATATTAGTAAGATATTAGAGATCTAATTCAAACAGAACCCTTCTTAGAAGGTGGCTGCGTAAATTAGATTCTCTTCTAGTATTTGTAATACATGTACAATGTCCGAGATTTGAATAAATATCTAGGCTATTCGCCTTAGTTTTATTTTAAAGTTTGTCTTTTATTTAATGCAATAAATTTTATAAATTAATTAGTTAAAACTATAAATTTAATCTAAATTAAAAGTTTGAAAAAGAGTTTGAAAAAAAGATTGAAGAAGTTTGAAAAAAATATTGAAAAATTTTATAACTTATTTTTAGTTTTAAAAACTGTTTTTAGAACTTTTAAAAAACTTCTTTTTATAAGTTATATAATTTTAAAAATTGAAATAAAATAAAAATTTTGTAGACCCGGTGGACCGGTCCAGTCCGACTCGGTTCCACACCGGTTACCAATGGACCGAGTCAGAACGGTCAAAAATTCCAGTAAATCCGGTTTTGGTACGGGTCATGATTTGGGGAGGATCGAAACAGACCCGATAACAGTAAAACCCGGTCCGGCAGATCCGGAACCGGCCCTTGCCAGGCTTAGACTGAGTAAATCTCATTTAATGAAAATATAATGTTGAGATTACAAATATATTCAAAAAAAAGAAAGAAAATATTCCTATTCTAAGCTATTGTGTAAATATCTTAAAGCTAAAGAAAATCAGATACAATAGCAATGGAATTAAGAAAGAACTGAATCTTATAGTGATCATCTTCTCTACAAAGGCGGACCTGCACCTGGACAGAAAGACCCTACGAAGCATCACTATTCCCTAGAATTGGCTTCGGGCCTTCTTTCAAGTGAACATTGACTTATCTTAATTATGTTCAATCTCTAATGGGGGTTTCTGCTGAGAATGGAGTAGTGTTCGTGTCCAAAGGTGAACAAAGCCCTAGAGTTCCTTGGAATGGATATAGGCTGCTTCGAATAAGTACAAACAATGGAATGCATAAGTGATTAGAAAGAAGATTTCTCCTAAGTGAAAATGATGCACCACATTGAGGAGAGTGGTGTCCAAAGCATCGGGGCGTATGATTGATTTGTGTCTCTCTGGGCTCTTAAGACGACACGTATATCCGACAGTGATACCCTGAGAGGGAGCTGAATTCAAACCAGATGGTCCAAAACTATGGCAAGTTGTTCTAATCTCTGCAATTCTTGGTGATGATGATGATACATTTGTCACGAGGGATCGAAGGGAGTACTGTCCTGCTTAGCCTGTGCTTCTCAAATTTTGATGCCCTGGTGTAGAATATGGAAAGTAGAAATACTCATCCACATCCATGAAAGATACCCAACTGCACTCTTGCTTTGCTCTAAGAGCACAATGCGAAAAACCTGCTTCTTGAGTCTTGATCCACGGCCAAACGTGTCGTGTGACATTATGATTCTCTGTCTCAGGTTCTTCAATCACATCTTTGATATTATCATCACTGTTATTGTCATAAATAAACCACCTTTCAACTCCAAGCCAAGAATGATACGTGATCCATTCGCGAAGCGCTGAAGCTTGATTCCACACCATAGTACACACACAAAGATCATACTTCCCATTTCCAACACTCTTCCTTCCCTCAACTTTCAAGTCACTTATCTTAGCTACCGAAGGCAAAAGCACATGTTCATTAGCTTTAGCATGAATATGAGGCAACATACCGATAGTTATTCGTATACCACGAGCCTTCTCAGGACTCTTCACAACACTCAATGGCAATGAACACCTAACAACCTCTTGAGCAGCAGTAATCGCCTTAGTTCCAAGTGTAAATCTTCCATCTTTCTCAAAACTTCCTAAACCACATTAACAACTAAACTGACTCGAATCGGATTCTCTATCAGGCCTCAAATTCAACCCCTTAACAAACACAACTACTGTATTACCATCCAAAGTAGCAGCATACGCCGCATTTTTCCAAGAATTCACCGTCTGATTACTCTTCCTCAACATGACCCCATTTCTCCTAAACTTCCTCAAGTTCACCACAGCTTAATAATTTGCTGAAGTAAGTGGACATCTAACAAGAACCCCGGATTCAGATTCACCATAAACGTCCATGGAAAACGCTTTCTCCTTCACTACAAAACCATCACTTCCCATATTCCCACCATAAACACACTCAAATTCCGTATTTTTAACAGCTAAATCGTTCTTGTTTATCTGGACTCATACTGTAAATAATCAATTTTTGGTAATAAAACTGTAAGTTACCAAATTCTTTTTACTATATATAACAACCAGAATTGACTACAAAGTAATGCAGACCAAAATTAGTTATCATAGCAAGTAAGTAAATAAATTTCTATAGAATGATTATAAAAAGATATGGAACACAATCTATTCCAAGATACACAATTTTAAAGATATTCCAAAAAAGTACAATTCTTTTTGTATATATAGACCTTTCAAGACATACATGACGTACACAGAACATTACTGAAGAGAAACGTATTAGTCCAGAAGCCTTTGAAAGTTCGATAAAATGGTGGCCACTAAGAGATCAGTTTTAGTAATTGGATTTTTTTGTTTGGCTTTTCTAATTTTCATTTCAGGTACTACTGAAGCTATTGAACAATCAGTTAATATAGGAAGATGTTCTGATTATCCAGATTGTAATAAAGCCTGTATTGCAGCAAATTATAAGGGTGGTGGTTGTTTGTTTGTTAAAGGGACAAATAGTTGTTTCTGTGGACCCTACGATAATTAATTAGTCAAAAATCTATATTTACTGCCAATTATTAATTGGCTTATGTTGTTTCATGAATAATTTGGATTCAATTTGATAAATTTTGGATATTCCAAAATTAATCCTATTGAATTCAGTATGATTTATTAATAGCAAATTGCCTTTAACATTCTATGAGTCCAACTTATGTCATGTCAAATCATTATCTTCTGGCTACTCACTTCAAATCATTATCGTAAACTCGAACATAGAATCTTTAAAAAGAATTTAAATAAAATTTAAATATTTGAAAACTATATAAAAAGTATTATAAATCATAGAAAGACCAATTTTATGTCATGTCAAATCCTTATCTTCTTCTATTTGTTCTTCTTTACTCATTGGTGGTATAATCAAGAGTTTACGATAAGCTTAGAAATTAAAATGGGTTAATCAATTTTTGAAATCTCTTGCGTGTTCTCTCGGTTCGATTCGTTGCATGAGGCTTGTTTAATGCAATTTATCTCTCTTTTATGATTCGCGGATAATTATACTAAAGTAAAATTTACATTATATACACACAAAAAATAGCAACTACGAATTCCCTTGTCATTCTTTTTTTTTTAAAAAAAAAAAAAACTTAGAATAAGTATGCCTCCTACTTGTTGACTAACATTTGATCATATAAAAAATGTGATAAAGTTAAAGATAAATGTAGAGACAAAAAACCCCTTAATTGACTAGCGCCATAAATTTTGGGAGTAGATTTTAAAAATTTATCTTCAAATATTTATTTGGTCATGAAATTTTATCAAATTTTAAAAATCTAATCTTCAAATATTTTCAAGTTTTTAAAAATTGGCTCAAACCAGTTTATGGGACTTCCACTCACAAAACTTCAAAAAAAATTTCAAGTAAAATTCATGTTCAAACACAACTTTAAATTCCAAAAATCATAACTTCAAAACCTCAAATGTTCAAATTTCAAGTTTCAACTTCAAAATCTATGACCAAACGGAGCTTCAGATTTAAAAACATAAGTAAATTTTGCAATTATTAATAAGAAAAAGATCGATCGAGAATAAAAATCAAACAATTTATAACTATTATTCGACGTTGTAGACTTGTAGTATATATTAATATTGGTGAAGGAATAAAACATGAAACTGATGTTTGAGAACTGAGAAATAATTTATATTCAGAAAGCAGTAAATTAATTTGGTTAAATTGTTAGTAAATTAATTTGGTTAAATTGTTAATTAGCTCAACAAATTGAAGAACTTTATTGTAAAGATTACCGATCAAAATTACTAAATAAAGTTATCTGCAACTATCTTTTAAGTGGTTCGATTGCACAAATATTGTCTACACAATTCGTACACATAACTTAAATCGATATAATCGTACAGGATTTAAGCTTTATATATTGGTAGTGCAGTAGAAACTCTCTACCCATAAATTATCTTATAAGTAACTTGTTTGCGTAAATATTTTTGCACGGCTAGTTTATAGAACTTACCATAGTCCTAAGAAGTAAATAAAGATTTGTTATCCTGTTGTGTATATAACAAACTTTTTGATACATACATAAAATTGTTGTTTGACATCAAGGAATATTCTAGTGTAGTGACAAGTTTCTTTAGGTTGTAGTTTCAAATTTTCAATAGAGTTGTAGGAATTTCTGACTCTGTCACTAGTCATGATGTTATCACTAAGATAGACCCTTTTGTCACAGGCAGGTTTAGCATACGAGTCATGGGTCATCCGAGCCCCGTAGCTTTAGCTCAAATTCTATATATGCATCAAAACATTCACTATATAAGTGCAAAGATAGATTTCTAACCATGGAAATCAAATGGGTTGTAGAATTTCGAACTTCAACTCATAAAGTTTAAATGTTGGATCCGGCTCTGCATTTTGTGCTACTTACAAGACTATGATACCAAGAACATTGGGCATGTAAATTGGTGCATAATGCTGCTTGTGAAGAGGATGAAACTTTTTTGGATAAGTCTGTTTTTGTTATTCTGGTAATCACCAATTTCACATTAATCTAGTCCAAACTTCAAGTGACTCTTATTGGGATGGTTTTGTCTTTTAGTTGTAATAAAGGGCAGCCCGGTGGACTAAAGCTGCCGCTATGTGTGGGGTTCGAAGAAGGGGCTGACCACAAGGATCTATTGTATGCAGTCTTACCTTATATTTCTACAAAAGGCTATTTTCACGGCTTGAACCCATGACCTTTCTGGTCACATGATCAATAATTCTCAATGAAAGATTTCATATACTTTTTGTTCTTGCCATTAAACTCATGTTCCTTTTTGCTTGTTATTTTTTTTCTTCATAACCATGATGTTCGGGTCAGCTTACGCGCACCTTGATTAATTTTAGGGATACATGTCACCTCCAACCAGCAACAACCAACAACAAATACCAGGTAAACTCTGTCTACCAAGTCTAGGATAGATGGAAACAACTCACTTTATGCTTGTTACTTCAGGGTCTCGATAGTTATTACTCGACATTTTCCAGACATTCTACCATGCACCAATTATAAGTTACCCAAAAATGTAGGTAGAAAAAGGCAAGGTTCAATGCTTAGAATAAATGTTAAAAGAATTGACTGAGTAGATCTCATTTAATGAAAATATCATGTTACACTGTAGAAATATTACAAATATATTCAAAGAAGAAAGAAAAATTTCCTATTCTAAGCTATTGTGTAAATACTTTGTCTACAAAAACTAATGAAAATCAGATACAATAGCAATGGAATTAAGAAAGAATTGAATCTTATAGTGATCATCTTCTCTACAAAGGCAGACCTGCACCTGGACAGAAATACCCTAGGAATCATCACTATTCCCTAGGATTGGCTTCGGGCCTTCTTTCAAGTGAACGTTGACTTATCTTAATGATGTTCAATCTCTAAGGCGGGTTGCAGCTGAGAATGGAGTAGTGTTCGTGTTCAAAGGTGAACAAAGCCCTAGAGTTCCTTGGAATGGATATAGGCTGCTTTGAATAAGTCAAAGTACAAACAATGGAATTCATCAGTGATTAGAAAGAAGGCTTCTCCCAAGGCAACAAACCAGTTGATAAATCAGCAAAATTTGACAAGACAAAGTCTCGAAGACCGGTATCCCAAATTTCACAGAATTGTAATGGCCAATTTGGTGGCTCAATGGCCTCTGTCCCTAAACCAGGTGCTCTATCCCTTGATCCTTCATTTTGATTATTCTGCCAATCAGCGACATAGGTCGCCACTCGTCTGAAGAATTTCGCCCTGAAAACCTCCCACACCTGGTATTTGTAATGGTTTATCACTGCAGTGCTTTGTGGCAAATTCATGTACCTAAATCCTTTCCTCAAGTGGAAATGATGCACCACGTTGAGGAGAGTCGCGTCTAAAGCATCAGGGCGTATGATTGATTTGTGTCTCTCAGGACTCTTAAGACGACAAGTATATCCAACAGTGATACCCTGAGAGGGGGCTGAATTCAGACCAGATGGTCCAAAACTATGACAAGTTGTTCTAATCTCTGCAATTCTTGGTGATGATGATGATAAATTTGCCACGAGGGATCGAAGGGAGTGCTGTCCTGCATAGCCTGTGCTTCTCAAACTTTGGTGCCCTGGTGTAGAATATGGAAAGTAGAAATACTCATCCACATCCATAAATGATACCCAATTGCATTCTTGCTTTGCTCTAAGAGCACAATGCGAAAAACCTGCTTCTTGAGTCTTGATCCACGGCCAAACGTGTCGTGTGACATTGTAATTCTCTGTCTCAAGTTCTTCAATCACATCTTTGATATTATCATCACTGTTATTGTCATAAATAAACCACCTTTCAACTCCAAGCCAAGAATGATACGTGATCCATTCGCGAAGTGCTGAAGCTTGATTCCACACCATAGTACACACACAAAGATCATACTTCCCATTTCCAACATTCTTCCTTCTCCCAGATTTCAAGTCACTAATCTTAGCTACTGAAGGCAAAAACACATTTTCATGAGCTTTACCATGAAAATGGGGCGGCAACACACTGATAGTTATTCGTATACCACGAGCCTTCTCAGGGCTCTTCACAATACTCAATGGCAATGAACACCTAACAACCTCTTGAGCAGCAGTAATCGCCTTAGTTCCAAGTGCAAACCTTCCATCTTTCTCAAAACTTCCTAAACCAAAATGACAACTAAACTGACTCGAATCGGATTCTCTATCAGGCCTCAAATTCAATCCCTTTACAAACACAACTACTGTATTACCATCCAAAGTAGCAGCATACGCCACATTTTCCCACGAATTCACTGTCTGATTTTTCTTCTTCAACACCTTATTCCTCCTAAACGTCCTCAAGTTCACCACAGCTGAATAATTAGCTGGAGGAAGTGGACATCTAACAAGAACCCCGGATTCAGATTCACCATAAACATCAACCGAAAAGGCTTTCTCCTTCACCACAAAACCATCACCTTCTACATTACTACCATAAACACACTCAAACTCCGTATCTTTAACAGCTAAATCGTTCTTGTTTACCAATAGCAATACATGATCAGGAAAAAGAACTCGACCCTCAATAGTTAAATCCAATACAGAATTACCAAAATCTTGAAATGAATGAGAACTTAAATACAAGTCAGAAGAAGAAGACAATAATGATAACCTTGAAACAACTAAAACAGGTCGAAAAACAGAAGAACTAAAAGGAATATTATGATAAGAAAGAAGGAACAAAAAAATCAAGAAACTAAAACATAAAACAAAAGACCTTATAGTAAAGAAATAAACAAGTGAATAAGGAGAAGTAGATGGTCTAAAAATCCCTTTTCTCTTACGAGGTTTCTCTGAAGAATCCATTTATTTGTTCTTAGTTGGGATGTGCTTGTTTTTTTTTGGTGAAAATGTAAGCAAAAATGAAAAGATATTTGGATCTGCAAGTGATAAACACAAAGGGGTGTCAAAGAATAGTTCTTTGTGCAGATCTGCAAGTGATTTTATCAAAGTTCTTGGTTCATGGTTCTTGGTTCTTTCTCTCTTGTTTTGCTGTTTTTTTTTTGTGTGTACCGACAGTGATATTATCAAAGATTTTCTTGTGTAAAATGTACTAGTAATTGTCGGATGGAGATTCTACTGAGACTACGCGTTTAGAAGAATAATTTTCCACTACTAATATTTTTGGTTACTGTGGTAAAAGAGAAAAAGAGGGAAGAGCCTGTTTGGACGGGCCTACTTTAAGTATTTTTAAGACAAAAAATAATTTTATAGTGCTTTTGGAGTGTTTGATTAAATTAAAAAAATGTTTATAAGCATTTAATTATAAGTTAAAAGACTAAAAATAAGTCAAAGGTCATAAGATAGAAATCCTACCTTATAGCTTTTGGCTTAAAATGCTAAAAAATAAATCAAAAATCATAAGTTAGAAATTTCAACTTATGACTTTTGACTTATATGTCAAAAATCAAAAGTCAATCCAAACAGACACTAAGAAGACTGCTTTGAACTGTTTATTTTGGCCACGAATGGCATAGCGCATATGAAAGAAACCTTGGTGTGTTCGGTACAGAGGAAAACAAGTATCTTGTTACTTATTTTTTGTGTTTACTAAGCAAGTGAACAATATTACGTCTCTTAAAAATATTTATACATATCTAACACAAAACTAAGAGGATGGGGTGAGAGACTAAGTGTAGGGTGATGGCATTGTGGGTGAGGTGGGATTGGGCTCGGTGGTGGGAGTTGGATGGTCGTGAGCGTAGAGGAGACAAATGTTACTTGTTTTTCGTACTTTCATTAAGAAAGTTTTTCTTTATTTTCAAAAAGCTTATTTTCCTAAAAAAAATATCTTTAAAAATTTTGAACGATCAGACTTAAGAAATTAGAAAAACATTGAAAAATGTTTTTCTCCATACCGATCATACTCCTTATTATTATCACTTTGTCCGATAAATTGTTCTATTTCAATATTTGTTACCCCCGTTTCAATTTATTCATTTTTTTAATACATTTAAAAAGATTTTTTTAAATTTTAGCAACTCTTTAATTTTAATTTTCACATATTATGTTTAAAATTACAAGATTAAATGATATTTTAGCACATCCAACATAGTTTTAATTTAAAATCATAGGATTACTTTCTTAAATTTCATGCCAAGTCAAACCAGAAAAATATAATGAAACGGAGGGAATATATTATAGCTGAGAGTCTATCGAAAACAGTCTCTCTACCTTCTAAGGTAAAGATAATGCCTACATACACACTATTTTCCCCAGACCCCACTCATGAAATTATACTGAGTATATTAATATTGGATAAAATGTATTTTAGTAAAAGGACACATTTTTTTAGTTAAACTTTTTATAATCATATAAGTGATAACATATTTAAGATAAAAATTTCAGAAGTCTTTTAATCACACAAATATTATAATATATTTATGAATATAAATATTTGAGAATATAAATTTTAAATATATTTTATAAATTAAAATTATTTTATTTAGGGCTTGAACATAAGAATTCGATTAAGAATGAAGGCATCCTATTCAACTGTATAACATTCGTTTTCAACAACAAAGTATAATCTTTTATTTAAATATTGATTAATAGGATGTGGCAAAGTGAAAACTACTCCAGAATTTTGTCACACACGCGCAGCCAGCCTGCTGTGAACTTTCCAGAGGTTATTATTCAAAGCTTTAATTATCTTTATTTATAATTTATACTATATAGTTTGCCAATAATGTAATTTCAATATTTAAGGGAACTCTTATATCATTCCACTTGGAGAATAATTTATGGCTCTATCCTTTCTTCCTTTTACTTTCAAACCAACCAACCAGTTGCTGCCAACTTATAGAAGCAATATTCTTAATATCATTATTTAATTATTTGGAATATTATATTCTATATTCCCCTTTATTTTCATTTTATAAAAAATAATAATATTCAGCCGGTGGAGAACAAAAGAACGTGATGGAAAATGAACAAAAAAGCTAACGTTGCCAATTTGGACCATCTATTCATCATTATTTTTGGATTATACATTCACCTTATCATAAATTGCAAAAAAATCACAAATCAGTGATTTTTTTGCAATTTAACTAATATTAGATAGGATTGACGATGGAACGAAGAATTGATTTTTTTTTTTTGATACACAGAAACAATTAAAAGAGTCTACAATCTTTCAAAAGCGACGTCAATTCGGTCTGCTAGGAGAAGGAACTCCATATCCTTAATCGCATCTCCCCATATTATCAAATTTTCATTATGTTTGTGTCTTTTGATATTTGCCAGAAAATCAACAAATTGATTCACCTCTCTCTAAATGTGTTACTATAGTGAGTCGTGACCTTGTTGACATTTAATAAATATCTGTAGTCTTCAATAGTTGTCCTAAGAGACTTTACAACATAAGAACTTAATGACACAATACACTTTTAATAAAAAAGATTGAAGAATGAATGAAGAATTAAACTTTAAGCATAAGAACCTAATGACATATACACTTTTAATAACAATTTTAGTATTCTTGTGATTTGATTTCTTTTTTTCTAGTATTTCTCGTTAATTTTTCGTATCACTTATTTATTTATAGGAAAAATTGAATTAGCCTCCGATTATGTATCATTTAATCGATCTATTATTTGCTTCTACACTTTGTTAAAACTTGAAGTTAGCTATATCAAAAAAAATAAATAAATAAATAAAATCAATACTGATTGCTGTTTATTAGGTGCCTTTATCACTTTATTAACATGTAATCAATTAACCGCTTTTTTTTTTTTTTTTTTTTGGAATTATTGGTACATGTCTATTCTTTCTTTTCTTCTTTCTACTTGAATTGAATTATTTCATATTTGGTGTGTTGTTGCTGGATTTAGAAGGCTAGCTACGTGACCCTCAATAAAAGTTCAAAAAGTCAATCATCTCAAATAAAATTAAAGACATAACTTCATGCATATTCTTTTATTTCTAAATTTAAATCTGAAAAATCTTTCTGCCTTTTCAATATCTAGGAAAATCTTCCTCAATAGGTTGGTTGCCGCAGCAATATTTAACGATGCTAGGAACTTCGGCACAAGTAAATTGGATTTTACTAATTAGCCTCTGACCATCAAATGAAAAGTAAATAACCCGTCTTATTCTCGTTGAAAGAAGAGGCGCTTATGATTTTGTCGGTGCTTGAAAGAATTTTTTCTTCTCCATATTACTATACCTCATCAGTCAATAATTTTTTATGTGAAATTACTTAACTCAATTTTTTTATTTAAAAAAAAAAGGAATAAATTAATTTTTCGTCGTTGAATTGTGTGGTCCTATTTCTTCTTCATGAGACTTTAATTCATTGACAGCCACAATATAATTATTATATGTTGACAGAGAAAAAAATATATAATAGTAATTCTCTTATATAATAAGAGGGAGTTCAAGATAGAGCAAATGTCGACACGTGTGCTCCATCTTGAACTCCCTCTTATCGACACGTGTGCTCCATCTTGAACTCCCTCTTATTATATTATCTTATATATATAATATATAATATAAAATTTACATAAAAAAATACTATAAATTATAATAATTAATTTTAAACTATTTCAAGGGCATAGTAAAAAAAATTGTTTCTCAAAATTCTATCGGTGCCTCATAAATTAGGACAATTATTTGAAAAGATATAAAAAGTACTATAAATCATAATAATTAACAACTTAAAATATTTAAAAGACATAAAAAAAAAATTAGAATGAGAGGAGCTTAAGGTCGACTTCCAAAAATTACAAATAAGCTTCTCAAAGTCCCCCTTATTACTATTTGAGGAGCTTAGGGTCAGTTTGTGAAATGAGCATTTTGCCCTTCTCTTCTCCAGAATTACTTATATTTATTTAAAATTTACGTAAAAAACAACAACTACGAATCACAATAATTAATTTTAAATAATTTAAAAGACATAATAAAAAATATACTGATTTCCGAAATTCTATCGGCGCCGCATAAATTGGGACAATTATTTGAAAATGATAGAAAAAGTGCTATAAATTACAATAATTAACACGTTAAAGTATTTAAAAGACATAAAATATTCAACTACATAAATTGGGACATAATAAGAAGTAACATATATTATTTGAAAATTACGTAAAAAATACTATAAATCACAATAATTAACAACATAAAATATTTAATATGTGAGAACATAAAGTAACTTAGGGTCGAAAAATAAATTGACTGATTCACCCTTCTATTTTTATTTTGTGGCTATATATAAAATAGTAAATATTAGTGAAATCCAATTCATGTAATTTGATCAAAGAAATGGATGATTTTTCTCTTCATTATTAAGGCATAAAAAATTGATTAACTCTTAAAATTCTATCAGTGCCACACGTAAAAGTACTATCTGTGAATATTTCATTTTAAATTAACTTGACGTCTTATATATGACTCACTTAAATCTTTTCACAAATATTTTTATAGTAATTTTACTATATCCCTTCTAATTAGTTATTATAAGTTATTTAAGTATTAAAAAGTAAATAATATTTAATAACAAGGATAAAATAGATACAAAATGATAAATTAAAAAAAGACGGATGAAGTACTTTTCAATAGTAATATCTGTGAATATTTCAAATGCGACAGAAATTATAATTAAAAAATGAACCGGGTAAAATCTTTTTTATATGGGGCCCATTTAATTTTTTTTCACAAGTATTTTTTAATAGTAATTTTACTGTATAACTTCTACTTAATTATTATAAGTTATTTAACTATTAGAAAATAAAAATATTTAATAACAAGGATAAAAAAATGAAAAATTAAAAATGAACGGATGAAGTACTTTTCAATAGTAATATATGTGAATATTTCAAATATGATGGAAATTATAGTTAAAAAAGAGACTGTGTAAAATCTTTTAAAATCAAATTATTTTTTAAATATAACAAACTGATATTCTTTTTGAGATGAATTAAAAATGAAAGTATGACACATAAATTGAGAAAAATAAAATATAAATATTGGGCCCGTGCTTAGCACGGGTGCCGTGCCACTAGTTTGAACATATAATGCAGTTTCCGAAAATCGTAACGTGGAGATTCTCATCATGTGATTTGAGTCTAAATTGAAATAAATTGATGCCAAGGTCTTTGGAACGCCTATTATTTGATTTTACGTGTCAAAGATTTTAATTAAAAAATTATTACAAATCCAGATTTTTACTTACTCCTATCTTTTTTTATTCCTTGATTTATCACTCGGTATTTGATATCACTTTGGATGGAATTATATATATTTGCATCGAAAAAATTCTACTTTGGGAGGTAAAGATTTCTCTATCAAAGACGACTACGAGAGTTCGAATTCAAGACCACTATTTAAAGATGAAGTAGACATTTGGTCAATAATTAATTGAAGCTAAAAAAAGAGTATTTAGGGTGTGTTCAGTATGAAGGTAAATGTTTTCTAGAAAAATAAGTAGGTTTCTTACTTATTTTCTTGTTTTCGATAAGTAAGTAAAAAATAATATATAAGAAAATATTTATTTATAATTTTGATAAATACTATGGGAGGTAGGTCGTAGCCTCGTAGGGGTGTGGAATGATGGGATGATGGGATGAGGCCTATGGGGTAGGAGTGAGGATTGGTGTGATGGAGGGTGGGAACTCGACACAATCAATGTAAAATGTCATTAATGAAACTTATTTTTCTTACTTTCATTATAAATTTTTTATTTTTTATTTTTAATAAGCCTAATTTCCTAGAGAAAATATTTTTTGAATTATTTGACCAATTAAACATGAAAAAAATGTACTGAACACACTCTTAAAGTCGATTTTTTTTTTTAAAGAAATAAGTTGAGTATTTGAAAATCACTTGTATATTTAGACGTATACTTCGACAAGAAAAGATGAAGATAATGAGTGAAAACCCCCTTAACGGATAAAAAAGTGGATACTTTTCCGAGGAAAGGGTGACACTATTTCACTTCTAATATAATAATAGCACTTAGATAAGTTTGTTGGCAATAATTTAGCAGTAAAATGCTGAAATTTGATACTCGTAAATACTAAAATAATTTTCTCGTTTTATATAAAAAATCTTGGAGTAACTGATAAAGTTATCTGCATGTAACTAGGAGAAGATCACAGGTTCAAACCTTAGAAATCGCCACTGACAAAATACAAGATAAGATTGCGTATAATAAATCTTTGTGATTCTGCATATAGCGAAAGTTTTAATGCATCAAATTATCATTTTCTTTTTACATATATATAAGATAAATCACGAAGTTTAAGAAAAAAGAAACTAAAATTTAACAACTATAAATATGTCATGTATTTTTATGGGAAATCGAGAGAAAAATGAAAAACTTAAAAGTAGGAAAAAGTTTAATTTAATGTATAATTTAGTTTAAAGAATAGGTAAATGAGTATGTGGCTGTATGTGTTTGGTTGCTTAAAAGTCCAAGTAGGCTGCACCACCTTTCCTTGTAAACATCTTCTGGCACAAGCATGCCCCTGTCTCCCCTTTTTAATCATTTTCACATTTTATATCTTTTTTTCTATTTGACGTCTGGTACCCGTATTGGAGTCCGATTATATTCGAATCACATATTGCAAGATTCATTTTGAAGTAGCACTCCCAATAGGATTCAATCGAAATATCTGATTAAGAACGAAGGATCAATCCAGTCATCCCACCATAATTCATGTTGGTATATCATTATTTCTATAATGCAATAAATAATACTAATACTAATAATAATAATAATAATATTATAAACAAAAGATAGAAAATTATTTCATGTGTCAGTCATTTGTTATCTCAAAGCTCACTGTTGATTCATCCAATGCCACTAAATGCTCCTTCAGATAATTTTTTTTTTTCCTAAATAAAAAGTGGTGTATTATTTATAATAAAATTTTGTATAGTGGTAAAATTTTAATAGGAATAATATTTATATTCGTCAAAGAATAAAAAGATTTTGTTTTTTCAGGATAAAAAGGAAAAGAGTTGACCTTTGCCAGGAAAATTTCAACAACATCTAATGATTCCAATGAATCCTTTTTTCTCTTTTCATTATTGATGTTTGAATTTATAAGTGTTAACGGTCATGAAGGAGAGATTAGTGCCCATTTCCCTTTAAGGCATGACTTATTATGATGGGTAAAAACTTTGTTTGCATCGAGCATTTACGCTTAATCATATTAAGTAGGTGTTTAGCTATGTATTGAAATATTTTTTTACATTATTTAAAATTTATTAAGTTAAAGTTTTTTTGAACAATAAAAATATAAATATTATTATCAAAACCAACAAAATTCATCAGTACAAGAACAAACACAAACTCCAAAAAACAGAATACGTGCACTACTTCTACCCACTAGCCTGGTTCCACATTAACAGCTCTAAGAAGTCCATGGGCGGCTCTACCCCTATAAGAAATAGGCGACTGCTTTAGGCTTCAAAATTTGAGGGGACTCATTTTTTAGAAATAATAAATTATAGATTTTTTTTAAAAAAAAATATTAAGTATTATTTGTAGAATAAATAAATTTTTTATAGAAAAGAAAAGAATTATTAGAAAAAATTTGATATATCTAGAGTACTATATCTCAAGAAAGATTAAATGCATTGATTATATTATTAATTAAAAAATATTATTAGAAAAACTATGATATAATTTTAAAAATAGACTTTATTAAAAAAAAAAGTTTAATTTTTTCTTAGAAATCTAAGGCCTCCGTTTGATTTTGACCTTAGACCACTAATGTGCTTGAGCCGCCCCCCGCTAAGAACATAACCTCTTTTGTAAGTGTTTGCATTTCCTTGCCTTCTTAGACCCCTGTATATCAATAAGTCTTTCCCTAACTACCAGCATGATTTGTTGACAAACCAGATCTTGTTGTACATTGTGCTTCCTGAAGATCTTTCAGTTTCTTGCTTGCCATACAACATATATAAGTGCTCCAAAAGCTGCAGCTACAATTTCCTTTTTCAGCTTGCACCAATGCCTCTGCTTTATCCATGCTAATCCATCTGCTACCTCAACTTGAGGTATTTTAATGTCCAACGAAGTAGAAATTTCTGTCCATAGTCCAGTAGTCCATTGACAGTTCACAAACAGATGAGTACTATCTTCTAAACATACAAAGTCACACAGCACACATGCAGTATTGTCACACTGCACTCCCATTGAACTCAACCTACTCTTGGTTAGTAGCCTCCTCTGATTTGCCAACCATAATATAAATATATGCTTTGGAAGCATGACCCTTGTCCATATGAGTGTGGTTGTATTCAGTTGACTTCCTGCTACAAGCATAGCATGGTAGCTCTTTGTTATAGAATACCTACCAGATGTAGTAAGCAAATATTTATCATTCCTGTACCATTCCAGCATCCCATACTTCATCTTTTTCAGAGTTTTTCAGTACCAACTATATGCATGAGGAGGCATGTGACTCCAAAAATTATCATCATCTTTCATATAGATTCCATGAATCTATTTAACCCAAAAAGCTTCTTTTTTGTTGACATATCATCCAAATTAGTTTGCCCACTGCAATAATAGTTCATTTTTTGCAACACTTGATATTTAAACCACCTTGTTGCTTAGGCTTACACACATCACTCCAAGCTATAAGTGCTACCTTCTTCTTGTTATCTGAACTACGCTAAAGAAAGTTCCTGCATTTCCTATCAAGATCTTTGAGGATACTCCGAGGTAATAGGAACACAGAACCCCAAGAATTATATAAAGAGAACAAGACTGAGTTGATGACCTGCACTTTGCCTGGATATGAAAGGTGTCTAGTTGAAATAGCTCTTATCTTTTCAGTGATCTTTAAACACAGTTGATGACAATTAAGTTTGCTCCACTTCTTAGGAGATAGAGGGGGTCCCAAATATTTCATTGGAAAAACCCCTTTAGTAAAGCCAGGTGCAGGCCAATAAGGCATCCCTTACTCCATCAGTCACACCTGCAATATAGATACTGGATTTGTCTGTGTTAGCAATAAACCCTGTAGTATGTGAAAAAACATTGCAAAGCCTCTATAATTCTAGTCATTGAAGCCTCTTGTTCTTTACAAAAGATCATCAAATCATCAACAAATATGAGATGAGTAAGTTTTTAAGCTTTTACACATTGGATGAAATTTGAAATCTTGTAGATCACTCATCATACTTAACACTCTAGTAAGATATTCCATGACTAAGATAAGAGGAGAGGTGAGATGAGATCACCCTGCCTCAAGCTTCTTTTTCCTTCAAAATAGCCCCTGCCCTCACCATTTACCTTCACTGAGAATCTAGTAGTAGTAATGCAAGCCATAATCAATTTATAGAACTTCTCAGGAAAGCCATACACTTTCAACATTTCCTGGATAAATTCCCAATGGACCGTGTCACTTTCTCAAATCAAATCTTCATGAGGCACCTAGAAGTTGTCTTCCTATTATAATATCTCAACAAATCAAGACACATAAGAACTTTATGAATCAAGGATCTATCCTTGACAAAGGCTGCCTGTTTAACACTTACTATAGTTGGAAGGATTTTACCTAACCTGTTGCACGATAGCTTGGATATGCACTTATAATTCACATTGCAATAGGCTATAGTTTTGTATTGGCTTGCAGTCACAGGGTTGGATACTTTAGGAATGATGGATATCATAGTTGCATTCACCTGTTTCAATAATTTACCAGTTTTAAAGAAATTTTTTATAGCTTGATAGACATTGTCACCTACTACACTCCATGCAGCTCTAAAAAGTCACTACTAAAACTATCAGACCCAGGGCTTTTGGTTTCTTTAATACTGAACATAGAAACTTTGATTTCCTTATCAGTACAATCAGTCAGCACCTCACATTGCTGATCAACTGTAAAAATCTTTCATTTAGTAAAATTTTGAGTGCATGTGTTCCCTCTATGACCTCCAGAGCTACTAAGAATTGATTGAAAATACTGAACAAATACCTCAACAACAATGTCAGGTTCATGTTGCATCTGCCCTTGCACATTTTGTATTTGAGTGACTGATTGAATAAGCTTCCTTTGCTTGATAATTGAGAAGAAATATTTGGTGCAATCATCACCTTGTTTGATCCATGTAGCTTCACTTTTCTGGAGTAGCAAAGAATTTACCATATGTAATGATTTCTTAATTTCATATTCTGCTCTCTTTCCTTTCTCTGCAGGTCAGCATTTCCAGGATCCAAGTGTAGTAGTTCCTGAATCTTCTGTAGAGCACTTCTACCATCATCTGCCTCTTGCACTATATTGCTTTAGTGTTGTTGATGTAACTGCCTAAGATATTTCTTAACCAACTTTAGTCTCCTTACCAATTGAAACATACTATTACCAACTATTTGAATGTCCCATACATCTTTAACAATCTTCAAAAAATCTGCATGCTTACTCCAAATATTACAATACTTGAAGGTGCTTCTTTTTTTATGAGATTGCTGCATCATTTGAATTACCAAAGGACACTGATCACTTATACCTTCAGTGTTGAACTCTGCAATACAACTAGGCATGTTGTCCAACCATTCTCCATTAACCAAAGCCTAGTCAATTTTAGAAAATATTCTATCCACCTGATTATCAGATCAGGTTTACTTACAACCTGTACTCTGCAACTCTGTCAAACCATATAAATCTATACAATTCTTAAAGTCTAATACCTCAGCTAAAGTAACTCATAATCCACCAATTCTATCATCAACATGTAATACATTATTAAAGTCCCCAAGAACAATCCAAGGCATTTGACAAGTACTAGCTCTCACACTTAAATGGTCCCAAAGACATTTCCTCTCCTCTTTGTTGTTAAAAACATACACAAAAGTGACTAGGAACTGGAGTTGTTTTGGGATAAAGTTCACTACACAGGTTATAGATTGAGTTGTTTCACTTTCAATAGTAAGTTGAAACCAGTCAGATCTGCGGACTACACCAATATTCTTCCATTATAATGAGAAGCATAAAAAGTTGAAGTTGAAGATGTGAAGTTTGGTTATATATATTGTACAAAGTAGAGATCAAAGCGATCATTTTATTTGAAATTTATAAAGATAAAATTGAAAAAGAGGTTTGATCTTTAAAATTTGGATTAATCCAACTCCAAATTGAACTTGCAAATTTTATACGATTAAACATTGATCTTGAAATAAAATAAAAAAAATTCTGAAAAGAAATAAATATATGTTCTTCACTACTATACATTTTCATTTGAATATTTCCTACTTTGTTATTAACTGGGGAAAAAAACCAATATATTGAGAATATCCTTTTAGCGATGTCGTCTCCTTGACGTGATGTTCTTTTTTCTTGTCTTTGGAAATTATGTTTTGACTTTTAAAACACCAAAAACAAAATCCAATACCTAGAAGATTGTAGTAAATTCATAAACAATGTGTCGAGATAATGGCTTTTTCTTTTCTCATATGTAAGCAAACTATGTAATAACAAGAGAACCAAAAAATATTGAAATCTTCATCGAGAGGAAGAAGGCAAAAATGGCAACAAACTATGAGCCCTTTCGTCATGAGAATTTCATTTTTTCCCGAAAAATTATTTCACTTTAGCGAAAATTATAGTGTTTGGCCATAAGAATTTCAAATACAATTTGAAATTGAAACTTGTTTTCACTTTTTTCATTTCAACTTCTCTAAAAAAAAATCAAAAAGAACTCCAATTTATTTTCATGGTCAAACACAACTCCAACTCCAACTCCAACTCCAAATTTTTTTAGTTTTCATGGCCAAGCGCCTACTATATATGAGACTTCAATGGATATTAGGGGTCGTTTGGTTGTTGGTTAGGAAGTGAGTTATTTATGTATTAAAATCAATATAATTAGTATTAAGTTTAGTAGTATTTTAGTTATTGTTATGAATAAAATTCAGCACATCGAGTAATTTATAATTTCACATAACTAATATATGTATAAGTTATAAGAAAGTTATTTATGTATTATTTATGGAGGGTAAAAGATGAAATAAGTAATATATGAGTAACCTGGACATTAATAACTAGATCCTACATACTAATTTTATTGTTACTAATACTTGCACAAACTCTAATAAGTATCTAAACTTTTAACTAGTGTGCATGTGCTATAAAAAAAGTTACAAGATTCTTATTGAGTTATTGTATCAATCAATAGAAAGCTGACATATGAGAACTAGAGGTGGCGATGGGGTACTGAGCCAGGTGGCTAACTATTATTGGCTATTCGATAATATAATTAGGCTTTAGGCAAGGTTAAACCTAAAAGAAATTGGTTATAATGGGCAAGAAGAAACGAGTTGCAAGTGAGGGGAAAAAAAGAATAAAACATCTTTTATTAGCAAAAAAAAAATGTCTAAGGAATTACAAACCGTTCAGATAATATTCGATTAAAGTTGAAAAAATGAATATTTGAAGTTATAATTAAATAGAAAAGAGTACTCGAAAGTTAAAATTGTATTTAGATATGAATTTCATTTGAAAAAGATGACAACTATTGATCATATTAGAACAAGTGTAAAAGCATAAAAAGTTGGATATACCAAATCTGCTAAATAAATCATTAATTGCGAACCATGAATTTATGAGCCACCTATATTAGGAATGGCCTTATTTTTTTTATTTTTTTTTGGTTTCTCACCTATTGTTCAGTATTTATATTGGAGTCCGACTAAATCTAAATTCGTGCCAAAAAGTTCACATTGGGGGGTAAAAACACTCCCTAACAAAGGGAACTTGAATCTGACACCTCTGGATAAGAATAAAGGAGTACTTACCACTCTACCACAACTCATGTTGGTATATTAGGAATGCCTTACTTTATACGTATGTTTGGCATTCATTTTCATATTTGGTCCACTTCAACAAAGTTGAATTAACAAAGATTATGACAACTCGAAGAGTGAAACACATTTTCCAATATATTTGCAGCTTTTAAATGAACTAATCTTTAATTTTTATCCTTCAAATGAGTTAGTCTTTAATGCTTATGCTTAGTGTGGTATAAGTTCTTTAAGGACGCCAGATATAACTTATAAAATATTATAATGCAAAAATATAAATTTATGTCTGGTGAAAAAGTTATTTCTTTTGAAGATAAAATTAAACACGAACACCAAATAGGGGCAAAAGTACAGATTGCCCATTTTCCCATGTACAAAATTGTGACAACCCGAATGCTTGTGTTGTGACCATGCTGTATAAGCCTGTTGGTCCATCATTACAAGTTTCATCTTAATTCAATTAGGGAATGTCTGAATTATATCTTTCAGGCATAAGAATACTTTCTTTTTCGCTGCTTCTGCTTTTGCGTTCAAACATTTCTTCAGGCTAACTCGATTCTTATCATTTCTTCTATGGGCAATAGATTTTTCAAGCTAGTACTTTAAATAACATTTCCTGAAAAGGAGAATCTTTTTTATGTCCTTCATTCTCCTTCAAACTTATCTAAAGCCTATAAAATGAATAAAAAAAATTAGTTAAAAGAATAAGTACAGCTACTTCTATATCTCATTTTGAGTCCTCCTAGCACCCAAATATCCATTTACTTTGGTATCGTAGTGGTGGTGATTGTCTCATTTATAGTGACTTTCTTTAGCATTTTTGTCTTGGTATCTTCACTCTCGTGGTCTTTTTTTCGAATCGCTTTGTAATTTAATCCCTCAATTACTCTTAAAAATTTACAAGATCCACTCAGATCCTCATAACCTATCAATATTCATCACCTTCATGCCATACTTTTCTAACAAACTTGTCTATTATTCAAATACTTAGCAGTGAAACACTACAGCAAAAGCAATGGCTCCATTCACCATTCTCAAAAGAAAATATTTCATTCTGGAAGAAAGACTGAGCTCCATTCAGTTATCAAAGACAGTAACGAAAGCAGTGACTCGTTTTCTGGCCAGCGCTAGGAGATGACTAAAAGATTTGACCTATTTTGTAACTTTAACAGCTCCCCTCGCTCAACCAACTTGATGTCACACACCAAGAAGCCAAGCTGCTTAAGAAAGTAATTTTATGGTAAATCGCCAACTACTTTTGACTTGTGCATCAGAAGCAAAAATCAACATGCTATCCTAAACATGTAGTTTAGGGCAATAACTGGTGTGATATCATGAAGTGCCTATTTCGCGGCATTTCAATGCTGATTCAACTACTTTAACCTTCTTTGCATTTTCAATGTTCACCAGTGAGAGCTTTTCAAGTGATGCTTTAAGCAGTAACATTTCATTTTCTTGGACATGGCTTTTTCTCCTCGCTGATAGTTGTCGCTGTTCATTTGATCGATTGGCCTGTGGAGAATGTGTGTATCTTTTCAACCGGGCATTTACTGCTTCAATAGAAGAGCGCAGAGCGTCCAACTCCACTCCCCTGTATCTGTCTGCATTACGTAAAACATATTGTTCAGTTCCATATACAGGAAGGTTAAAGCCACAAGAAAGGTAATACATACTTCCCACCCCAGCTTACACCTATTTCCTGTTTACACACCCTACAGGAATAGGATTCTGTTTACGCACCTAATAAACAAAATTATGTAGCTAAGACCCTCCTGGATGGCCTAAGACCACTTTATCTCAGTATGAGTATTACACGCCACTCATAGAGTGAGACACCATTACAGACCCCACACCATTTATTTCAACATATGAACACTTGGTTCATCTCGGACACCACCCACAAGAAAAACAACAGTCGCAACCTCCTCCACGTGGACATCAGCAACAAGAAAAGAAAATGCCATCATCTTTCTGTTACACCCTCAGTTCTAGCATAAACATCCCATTCAGCCATTAGAAAAATCTATACAGCACCTGATGCGACCACCGATTTTCAACTTCAACCACCACCCATCATCCACTCCCCAGAATCTCCATGTTCTCTAATCTCACGCAACTCACATTTTCTATCTCTACGCCAGTCTCGCCTCATCTTCACCCAAAAAAAAAACAAAACACGACCACCATAAATGCCGGCAAACACCTCTGACCCTAGCAACTCCACTAGACTGGTTTAAGGTGGGATGGTCGAGGTCTTGAAGGAGCGTTGTGGTGGAGAAGAAAGGGTGGTGTTGCCAATGGTGGTGGTGGCTTCGGTGGGGGATGGAGGTTCTGGGGAAAAAAAATCAAGGGAAAATGAAAAAAATAATAGAATAAAAAAGGATTTAGACTGTTGGATCGTTTGAATTGATCTGGACGGTTGATTCTATCTCAGTTTTCTTAAAAAAATTTAAGCTCTTAACATGATCGAATAGTTGGAAAAATATGCACCTATCATGTGTCCAAATCGTGGGGTATTAGCTAAGGAATTCTCAAATTAAGGTGGGTAAATGGACCCCCCACCCCCCACCCCCTTTTGTAAGGATGGAACTAGAGGGGTTATTATGTATTAAGCCTGACAAATAATTCATTGGCCATTGTTAAGGTTTACAGGCCAGTCACCATTAGGGGTGGCTCCTCAAACATCCAGAAAGGTGGTAAAAACAGTCTGTTGGCCAAATGCAGAAGACTGGACATATTTGCAAGCATTATACCAGTTTCTACGCCAATGATAAGCTAGCGTTCACAATAAACCAAAATAAAACTACATTAAGCATTTGCATTCGATGAGCATATTACCAAGTTCAGACTTGAACTCTCGTTCAGCTTTAGATAGAGATCTCTTATGTGCTGCCGGCAGGTGTCCCAGGCTTTGCAAGCGCTCCTTTAGCTCACTGTGAAACCGAACTGCATGCTCAACACGATCCTTTATCTTTTCCTGTTTCCTTTCAACATCCAAAATCTTCTGCTGTGCTTTGCGCAATCGAGAATGCAGGTCATCGATGATCTTCTTCACATGAGGTGCATGATGTTGAAGCTCAAAGTACACCTGATAACAGAACAAAAGTACTGTTTGACATCGCACGAAGAAACCAGTCTATTGTCAAAAGAACTGAAAAAGAAAGAAGAAAAATAAAGAAGATTTTCTTTTGATTCTGACCCAAGTGAGAAATGAGAAGGAAGAGGGCATAGAACCGAAGGATCAAATTCCTCTTCCGATCAAAGCAATGCATGATTGAAATTTTAAATAAACATACTCCGATAATAGGGGAACTAATAACACCATCATAACAAGAGAACTGTTAATAAGTCTTCCACTCAATTTTTTTATTTACGGTTGGGAACTCCATTTGCAAGGTATATAGAAATATCTATGCAATATGCTCTACAGAAACGAAGTAGCATCTAACAGATGCATCTGATCATCTAGGAACAGAAGACTATTTGCAGAATAATGTTTTCATTAAATCAAATTGCACAACTGAACTCCATTGAATCAATTCCCAAAAGTTGACGAAATTAAGAAATTGCAGTAGATGTGGGGTAAATAAGTGGTTCTATTGTGATATGGTCCATTACTCATCTTTACAGCTCATCATCACTATTTCCTTCATTATGTTAAGAACAAAAAGGAGCTGGTCCATCCCCGCTTCCATTGATATGAAATTTAAGAGTTAGCAAGCAAAACTTAGGCCAGCATTTTGTTTGTTCCAACAACTATATTTCTTTGAAAAGTCCAACTTTTACAAAGCTGGCAATAGGACGACCTCCAGAGAACAGAGTTGGGCCATTGTCAGTCTCAGACCATGCTTTTCTAGCTCTTTTTTAGTATTTGGATAAGGACCTTTTCTCGCTCCTATTGTGAATTCATCCCAAATTCAAATTTTGAAGCTCTAATTTCCTACCTCTATGTTGATGGTCATTGGAATATTTTTCTCGATTTCTCACCTATTTGAAAGGGCGTCTCTCCAGTATCCAAACTCAGAAATCCTTTTTTTAATATTGTGCGGAAAGCATTTTTATTCTTAAAGTAATGTGGAATAGCCACCAATCTGATCCAGACTTGTTTTGATGCAGCTCTGTTCCAACTGCATGCGATAGTCGGAGACCACTGTTTGAGAGAACGCCTCTTTCTTTCTATGAATCAATCTCCCATCACAATCCTCTCAACCAACACTTTCAGAAGCTAGTTTTAAGACATTGCAGTATCCATTATAGATTTTGTCTATCAATCATCATCCTGCCCATAAGTTAACTTCGTCACTCAGTGAGTTCAAACCATGACAGCTTTTCCGTGGTCTATTGTTTGGGAAGTCTTCAATCCAGTAACAAAGGAAGTTTTTCTTTCCATTATTACCTTCAGAGTACTATCCCAGTCTCATCCTCGCATAATGTTACTACGACTTAATTCAAAAGTAAATCTGAATTGAGTTAGACAAAAGCTGCTAAAAAGGATGTGAAAAGGTGTGGATTGACATAAGGGGGTGGATTTTAAGGATGTTTTTTTGGACTAAAGTTGGTCGGAAACAGTATATTGCCAGAAATCTAGAGAAGAGTTTCTTTCTCTAGACTCTTCCCGTAACTTCAAAAAATATAGCATGATGAACATTCTAGAACTACCAAGTACATGATACATATAGCAGTTCAACTACAAAAAGCCACTCCGATGTCCGAAAAAAAAAATGGATAATTTTGAGAAATTGTAGACCAGACATGTTAAAGGTGGGTACATGGTTGAGCAATTCTAAAAATGACGGAAAATATTACGTCATAAAAGCATATAGCCACCAAAACTTTCACTAGCACAAAGAATAAGGATCGCACACAACCCCCCTTGAGGGGGAAGTATTGAAGAACTATAGATAATAAGACAACATCTAACTCAAAAAGAGAGAAGCCCAGCAGGAAAAAGTCGCATCAAATAATAAGACAACTCCAACTCAAAATTATAGTGTAAGAACAGCACAATGTTACCTTGTGGGCATATTCCACATAGTTTTCATGAAAAAGCTTGAAATACTGATGAAGGGTTGATCGTCCTTCAATTGAATCCGCAGCAACTGACCGCAAATGATTTGATGAAGGGGGCAAAAGAACTACCCTGGGCCCAGTAAGGAGCTCTTTGCTTATGATAGTAGAAATATATGCATCTTTTGGCACTTCTGTGCCTAAGAGTTTGTCAACCTTATCAATAATTGGGGGAAGAAGTGTATTCCAAGTCTCCATCTCAACCACTATACACTCATTAGAAGGGGTAAGAGCCACAATCCATGAATCTCCGAAAGAATCTGACAGAGCCAAGAAACCAGAAAGTGGGAAGGCTGAGGATGCTTCTCCTTGGAAAGTGCTAAGAACGGGATGCACAGATGGACTTCTCATGTCTTCTTTGCCATAATTCTGATTAGTTAAAGGCAAAAAGTGCAACACTACTGAATCAATTCCTCCATCATGAACGCAATATATTCTTTCTGAAATAATGGGATCAACAAACATTGATAAAGCAGAACCGCTTCTTCTGGGCAGAGCTAAATCCACAATAGCCAACCTCAAAAGAGGAGGTGGATGCCCCAACCATAAGGTATGATCAGGTGGCAGATCAAGCTTCAAAATGGAGGTGTCACTTGACAATGACTCACAAATCATTGCAAGGCCAACTATACTATCAGTTGAATCCAGACAAACCCGAGGTGGGCTACCAACTTTCCAGACAGGCTGCACTTCATCAGCTAAAGCATCTATCTGCAACTGCCCGCCACTCCAAGCAGTTACTAGGATAGAATCTTTGCTAGCTAAATCATAAAGAAAACTGACAGCACGCCCTTCACAAACTGGAGGATGAACAGAGTTGTCTTCAATGCCGTGACTTACTTTACGTAAAGGTCCCTGCAAGCGAAGCCAGTGTTACAACATAAGGTGTTACATAGTTGGGAAGAGAAACAAACAAGCTATCTCTTCTGAAAAACAGTTCCACAATATAACCAAAACATAAGCCAGAGCAAACAAAGGTGTTTTGTAAGCACTGGAAATAAACTCGTTCCTCTCATAAAGAGAAACAGGAATAGAAGCGCAGCCAAACTTATATATTACCATGTAAACACTTTCTCCACTACAAGAAACAGAAAAAAGGACAACGAAATGCCCATCTATTCAAGATTGTAGTGGTATTTTTTCCTTCAGCATAAAAAAGGATTAAAAAAAGAGAACTGGAATGAGGCCCCTCCGCACGAAGAGATGGAAGTTCAGTGGATTTCTTTCTGAGGAGATACATGAAGAGAAAATAGAGCTATTTCTGTTGAAATATGTCTCAATTGGTTTCACCATGTTTTCTATCACAACCTTTAAAGTTCCTAAGACTTGTCCAAGTCTGCATCCTTCGCCAATACACAAGTAACTAAAACAGAATAAGAGTATCTCCAACAACATAAGGTGTTAGCCAAAATACTCAATACACTAGATAATAAGGACAGACGGGAAAGACTTTCTACTGAATCTTGCTTCTTCAGCGCGATCCAGCTGGAAAGCAATGCCAGTATATTTTTGTCCCATGTATGCTCAATCGAAGGGTAGATAACTATTTTGTCCGCTTCTCCTACATGCATCAGTATCAATAATTTTTCTGTTTTTTAACAACATTACAATTTGCAACATTTAATACTCCCATCTTACTATCATCGTTTATCCCAATTAAAAAAGGGATAGACATATACTGGAAACTCAAATTAATGTTGGCTTCTGAAGAAGTTCAAGGTAAATGGTGCCCGATGAATTCCATCTAAAGACTGCTATATCTAATCTAACGACTAACATGCATGGTAAACACAACTAAACTACTGAAAAAATGAAACAGTGTTTATTGTGTTAATTAATTAGCACAATTTTAGGGAACTTCATTTTTCCTTTTTCTAGAATAATTATAGGAATAGAATATTTCCTTTTATTATAATTGACTCTTTCCTTAATTAGTTAGGATTCATTTACATAAATACCCCTTCTCGTGCGATGAACAGATATGCTGAAATACAAAGAAGCCTTTTCTTCTTTCTCAAATTCTACATGGTATCAGAGTTGTTGCTGCCTTTTGAGGTGAGTTTTTCACCCTCGCAGATTTAGGGCTCCTTTTTTTAAATCAAAAAAAGATTTGAGTTTTCTCCCTTTCCTGATCATTGTGTTTTTTCAGGATATTCAAATAAGGAAGAGCCAAATTGAATGATGGCTTATACATGCTTGATGGGACTTGAGATTCTTACAACAACAACAACACACCCAGTATATTCCCACAAAGTGGGGTCTGGGGAGGATAAGAGTACGCAGTCCATTCCACTACCTCAGAGGTGAGATAGAGAGGCTATTTCCGATAGACCCCCGGCTCAAGACAAAAAACAGTCCAAAAGACATAGTATAGGCACAAGAAACAATAGGCATTAACACAACAAGTACTAACAGAAACAAGACTACCACAAAGTAACACTACAATCGATCTAACTGAAACAACAAACATCACCAAAAAACTCTAAAACAAAACACTACAAGCATAACACTATGACTACTAGCACGGATAAACACAACACTCCTACCTACGAGCAAGGACACACTTCTTCCTACTAACCTTTTACCCTAATTCGTATCCTCCACACCTTTCTATCTAGGGTCATGTCTTCGATAAGTTGTAGTTGCTTTATATCATGTCTAATCACCTCCCTCCAATATTTCTTCGATCTGCCTCTATCTTGCATGAAATCATCCATAGCTAACCTCTCACACCTCCGCACTGGGGCATCCGCACCCCTCCTCATCACATGCCCGAACCATCTCAACCTCGCTTCCCGCATCTTGACTTCCACCAAAGTCACTCCCACCTTATCTTGAATAACCTCATTTCTAATCCTATCTCTCCTAGTAAACCCACACATCCAACGTAGCATTCTCATCTTCGCCACCTTTATCTTTTGGATATGAGATTTCTTGATTGGCCAGCACTCCTCCCCATACAACAAAGCTGGTCGAACCGCCACTCTATAGAACTTGTCTTTAAGTTTAGAAGGCACCTTCTTGTCAGTTAAGACACCGAAGCTAGACTACACTTTTTTGGAGCATTTTTGTCAAGCATTTTTTTTGGAGGAATAAGGATGCCGACCAAGAAATAATCCAATGGCATAGGTGGTTGGGGCACCCATCCTTTTTATTTTATAGAAGGTATTTCCCAAATTGTTTTCTAGAATTGAGTTTGACTCTTTGTTTTGTGATGCTTGTGAATATGTCAAGCATACTAGAAACTCTTACCCTTTGAGTGATAATAAAAATACAATTCCTTTACGATTGTTCTTTCTGAGGCATGGTGTCCTACTCAAACTGTTTTTTATTGGGAAATTCTATGGTTCATTACCTCTATTGATTGTTGAACTAGATGACTTGGGTGTATCTGTTAAAAGCCAAAGTGAGGTATTCTCTTGATTTCATTCATTTCATAAGATGATTTATACTCAATTTGAGGCAAAGATAAAAATCTTGCAAACTAACAATGGCCCATAATACATAATTAAAAGATTTGGTGCTTATCTAGAGTTTAATGGGATAATCCATCAAACTTTGTCCCTACACTAGTCCACAAAATGTGGTTGCTGAAAGGAAAATTAGGCATTTGTTAGACGTGGCAAGATCTCTTATATTTACCATGAATCCACAAAAACCCTATTAGGGGATGTCATTCTAGTTGTTGCCTATCTTATCAACAGAATGCAACTTAATACCCTCAATTTTTATAGTCTTGTAAAGGCTTTAAAAGGTGAGAATAAATATATTGTTCCTCCGAAGATGTTTGAGTGTATCTGCTTTGTTTACTCTAGGAATTCTGGAAAACTTGATCCTAGAACCTTAATTGTGTCTTTATTGGATATTCTCCTACACAGAACGAGTACAAATGCTGTCATCCTCCATCTAAGACCTATTTTTATATTACACCATTACCTCCTCAAGGGGAGAGCAATAAGGAGGAAGAGATGACTCTCCATAGTTGCACTGTTGAAACCACTACCTGACAGGAAAGTGAAGTTGCAGAAAGAAATAGGGGGGAATTGTTGGGCGTTTGGGTAAGATCTGATATAATAACTTACTCAAGAGGTAATAGAGCAAAAGAAGCCATTATGCAATCTGCTGAAGCTGAATCATCTTCAGTAGATAAGGAAAGTTTGGTTGGAAGACTCGTTTATCTCTCTCCCACTAGACTAGACATTGCTTATTCAGTCAGTTTGATGAGTCAGTTCATGCATGATCCCCGAGATCCTCATATGCAAGCTATCTTTCACATTTTCGAAGTCTGCTCCGAGAAAAGGATTGTTTTTCTCTAAAGACGATCACCTCCAAATAGATGCTTTTACAGATACAAATTGGGGTAGATATTTAGATGATAGAAGATCCACATCTGGTTATTGTACACTCGTAGGAGGGAACCTAGTTATTTGGAGAAGTAAGAAGCAAAGTGTAGTTACAAGATCAAGTGAGGAAGCAGAATAGAGAGTTATCGCTAGGGTGTTTGTGAGCTTCTTTGGTAACAAAAGTTACAGGAAGAATTGAGATTGTCTGAAAAAGGGAAACCTTCCTTGTACTGTGACAACAAAGTTGCAATCAATACCGCAGAATCCTATCCAACATGACCAAACAAAATATTGTGAAATTAATCGGCACTTCATCGGAGAGTGTGTTACTAATGGCACCTTGAGTTTGCTTCATGTACCATCAGAAAAACAGCTAGCGGATGTATTTATAAAATGCCTCAACATAAGTACTTCTCATTCTGCACCCAAGGGTGTGGCCTAGTAGTGGGTTGAGAGCCTGACGTCTCAGGTTTAAATCCGAGCAGAGGCAAAAAACACTAGGTGATTCTTCCCATCCGTCCTAGCCTTGGTGGACAGAGTTACCTGGTATTTGTTGCTGGTGGGAGGTGGCAAATATCCCATGGATTTAGTCGAGGTGTGCAAAAGCTGGCCCGGACACCACGGTTATCCAAAAAAAAAAGTACTTCTCATTCTTTGGGTTTGCAAGTTCGACATGTGCGACATCTTTGCTCCATCTTGGGAGATGTTGATTGTGTTAATTAATTAGCATGATTTTAGGAGACTAATTTTTCCTGTTCCCAGTGTAATTAAAAGAACAAAATATTTTCTTTTGTAGTAATTGATTATCTTTTCTTAATTAGTTCGGATTCACTTGTATAAACACCCCTTCTCATGGAACATAAAAATATACTGAAAGATAGATATAGAAGCCTTTTCTTCTTTCTCAAATTCTACAAATAGAATTCGATTCGTGAACATAAAGTTAAAATCAAATAGTTTGTTCCCCTTGAAAGAAAGGACAGCGTGCTGCACAGCACTTCAACTAGGGCAATCAAATCTTAGAGTTCATATTCATGAATATTCACATGTGGCATTGAGTTTTGACTAATAAGGTGAAGAAGAAAAGGATTAATGAATACCAAATCAAGATGTAATGCACAAGAGATTAATTTCCCATAACGTCCAACATGGTTTTCATCCATCTAAGCAAATTAAAATGTGTATTGCCGGATCTGGACCACGTGGATATACTCGAGAACATAAGTACTGTAAGTTAATAGAGAACCTGTAATGAGATTGAAGCATCAAATAAAGCATAAGGCTGAGCTCTAAGAACAGCAGCAGTTTCCGCATGAACTTCTTTCCGAGTTAGGTCGGGAAATGTTGCTTCCAACCAAGAGATTGCCAAATTTGACTTTTTCACAGCTTTTGAATTCGCTGATTTCAGACCAAACATATGAGCATCACTATATAACTCCAGTACAGATTCCCATTTGCACACACTGTTCCAATAGAAAGCAGCTACTTTGGTGAGATTAAGTGAAATTTTACGACCTGCCACTTGCATGGGCCGAAAATAGCAACACAGGGCATAAGGATAAACATACGCAAATTAGAAGTCTTGAGAAGAATATGAAAATGAGACACATGGGAGCGGGAATAATTGCTCTTAGGGGAAGACAATAGTCTAGAGGTCTCTTATATAGACACAGATGAGTATCAAAGAATTAGGAAATCAACATACAAGCTGATCAAGTTTACAAGTGAGCAAACATACGAAATGTCAGAAGCATTATGGGAAAATATAGTCTTTTTGCCGGCTAATAGACGTAAAGTCCATAAAAAAACCCATATCACTTCACAACCATCATATTTAAATTTCTGGTCATAAGCATCTCCTAGCAGAACCTTAAGATTAGCAGCATTATGATCTCTGGTAAATTACCTTCCAAATGGAACAACAGGACATAGGATGTAAACTGAGCCATCACTGAATAAGACGAAAACCTGCAGAAAATAATATAATTACTCAACTTTCACAAACAAAGTAATGGCGATAAAACCACTTGATCAATAACCACCACTGCCTGGAGATCGATATTAGAAAATAGACATTAAATCTGCTTACTCTATCTAGTGATACACTTGTTCAACATATAGTTATCAACAAACATATCGATGCAGCTATGATTCATAAACTATTACCATGCCATTTATTTTCTTCTTATCATCAACATATTCATAAAGCAAAAAATCATGATTCACTGATGAAGTCTACTCTATGAAGTCCCCAAAGTTTGTCAACAGGGAATCACCACAGTATACCTGAGTTTATACGCACTAGTCTATAATATAACGAAAGGTGATAAAGAATTGAACCTACACTGAACCTGTCCCACATATGATCACCCCCAAAAGAAAAATCGACAGGGCAGATTGACGTAGCATTGTGAGAACTGCCAGGCTCCACAGGCTGTAGATAATACTCCTGCTCTGGCTGACCAAGGGCTGAAGACAAATCAAAAACCCTGGACATGAAGTAATACATCAGTAGATATAACACAATGTAATTTGTCAACAAGCAGAAATAACACATAATTCTCCAATCAGCAAGTGATTTAACACGCAACTGATATGTCAAGAAAGTCATAGAGATTAAATTGGAAAAAAATATCCCACCATTGGAGAACAAAACGAAATGCTACACACCTATTCAACAAGCTCTGACAGCTACAAGCCCCAAAAATAGTGATCATTTGGACATGCACACCCAGAGAGAAGGGGAAAAGAAGCTATTGTGTAGATAGTGTCGTTTTTTTTTTGGTTTTTTCTTTTTGATCAAGTAAAAGTGATAGTGTCGTTTTATGTAATAACATGGTTCTACTGAACCCAAAATATGGCTCCGCATGTAAAATTGTCATCAAATGGTCTTATGTTAAATTGCCGATGAAGAAACATGTACCTGAAAACAGAATCAGAAGAGAGAATTCCAAGATGCGTGTCACTGTAAGGGTGCCAACAAACCTTCAACGTGCGTATTGCATTGTTTCTGTCAAAGTAGATCTCTGAACCAACTAAAATTGTCCTGTATCAGGCAAAAGGAAATGAACACGTTTAATGTGACTTCAAATGCACCACAACTGATTACCAGAAAACAACAAAATTACCCGCAAATATTGGTACTGAAGAAGGAACTATCATGTCTATTTTGATTTAATCTCCTAATAGAGGTGAGAGGATAATATGACTGGTTTTCTCAAGGATTACAGTAATAAATGTCCTTTATTCTTAGAAAGAAACTCTTCTTCCTTTGACATTACCTGATATTGCTCTTTTTTTTTTTTGAGATAAGTAACTTTGTATTCACACAAAAACTCATTAGGAAACTGATGAGGGATTTATAAACCCCCAGGGGGTGCCATCATAATCAAAACCAAAGCAGACTTTCAAAAATTTACAGTTGGCCTATAAACTCCACTAAACTATCTACTTCCCCCACTAGATCCTGCTTACACAAAAAATACAAAAGACTAAGACATCTCATCTTGATCATCTGTGTGCTGCCAACCTTCCCTTCATAACATCTCTCATTCCTTTCTTTCCATAATGTCCACCAGATGCAAGCAGGGACATTCTTCCACCAGTCTTCCTTTGATCCTCTCTTTCCAATTCCTTGCCAATGTGTTAGTACCTCAAAAGTGGTTCTGGGCATTATCCAATTTACCCCAAGTATACAAAAGAACATGTTCCACAGATCTGTAGTTGTCTTGCAATGCAGAAAAGGTGGTCATTTACTTCAGCCTCTTGTCCACACAAATAACACCTTGAATAGATCTGCATACCTCTTCTTTGTAGCACTTCATGTGTGAGGCATGCTCTTCTAATTATTAACCAAGTGAAACATGCAACTTCTAAAGGAATCTTTATCTTCCAGATTAGTTTCCAAGGACGCACTGCTGTCAAAGAGTGATGAGTATTCTTCTCCCAGTAACAAGACCACTGTAAAAACTCCTCGGTTATGTAATTTCCAAACCTGTTTGTCAGCCTATGTGGAGGTGCCTGGAAACAGGTTTTGAACATGCAGTAGGTCTGCTACTCTTACAACCTCCAGTCATTTAGAGGGCCCTTCTGAACATTAAATCCCATCCATGGGGGCTCCAAATTTGTGCTATAGTGTCATTTTGTTGCAGTATTAATACTGTACAGATCAGGAAAAAGCATCCTCAGTTTCTCGTCCCCTATCCAGACCTCATTCCAAAAACTACTCTTCAAACCATTTCCAACTCTGAAGGTCACCTTTGCATTGAAAGCAGGCCACAATCTCCTAATGGCTTTCCATACTGAGCAACCAAAAGTGCAGCGACCTCTTCAGTGATCTAGTTGCTTTGCATGCCATATTTCTCAGCAATGAACCTCCTCCATAGTGCCACATCTTCACAGCAGAATCTCCACAACCATTTTTGTAACAGACTATTGTTCTGGATACTCAGTTCTTAATGCCCAAGCCACCTTGGATTTTGCTCATTCTCACCTCTTCCCAACTAACCAGGTTGTAGCCATCCTTCTCTTTATTTCCTTGCCAGAGGAACACCCTACTCAGCTTGTTGAGTTTGTTTTCAATACTTTTTTGCAAGGGAAAAAGACTCGACATATAAGTTGGGAGGCATCCAAAACTGATTTGATGAGAGTCAATCTACCTCCCAAGGATAGATATTGACTCTTCCACCTTGTTAGCTTCCTTTCACTTCTCTCCAAGACTTCACTCCATACTACCAACTCTTTGTTCTTGGCTCCTAGGGGCATCCCTAGATATTTGGTGGGAAGAGAAGCCACTTGACAACCGAGGTTGTCAGCAAGACTATGCATGTTATCTACTTGATTAACTGGAAACAAACAACTCTCCTGCCAATTTATATGTAGCCTGATATGCCTTCAAATATGGTCAATATTGCCCTTAGATGTCTGAAGGGGAGCCTTGGAGTAACTGGTAAAATTGTTGCCATGTGACCTGGAGGTCACGGGTTCAAGCCTTGGAAACAGCCTCTTGCAGAAATGCAAGGTAAGGCTGCGTACAATACACCCTTGTGGTAGGGCCCTTCCCCGGACACCGCGCATAGCGGTAGCTTTAGTGCACGGGGCTGCCCTTTTTATTGCCCTTAGATGTCTACTTTGTGACACTTCTCCACCACAAAACACTAGAGAATCATCTGCATATAGTAGGTGTGGGACCTCCATGGTATTTTCCCTATTTATGTATGCACCAAAACCTCTTATCCATCCCAATTCATTTGCCTTTCTAATCATGTAGTTGAGTCCCTCCATTGCTAGAAAAAATAGGAAAGGAGACATAAGATCTCCTTGTCTCAATCCCCTTTGTGACTGAAAAAATCCCTCTGGATTTCCATTTATAATGACTGAGAACTTCACTGTTGACACACAAAATCTGATCCAATTCACCCATTTCCTCCGAAAACCCATGTCACTCAGAACTTTTAAGAGGAAGATCCAATTGACATGGTCATATGCTTTCTCAATATCCAACTTACATAGGATACCTGGTGTCTTCTACTTTACCCTAGAATCCACCAATTCATTAGCCAGTAAAGAAGCATCCATTATCTGTCTGTCCTTCAAGAAAGCCATTTGGTGATCATTAATCTATTTCCCATAACTGTTTTCATTCTCTCAGTTACCTAATATGGCTCTTTACATAATAAAACGTAAGTTAGGAGATGCAAGCAAACAACTTGCATTCAATGACTATAAAGGTCCTCTATTTGACATAAAAACACAACAAATTAAAGTAAACCAGAGATACTTTGACAAAAGTTTGTTAAATCTTTTTTTAATAAGGTACATAATTTTATTAATGTGAGATAACTCATATATAAGCAATGTATCACAAGGAGAAGAACCTACACACGAGTATAATTCTCTAAAAATGACACTCAAAATTTTTATATGAAAGGAACCTCCTAGGTGCACCAGAGATAACTAAAAACAATAGGTTATTTCTCAAATAGCAAACTCATTCTATACCCCGTCAACAGTTCTCTTATTTCTCCTTTCCACAACTCCCATGTGATGACTAAGGCGGCAATATTCTATACTCTCTGGCTTCTCTTCTTTATAATAAAAACCCAAATACGTAACATGTCCTTTACTGAACCAAGCATCACCGATTGCACTCCTAACCAGTTCGATATAACCCACTGCAGCTATGCGAACACCTGGGAAACGCAGCCCGGTACACAAAGCATCCCATGTTAACAGAGTCTATGGAAGGGTTGCACCCAACAAGGGGTGTGATGTAGACAGTCTAACCTAATGCAAGCATTAGTTGATCCGATTTTCACTGCACAAACATTAATGAAACACCAGCTAACAACATGTAATAATCCTCGTCACATTCTCAGTTGGCGGAAATCCAGAATTACTCCCTTGCTGCTAACTAGACTAAAAGTGCACCTTCCTAAATCCTAGGCACCATAGGAATCCAAATTGAAACATGTGGGAGCCTGAATCACCCTTCAACAAAAGCTTGTGGTGTTGTGACTTCATAAAAGAACGCAGCATCGATTCCTCACCCTCCACCTCATGATAGCTAGTGAACGAATGCTCTATTTCTAGAGTATTTCCCCCAACCTTAGCTATCACAGAAGGTAATAGCTTGAGAGGGGAAGGAGACAGAAAGAGTGTTGCCGGTGGAAGCTACCGAAAAAGGATAGTTCCCCCTCTTAGAAAGTAGAAGCGGAAAAGCTCTCCGGAATAGTGCCTGGGGAATCATGGATATATTCCCTAAGCCATGGGAGGATAAACTGGAAGGTCTATTTCAAGGAGGTCAATTAGAAGATATCTTAACATAAATCCCCATTAGATACGCACTGGTATGTCATCAGCAAACAGTAAGTGGATGACCATCATGCAACTATATTCCCTGATCAATGCTGAGAAACTCTAACATCTCGTCACAATTTCATCTATCATCTTACTTAAGACTTCCATCATTAAATTTTTCTTTTTTGCTTTTTTTAAACTGGTAACTTCTTCCATCATTAAATGAACAGCATAGGAAATAACGAACCCCTTACCCCAAGCCCCTCGAACTTGTCCACCTGCAATTGTACACTTGTGCAAGGTGGTCAACATTGTCCACCTCGTCCACTAAAATGACCTTATTTTTTAGTGTTGATCTTGAGCTTTGACACTACTTTGAATTATATGAAGGTCTAATTCAAGGAAGTCAACTAGAAATATCTTTTTTTTTAATGAAGTAGATTCATTCAAGGGCATCAAGAAGATGCAAACATTACAAGGATAGGTCAGTTAAGCTCCCAAAAATAAGAATTTGTAGCTTCTTTCTAAGCTATAGAGCTAACAAAATCCAAAAAGAGTTCTAAATTATTTACAGGGGTCAGTTTGGACCAGCTAAAGAGGCTAACTAGACATCTGCCTCACAAAAGATTACTAGAAGTTGAAATTCCATCAAAACATCTTTTGTTCCTCTCTATCCATAAACACCAAAATATAACACCCGGGATCATCATCCAAATACTCTTGATGGCTTTATCAACTTCCCGTGAACTCCAACTTTCAAGAGCATCCTTAACAGAGAAAGGCATGACCCAAGAAAAACCAAAAAAACGACGGAACATATTCCAAAGGTCCGAGGCAGCTGGACAGTGCAGTAACAAGTGGTTGACACTTTCTGTGTGCTTGTGGCAGAAGTAGCATCTGTTGGCAAACTGGAATTTCTTTTTGGAGAGATTATCCTGTGTGAGGCATGAGTTGAGCAGTGCAGTCCAGCTGAAACATATCACTTTGATAGGTAGTTTAGTCTTCCATATATGCTTCCATGGCCATTTGTCAATCATGGAGTTCCTTGAGTATAAGCTGTGATAGCCTTCCTTGACTGTGTAGCGACCTTTTCTTGAGTTACCCCATTTCAATCTATCAGGCTCTTGGGGTGAAAAGGAGCAAGACTGCAATTTGGCAAAAAAGTCGAAGATGTCATTAAGTTCCCAGTCATGAAGGTTTCTCCTGAACCTTATGTCCCAATTGTCATCAAATCTGTTGGATGCTATGGTAGAATCTGGTTCAGCTGCAATGGAGTACAAACTTGGGAATTCCTCACTCAAAGTTGTATCCCCTAACCATATGTCCTTCCAAAATTTGATGCGAGAGCCATTCCCCACTCTAAAAGGGATGTTCTCAGCAAAACCAGGCCAAAGTTTACTGATGCTTTTCCATAGACCAACTCCATATGCATCTGCTGAAATTTTTGTGCACCAGGGTGTACGCTCCCCATGTTTAGCTTTGATCACCTCTTTCCACAGTCCAACATCTTCAGTTCCGTACCTCCATAACCATTTCATCATCATGCTTTTATTGTGAGCTGCAAGATCTTTGATACCCAAACCCCTTGGGATTTTAGGTTGTGTCACTTTTGGCCATTTAACCAAATGGACCTTATGATCCTCACTGTTGCCTACCCATAGGAAATTCCTTCTAATTCTGTCAAGCTTCTGGAGAACTTTTGCTGGAATAGGGAAAAGAGACATATGATAAGTAGGGATATTGTCCATTACACTGTTAATCAATGTTACTCTTCCTCCGAAAGAAAGATACTACATCTGCCATGTTGCTAATCTTTTTTCAAACTTCTCAATTATTCCAGACCAAATCTCATTAGCCTTGAATTTTGCACCTAAAGGCATCCCGAGATAAGTTGTTGGAAAGGAGCCTATGTTGCAGCTCATGATTCCTGCTAGTTCAGCCAGAGTGTGCACTGAATTTACTGGATAGATAGTGGTTTTTGACATATTTGTATGAAGTCCAGAGACAACTTCAAAGATGTGCAGAATCAAGTTTAGCTTAATCACTTGTGATCTATCTGCCCCACAAAACAGCAAAGTATCATCCGCATAAAGTAGATGTGAAATTGTGACATTGTTTCCAGTAGGACTGTCTACTTTGAAGCCTTCAATCCATTGTTGTTGACATACTTTTTGGATCATCTAGCTAAATCAACTAGAAATATCTTCAGCACATACGCACTAGTATGTTATAGGCAAATAGTTAGTGTGTGACCATCGCTCCCTAATACAGGTTGAAAAACTCTTCAACATCCTACCACAGTTTCGTCAATCATCCTACTTCAAACTTCCATCAACAAATTGAATGGCATAGGAATAACGGGGGCCCTTATCTTAAGCCACTGGAGCTTTCAATTTGCTCTTATCCCATTATAATAAAGCACTTCCTCACTCAATACTATTGGCCATTAATGTGTTGTACTTGACCAATCATCCAACCCCCCCCCCCCCCCGCAGTTTCTCATTATTGCATCTGTCATGAGCTCCATTGTAGTTTCTTGAAAGCGTAGTAGATTCGCTTCCAATTTTCTAACACCTACTCTAATGAAGGCCCTTTTTGTTTGTGTCATCCAACCCTCTTACAAAATTACCTTTTTATATATCAATAGCTTATATATCCTTACAACTGTCTCCCCTTTCCACTTCCATCGTTCTCATGGACCTTTCTGTTTGTGTCATCCAACCCCCTTACATGTGCCATTTCTGCAACAGATTTTTGTTGTGCAATCTCAAGTTCTTAATGCGCAGCCCACTCTCCTTCTTGTTCAAAGTGATCGAGTCCCATTTGACCAGGTTCCATCATCTTCTGTCATTATTACCTTGCCAAGGGAAATCTCCTCTCAGCCTGACAATCTTTCTCTACTCCTCTAGAAATTGGGAAGAGAGACATCATGTATACGGGAAGAGCATTCAAGACAGATTTAATGCGTGTAACTCTGACCCAAGGAAAGATATTGAGTTTTCCACCTTGCCAACTTCTTGTCACATCTCTCCAAGACTTCATCCCAGATTTCTATGGATTTGTTTTTAGCACCTGGAGGCATCCCAAGGTACATAGTGGGAAGGGCCCACTTGAGAGCCTAGGTTCCTTGCTAGAATCTAAGGATTATTGATCTGATTGAGTGGATAGAGTGAATTGCTCCAATTGACACGAAGGCTAGACAAGGCTTCAAAAATGGTCAGGATTGCTCTGAGATATCTAATCTGCTCCACTTTAGCATTACAGAAAACTAGTGAATCATCAACCTATAGTAAATAAGTGCTCCACTTTAAATACAATATTCTTTCCCAAGAATCAACCAAACAGATGGCATTACTACTAGTTGCATTCACGTGCAAATTTGACCCGCCTCTTGCCCTTGAATTAGCCAAAATATCTCATGTCAGCATGTACTTACGGCTTCGCAGGTCTCTTATGAACGAGAAATCCCAAAAACATAAATAAACAAATAAAACCAAGAAAAACAAATTCTCATTGAAAGCCAATAATCTTAAACAGCAATCAGCTGGGTATCCTAGAATAAGTAGCTTACGGAGCCATTCAAAGAATAAAATTACATAAGCAAGAGCAAGAACATTTTTCAAAAATAAATGCTACAACCAAAATTGAATTTTTTATTTTTTTTTTTTAAAAAAAAAAGGAAAAGTGGTTTCAGATAGCTATACCAGAAAAGTCATTAATTCCTTTCAGGCAACCAGCAATAAAGGTGCATATGACTGCTTAAATACCTACTGTGCTTCCGAAGATAAAGGAAAATTTACTTTTGAAATGACAAATAGTTACAAATGACAGTAGACGATGACAATAACACTGTTGTTTCAACACAGTGGAATCCAAAGAAACCATAACCATACAAAACCAAAAGAAGGAAGTTATACCGGCAAATAATTGTATTTTCTTTCGTTGAAGTCCTCCCATAGAGATACATGACGTATAAACCATCCAAGCCAACTAGGAGAAGCGCTGATCCATTTCTGTTGATGGAAATTCGTTGCACCTCAATATTCAATTTCACATCAGCTTGCAGTACCTAAGCAACAACCAGCACCATCAAATACGCAGCTTCAAAAATTAGTAGCTAGATACCAGGTAACAGCAAGAGATATGTGTTTTATGGTGTACTGAAATTTATGACAACTGATAATGAAAATTGTTCAGCTTTTATTGTACTGAAATTTATGCCAACTGATAATGCAAATTGCTGAGCTTTTATTCTCTTTACTTTTGGAGAAGGAAAGTCCACATTTCAACAAAAAAAACTCTGAGGAACTCAAAGAGTGATCCATCCAGCTTCTTGGACTTTGGAGAAATAATCATATGACTAAACTCAGGAATAGAAAGTGAAAAAGAAACAAAACCTATAGATACATCCCACATATTCTAAGGTTCATAAAGATCAAATAGTTTCAATTTTCTATTACCATTCTCTTTTTTTTTTCTTTTTTTTTTTTATGACCATGGTGTCCGGGCCAGCTTTCGCGCACCTTGACTAAATCCACGGGATACCTGCCACCTCCCAACAGGTACCAGGTAACTCTGTCCACCAAGGTTAAAACAGATGGGAAGAATCACATAGTGTTTTTTTGTCTCCACTGAGATTTGAACCTGAGACCTCATGGCTTAACCCACTTCATTGACCACTAGGCCACACCCTCTATAAGTATGTCCCTCAAAAAAGACAAAATGTTACACTCGTATGCAACTTGAAGCTGCAATAGAAGTTGGACATCCGCCAAACCAGTATAACTTAATTGCTGCATCTTTTTAGTTTTAGCTAAATTTGTAATATCATGTTCTCATCACATAACAATCAACTAAGCCTCAAACCCAAACTAGCCAGGATCTGATATATAAATCCTCTATATCCATTCTGCTCTATCCGGGCTCAAGTTATCATGCTTAATTATTCTAATAACAATCCATACTTATAAAGTTCTTTTGTCTTGTTTGAGGGACATACTTAAAACCTAAGAACTGCATTTTATATGTTACTAGTACAATCTTATGATTCTTCAAATGAGAAAAATGGCATAATCTATATTTCAAGCTCTAATTTAAAGTTTCTCATGTTCACTTTCCTAAGAAAATTAGAACATAAATGTGGGATATTGTCATGTCCAATGTGTGAAACAATGGAGAGGGAATACATTGTTCGTTAATAATATGTATATCATAAGATAAATTTTCTAATAGTGACAGACAAGGTACCTTAGAGGAAGAAGCTGCAAGGACAGAAGTAGAGTCCGGTTCACCCAATCGAACAGAGAGTCGATGCAAACAGTTTTTGTAAGAGTCCCAAAAGTAGAGACGAGAAGCTCCATCCCAAGACAGAAGATTTTTGGGCATTGCGGAGGTGGAGGAATCCATGTGGTGAGCATAAAAGACAGGGTGTTGTTGTAAAGGTAGCCATTCGAGTTCTTCTTTGGGTGTTGAAGCTGAAGGTGGTGTTTCTGACTGACGACCATCGTCGTCGTCATGGTGCTCCGACAAGTCGAAATTGTACCTCATGCTCTTCACCTCCTCACCTCGCGTTGGAGCTTAAATTCTCCCGCTGCCAAAGCAAATGTAAATTATTGTCTTTTCAAATACGAGCATTTTGATCAAAACAAAAAAAATGAACTTTTAAAACAAACATAGCTAGAGATTTTGTAAAATAAACATAAAAGGCAATAACACAAAGTGAATTGGTAGTTTTCTATTTCATTAAGTGTATCCGAGTCAACAATCATTACATGTAATCCAACTACTTATAAGAATACATTGAGAACACCAAAGGGGTGTCATAAACATGGGTAGTAACTATTTGGAGCTATAGAAATGGGGGTTACTTCTACAGAAGTTATGGACATCAAATTGATATTTTCATAACGCTCCCCCTTGGATGCCTTCTATTAGACAACGTGCTTGTTAAAACCTTACTAGAAATCAAAAAACCATGTAAAAAAACATCCTAGTGAAGAAAAAAGAAGTATACATATCCTGTTAAAGGCTTCACTAGCTGCCTCATCAAACATCTTGGTAGGAAATTCCATTGAAATAAAGGTGTGTTTGGTATGGAGGAAAACATTTTCCGGAAAATGTTTTTCTTATTTTCCCATGTTTGTTTGGACAAAATTTCTGGAAAACATTTTTGCTAGTAAAACAAAGTTCCTTAAAAATGAGGATAATGACCACCTTAATGGAAGTTCAGAAAACAAGTTCTATAAGTGATATTCGATGTTTATTGTATCCTCCCACCCACCTAATGCCCCCAACCACTACACCTTGACCATCCCACCCCTCCACCCACCCTCGAGGCCAATACCCCACCCCCTCCCACCTTTATAAATTTTTGCTAGATTACATATAAATGCTCTTGAGATGACATATTTTTTGCTTACTTACCAAATACTAGAAAATAAGTAAGAAATCAACTTGTTTTTCAAAAAAACATTTTCTAGGAAAACATTTTCCATGGAAAATATTTACATTCTTACCAAACACACCCAAAACTTTATTTTTTGATAATCGTGGTTCTGGGCCACCTAATTCCGGTTTTTTAAGCTTCATACCTGAACAATAAGGTGTGTGAGTTTGTGGGTTTCTTATCTAAACAATCATCAAGTAATTATCAAAACACACATAAACTATCAATTGTTCACTTTTCCTACCTAAGAATTTAGGTATGAAACTCAAATAATAAATAGTTGGTGATAGTTCTGATAAGAAATTAGCACACCTAATAGTTCAGCTATAAAATTCAAAAAAACGAGATACTTTAGGTGTATTTTTCACCCTTCGCTCGAAACAAAAACCTAGATGAGTTATGTTCAATACAATTCCTGTAAGATAACCTAATCAAAGTTTTTCCATATTTAATTTCCTACAAATAAAAAAAATTAGGGCTGAAACCTAGAGAGAGAAAGTAGCATCAAGTGTGTCGTATTACCTGTGGTATGTGTATGGTGGCTGACGGTAGAGAAATGAAACGACGGAGGTTGGGCTGCAACCGCGACGATGAGAGAGGAGATCGAGCAATAGCGAAGATAGCAGTGATGAATTTCGTGTCAATTTGCGCGGGTGTATATAAATATACTCCCCTCTGTTAAAAAAGAAAAAAATAAGGCGAAATGTTTACTGACCTTGTATTTATTTGAATTTATAAAGTGGACACATCTACTTAGATTTTTGTCATTTGAATCTCTCAATTCATCAAAACACAATATTTTAAACTCTTCTGACCATTGATCAAGTTTAGATGGCAACTTAATAGGTGAGTTGGAATAAATACATGTTTTACATATATTAGATGCGTACCCACCAAAAATTTTAATTAAAAATATTTTTTTTTTAAAAAAAAAAGAGAAATATAATGGATTGGATGTGGGTGTTTTTTGGTATTATTGGTGGAGGAAGAAGAAGGGAAGAGAGGAGGCATTAGTTCACCGGCCAGCAGTGGCTGACGATGTTGATGTGGAACAGGGAAGATGAAATTGAAGGTGGGTATTTTTTGATATTGTTAATGGATTGAGTATTGGATGTTAAAAAAAAATGGCGTGAGAGAGTTTGGTGGTGATGGAAGGCTATTGGTGGGTTGTGGGTTGTGGAAAGGGGAAAGTTGTGGGTGGTTTGTGGGCTGTGGGTTGTGGTACGGGGAAGGTTGTGGGTGGTTTGTGTGTTGTGGGTTGTTGGTTGGGGGATGTGGGGATGATGGTTGTGGGGATGGTGGTGTGGTGATTGTGGGTTGGGGGAGGTGGAGATGGTGGTGATGGTGGTTGTGGGGATGGTGGTGTGGTGGTTGGGGTTGGGGGAGGTGGAGGAAGGTGAGATAAATAATTTTTTAATTTATTATTTTGCTTTTTATTTAATATTATTGATTAATAATTTTAAAAAATAATTATGACATGACATTGATTTATGTGACATGGATCTGTGTCATTTATTTTAGGGCGAGTGAGCCACACACATGGTACGGGGGGTTTAAAATATTGTGTTTTGATGGGTTGAGGGGTTCAGATGACAAAGTACTAAGTAGAGGTATCCACCTTATAAACTCGGACAAGTACAAGGGTCCAGTAGACCATCTCGCCAAAAAAAAATAAAATGAACTACTCCCTTTTTTTTTTAAACTCTGTTTAAAAAAGAATGACTCTTTCCATTAACAAAGATTGTGGTGGAGTGGTAAGTATTCTTTCATTCTTAATCAAAGGTCTTGGGTTTGAGTCCCGCGGGATATAAAGTCACCTTTATTAGAGAGTGCTTTACCCCCTAATGTGTAACACCCCGTACCTTTTCGACCTATGTGATGATGTTGAACAATGATTACTTAAGTTTCGAGACGCTATGAGTATGTATTTTGTAAGGTTGGTGATGAAAAAAAAAATTTACTTCGAGCCTCGTACATGTGATTAGATTTTAGTCGGAGATGTCTTGTGTAATACCCCATACATTTCCAACCTCATTTGGTACCTTGGAGTCATGTTTACTTGATGATTAAGGTCACTACGTAAGTATTTTGTAGTGTTTTGATAGGGTATTGGATGATATGCAAGTGTTAGAAAAAAATGGCTGAAAAATCCAGCAGGCCACTGATTCAGAGAACCTTCAATTCCTGCGCCACTGCTGCAAAGCAAGGCAGTGGCGCAAGGCACAACATAATTGGCCTTTCCGAGCTCGTTTTGCGACGAAATGCAACGACGATTCTTCCATGGTTTCTTTTGATTCCTTGGAGTTCCTTTAGCGTTGTTAAGGCTTCAAATACCTCGATACACTACTACATACTCCTACATGATCAAACCATGGAATACAAGAATTTACCAAAATGTTCAAAGAAGCCATAGGTGACTAGAATTCCTATTTTTGCGATTGAGGCTACGAATGAAAATCTCATAAGTGAATATTGTCGTGGCATTATGGAATTAATTAAACATGAGATATATGATGTATTATACATGAGAATTGGTGGGCTAAGTTGAGACATGTTATTGGGCCCAATTTGAGGCCCAATATGGAATAAAAGACAAGGCCCAAAGAGGAAATGACCCAATCTTCCAATGTTGACCAAGTAAACATTGTATTAAATACCAAATGTGGCTAAGGATGCCTTGAGTACTATATAAAGGCTCCAACATCAGATTTTCTTTTATTCACACAAAACTCTCATATCTTTTTGGACATTTTTCACAAACATTTCTCATTTCCAAACCCTAAAGCAAAATAATTTCCTTGAGACTTCTTGGACAAGATCAACATATTCCAAGCCTTGGTAAGTATTTATTTTCATGGATTAATATCTTATATGCATAAAAGAATATGTATATCATGTTGGTTGTGCTTGGAAAAGTTGGTCATGGAACTTGGTGAGTTTGTATGAGATTTGTGGTATATGGAATTCAAGTGTGAATTAGGCCTTGTGCCTTTGATGAAAAAGCATGGTATGGACAAAATATGAACATGTATGGTGTTATTTTTGGTATAAAACTTGTTCTTTTCTAAAAGTGGGAATTTTGGGATTTTGGCCGATATGTGTTATGAGTTGAATTAAGGTGCTTTGATGGATTATTTGTGATGTGTTATGGATAAGAAAGTGTAAAGGAGAAGTATTGTGGTGAAATGTATTGATTTTCATGTATTGGTCAATGTTGGGAATATTATGGAATTTTTGGAATAATAGTATGATCAATGGTTTTGTCAAAGGGAAATGACATGTTGAAAGCCAAACATGTAATTCATTGACATGGTATGCATTTGTAAAGTAATTGGTGGTTAATGTGAATTTCGTTATGTATTTGTAGACACATAAAGAAGGAGTGGGATTATTGTCTACGCATCTAAGGTTGTAGATTCGTATTGCGAATCCAAGGTATGCAAGGTTATTTTGTCCGTATCTTTCTACGGCCAATAGTGTTCACAATTGACATTTCTTTAGTTCTATTCCGAAATGTACCAAGGTATCCCATATGCACTTATTTATGGTCATTGTCATATATTTCCTACTCATTGATCAATTGTGAATCTCATTTCTCATATTCATGATTAATGTTCCGAAAGTTCAAAGAAGGCTATGTTCCAATATTCCAATAGTGCCTATACTTGTGTCTCTTGTTCATGGCTTCTTGTCCAATGGTTCCAATAGTATCATGGTGCTAGTGATGTTATATTTCTCATTGATATTTGTTCACATGTCCTTCACTTATTGGTCAATGATTCAAAGTTTCCAACAATGTTGTGTTCCAAAGTTCCAAAGTGATGTTATGATTATCAAAGTATCAATCTCAAAGTAATGATCAAAGTAATGCAAATGTGGTCAATGATCAAGTACGGGTGGCAAGTCTAGGGGCGTAAGCCTAGCTCGACTCGATCCCGAGATATGGATTTATGGGTGGCAAGTCTAGGGGCGTAAGCCTAGCTCGACTCGATCCCAAGGGTGGCAAGTCTAGGGGCATAAGCCTAGCTCGACTCGATCCCTATATGATGATATGAAAGACCCACTGATCAGTCGGGGCCCGGGTACATTGTGTTATGTAATGACATGTGAGCATTGAGATAAAGAAAGTAATGAAAATAATGAAAGCAATCCACATGGTTTCCAAAGAATAACATGGTGACTTATTCACATTGAGTATTCATATGTTTTGAGTTCATTGACATATTCATTGAAATATTCATGTGTTGTATAGTTTCATCTGAGCCTTGCATACTCAGTACTTATTTCGTACTGACCCCTCTCGGGGAATTTACCTTACTTGCTGCAGGCGCAGGTCCCAGTAGGCCTCCTCAGTAGATTGCCAGTGTTAGCGGCTCTTTGGTGAGCTCCAGCTCATTCGGGGCTTCTCCGAGTCAGAGTGTATATATGTTTTGGTATTGTATATATTGTGTAATGCGGGGACTTGTCCCGACTTATGGTTCATTTTGGTCAATGCTCTTGTTAGAGGCTTTTGTAGACGGATGTGGGTGTATGAATGTAGAAGGGATATGTCGTCCTTGACTTGGTGGCCTCAACGGCCAAGTTTCGCATATATGTACATATATCATGTTCCATGACTTCCATTGTTGGTCTTGATAATTGATATGTGTTTATGGGTTTCTTATGGCATGCATATGATTGAGTAAGTAAAGATTGGTTCTCTCGGGCCATGTCGGCTACGGGTGCCAATCACGCCTCGTTGGGATTCGGGGTGTGACATAATGCTAAGGCTTCTTATCGGGCGGATCGATTAGATAATTATGCTTAACGATTTGGCTTATTGGCTATCATCTTTTAAATGTACTAATCCGCTAGCCAACCGATAAGATAACGATTGGTTCAGTATCGAATTTGTAATTAGCGGATGGTTATCGGGCGGTGTAACGGCTGAATCTAAGAGACAATAAAATATCGAGCGGTTATTGGTAGGTCCTTCATTTTTTTGCGATTAAGTTGTTTATATATACTATGATTCATCTATTTATCAATCTTTAGGCTTGTTGAGTTTTGTTCGTATAATTTTTTAAATTGGATAAATCATATAATCAAATGAGAATTTTCTTCTAGACCTAAAACGTATATAAAAATATGTTAGCTTATTGCGTCGACAGAAAAATCAAAACTGTAATATGATTAATTTGAAAATTTTCTGTTTTACATCAAACTTTGTGAAGGATACATTGGGATTGTTTTAATTTATGTTATCAAGAATAATTTGTGTTTTAGTTTAAGAATTAATTTCAAGTTTCGTTTATGTTTTAGGGAGACTTGCGCTTTATGGCTAGATGTCACAAGAAGTGTCGTTATTTTCTAAGCTAAGAAGTGAATAAAATAATGAATGGAGTTTTAGTTTTTGGGTTTACAAAAGATACTTGAATATATGTAGGGGTAAAAATATAAATATGATAATTCCTAACAGGTTAACGGTTTACCCAATAAGAAAATTGAGTAATCCGCCCCCCGCACCAATAAGTCATTAACTGTAAAATTTTAATCCGTTTTCCAACCGTTAATCTGATAACCCATTACCAATAAGCCAATAAACTAATTTTGCGGTTGGGTTATTGATTACGGTTCGATTTTGAACACAACTACCTAATGCGGGATTTTTCAACGCGAAGTTGGATTTAGTCGGGCTCCAATGTGGGGTACAGGACACCGGGTAAAAAAAAATGACCCTTTCCTTTTTCGGCTACACTTTAATTCCAAATTTTCACAAGACATATTCAAGATCACGAGATTAAAGGGCATTTTCATACATTTGACATAACTTTAATTTAAGACCACAAGATTCAAAAGTTTCTTTATTTTTTAAAACTTCATGTCAAGTCAAAATAGGTTATTCTTTCTGAAACGGAGCGAGTATTCAAATTTAGAGAAAACACATGATTACCCGAATCAATAGGACCTTTTTTTTTTTTTAAGAGATACTTGAACTTTGCATGGGGTTATATGTTTCCCTAAACTATTTCAAGTTGATATTATTACATCCATTTTGGTAAATCTCAATTTTTAAACATTAGATGCAAATCACACATCAATTATTAATTGACACGTGTTAATTAAATTAAAAATATTTTTTCATTTTTTTAAATATTTTTCTTTCTCTTATCTTTTGACTTTCTTTTCTCTCTTACTCAACCTCCCCTTTTCACTTATTTCTCCTTCAAGCAATCTCGTCCCCCACATTCTCTTTCTTTTTCTGCTTCAACAAAACTTTTCAATACATAATTTAAAGCTTTAAATCTGAAAATAGTAATCACTCCACCATTTTTCTGTTGTTATAGTTATAGTAAATTTAAAAAATTAAAATTGTGCATATTTTAAAAATTCATTTGGTTAACTATTTTTTATCCTCTAGATGAAAAAAAGTGATTTTTATAATTATTTGTGAATTTTTTTACTGAAATTTTATTAATTTTCATGTTATTTTAATAATAATTTCTTCCACCATTGTGATTCAGCAACCGACGAAATTTTATCACTTTATTTGTTGTCGAAAAATATCTTTATGCCAAAAAAATAGTGGCTGACGGATCATCTCTTCTCTACTTTTCCTTTTTACTTTTCTTTAACCTCTTTATCATTTTAATCGAAAAATAAACGTCAGTCATGATAAAATTCATCATTAGTCCATTAATAAAAGAGAAGGAGGAGGAGAAAAAATAGAAGGAAAAAAAAAAGTAAAAGAGAAAGAGAAAAAAGTAGGAAAATGTTTTTAATAAATAAAAAATGTTCATCATTCTTCCCCACTCTCTCACTCTAGGAGAGTGAACTACACAAACCATCCCAGATAACTAAAAATGAATGACATATTAATATCAATTCGAAATTGTTTAAAGGGGACATAGGACTCTTGCAAAGTTCAAGTGTTTTTTTGAAAAAGGGTCCCACTTTAAGGAGGTAATTTTGTGTTTTATCTTAAATTTATTATATACACTATTTCTTTATGAAAATGATAAGTAGCTTATAAGTCATATGTATTTAAGAGCTTGTTTGAATTGGCTTATTTAGGTGTTTATGCATTAGTTACTTCTTTGAAGAATTGCACTGAGTGTTGAAAGATTGATCCTTTGATGTTGACTCTTTCTATTATTGTGAAATAGAATTCACCAGGTGTTCATTCACCCACCAATAAAAATCGTAAGTAGGGTTTAAGCCGTCGCGAGACATGTTTGTGCAAGTCTACATGTTGTATACATTAACATGAACTAAAGTTATAGGATTTTGTTCCTATCATGTTAGCATCCGAGATCGGAGCAATGATTATCCGGGATAGCCGGACCGGATCCCAATTCCAAAGTCCAACTAAATTTTTTTTAATTACAACAAATTAAGTATACGCTATTAGAGCTGGAATTACCATAACTACTGGCACCAGTGTTGGTCGATTAAATACAATATGGCGATGGACATGAAAATTAATATCCGATAAAGAATAAATAACAACTCACATGCCGATTCAACTAGAAGAATGCTACCTGATTGATCTTGTTCATAGTCATATGCTTGTCTCAAATATTAAGTCGTGCATGTGTAAGTATGAACAAAGCGCATTGTCGATGGATTGCTCAAGCTGCTCCCGCGGAAATAACGAGCAGCCGTGTGCCTGACGGGGACTGACTGAGAACGATTACTTTTGGGGCCTTTTTCGAGATTTGTGCCCCTACTTTATATTAATATATAGACTTAATGAGCTATATAGACTTTGAGTTTGACTCCACTTCTTGTGATTCTTAGTATTCTACTCTATTTTTATTTATATATATTCTTGATTAAATATTTTTTATTTGACCTACGTGCTATCGAGTCCAGCCTCACGGGCCAACAGACTTACCTAGGCCAAACTGACTAGCCTCATTCTTAAATGGACTCCAAATATTTTAGCTCAATTTTATTAAATCACGGGCTAGACTAGACCAGCCGAACTAACCAAGCCCACACTGAGGGCCCTATTATCAGTATGCACATTTCTTATAGCCACTTTAATTTTACATTCTTCATTTCACCGTGTTTCAATCATGGACGAAGTTACACCTATCTAAGGGTGGTCAAATGAACAACCATCGTCGAATTTTTTTTTTGGATATATAGGTTAAATGCAATTTTTTAAAAATATATAATAATAGTTACACACCCTTAACACAAAAGGAACTACAACCTAGCAGCTAAGGGTGTGCAATTTCTTCTCTATTGCGCGGGTTCGAACCCCAGTACCAACACTTAATCTTTTCTTAATTTTTTTTGCTTAAAAGAAAACAAAAAATTGTAACCCAAGTTCCAACACTTCAATTTTTTTCTTAAAAAATAATAAAAATTTATCTTTAATTTGACTTTGTCAAAAAAAAAAAAATCTTTTTAACTTTCTCCTTTTAAGTTAAATTAAAAAAAAGACTTTCACTAATAAAACCTAATAAAAACATAACTTTTTTTCTTATTACCTCTCAAACCTCAGTTCTTCCGTACAAACTAGAAAACCCTCTTTCTTTGCTTCTCTGCTCTGTTGCTTCTCCGACCTCCACTTTAATGCTGCTTTTCTCAACATAACAGTCATTGGAGAGTGAAAAGGTATTCTTAGCTCTTTTTACCCTTTAATTTAGTGATTTAAGTGGATATTGTATCTTTTGCTAGCAACAATCTTTTTCTCTCGAATTGATTTTTTTCTTTTGAAATTGGTTTTAGGAATTTTGTGTTGTTTTGGATAAAATAGTTTCTCTTAGTAGATAGTTGATCACTTAAATACAAAATTGACGATTTAATAGATAATACTATTTGTGGGAATTTGATAGTTTTTCAACAATTTCTTGGCTTCTATTTTTTTGGAATTGAATCATCTATTTCTATAAAGTACCAAGAACAAATTCGAGTCTCCAAATCAAAACGAGATGAAAATGTCGACCAAATAAAAACACCATCTTACTCTTCTCAGAGAGAAGAATTTGATGTAAATAGTTTAAAGACTGACCCGGCTGAAAGAATTTCAATTTTGAAATATCCTCCAAACTTTTATGATGAGGTAAGGAGGGCATACATTATAAAACGTCTTTGCCAACCTCAGACTCATCAGTTCCCACAAACTGACTTTTTTAGGACACCATATCGTTTTGTTTTTGCATGGTTTTATGAATATTCCGATTGGTTGGAATATAATATAAGTGCAGATACGGCTTATTGTTTGCCTTGTTATTTATTTCAAGGCGAAAACATTCATCAAGGCGATGGTAATGTATTTTTGGCTAAAGAATTTAAAAATTGGCATAGAAAAGATGGCTTTGCTACATATATTAGTCCACTGAATAACTTTCATAATCAATGCAAAAGAAAGTGTAAAAATTTAATGCGAGAAAAAATAATCCATTCAGGCTGCATTTTACAAGTTGGATGATAAAAGTAAGCATGAATATCGGGTTCGCTTAATTGCTTCAATCGTTGTGGTAAGACTTCTCTTGAGTTAAGATTTGGCACTTCGCGATCATGATGAGAGTGAATCTTCATTAAGCAAAGATAATTTTCTTGAAGTTTTTTCTTGGTATGCGGAGAAATGTGATGAGATTAAACCTTATGTGTCAGAGCTCCAAAAAATAATAAAATGACTTCTCATGATATTAAGAAAGATATTGTGATTGCATACAAGACTGAAATAATTAAGGCTATAATAGAGGATCTAATGGTGACTACTTTGCTCTATTGGTTGATGAATATAAAGATGTGTCCCGCAAAGAGAAAATGGCTATTCATTTACGGTATGTTGATAAAAAGGGATTTATGATGGAGGCATTTATTGGATTAGTTCATGTTAAAGATACTAGTGCTTTGTCTTTAAAGAAAGCAATATTGGATGTATTTGCTCACCATTCTTTGACTTTATCTTATGTACGTGGGCAATGTTATGATTGGGAAAGTAATATGCAAGGCGAGCTTGGTGGTCTTAAAATATTGATTAGACAAGAAAGTAGATCGGCTCAATCTGTTCATTGTTTTGTTCATCAATTTCAAATGACTTTTGTTGTAATTTTTAAAAAATATGTTCAAGTGGGAGAACTTGTACTATTGATTTCAATTATTTTGAATGTGTTAGGAGCTTCTTTTAAATGTGTGGATGAATTTAGGGAGTCTCAAAAATAAAAACTCGGAGAGGCATTGGATATGGGTGAATTAGAAATGGATAGAGGTTTGAATCAAAAACTTGATCTTATTAGAGCCTGTGATACTCGGTGGGGATCTCACTACAAATCATTTGAAAACTTTATTAGTAACTTGGCCTCTATTGTTGATGTACTTGATAGTCTTGTTGACAATGTAAGTACTTTGAAAGAAAAAGCCAGCACATCAGGATTTTTCAGAAGTTGTCAGAAGTTTGAGACTGTTTTCTTATTGCATTTGATGACTGATGTTTTATGAATCACAAATGATCTTAATGTGTCATTACAGAAAAAAGAGCAGGATATTGCAAATGCTATGATTCTTGTAAAGGTAGCAAAAAGAAGGTTGCAAGCTTTAAGAGATAATGAATGAGATCCTCTCTTAAAAATAAAATATTGGATGGGATTCACTTAAAGAAAAGGTGGATGCATTTTATGTCAAGCATAATATTCCATTACCCAATTATGATAATCCATATGAATCTAAGATGAGGGCTCTGAGAATCAACTTGTTAATTACATTATCGATGTTCGTGATATTGATAAAAGGTTCTCTAGTTTGGGTGGGCTTGGGGAACTTTTAAGAAAGTAAGTTGAGACAGAGAAGCATTTAAACTATTCTCTTGTATTGCTTTTAATGAAGTTTGCTTTGATTCTATATACTTGTTGTTACTGCATCAGTGAAAGAGCTATTTCAGCAATGAAGTTGATCAAGAATGACTTGCGGAATCAGATAGATTATGAATTCTTAGATGGTTGCATAGTGCCTTATGTAGAAAATAATATATTTAAAGATGTCTCTAATGAGTCTATTATAAAGACATTTCAAGAGATGAAGCGTCGTCAATCATATTTTAGCTTGAAATAGGGAATTATTTGTTGTTTTTCGTGTTTAGTAAAATCTGTATTTTTCCAACAATAGCTTCAATCACATGTTCAAACTAAATAAGAACAATCACATGAAGTTGTAACTTTGTATTTCACAACTTTGAACGTCAAAATAAGTTCAACCCAACTTATGAATATCAACAAAATGAAGTTCAAACTATTTTTCTGAAAAATAGCAAAACCAACATTTAGAAAGGGATGAAAAATAAAGATTCAAGTCCACCGAATTCACGGTGTATCCTTAAGGAAATTATTCCCCTCAAGTACCCGAGATTATGGAATATATCCTCCCAGGATAAAATGAATCACTTCGACAGAATGGCGGTACCTCAAACTCTGTCGAACAACGAACGCACTCAACGATTTGTAAATCACACTTGAGTTTTTATGAATAAGAAGATGTTTTTTACTTCAGATTTTCGTCACCATACCTGAGGAAAAATTCAGGTATTTATAGCCAAAAAGTGGTGCTTCAGAAAAGAAACAATGGTTTCAGAAAAGAGGCACTGTTTCGGACCGTCGGGACCACCTGCGTCCGCAGGTGGCTAACTAGCCAAAAACAGAAACTTTCTGTGACCTGCGCAGGCGACTGCGTTGGCATCTGCGCCCGCTGGTCCAAAATTCGTTTCTCAAACAGTGCCTCGAAGGGTCACGTCTCTTTGAGGTGCGTTATGACATGCGTCCGCACTTCATCATGTGCGTCTGTAAATGAATTTTTGGATCATTAAATCTCAAGTTTCAAATGAATTTTGTCCAAAAAGATAGTCTCTTGATCGATCCAAAGCCGAGCGAGCGACGACGACGACGGCGCGAGGCTTGACTTGTTCTTGCCTCACTATCCACATGAATGGGAGTGTTCCAATATAAACACTAAGAAGTTTCTTTCTCCCACCAATGTGGGAGAACTTAACTTTCTTAAAGTGAATTTTTACTCTTTCACTTTCCCTCCATTTTTCATTCACAATACACTTAGAACCCAACATTATTTTCTTACACTATGTGTCAAATGTATTTTGCTATGTCTCTATGAAGTTACTTGTTGACATATTTATCTTATTTCATCTTCTTTAATTTATCCCCTATTATTTTATTAGTTTCTTTCTATTTTGAGATTTTTTATTTGGATAGTTATTGATTTGATATGAACAGAAAAAATGACGGCCTTTGGGATTTCAACCACTGAATAGAAAAGAGATTTGAGTAGAAGTTGCGATATCTTTGGATCAACTTCACTTAGTGAGTCTCTCACTTTCTCCACAGATTCTTCTTCAGATTTGGATACTATACTAAGGTCAGTACAATTATTCATTATTTTTAAGTTTAACTTATATGCGTAAATACTAGCATTTTCAAACTCCGCTTATGAGATTATTATGATTTTGTTGGTGTACAATATTTCATGCCTTGCTTTTCTTTCTTTTCTCACCCCCAGGTTTTAAAAGTATAAATCGATAAAAAATTTGGCTCAGCCACTAATTCCAATATGTAAGAACATGACCCAATCACGCAAGAAATAACAGCTACACTATCTGTATACCTTGTGGACAACCAGGGGTTGAATCATCATAAATCTTTTTCAACCAAAAAATTGTTTTTCCAATGTAATAGTCTTCGATATCAATAGGTAAGGGCCCAAGTCTTCTTCTCTTCTAATTGTTTATTTACTTATTCAGATATGAATTTACTTGCCACTAAAATAGACACTAAAAGGATAAATTAAGACGTTTTTAGATGGGATATTATAGCTATACAAATTACTATAAAATGATAGCCGTTAAAACTACGGACTTTTAGAGGCAATTTTATTGAATTTACAGGCTATAAAATGGACGCTAGGAGAGCATAGTTAGCTATTATAGATTGAATTTAGCCTCCAAAACAATTGCCGCAAATGATTGTCGTATTAGTAATGACATAGCAAAAGTTTAATGCACCAAACTACTTTTAAAAAATAAAATAAAATTATATGCCGTCAAGAGCACTAAACTTTATGAAAAGGAGATACATAAGGTTAATTCTAGATTACCTCCCAATTCCTTTCTCCCCTTAGTTGTTGATTTTTTTAAGTCATTTGTTTTCATTTATATATATCTTTTTTCTTTCCGTCTTAGCTTTTATTTTAAATAAGAATTATTTTATATTAAATCCAAAACATTTCACACAGTGTTTTTTTTTTGCAAAGAATTTTCTATAAGATATTAAAATAATCACAAAAGAAGGTAGAATCATGAGAAAAAAGTTTTTTTATTAAATAATATTAAATCGCTTTTATAAAAAATAATATGACATTAATAGTAAATCACATTTTAAATGATTTACACTTTTGCGGTCAAATAAACTAGTTTAACGTAAAATACAACTTAGTAAAATATGTTGGACACATGAAATTCAAAACTTGGTGTCAACAATAAATTTACATTTTTGTAGCACAATATACCACACGTTATGTTATAAAAGACATAATAAATTATGTTGCACTGCATTACTTAATTTTTACAAGACTTATTACGATCAAGACAAAGTTCAATATCAGAACCCACAAGTTATATCGTATAAGACATAACTTAATTACTATATGCCAAGCGAGATAAAAGTTCAACTTCAAAATCTACAATTGTAAAAGTAATTCCTACCGAACTTATGTCGAGCGAGACAAAAAAAAAATTAAACTTATGCCGAACGAAATTAGTTCACAGAAATATTACACAATTTATACCTCATAACTTAATTACTATAGAACTAATTTTGAACAAGACAATTTTTTTCCAAATTTACGTCAAGCAAGTTTTCTAGTGATTAATTATCCCAAGATTAGCTATTTTGGAATTAGTTATCCCACCTTCAAGGTGGGATAAAAATAACACTATAATTTTGGGATGAGTTATCCCATGCATTTTATCTTAACCAAAAAATGAGATAAGTTCTTTTTTTTTTTTTTTTGGTAGCCATGTAAAGTACCTTTAACCAACAAAATAATACACCTAAAGAGCCCTCTCCCTTTTACCACCTCAAGCAGTGCTAAAGGGTGAGCCTCAAGTGTATCTATTTACACTTCCTTCAGCATCAATTAAAAAAAAATAAAATAAAAACATCAAATACAAAGAATTCTTCTTAGAAACTCTTGACTACTCTGTGCCTTCTTTGAAGTATTTAGCATTTCTATCCTATGTACTATTTCCTCTTTTATCTGCCTAATCACTTCACTTACTATCAAATTTTTCTGCTGGAACAGCTTCCAGTTTCTTGCTCTCCATGTATGGTAGATAGTTGCTCCAATCAATGCTGCAATAACTTCTTTTTTAAACTTCTTCCAATGTTTCTTCTTAATGGCTTGAAGCACCTGCTGCACAGTACCAGATTGAACTGTTGTATTAGTCCACAACATTAGATCATCTAGGATTGTCTTATACCAAGCACACTCAGCAAACAAGTGTGTGCTGGTTTCTATAGCTTGTACATCACATAAGCAACAAGTTGGATCTGATACTTCCATCTTAAGCCTTAGCATCCTCTCCTTAGTGATTAATCTCTCCTTCTCTGTTATCCAAGTGATCATCCTATGCCTGGGTTGAGCTACAGCAGTCCAGATGAGCCCAGCAACAGGCAACTTTGTTTGTGCTCCTATCAATTGTAAATAGCTAGTTGTCATAGAATAAGCTCCATTTGCAGTGAGCTTATATACATCACCAGTGTACCAGTCCTTCATTTGTTCCTTTAAAGAGTTCAACTTTCTCCAATACCAACTAGTATCTTGGGGTGTTTTATGTTCCCAAATAGTAGTTGCATCTTTCATATACACCCCATGTATCCATCTCACCCAAAGAGAAGCTTTATCCACTACAATTTGCCATAAGAGCTTCCCAACATAAGCAATATTCCATACTCTGCAGTCCTTTATATTTAGGCCTCCTTGATTCTTGGGTACACAGATTTTCTCCCAAGCTACTAAACAGGTTTTCCTTTTCCCCTCTGTATTCCCCCATACATATTCTCTACACTTTCTATCTACTTCCTTAAGGACACTTTGAGGGAGAATAAAAGTTGATCCCGAGAAACTATGTATAGAGAACAAAACTGCATTCAGTACTTGCAGCCTGCCTGCATATGATAATTTCTTGGCATAACATGTAGTAATCCTACTAGTGATCTTATTCACCAATTGTTGACAGTCAAGCTTATTCCATTTCTTTGAAGTTAAAGGCATCCCCAGGTATTTAATTGGAAATACACCCAATGCATAACCAGTGATAGTCAAAAGGTTGGTTTGTACCTGGTCTGGAACTCCAGCTATGAAAATACTGGATTTCTCCATGTTTGCTTCCAAACCAGTTGTTGCACTGAAATGATACAGTGCTTCCTTTACTCTTGTGACAGCTTGTTCTTCCCCCTTACAGAAAACCATTAAATCATCAGCAAATATCAAGTGTGTCAACTTTGTACTCTTACACATGGGGTGGAATTTAAAGTCAGGCAACCAACTCATGCAAATAAATGTTCTCGTCAGGTACTCCATCACTAGGACAAAGAGTAGGGGTGAAGCAGGGTCCCCTTGTCTCAGTCCCCTTTGACCCTGAAAGAATCCATGCCCCTCACCATTCAATTTGACGGTGTACTTAGAAGAAGTAATACAAGTCATTAGCAGCTTGATAAATCTATCAGGAAAGCCATACCCCTGTAACACCTCCTGTAAGAACTCCAAACTCACCATGTCATATGCTTTTCGGAGATCTATCTTCATTAAGCACCTTGGTGTTGTCTTTCTTCCATAATGCCTGAGTAGATCATGGCATATAAGCACATTATGTACCATGGATCGACCTTGCACAAATGCAGCCTGGTTTTCTGCAACTATATGCCCTACTGCTTCCTTTAGTCTACAACAAAGCATTTTAGATATGCATTTGTATAGGACATTACAACAAGAGATGGGCCTATATTAACTAGCATTCTCAGGATAATCAACTTTAAGGATGAGAACAATGTTGGTAGCATTTAACTGTTTGAGAAGCTTTCCATTATTGAAGAATTCCAGAACTGCCTCCACTACATCATCCCCTATTGTCTCCCAGGATGCCTTGAAAAAAGCACTACCATAGCCATCAGGACCTAGACTTTTAGTATCTGCAATCCCAAACAAAGCTTCCTTAACATCTTTCTTATTGAACTCCTTTAGTAGGTTCATCTGGTGCTCAGTGCTAAGTACATTACCCTGCTGCAGAATATAGCTACAAGCTGGTATTCTACCTGTTTTCTTCTGCCCTAGCAAGCTCACATAGTAGTCCACAAAATTTGCAGCAATTTTTGATGGATCAAACTCCATTTCCCCTTGGGCATTTCTGACTTGAGTAACTGCATGCTTCAGTTTTCTATGTTTAATTACTGTATAGAAGTATCTGGTATTATCATCACCAAGCTTCACCCAGTTAACCTTACTTCTTTGTTGTAGGTATACCTCTGCAAGATAAGATGACTTCCTGGACGCTAGGTATTTAGTCTTTTTCTTTTTCTGCAGATTTGCATTGAGGGGGTCTCTCTGTAATTCCTGTTGTACCAATTTCAAAGATACTCTATCCTCCTCAGCTTCCATTACAACATTTCTAAAGTGCTCCGAATTTAGCCTCTTCAGAGCTGGTTTTAGATTTTTGAGCTTCTGCACAACTTGATGTATTTTGCAACCATTCACTACTTCACTCCACTTGTCTTTAACTATATTTTGGAATAAAGGGTGATGACCCCAGCTGTTGCAATATTGGAATGATTTTGATCCTCCCCTTCTTACTTCATTTACCACTACCTTTGCAGGGCAGTGGTCACTTATACCTTCAGGCAAAAAGATGACCTTACTAGTAGGCATTTCACCCAACCATATTTCATTAATAAACACCCAATCAATCTTTGAGAAAATTCTGTCATCTCCATGTTTGTCATTCCATGTATACCTTCCACCCTAATATGGTAATTCCAGCAGTTCACATTCTTCTAAACAAGTATCAAAATCAATGGTCTCAATCCAAGTTACAGGATTCCCACCTATTCTATCATCTGGTTTCAAGGCTGAGTTGAAATCACCTAAAATCAGCCAAGGCAATTGAATTGAGTGACTCAAGCTCTTTATTTCATCCCATAAAGTCTTTCGTTCCTCCCTTGTATTGTGTGCATACACAAAACTGATCACAAATGTCTTCTTTAAAGGTACGTGAATAACTTTGCATGAGAGCATTTGAGCAGATTTGCTAAGAGTGGTTACTTGAAAGAAATCAGGCCTCCACACAACCCAAATCCTTCCATTATAATGACACTCTAGATTAGTCACATAATTCCACCCATTGAAGAGTTTAGAGGCAACATCATCTATCTTATTGTTCTTAATTTTTGTTTCTAATAACCCTACCAGACCAACTTTTTCTTCACTGCAAAGGAGTTTGAGCTCCTTTTGCTTATTAGGGGCATTAAGCCCCCTAATATTCCAGCTAAGTATGCCCTCCATCCCCATAGTTGGGGTTGATCTGACCTATATCCCTTTCTTCTGCACCAACTTTATCGACATCACTATCTGAATGGTTAAGAGCCTAGAATTTATTCCCCTGTTCAGCAGTATGCTGCTTGGCGTGCGCGTGACTAGACTTAGCAGGAGTGATCCACATTTCTTTAGTCTCACCATGCGTACTCTTATTAGTGTTATGCATCTTACCCTTAATTCCTCCCTGCACACCTGATGTTTGCTTCATGTTTGGACTTAGGGCCTGCTTAACAGGCTCAACCTGATCCAGTGTAGCTGTTTCACCTGCTTGATTATCTTCAGTCTCTGGTGGCACCTTTTTTTTCCTACATAGGTCCTCAGAATGACCATATTTCTTACAATATTTGCATAAAACTGGCCTCCAATCATAGGTAACTTTTTGCTCCACAATGTTACCCTTCTCATTCCAAAACATGATCAGCTCAGGAAGGTCCGAGTCTATCTCCACTTCAACGAGTAATCTAGCATAGTTTAGCCCGACCTTTTTTTCAGTATTATTATCCACCATAAGTGGTTTACCAACCAAACTCCCAATCTTACTCAAACCCTTCTTACTCCAATATTTGAAATCGATTCCAGGCATTCTAATCCAAATAGGAACCGTATGTAATTCATCTCTGGTGAACTCCATTTCATGACTCCAAGCCTTAACTATGAAAGGCTTGTTGTCAAAATGGAAGATTCCACCCTGCACAACCTCATTTTGTCCCTCCACAGTATCAAATCTCACAAGTACCGCTCCATTCTTCATCATAGATATCTTGTTTATTCCATGCTTAGCCCATAAGCGTTGAATAAAGCCCTCCATCACCTCAAAAGGGGGATAAGCTCCCAACACATAACAAACTACAGCATTCTTCCAAAAATTGATCTCTGATTCAATATCATCATACTCAATTTCAACTATAGGAGACTCACCTTTCTTCTTTGGTTCCACATACTCAAGTTTAAAGCCTGCATTCAAGGTTTTCGAGATATCAAAATTGGCCAAAATCGAGCTTTTCTTCTCCACTTCCTCTCCTTCTTCTTCCACTAGGTCTGCCCATGATTTGGAGCTACTATTTTGGGGATTTTTGCTTGTGCTAGCTGGAGTATCTTTGAGTAACATATTCCATTGTAGTACTGCTTCCTGCTCCTCAATTTCTTGCTGTTTGGGTTTATTCGAGTGCAATTGCAGACCACCAGTACTCTGTTTAGCTGAAGTTAGTACTGTTCCAGTAGATTTGGACCCACTCGATTTCACCTCCATTGTTGCCGTCGTTGTTCCGTTCTTCTTTGCTTGACGTGTATTCTGAAATTCAGCCGCCATTTTTGCCTTGGCAGAAGGAAAACGAGCTCGCTTGCCCATGGCCGGTGCACATTAGCTTAACATGCACCGAGAGAGTACTCTTTTTCCCCTTTTCTTCCCATTATCTATTTTTTTCCAGCCACCTTTTAAAAATAAAATGAGATAAGTTCATCCTAAAATTAATCTAGAAACTAGTTATCCCTTATTCTATGTGCCAAACGAGCCCTATATATCTTGTTGTTGTGGTTGGATCTTTTGCACAAGTCAACACACGAATGCCAAAAATAGGACGTCCGTAAAAAATGATATGAAAGAGTATTGAGAAGCTTTTTTATTGAGAAAAGACATCAAAATACCCCTAAACTTGTTTGCCCAACTTAGTTTTGCCCTTTAAATTTACGGGCAATTATTTACCCTCCTAAATCTTTTTGCAGTAAATAAATATCACCTTAAAAATATAATACCAGACTCACAACAGATAGTGTATTACACACGCGTCATGTCATCACCATATCAGTGCCACATAATTGTCACGTCACACCAACATCGAAAAATAATAATTTAAAACCAAATAATAATAATTAAAAAGAAAACAGAAAATACCCCTGCCCCATCCCTTTCTTCTTCGACACCCACCACCCCCATTTCTTGCTCTGTAAACCCCCCACCCCCCACCCTACCCCACCACCACCACTCTCTTTCTCGCCTTCTTCAAACTCCTCCACCCCCTTTCACCTCCTACGAATACCAACTTATACACAATTCAAAAATCTAAAAATTTAGCTAATACAACTAACAATGCAAAAAAATTGAAAAAAAAAAATTCAACAGATTGAATCACGGGTTGGATGCAACCACAAGCAGAGTGTAAAAAAAAAAAAAGATAAGGTGTCGTATTTGAAGAAATACAAATATAATATTTTCGACAAGAATTTTTATAAGCAACTTCAGAGAAAAAAGGCGTATAAGAAAATTAAGCCTTGAAAATAATAAAAATTGAGGAAATTATTTGACTTGTGAAAAATTGAATTAAATATTAGAAGAAGAAGAAGAAATGGTTATTTCTCTTCATTTTAATAATGAGAATTGTTAAAAGAGTGTTAAATTTTACAGCTTCTTCATACATGTTTTTTCATTCTTGGAGAATTAATGATGAAGTGTGACAAAAGATGAGGTAACTGGTGAAGGGTTAGAAGAAGGAGAGAGGGGATGTGTGGGGCCGAGGGGTAGGGGAGTGGACGAGTTGTGTGTGTGGGGGGCGTGGGGGGGTGGGGGGGGGTGAAGAAAGAAAAGAGAAGGGGGAGTTTGCAGGAGAATAAAGAGGGTGGGAGGTGAGGGGTTACGAAGAAGAAAGGGGTTGGGTGGGTTTTTTTCTTTTTAATTTTAATTATATAATATATATATTTATGGGACCATTTTTTTTAAGGGATAAATACGTGCCTTTATTTTTTTTTCTTTTTGTTATGCCACGTCAGCATTAGGGGTGATATTAATTCACTTCAAATAATTTTAGAGGGTAAATAATTATCCGTAAAGTTAAAGGTCTAAAGTAAGTTCGTCGAACAAGTTCAGGGGTGTTTTAATGTCTTTTCTCTTTTTTTTTTTGGTGAAAGATTGATGGAATTGAAAATTAAAATAATCACTTCTCTCATGCACAATAATAATTATTTCTTCACACAGTACTCAACAGTTAAAGCTTATTCTTAACTATATACTAATTTTTTGAGGTTACTTATATAAAAATTTTCACGATGGTAGAACTTCGTTCATGAAATCTGTTGTAATGAGAAAGTTTGGCAAATAAATATTCCTCTTTCGAAAAGAAAAAAAATTCTATCTAACTAAAATTGAAAGAGGAATATAGTCAAAGAAATTAAAATTGACTGATCATTTTATGGACAATTATCTGCTTGGAAACATCCACAACTTTAATTTTGACTGCTTGGGAAGTCTTTTCGACCGATGATTAACCAAAACACACACCACACACAATGCAGTAGGCTAGTCATCAGATTTGTCAGTTTGATTTTATCAAATTTCGATTTAACTTTTGGTTTAGAAAAAATATCCATTACATACCGAATACCAACTCGATTCATTTTTTTTCAACTTAGGTAAAATTTGACTTAGTATTTTTAAAACGATTCTGTTGGTGTAATGTTTGTAGAAAATTTTAAGGACAATCTAATTCACTACTCCAAATAATAAAAAGCAATAAAAGCGTCACTGTTAATTCTATCCTATTCACTTTAAGAAGAAAAAAAAGCTATGATAACTTATTTCAATTAACTAGATTCAAAGATTCTATTTCCTCTACATTCAAAGTTTTACTTATTTATCCGATTTTTCGATATCCATGTCCACCCATACAATGCATCCACTTTATAAAATTCAAACCAAGTAGTACTACTTACAATATCTTTCTTGGACATTGATTGGATTTAGCGCTGGCCCAACCCATCCGGACTAGCCCACACGGGCTTTGGAATTTGACGGGTCAGGCCGGGCTGGCCTATCAAGATGGCGGGTCAGAAAATAACAAGTCCAACCCATCACTCTGTGGGTTGCAGGCCTCCATTAGTCAACCCTCTTTTTTAAAAATGTAATTTTTATAATCTTAACTTAAATTTTAAAATGTTAATAACATAAATATTTTGAAGACGATATTACACGATGAAACTACTTGTTAATCAAGTCTCAAATTCACAAAAAAATACTATAACCTAATTTTGTTGCCAATATTTAATCCATTAAAAGTGAAAATGAACTCAAAAAAAAAAAAAACTTTTATGGCACTTATGGCGTATCCAACACCACCACATCATCTTCATTAAGCATAGCTGACTCCTTAAAACGTTGAGTATTTTTATTTTAATTATTTATATATTTTATAAACATAATTAATATTTTAATATCGTCTCTGATGGTTTAAGTAGACTTTGAGTTTGTACTTTGAGTTTGTACTCATCTTATTATTCTTAGTACTCTATTCTATTTTTTAATTATTTTTTGTTTGGCTCACGGCTCGGCCCAGCCCATATTGCTCAAGCCATACTGGCCGACGGGCGTATCCGGGCCTGGCTAAAAAGCCCTATTCTTAAATGGGCTGCAAAAATCTTAGCCCAATCCTATCAAATTACAGGTTGTGTCGGGCCGGCCCAACGGGTCTGACCCATATTGACGGCTCTAGTTGGGTTAAATGTTTTTATGCATTAACAGGGGTGGCTCAAGGGAAAGGCTAGTAAAGCGTTTGCTTTAGGCCTCAAAATTTTGAGGCCCCCAAAAAAATTTAATAGTAAATTTTATGATTTTAATGTCACTCAAAATAATATTGAGGATTGCCAAAAAAAATAAAAAAATTACAAAATTTAAATTTAAAAAAAAGAAGAAAGAAGAACTATCTACTTTTTATCAAAAATAATTTAGAACTTTAAATTAAACAGCTCAAATCTTCAGATTAATAAAATAAAGTTTTTACAACAACATCCAAGGTAATACATTGCAAATAATTGACTAACATCTTATGAACTAGAATTAATCCTTACTTTTATAAGTAATAATATTAATTTGTGAAGTTAAACGTTTAATATTTTTAAGAATCCTACACTAAAAGCTAGTAATATATAAGAACAAAAAAAAAAATTAAATTATCAAGAACACTAAAAACATACATAGCATAACTTCCTCTCCTTTTTTTTCAGGCTATGCATCATATCAAAAGCAAAAAACAACAATTACTCCATCAGAGAAACCTTTCCAAAATGGTCCCACTCCAAAATATTTTGGGATCTCTTCCATTTTGTATGACTCCATCAAAGACTTCCTAATAAAAGCAACAATTAGTTTTGAGAGTTAGAATCTCCACAACAACTCAAATTCATTGAAAAAAATACACTCCCCGCTATCAAGGGGCCTTCACTAACATCCGCAACCTAAATTCCAAAAACCTTGCCCTCATGATTAATATTTACCTTCACTTGTTCTATATCTCGCAGTACCCTAGCTTCATAAACCAAATTATTGTAATCTCTCAAGAGAGTATCGTTTATCTTTTTTAGGATAACGAATTTTTTCTTTATTTCTTTTCGTACATGAAAAAGGTTAAAAAAGAAAACATGGTCATTCCAAGGATTTTCCAAGCTAAACCGCATTTTAGAGTTTTTAGGTTGAAAAATGAAAAGGCTCCAATAACAATGAACTCATTTGAACTGTTGTAGAATGAATTGGAAAGTTCTTTGGCTCTTTTCTCTAGGGCCATAAGCTTTTCAAAATTTCTCTAGCCATCTATCCATCTTTACTTATTCAATATACTAAAAATAGTTGTTTAACTTTACTTATTCGGTTTGAAAAATGAAGAGATAATTTATCACGTTGTGTCTATTTTTCTCATGCCATTAAATACTACATTCATTTCTCAATGTTTAGATGACGTGTAATTAATAGGGGTGAATAATAAAATTATCCTTTTATTTATTGTTTATTAAAATTATACTATTATTTATTGAATCGATCGGTCTGACATCCGTGTTGGTTACCGGGCTCCACTGTACCTAGCCAAATCGGGCCGATTCTAAAAGGGTCCAAATGAACTTGTGCGGTTCGGGGCCTAACCGGATTGGGTCGGGCCGAGTTTGAATTAAATATATTTTTTAAATTTTTTTCTTTTTTATTAATCTGAATGACCATTCATTAATTTAATTTAACCTGAATAATCTTAGGGGTCATTTGATTTGTGAGCAAGTTATCACATAATTAATAATATATGAACTAAGAAGAAAGTATTGTATGAATTTTAATGCATGAATTTGTAATGGTGGAATTGAATAGAGATTATGAATACATAAATTATAATTAAGTAGGAAGTGTATTAATCTAGAAACTATTTATTAGTATTAGATATTTAATTTCTTGTATAAATAAAAGCTAATATATAATGCACAATTTCAAAGATTAAATTGAGTTAACCGATCCATGCTAGTTCGGTTCAGATCGGTTACCCGATACTACTTTAGACGTGACTGTACTTAAACCGGATGGTTCTGGTTTCTCTTATCAACCCTACCCAAACCAACCTTTTTATTTGGGACCGTGCCAGACTGGTTTTTTTACCTAGCTGGGCCGGTCCAATTTTGGAACAACCCGACCCGGTTGACAACTCTAATATCTTGGTATCATCCACATACATAAAAAGTTCAAAGAATCTATTGTATGTCTCACTGTTGTGGTTGGAACTTGGATCTTCTATATATTTAAGGTGTCTGCTTTTGTTCTTTAATCCTTTTGCACAAGTCAGCACACAAAATGTCAAAAATAGGACATCCGTCAAAAAATGATGTGAAAGGGTATTGAGGAGCCTTCTTATTTGGTAAAAGGTTGATGTTATAGAACTCTATTATATACTATATAATTTTTTAGGGTTACTTATATATATACTAATAAAAGTTCTTACAATGGTAGAACTTACCTTCTGTTGAAATGAGATTAGCTAGGAATCAAGTTGGAAAAGGATAACTATCAGAAAAATTTTGCAAATGAAAATTCCTCTTTTGAAAAGAAAGAAAATCTATCTACCTAAAATTCAAAGAGGCATATTGTCAAAGGGTAACTATAAGATTGTTGAGTAATCATTTTATGGATAATTATCTTCTTGGGAGCATCCACAACTTTTGGTTGTTTGAGTAGTCCTTGTGACCCATGATTAGCCAAAACATACACCCACATACAATGTGGTAGGCTGGGCCACCAATAAAGCTGTCTTAAGTCACGGTATATCTAGGTTACACCCGGATGAATAGAGTATTACGAACCGTGAGTTTCTGCAAGCAAATCAGGAATCAAATCACTAACTCAGGGCACGCACACGCATCCCCTCACCATCAACACTCCACACGCATCAAGTGTGGCATCAGAAGCTTCACCATATACTATCTTGTTTAGAAGTTTGTTCAACTTCTTATCTTCAAACTGTCTAACCTTGATCTGATCAAGGAATGTTGACCTTACCTACAAACTAGCCAAAAATTCCCCTCTTTCAGAAACACCAAACTGCATAGACAAAGATGCTAGAGTCTGAATCTCTCTAGCTAAGGATCGCCTTAACATCCTCCAACAAGCCAGGCTACCCATACTTATCGCTTCCTGGCTCAATGCGTTTGCCACCACATTGGCCTTACCCAGATAGTATTGGTTGGTCATATCATAATCCTTCAATAATTCCATCCACCTTCTTTGCCTCAAATTCAAGTTCTTTTGTGTAAACACATGGTGTAAACAACGATGGTCTATGAACACCACACACTTGACACCATAGAGATAGTGTCTCATGAGGCTTCAATTGCCTTGAAGCATAGGCAATTACATTTCCCTCCTGCATCAACACTGCACCCAAACCAGGAAGTGAAGCATCACAAAATACAATGAAATCATTATCTTCAACGGGCAGGGAAAGAATAGGAGTTGTAATCAAAGGTATCTTGAGCTTTTGGAAGTTCTCCTCACACTTATCCAACCAAACAAATGACACCTCTTTTTGGGTCAACCTTGTCAAGTGAGTAGAAATAGATGTAAAATTCATGACAAACCTGCGATAGCAACTAGCAAGACCCATAAAACACCTAACCTCAATCACTGAGCTAGGCCGAACCCAGCTCTTAACAACCTCAATCTTTTGGGGATCTACCATGTAATGACTCTCGTAATGATTTATAGAATTTTTTGTGTTTTAACTATTTTTCTCTTTCCCGTAGTTGCTTTATATCATTTATAAGTTGCGGGAATAAATTGCATGATCTCCGATGCATTCAGGAGTGATTTAAATGAGTTTGTAATTTTGAATAGCCTTAAAGTGGTTAGTTTGAATTTGGTCAATATTTTGTGATCCGAGCATCGGATGGTGATTCTGACAGTTCCATTAGATTTTAAATAGCGATTTTGGGTTAGTAGCATAATTAGTTTGGGCCCCGAGCCTTTATTTTACATTTTGACCTCTTAAACAGAAACTAGTTGAATTAGCCTAAAAGAGAGTCCTGGGGGTTATTTTATTGCAAATGACCTCTTTTCATAAATCTGATGATTCCATTATATTCAGAACATGTTTTATAAGCATGTTTATAGGGTTACGGATGAGTTCTGAGGGTCAAAAATAAGTTTTGGAAGTTGCTGGTGCAAAAGGTTGCTAGTGCACACCTTTAACGACGGAAAAATAGACTTTTAGTTACGGAAAATGGGCTTTAGCTACGGAAATCGTACCTGATCATTTTATAAACTTCATAATTCATTTCATTTCATATTTTTGACATTTTGGGAGGCTCTATTTTGGGCGATTCTCGATGCGTTTTTCTCGTATAATCATTGACTATGTGATTTTACCTTCAATTTTCCCATTTTCCAAGAATATCCATTTTGTTTTTCATAATTTCTAACCAAAGTTGAGATTCAAAATCCCATTCCACCATTTTCAATGCCTCCAAACTTATTTTTGAGTGAATTAAAGTGTGTTTTCAAGATTGGAACTTTAGGTGAGCTTCTAAACTAGTATTTCCTTATTTCCCATTGATTAATTTATGTTTTCATCTTCAAATCTTTATTTTTAAATATGAAATTTGGTGGTTTTACCAGGTAAAGGGGAAATCATATTTTTCTTCGATTTCACGTCCGACTTCAACTCGTTTTTAGTTGGATTTTCAGATTTAGACTCCTTTTGTGATGGGAAACATGATTCTTAATTAAAATTCAATGTACCCTTTTTCCTTTGGGATCAATTTTTGAAATATTTTTAAATCCGAAACGAAAGTAGCTAATATAAGTATTGTTAGACTTCTTTTGACTTATAGATATCATATATGATTATATTGGACGTGTTTGGTGATGATTTGTGGGAGTAGAACTTTGGTTGATGCTTTAGACTGTGTTTTGGCTTGAGGATCTTCTTTAAAGGCAAGTTGAGATGTACCTCGACTTTCTCTGAAGTGTTTATGTGTTGTATGCTTGTTTTCTTGCGTATTGTGAATCGCTTAGGATTTGGGGATCCCACTTAGGTGAAATAGTGAGCATCTCCGTGGGTACTAGATATTTTGTGGAAAAAATGACTTGACTTAATTAAACTTGAAAACTTACAGAAATTTCCAAATTCGATCAAAAACAAAGTCATCACTTAATTTATTTAGGACAATCAAGAAAACCTTTAAAAAAACTCTTTAAGGATTTAAAACAGAAAAAATATTTAAAAAACTAAGAAATCCGGATAAGTGGTTCCTATTAATAATCTTGAAAGGTTTTTAAGGCACCAAGAGTATCCGCTAACTTGCGGTTGTCTGGTCTGTTTAAAAACTAACTCTCATTGACTAACTAAAAGAGATGAAAATTTTAATTAAGTAAAAGAATCACTTTTGAAGAAAATTCCATAGAGTGATGGCAAGAAAAGCTTAGTTAGATAAATCAAGTTACAATTTTAAGAAAAACTTATTGAGATTTCCAAATTGATTAGTTGAATAAAGTTGTCAACTTAAGAAAACGGATAATGGTACTCAACAAAGGGATTTAACTAAGTTGATTGAAAAAAATTAGAGTCAAGCAAACATAATCAAAACAAAAATCTAAAGAATCTAGGCTCTTGGCCCAAATTAATCGATGTCCTAAACACTAATTATTGGGCTTTGCCCATTGCTGCAATTGTTTTGGAAACTTAGCCCATTTGCTCCACATTCAGGCTTTTAGGTATCTGCTGGTGCATAATTGTGCCCTGGCTTGGGCTTCAGCCCATTTAACTCTGTCTGCTTCATGTAACAGCTTCCATCCCAACTGTTTTGGTATACCGGTCCTCTGAAACTTGGAAAAGAGTTGACTCGATATTAAAATATTGTGGAACTCCATGCCCAACGCAACATATGCAAGGGAGGATATGGAGTCCAAAAGAGGACTCGCAAATCATCACTTTTTTGGGCAGCTAATTGGAACTCGAGCCGCCATTGGAATCCTTTAGCTATCACCGGAACACCACTACTAATTGGAATTCTAGGCTCAAAGAATTCTTATAAGAATTCTAATAAAATTTTAAACTAGAGGAAAATCTTTAGCTCGAAATTCCCTTTTGCTGGAAAATTCACATCTTCAAAGCCTTTGCTCAGAAGTTTTTCACCTCCAAGACTTTTGCTCGGAAGTTTTTCACCTCCAAGACTTGCCCCAATAGTGAAAATACTAGAGGTATTTATAGAAAAATATTTAGGCTCTATTTTGAGCTCTTGTCGATGTGGGAATGGGGTTTTCAAGGGTCTTTTGGGGATTTCGCTCAAAAGAGCTAAGAGATAAGGATGAAGTGAGCTGGAATCGATTGTACAAATTCCGATTTGAGTGCATTTAGCCGTGATTCAAGGAAATTGAGCTACTTGGAGTATTTTTAGAACCTTTTTGGTTCTCTAGATACAAAATCTGTGCTTCTCATGTGCTGTTATGGGGAGTTTAAAAGGCAACAAAGGGAAATTGACTGATTTAGGCATCGTTTGGAGGGTTTCTAGGTCGTTTTGGTAGAGTTGAATGTTGGGTGAGTGTGTTGTTGCTGATATCGTTGTTTGTTGCTGTATTGTTGTACGTTGTTATTGTTGTTGTCATGGATATTAGGGAAGAAGGGATTTAAAAGGGTATGGGCCGGGTCAATCTTGTGTTGTTGGGCCTGGAGCAGATGATTAAAAAGGGAATGGGGTAGAAATTAGGATTCAAATGAGTTAAGATATAAGCTATTTAGGAACTAACCAAATGGTTTAAAAGAATTAGCCAATTTCATTAAGAAAATAGCCAAATCAGGTGTGAATAACGTTAATTACTTTGCGATTGTGACTGAATTAATTTCAAATACGGTCACGCTTAACAATTAACTCAAATTAAACAAAATTAAGACTAATCGATATTCGATTTAACTCTGAGCTTCTTAATCTAATAAAGTCTAAATAATTACCTTTCTAAAAATGAATTTATTCAAGATAAAAGTAGATTTAAACCAAATTGTCCTCGATTAAATTAATTCTTAAAAGATGAACTCTGATCAAAAATCAATTTTTGTAAAATATATTTATTTGCATAACAAAATCATACGATCCCTTATATGAGAATGCATAATTGCTATTTAAAATGGCAAAATTAACCCGAAAATTATTTTAGGATTTTTTTATCCGGATAGAACAAATATTTTAATTTAAGTTAAAACCGAAGAAGCTCAAAATTAAACTAAATTATGGAGAAAAAAATTAGGTGTCAGCACCAGATTCTTTTGATGGATTGTAGTTACATAATTGCTTATCTTAGTTAGTCTTGCAACATGCTTAGAGTAGATTGTAGATAGATGGTTTATTGACCTTAAATAAATTGATATTGGATGCCTATTTTAGAGCTTGAATCATGTTTAGTGGACTTTATTGTGATGATTGGGGCTTAATGACCTTTTAGAGGATAATTATGTTATTATGGTTATTTGATGGAATAATTGAGGCTTAGAGAATACTTAGAGTATAAATAAACTAGTAATAATTGATGTGATTATTAAAGATTAGTATCTCATATTAGAACATATTGTTAACTAGCGTAGTTCTTCATTTAGTTATTTAGTCTATTGATATCATCTTTAGGAAAGATGGGACTCATTGTAAGGAACAAACTAGGTTTTGGGGTAAGTTTTCTATATATTGTTGTTTGGATTGTTTACTATTTTTGTGTTACCCGTGTGGGGGCTTATGCGAATATTATTGACTTGAGAGCTTTATTATTATATTGTGATACCCGTGTAGGGGCTAGTATTTTGCTTATTCGTGCATTAATTGCCTTATCATAGTAGCAATGCCAGTATGGGGCTTGTCTTGGGTTACCATTATAGGCCTTATTTCTGCATTAATTGCATTTATATTGTTGTAATACTCGTGTGGGGGCTTGACTTGATATTATAGGCCTTACTTAAGCATTAATTGCCTTATCATTATTGCGATTTCCGAGAGAGGGACTTGAAATGATATTATTGATGTCTTACATGACTATTTATTCCAGTGGTGCCCTGTGATGGCTTATATCATGAATCATTGTCATATTGAGCTCATTTATACATGTATTGAATTGATTATTATCTTCATACTGATTGGTTGTGAGCCTTACATCCTCATTTCATTCATACATATTGATGAGATTAGTACTACTAAGAAACTTTGATTTTAAAAGAAAATAAAATATTTTATAAAACCCTTGGTTGAAGTCATTTGCCGACAAGGTTGATTGTGATATTTTATAAAACTCTTGGCCGAGGTCATTTGCCGGCAAGGTTGATTGTGATATTTTGGAAATCCTTGACCGAGGTCAATTACTGACAAGGTTGATTAAGATTTTGAAAGTATATGGTTTGCGAGCCCCCATGGGTCTTGTACGAAGCGCTGAGGCTTGGAAGGTGTATACGAAACATCCCACCATCAACACTACATTGTATTGTATTACATTGCATTCCTTGGTTTGGTTTGATATTGTGTTGAGTATTTACTTTTGTATTGTATTACTGTGATTGATCGAACCTTGTTTGTGATATTATGTATTGAGTATTCTTTCTACTACACTGCACCATCTTATATCATTCTTTGTTGATTTAGAGGTTGAGAAATTACGAGACGTGGGGTATGACTATGGCTTGATTTGAGAGACTGTTGTGTCACACCTTTTGGTAGCATGATATACACACTCACTATTCTATCCCAAATTATTGGTTGAACATGATAATTGAGCCTGATATATTGTGTTAGTGAGTCTCCCTCATAAATGACTTCCTTTAATTATTGATCATAAAATGACTAGAGTTGACTAACTAATGTGCCTACCCTGTTCATTGATAATCCTATGACAATTGTGTTAGAATGTCTTGTTAGGATAAAATGGTGTATTTACTGGTTGTAGATTGATGGGGAACCTTGGGTAGTTGGGGCGATGGTTCTCGCCATCACTTTGGATTAGGGTCAGTTATCGACGATGCTTGCTGAGTACACATATTTCGTACTCAACCTTGCTTTCCTTTCTTTTTTCTTATTTTCTGCACCCTGTGCAGGTATTGGGTCGAACAGTAGATCATAGATTGCATTCCTTCAGTGTTAATATTGCGGAGATCGAGGTAGGGCTGACAAATCTCAGAACTTACCAGATCTCTCCTCTTTTACCTTGTGCTTATTTTCACATATAAGATATTTTAGACTATTCAATATTATTCTGTATTAGAGGATTGTACTAGTGAAAACCAGACTTGGGATGTATCTTTGAAGTTAGTATTCCATCTTTAAATATCGTACGTGGTAGGGGAAGAGGTCGAGGCAGAGGTCAAATTGGAACATCCAGACCATCTAGAGGTTAGGTTGGGAGTGTCTCTTTAGGTTCTAGAGTTGCTAGTAGTGATGGGTCTATTGAGAAAAGAGGGGTTGAGGTTGGTGCAGACACCGCCTATGATCCTGTCCATACCTATTCTTGATGATTGCTTGGTACGAGTGTTGGGTTTCCTTGAGAGGGTGGCTCCTACTTTGATTCGACATGCTACTTCAGGACATCAAACTCTAAATGCACATTTGACTACAGATTCTCCTATAGTGGATGAGGTATTACCGGGGATTGCTCCATATTTAGTGACTATACCCTTTATGTCTATAGTCGGACAGAGTAGGTTTGTAGAGTTCATGAGGGTAGATCCTTCTCGGTTCGGTATGTTCTTGCTTGGTTTCCTTGAGAGATTGCACATGTTGGGCTTGGTGGATTCTAATGGAGTGGATTTCACCACCTTTCAATTATTTGGACCATCCAGATAGTGGGGGAAGAATTTGGTAGAGAGTAGACCAGTTGGGTGACCTCATCTTTCATGGGATCAGTTTGCTCGAGAGTAACTAGAGGTGTTTGAGTAGAGTCATGAGAGACTTGAGGGCCAAGGGCCCTGTGGACTTTATGGCAATAACAATATGTATGATAGAGGCCAGGATCCTCGTGGCTATTCTTGGAGAAGGTTAGATCGTGGTGGCGTTCAGGTCCTTCAGGCCCAGTTCAGCGGGCTCCTACTTCTTCGGGCTACTTCATATATAGAAATCTCGGGCACTATAGGAGGGATTGCCCACAACGTAGACGGAGAGATGCCTTATCAGTTGCTCATAGAGATGACATGTCTCAATATCAGGCTCCACAGGATGAGCTCACAGTAACCACATGTATGGTTTTGGTACACTTTTGATTTGTCTTGGTAGTGTTTGATTATGGGTCTACATTCTCCTATGTGTTTGTTTATTCGACATTGAGTCTTGATATGATTCTTGAGTTTTGTTGGGTCTATTGATATTGCTACTCCGTAGATGCTTCCTTAGTGGTGGATCGGGTGTGTCGATCTAATGTTGTGACTCATTTGAAGTATATCGCCAAATTATATTTGATTTCTTTGAATATTGTGGATTTTGGTGTATATGGGTATGATTTTCTCAATGGTTATGTTTTGGACTAGTGGTGGATCAACAGTAGGTTTTGGTATATTCAGATTGTAGAATGGAGTAGACTTTTGGTGCGACTAATTCAAAAGGATTGCAAGTAAGAATTTTGGTTGGATAAGGAAAGATTTTCAGGCGTTCTTGCCTTGCGATTTGTTACTTCCTTAGTGATTATCTTTGCTTGTGTGAAAAGACTTATGGGTGTAGAAACACTCCTCGGTTAGACTTGAAGGAATTCAGCTTATAAGGATTTTTACTTTTGATTTGGAAGGAGTTTCAAATGGAAAGAAAACTTGTGTGTAGCATTTTTACTTTAGTAGCTAAGTAACTTAATGGAATATTTTTTGCTCATGATTTTTTATTAGGGTATGTGTTATCATTCCATGGTCCTTGTGTTAAGGAATGCTGAATGGAAAGAGAGTTAAGAAAGGATAAAGAACTGATACACAAGGATTGTTGATATATGCAGAGTCCAACGGTGATTTTTCCCCAAGATTTGATTTGTGACTATGGCATTCGTCAGTGAGATATAGTGATTGTTACACTTCTCCTATAGGTTGATTTTACATGATATGATGGATTGTTTATGTGTGTATGAATTTTAGGGTCTCTTTGTTCTATCAGTTCATTGAGGACTTCGGGTTGATTAATGTCAGTTGGTATTACCGGCTGCTTGGGTTATTGTGATGAATTACATGAGGATTTGGTACTATTTAGAGAGTTCTCAATTGCCTCAAAGGTTGAGCATAAGGATATGACTATAGTATGGTGACCTAAGTATGCTAAGTGTGGCTTTTGAGGCTTTGTGCGGCTTTTATATCGATTTCTATCCCAGATGCTTTAGTTTGAGGATATAGTGTTGTCTGAATTACATAGTTATAGTATCAACCTTGAGTAGGTTGATTCAGTATTTTTATAAGTGGCTTTGTGGTTTCATGGGATCCTTGGAATTTTGTGGTTTCGAGGATAATTTTTGATTTTGTGGTGCAGTCATTGACTTCTGGTGTCTTTGGCAGATTTTGGATTAGCCGGATATGTCCAGAACTTCTAGCATGATCGACTTAGTTTTTGGGTATAGAGGAAGTTCAAAAATAAAGAAACTCGACTTTATTGAGAAATTTGACTTTAGATGCTAGTGTTGTGGCCTTGTGAGTCATTGTGTGAAAGATTTTTGGTTCTATAGCGAGACCGGTAGTTCTATAGTTGTGACTCCGCTTTGGAGTGCTTGTTTGAGGTTTACGAGGGTATTTTCTGTCGTTTGTCGGTTTTGACACTTTTCTTACTTATACATTCAAGGACAAATGTGAGTTTTAGTGGTGGATAATGTAATGACCCTCGTAGTGATTTTTAGAATTTATGTTTTAACATTTTACCCTTTTTCTAGTTGCTTTATATCATTTATGAGCTGCAAAAATGGTTTGCACGATCGCCGATGCATTCGGGGAGTGATTTATATGAGTTTGTAGTTTTGAATAGCGTTAAAGTGATTAGTTTGAGTTTGGTTAACATTTTGTGATCCGAGCATCGGATGGTAATTCTGATAGTTCCATTAGATCCAGAATATCGATTTTGGGTTAGTAGCATAGTTAGTTTGGGCCCGGAGCCTTTATTTTATATTTTGACCTCTCAAATGGAAACTAGTCGAATTTAGCCTAAAAGGGGGTCACGGAGGTTATTTTATTGTAAACGACCTCTTTTCGTAAATCTGATTATTCCATTAGACCTGTAACGTGTTTTATGATCAATTTGCACTATTGATTCACATTTATAGGGATGCAGATGAGTTCCGAGGGTCAAAAACAAGTTTTGAAAGTTGTTAGTGCACGTCTTTAGCGATGGAAAAATAGACTTTTAGCTACAAAAATTGCACCTGAACATTTTATAAATTTCAGACTTCATCCCATTTAGTATTTTTGACATTTTGGGATCTAGGAAGCTCTATTTTTTGCGATTCTTGATGCGTTTTTCTCGTATTATCTTTGACTATGTGATTTTACCTTCACTTTTCCCATTATCTAAGAATATTCATTTCGTTTTTCATGATTTCTAACCAAAGTTAAGATTCAAAACCTCATTCCACTATTTTAAAAGCTTCCAAGCTCATTTTTGAGAGAATTAAAGTGGGTTTTCAAGATTGAAACTTTAGGTGAGCTTCTAAACTAGTATTTCATTATTTTTTATTGATTAATTTATGTTTTCATCTTCAAAATCTTTGTTTTTAAACATGAAATTTGAGGGGTTTACCCGGTAAAGAAAAAATCATGTTTTTCTTCGATTTCACGATCGATTTCAACTCATTTTTAGTTGGATTTTCAGATTTAGACTCCTTTTGTGATGGGGAACATGATTCTTAAATAAAATTCTAGTTTTACCTTTTTTTCCTTTGGGTTCACTTTTTGAAGTATTTTTGAACCCGAAAGAAAGCATTTAATAGGGGTATTATTGGACTCATTTTGACTTGTAGATGTCATATTTGATTAGATTGGACGTGTTTGGTGATGATTTGTGGGAATAGAGCTTTCGGTTGATGCTTTGGACTGTGTTTTGGCTTGCGGATCTTCTTTAAAGACAAGTTGAGATGTCCCTTGACTTTCTCTGAAGTGTTTATGTGTTGTATGCTTGTTTGCTTCTGTATTATGAATCACTTAGGATTTGGGGGTCCCACTTAAGTGAAATGCCTATGACGGTTGTGTTGGAATGCCTTGTTTGGATGAAATGGTGTATTTACTGGTTGTAGATTGATGGAGAACCTTGGGTAGTTAGGTGGTGGTTCTCGCCATCACTTTGGTTTAGGGTTGTTATCGACGATGCTTGCTGAGTACACGTGTTTCATACTCATGTCACACCCCGAATCCCAACGAGGCGTGATTGGCACCCGTAGCCGACATGGCCCGAGAGAACCAATCTTTACTTACTCAATCATATGCATGCCATAAGAAACCCATAAACACATATCAACTATCAAGACCAACAATGGAAGTCATGGAACATGATATATGTACATATATGCGAAACTTGGCCGTTGAGGCCACCAAGTCAAGGACGACATATCCCTTCTACATTCATACACCCACATCCGTCTACAAAAGCCTCTAACAAGAGCATTGACCAAAATGAACCATAAGTCGGGACAAGTCCCCGCATTACACAATATATACAATACCAAAACATATATACACTCTGACTCGAAGAAGCCCCGAATGAGCTGGAGCTCACCAAAGAGCCGCTAACACTGGCAATCTACTGAGGAGGCCTACTGGGACCTGCGCCTGCAGCAAGTAAGGTAAATTCCCCGAGAGGGGTCAGTACGAAATAAGTACTGAGTATGCAAGGCTCAGATGAAACTGTACAACACATGAATATTTCAATGAACTCAAAACATATGAATAATCAATGTGAATAAGTCACCATGTTACGCTTTGGAAACCATGTGGATTGCTTTCATTATTTTCATTACTTTCTTTATCTCAATGCTCACATGTCATGACATATCACAATGTGCCCGGGCCCCGACTGATCAGTGGGTCTTTCATATCATCATATAGGGATCGAGTCGAGCTAGGCTTATGCCCCTAGACTTGCCACCCTTGGGATCGAGTCGAGCTAGGCTTACGCCCCTAGACTTGCCACCCATAAATCCATATCTCGGGATCGAGTCGAGCTAGGCTTACGCCCCTAGACTTGCCACCCGTACTTGATCATTGACCACATTTGCATTACTTTGTTCATTACTTTGAGATTGATACCTTGATAATCATAACATCACTTTGGAACTTTTGAACATCACATTGTTGGAAACTTTGAATCATTGACCAATGAGTAAGAAAGAGACATATGAATAAATATCAATGAGAAATATAACATTACTAGCACCATGATACCATTGGAACCATTGGACAATAATCCATGAACAAGAGACACAAGTATAGGCACTATTGGAATATTGGTACGTAACTTTATTTGAGCTTTCGGAACATTAACCATGAATATGAGACATGAGATTCACAAATGATCCATGAGTAGAAAATATATGACAATGGCTAGTGATAAACGGATATCGGATACCTTAGCACATTTCGGGATAGAACTAGTGACATGTCAATATGGACACTATTTGCCGCAGAAAGATACGGACAAAGTAACCTTACATACCTTGGATTCGCAATACGAATATACAACTTTAGATGCGTATACAATAAGCCCGCTCCTTCTTTATGTGTCACTCTACAAATATATAACGAAATTCACATTAACCACCAATTACTTTACAAATGCATACCATGTCAATGAATTACATGTTTGGCTTTAAACATGTCATTTCCCTTCGACAAAACTATTGATATACCATTCTTCCAAAAATTTCGGAAAATTCCCAACATTGACCAATACATGAAAATCAATACATTTCACCACAATACTTCTCCTTTACACTTTCTTATCCATAACACATCACAAATAATCCTTCAAAGCACCTTAATTCAACTCATAACACATATCGGCCAAAAATCCCATAATTTCCACTTTTTGACAAGAACAAATTTAATGCCAAAAATAACACCATACATGTTCATATTTTGTCCATACCATGCTTTTTCATCAAAGGCACAAGGCCTAATTCAAGTTCAATTCACCAAGATAGTATATCTTACACCAAAAGCAAAATACACTATTCATCACTTTGCCAACACCACTAGCATAATATACATAATCTCTCATGCATATAATATGTTAATCCATGAGGAGAAATACTTACCAAGGCTTGGAATATGTTGATCTTGTCCAAGGAGTCCAAAGGGATTATTTGCCTTAGGGTTTGGAAAAGAGAGAAATGTTTTAAGAAAATATCCAAAAGTTATGAGAGCTTTTGATAATAAAATCTGATGTTGGGGACTTTATATAGACCCAAGGTCATTCTTAGTTACATGTGGCATTAAGGGATATGTTCAATTGGTCAATTATTGCAAGAATGGGTCATTTCCTCTTTGGGCCAAGTCTTTTAATCCCATTTGGGCCTAATTTTGGGCCCAATCATACATATCCATGCAACCCAAAGATTTCATGTATTATTAACCATATATCTCATGTTTACATATTTCTATAATGTCACGACAACATCCTCTTAAAAGATTCTCATTCGTCGCCTCGATCGCAAAAATTGAAATTCTAGTCACCCTTGGCTTCATTGAACATTTTGGATCACTATTCACCTTTCGTGATTTGATCATGTAGGAGTATGTAGAAGTGTATTGAAGTGTTTGACTCTTATGCTCCATGAAATCACAACACACCTCCTACGACGATCTAATCGCACATGTTACGTCCGATATCAAATGTTTCCCCAATGACACTATAAAACACATATGCATGGCATCTCAACACCTATGTAGATATGATCCCAAGGTATCAAGTGAGGTTATAAAGTACGGGGTGTTACAACTCACCCTTGCGATCCTTTCTTTTTTCTTGTTTTCTACACCCTGTGCAAACATTGTTCGAGCAATATATCGTACATTGTGTTCTTTCAGTGTTGACATTGTGGAGATCGAGGTAGTGGCTGACGGATCTCAGAACTTACCGGATCTCTCCTCTTCCATCTTGTGCTTATTTTTGCATCAAAGATATTTTAGACTATTCAATATTATTCTTTATGAGAGGCTTGTACTAGTGACAAACAGATCTAGGATGTATCTTTGAAGTTATTATTTAATATTTAAGTATCATTTGGGATTATTCCATTCTTCCTCTTCTTCCACTTCTGATTTATTCAATTATTTGAGTTTTGGGTTGGAATAGGCTTACCTGTACCGAAGGGTGTGACAGGTGTCATCACACACTCTATTTTGGATCGTGATATACCATTACCCCCTTCTCCAAAATCACATTTTGAGAACCTAGCATATAACTGTTTCTCTTACAAAATCCCCAAAACAATGTGAAGATGACCTGCAAGATCCTCCTTACTCTTAGAGTAAACCAGAATATCATCAATAAAAGCAATCACATAAGAATTCAATAATGACTTAAAGATACCGTTCATCAAGCTCATGAAAGCCGCTGGGGCATTAGTCAACCCGAATGACATCAACAAGAACTCATAATGCCCATATCGAGTCCTAAAGGCGGTCTTGGGTATATCCTCAGGCCGAATCTTCAACTTATGATAACCCGATCTCAAGTCGTTTTGAAGAAAATGGAAGCACCCACCCTGCAACTGGTCAAAAAGATCATCTATCCGGGGCAAAAATACTTATTCCTGATGGTAACCTTATTCAACTGCCTATAATCAATACACATTCTTAAGCTACCATTCTTCTTTTGGGGGTTTTGAAATGTGACCACCAATGACAAATACAAAATTTGAATGCAGCTTTTGTATATGCTACATGTAAAACTCAATTCTCTGAATTAATCGAGTGAATTTACTGTTCAGCTGTTGTAGACCTTTACTACATCTAGATTTAGTGCTTATTATGATATGATTAGTCTCTGTCCAAATAATAAATAGTGTTAAAAGAACTACCCACTGTCAACATAAAAATAATAATAAACACTACTCGAGCTTAAAGTTTCTTGCCAAAAGTAAAAGTAGTCCACAAGAATAATTCTTTATAAGTAAATACCAGAGGAATAATTTAAAACTAAAGAAAACAAACTAAAGTTTAAATATATGCTCCAAATGAACTCATTTATATTGCTACTATTAATAAGTGTGAGTAGCAGGTATTTGAAACAGTCAGCTAGTGGTTGTCATGTCTGCGTCTGGTCAAAGGTATTTTTATAATTTCATATTATTCATTTTAATTTAATTATTTTATTTTTATTTTTAATCTATTATATATTTGAAAATTATGTAAAAAGTGTTATAAATTACAATAATTAATAATTTAAATTATTTGAAGACACATAAAAAATTTTGATTGACTTAAAATTCTATTAGTGCAGTATAAATTGAGATATATTATCTAAAAATTTTGTGAAAAGTAATATAAATCACAATAATTATTAAATTAAAATATTTGAAAGATGTATAAAAAATTTGTTTGACATTTCAAATTCTATCAATGTCATATAAATTGGGAAAGAGGGAGTAACATATATTACTTGAAACTTACATAAAAAGTCATATAAATAATAATAATTAACAACTTAAAATATCTAAAACTATATAACAAATTTGATTGATTTTCTCAAATATTCCATCACTGCTACATAAATGGAAATAAAAAGAGTAACATATAGTATTTGAAAATGACGTGAAAGTACTATAAATCAATAATTAATAACTTAAAATATTTAAAAATCATATAAAAAATTTAATTGACTTTTCAAATTTTATCTACATCATATAAATTGGGATAAAAAAGTAATATACATTGGTACTGGCACGGGCTCCAATACCTAGTATAACTAGAAGCCACAAAGTGTTAAAAAGCGTACAATCAGCTATCTTCCCGTTTCTTCTTTCTTTCTCTGATATTTCTATAGGATTGAGAAAGAGGTCCTATTTCTCTGGTAAAGGGTGAAATATGATTATGTAATATTAAGTAAGGGCATAATTGAAAAAAGAAAGAAGAAAATAATGGAATACTATCACATCGGTGGTTACATAAAGTGAGTATTTGATAACAAATCATGAAATTAAAACAAACATGGTTCTCTTAATAACCATACCTTACCATGGGAAATCACCATCCAAATAAAGTGTTAATGTTTTTTTTATTTACACTTTCTTGTTAAAGTGGATTCTCCACAATACTTGAATAATAATAGCAGAAGGTATGTTCTATTTCACTTTTCTGCTATGTTGACTTTGAGATATGCGTTGAAATTTAACATGTGATATCAAGAGCCTTCCTTTAGCCTATTGTTTGGTGTTTAGAGGGTTGTAAATTGTTTTATTTCTGTGATAGAATATCTTGTGCTTGTCGGATTCGGGGTTGCTTCAATTGTTATGTTTTTAACTTTGCCATGCGATTAAGGTAAACCAGACAGTGGGCTTTGATGATTTTGTTCCTTTTAATTGTCAAATTACCATAAAAACTTTAAAAGGAGAGCAAAATATGTGGGTTCATATTTTGTTGTTAATTGTTATCACGTGAATTTTGGATGAATATATTGTGACAATTTAAATGATTTTAATATATTAAATATATACAGTAATGATAACTTTTTTTTGGCGAAGTATATCTAATTCCTTCCCTTATATGATTGTCATTTTATAAAATATTTAACATCCACTTTGTGTATGGTTTCTCTTCTAAATATCACTTCAAGAAGCTCCTCATCTTGACTAATAGCATTTAGCTAGTAGCATTTCTCAGCTATTAGTGTGAGAGTTGAAAAGTAGAGGTAAACCAAAGAAGCATTAGAGAATAGATTAGACAGGATATGGCACGGTTGTAGCTTATTGAGGACATGACCATAAATAAGAAGCTACATGGATGACACGAATTAAGGTAGAAGGTAAATAGATAGGAGTGAGTCAATACTAGTAGGTAATAGTACATTGTTGCCCTTACTGGTAGTCACACGACTACTCTTGTAATTTCTTGTTCTTTGATTTCTGATACTATCTAATGTTTCGTGTAGCTCAATTGCTGTAGTATTATTTTATAGTAGTATTGTTATGCTACTATATGTTGCTTTTGTTACTATCTATTACCTCTTCTACCTACATTTACGTCCTTCTATAGTCTGTTTTTGTCTTGAGTCGGGGGTCTAACGAAAACAACCTGTGTACCTCACCTCTGAGGTAGAGGTAAGGTCTGTGTACACTCTACCCTCCTTAGACCCCACTTTGTGGGACTACACTCGATATTATTGTTTTCTGGATTTTCTGCAGAATGTTGACACACTAAGCACACAGTTTTGTTTGTTCTAAGTCCACAGTTATACTGTGTTTCCTTAAAGAATCTAATCCCCTCACTATTGCCCGAAGTATGGATTAATTCTTCCCAGGATAAAATAGAACACTATTCTACAATATCGGCAATGAAAATTGTAGAACTTTGTCGAACTCAAGAAAGGAGTAGTCACACACACTGACTGTTTTATGTTGTAGAAGAAGAGAGTTTACAGAATTTCGTTTTGCTTGTAAAAAATATTCTTAATACCTGATGAAGGAAAACACAGGTATTTATAGCCAACTACGCACTGTTTCGAAAGGATGCACTGCTTCGAAAAGTTGCACTGTTTCTGAAACATTGCATTTGTTCTGGAACTGATGCATCGTTTCTGGAACGTTGCATGTTTCTGGAATGGTTGCATTGTTCTGGAACGATGCACTGTTTCTTGAACAATCACAAACGTTGCAAAAAATTTCGTTGGAACATTGCATTTGGAGAAAAATTTCAGACGAAATTTTATTTTTCTGAAAAGAAAAAAAATTGTCCAAAAAGATAGTCTGTCAATCATTTTCCAAAGCCAAAGCCGAAGCCGAGCGGCGGCGACGATGACGGCGCGAGGCTTGGTTTCTTCTTGGCTCACTATCCCTTCAAAGGAGTACTTCTTAATATAAAGGACAAATGATTTCTTTCTCCCACCAATGAGGGAGAAACTATTTTTTCCTTCTATAAAGTGACTATTCACCTCCCTTTGTTCCCATTTTGTTCCACCATTTTCCATTCAACTTTCACCAAAACCCAACAGATATGTTGTCGTAGTAGCATTTCTCAGAACAATCATTGGATTATTAGAATCGGAAAACAGAATAAATTAGCATAAACAGGATTTAACATCCAGATCCTCCATACAGAAACCCCCATTTCTTGCTGACAATGGAGCTCATTGACCCTTAATTTCAACCCAATGACCATAAATATTGAAAACTTGTCATGGTCTGATAATTCATTGGGCTTCTTCACAGCAAAATTCCCTATCCAAATAATTCAGCATTAAGACTGAAGTTCTGTTTGTACGCACAACCTGCTAAGAGAAGAAATTCTCATTAGTTTTTAACACAAACAAACGTTTGAGCAGTGAGTATATCTGTAAAGCTTCACATATCCATTGCGCGTAAAGATCAACATGTGATTGAGAGGTTGTATTAGCTTCAAGAATGTGTTCCAGGAGTTATACATAACCCTCCTATGATTAACATGAAGAACTATACAATTTATGGACATCAATGCGTAAGAAAAAAAGACAAATGCAAACAAATTTTTACTACTGAGAACTAATGAGGAAACTACTAATGACCATCAAATTACAGTGAAGAATCGGAAAAGAATATAGTGATAGTTACAGACATGCGAAACCAACCGACTCCCAATTGAGCTCAAGGGAAACAAAACACTACGTCCTCTAGATGTGTACAGCCAGATGTGAAGGATTAGGTTTCACCAAGTCCGAAAAATATGTTGAGACATGAATTAAAAGATACAGAATGCGACATGAAAGAAGAATCTACAAAAAGATGATGAGAACGCAACACATTTATTCAAACATGTAATATTATAGAAGACTTTTAAGTATTGCGATGATTAGAGACAACAGACAAGAATGTCTTCAATAATCAAACAATCATCATGTCAAGCGAAAGAAAAACAATCAACTAAGGCTCAAGTTTGCTGCTGCATGCAATTTGCGAATGAAGCCCCGTTAAGCCTACTGACATGACAAAAACCTGCAGTTTCACCATCTCGAGCTATTCTCTCTTTTCTTCTAGCAGAGGAAGAATGCAATGCTAAGTTACGTTCATTCTGAGCGACACCCATCTGCTTTACCGAAGATATATTCTTATTCTGACTGGTAGCATCAGGCTGACTATACGAGGTATTCTGGCTTCTGGTGGAGAATGATATTCTTGAATTTGAATCTTGCCCTTCTGAACTTCTCCAAAACTTAGGACTCAAAAATTCTGCACGAGGGAGCATGCAGCATGTAGTTCCTGTATAATCGGTATCTGGAATCCTCCCTGTTGTTGCCAAATCATGTTGCATTTCACCAAGTAATCTTTCCAAGCCATTTACACGGTTCTCTAAGGAATTCATTCCATTTCGTGAGCTGCCAATAAATCCCTGCAATGAAGACGAGATAGGCTGAGCTCAGCATGCGTCTCTTGGAACAAATATAACTTATTCCTCGTAAATAGGGCAGACTACAGGAAGTGAAATCAACTAAATGGAGATCAAAAGTTAAATACAAGTTCAAAGGGGTGCTGAGGGAAGGAGAAGAGAAATGTACCTGGAGGAGATCCAATAAACTGGACTGTTGATTTTCAATCTGAACAAGTTGTTTGCGAACGGAACAGAAATTCTCGTACTCTCTATGACTCAAGAGTTCATCCTCATTGATGTTTTCATCAGGTACATCCATGTTGTCATTGTAGTCCTCAAAGAGAGGAATAACCCGAGAACCAAACTGTGAATTACCATATCTGTGGAAATTTTCATCAGGTGGTCTGTTGAATAGAGTTGACTTTACTTCTGAGTTTGAACTGCTACAACTAACTGTATCCACTGAATCTTGAACTCTCAGATTTTGACTCTTCTGTTTTTCACAAGATACCTCCAATGAAGAAGCCTGTGAAACAGTGTGCTTTGCTTTTGCATCAGGGGATTTTCTAAAATCCAGCTTACAGGAGCTTGTAACATTTGATTTTGTGCGGCGGAACCTAATAGAATTATTTTTCTGGGAGGTGATCGAAGAAGAACTACTGGATGCAAGTGACCTGGTTGAGCGGATTGCTTTCTTCGGCTGAGGGGTTTCCGTGGCTGTATCACTCGAACTTTTGGAAGGAGTTGGAGAACAGGCACCACTACCACAATCTGGAGACAAATTCATAGTTCTTTAAATATGGCGCCTCAGAGGATACTTTTAGTAGCAGAATGTAGGTGAATAAAGTATTGCATTTACGATAAGAGGTTAAAGATGTAAATAGGAAAAATCCACATCAACCTAGATTTTATGAGGCAGATGTGGCTGAGGTTGAAATTTTCAGACAATGGAACTGGAAGTCTAGAAACAAAGGGTGAATTAAAGTCCAAGATTCCCTACAGCTGGACATCTGACAAGATATGTTTCTAAGCATGTGGATAGCATGTGAAGATCAATCAGTAAAAACAAGTGTTGTGTCTGGAGAACATAAAAACCAGAAGAACAACTAAGAAGAAAAGGAGCTCACAAGTTTTAATTTTTGCAGGACAAGCTTCCAATAGTTAAAAAAAACCTAGTAACGATCTCCCTATTTGCAACCATACTGGCCACTATATAACTCTTCACACCATCGGAAAACCTCTCAACCTACAGACAACAATCTTTAGTAAGCTTCATTTTGAGCCAATATTTCCATTTCCGTAGTGCTGAGGAATTCAGATACCACTTCAATCAGTCAACATTCAAGGAAACTTGTGTTTACACTTAAGAGTATAGTTCAGTGCTCTTTCGTAACGTAAGACTAGCCATTCTTGAATCTCCTCATCTCTTTGATTGAAAGAAAGACTATTGATAAAACATAGTAATACCACATGAAAAACAACAACAACAACAACATATCCCGTGTAATCCCACAAGTGTGAAATTTGGGGAGGGTAGTGTAACCCTGTGAATGTAGAGATGTTGTTATCGAAAGACCCTCGGTTTAAGTAATACCATATGAAATCTAGGAAATTTTTCAAGCACCGAGGCTCTCATAAAAATAAATATTCAACCCCAGCCGGAACCATTTTCAAGAAAATATAAAATTATTTCCACCGAAAAGTTTAGCTTTGATTGGAAGTTACCTTTGGGTGAAAACTTGGATTGTGATTGAGGCAAAACATCATCTGAATTACCTGGAACTTCCTTCCACCATTCTAACGCCCGATTCATTGTCTCTCTCACAACCTTCACCTGTATATTCAAAGCAAAACATTCAATAAACCAATTTTTCTTACTTAATTTTTAAGATTTTTTATACCCAAAAAAAAAAAGAGTTAGTGAAGATTTTCTTTCGATTTGTTCTAAACTTTATTAGAAAAAAATCGAAAGAAATCCTATTTTTTTAATAAATTTTATGAAGGTGAGCTTGGATTAACTGGTATAGTTGCCTCCATGTGACCAGGGTTCAAGCTGTGGAAACAGTAAGGCTGCGTGTAACAGACCTTACTGGTCCGACCCTTTTCCGAATCCCATGGATAGTGAGAGTTTTAGTGCATTGGACTGTCTTTTTCTAAACATATTGGTAAATCAGATTTGCAGAGTTATACAATTCTAGTTCATCATGTATTTCGTACCTTATCAAATCTTCTATTATCCAACGACGTTATGCAGAACGCCTTCAACTCCGACAACAACTCTCTCTCGGAAACAGCCAACCTTCCCAACGTCTCCGCCGCTGCCTTCCGAACAGTCCAATCATCACTACTCAACAACTCAGCCGTAATCGGAACCAAATTATTCAACACATTCTTACTCGAAGCACCACCAACACTAACAATACTTCCAATGAGCGACAACAACGCCGGTTTCGCTTTAAACGAATCATTCTTCACCAATTTCAACAACTTCTGCAATACTTTCTTCAGCTCAACCGGTTCAGGATCAGGTGATGCCTCAATCGCCGCTGCAAGACAAAGCGAAGCTCCGATCTGCGCGTTGTTATCCTGTTCATGCATTATAGCGTCAATTAACGGCTTCAAAATTGACGAGAACGGCGGTTGAGTAATCTCCGAAGCAATGGAAGAAACAGCCTCTATACAAGCAGAGCGAACGGCTGAGTCAGGATCACGAAGTCGCCTGAGTACAGTGTTAAGCATTTTCGATAAATGCGGTGAAAGTGCATCGCCGTGACATGAGGAGAGTACGCCAATGAGCCTAACACATTGCCGACGTACCGGAGATTTATCGGAAGAATCAGTACTTGAAATACAACTCAGATATGTACCAAAACCTTCACATTTGAGACCTCGAGCTATAGACTCGAGCTCATTTATCGCGACCGTGAGCGTATCACGGTCGGATAATCTGTTGAGACAATTATTCACTCTATTTTTCAGATCACTAGGTTGCCGCTGTAGCGCCATTGATGGCAAAATGGTAAATATTCCGTCGCCGTCGACGCCAGGAATGGCAGTGTGGTGCGGCGGAGGAAGGGCGGAGTTACCGGTGGCGACGGTAATAGCGGTGGTGACGGAATTGAGAGGGAAAAAGGAAAGTGAAGTGTGAATGGGGGAGTCAATGGAGGTGTTTTTATATGTTGTTACAGAAGGAACGTGGGAAGGAGTAGTGTGATAAGTTAGGCAGGGAATTTATTATCTGCACGATGGCTCAGCTGGTTACAGTAGAACTTTTAAGTAAGTACTCCCTCTCCCTCCGTTCAAGTACTTCGAGTTATGATTTTGTTTTCAAAATGTATGTTTAAACCTTGAAGAATACTTGATTATAATTTTTTTAATATAGCCTAAATTTAAATATAATAAATAATGTTAATTTGAAAAAGATAAAATTTAATTAAAATAAATTGATAAAATTATTTTTAATATTTTAAAAGTGAGTAATTTATTAAAAGTGTCCATAAATCAACAGAAGTATTTATTTAGGAATGAAGGGAGTAATTCTTTTTTAAAAAAAATCATCCGGTATTCAATACCATATTAAGCATGTGTTTGGTCATGAAAATTTTTTTACTTTTTTTTGAAAAATTATTTTATTTTAGTGAAAAAAGTAGTGTTTGGCCATAAGAATTATTTTACTTTAATGAAAATTATTTTTAGAAAAGTGCTTTCACTTTTTTCACTTCTATTTCTTTCACAAAATTTAAAAACACAATCTAATTTATATTTATGGTTAAACATAAAATCAATTCCAACTCTAACTCCAATTTCAAAAGATTACTCCCTCCGTCCCATTTTATGTGTCGCTATTTTCTTTTTGGTCCGTCCCAAAAAGAATGTCATCTTTCCTTATTTGGCAATAATTTAGTGACATCATCCCCATTTTATCCTCACTGAATCTCACTTAATAATAAAAGACAACTAAAAGAAAAATATTAAAATGACTTTAATAGGGGCAATTTTATAAACTTGACAAAGTCATTATTTATTTCTTAAACTTCGTGCCCGATTAAAAGGCGACACATAAAATGGGACGGAGGGAGTATTATTTTCATGGCTAAACAAGGCCTAAATAGTGGATGCCGATTAATTGACATAGAACCCATTCTAGAGAAACATTCCCTATAAAGGATTTTTTTATTTTTTTTTCCATACACAAAACTCAAAATAAAAACCTTCAGTTAAGGAAGAAGTCCTCTTATCCACTATATTACGTCCTTTAGTGATTATTTTAAACCTACTGTATTACATTTTTCTTCAGTCTAGGATTTTTGCAGTTTTTTTTCCTTCAAATAACAAAAACCAATTAATAAAACTTCCTCCACCACTAATTTTTTTGTTTTGTTTGTCTTAATTAGCTAATAGCTATAATGTGTCTTTATTCTACTGTATTACTCCCTCCATTTTAAAAAGGATGACTTACTTTCCTTTTTAGTTCGTTTCAAAAAGAATGACCCTTTCTTTTTTTGGCAACACTTTAATTCCAACTTTCCACATGGCATGTTTAAGACCACAAGATTAAAGGGCATTTTGGTACATTTGTCATAACTTTAATTTAGGACCACAAGATTCAAAAACCTTCTTTATTTTCTTAAACTTCGTGCCAAGTCAAACTAGATAATTCTTTTTTAAACGGAGGGAGTACATTTTTCATTAGTCGAGGTTTTATTTTCTTCAACTATCAAAAACGGAGTCCGGAGCCTAAAGGGCTATAATTTTGGTCAAAAATTCCCAAAGGGACACTGAATCGGGAAAGAAACCAAAAGGGACAAAACGCTGGACCTGTAGCGATTTATAAATCGCTGGGCCTCCAGCGATTTATAAATCGCTACAGGTCCAGCGATTTGCAAGCTCTTCTATATTTACACTCATTTCAGCTTACTCTTTGAGTTAGTATTCGTTCTTGTAACATAAGCAACTGCTTATTTGTTGTATTAAAAATGAATGAAAATACAGTAAGAGTGAACTTATATTGGGGAGGTAAAGTCTTATATGAAGCTGGTTCTGTAATATATAGTCGGCGGCCTGTAGTTGTGCAAATGTTTCCATTATCTCTTAAATATGAGCGATTGCAATGCTTACTTAGAAACAAAATGGGTATAAGTGATCCGGAAGATGTAGTGGTTATCACTGGAAGATATCCGACGTCTTTTCCTGCCAATGGAGTTTAACGTACGGTGAGACTTGTATTTGGAATGATGATTCTTTATCTATATTTCTCCGTACTATTAAAATTTTTGGTAGTAGCATTAACTTAACAAGTCTTGACATATATGCGTCAATTGAACGTTGTCCTATCGTTCAAGAACCCACCGACAATGAATTTGATCTTTGTGATACTTCATATTTACCGAATTTGAATGTTGGTTCAAGTGGTATAGTCCAACAACAAACAGTCGGGGGATTTGACAAGCACTCAAATAATATAAATAACTTGACTACACAATGTGATGGTTGGCTTGATACACGGTATCATAACTTTGATCGGAGTGTGCATAACTTTGATATTGGGGGACCTAGCACTCAACAACGTTCTTTTCCAATGGAGTCAATCGATGGGTAAATTTAATAACTTTTTTAATTGAATTAAGTTATAATTTATACTTATTATATTTAACTATTTTTTCCTGTTTTGTAGATTTAATGATTTTGAAGGTACACTGACGCGGCTCACACAAATTGTGGAAAACAATGAAAAGATAGCTGATGATGGAGTGTGTGGATCAGACAGTGATGAACCTTTAGAACATGAATCAACGGATGATGGTGAAACATCCGGTGATGATGATGATATCAATGGAGAGGGTGCAACTCTGGTTGTTCATAGTGTTAGTCATCCGTCGATGGAAATTTCGTATTTGGATAATACAGCAGAAGATTTTGCGGACACATGTGATGATAGTTCCATGTGAAGATTTTGCGGACACATGTGATGCTTGGTGTAAATCGCTGGATCGCTACAGGTCCAGCGTTTGGTCCCTTTTGGTTTCTTTCGCGATTCAGTGTCCCTTTTGGAATTTTTGGCCAAAATTATAGCCTTTTAGGCTCCGGACTCATCAAAAACGCATTAATAGAACTCCCTCCACCACAATATTTTTTGTTTGTTTGTTTTAATTAGCTATAATGTGTCTTTTATTTTTTTCTCTTAATTTTTAGAAGTTGAAATCAATTTTGAAAAATATCTCGTAATATGTTTGTGTTGGAAATTTTCGATGTTTGTTCTAGTGTGAGCTATTTTATAGAGATAATATATATTCTTCCTGACACCAACTTTATAAAAACTTATTCACTATGATTGAGTAATTATGTGCATATAAAATATTCTTGTATTATATTTATCGATTGGAATTTGGATATAACCACAACCCTATGAGGAGAGTGCACGCCAGAGGTAGAGAGGCAGAAAAGAGAACATCTTAACGTCTTTTATTGAAATATCACTCTATATAAATAAGAATAATTTTGTATGCATACACATACACTACTAATATAATGATTTTTGGGCTCTTAGAAATTATTCTAAAAGTGTTTAACTATGTATACTATTAATATAAGAATAATTTAAGTTATCAATGTTTGTTTATCCGGTGTAATAGTTAACTTAATCTTTAAATTACTATTTTCACTTTAAATTATTCTAAAAGTGTTTAACTATGTATACTATTAATATAAGAATAATTTAAGTTATCAATGTTTGTTTATCCGGTGTAATAGTTAACTTAATCTTTAAATTACTATTTTCACTTTAATAAATGTTACATAGCATGTCAATCAATTAAGAGAGAAGAAGCTTGCTGTTTTATATATTTTGAGAAAAATAGCGATAATTAGGTCATACTATAGTTCTAAAAAGAATTAAAGTAATTTTAGTAGGTCATTTCTAAAAATTAGGTCATTTCTAAAAATAAGTGATCATTCAGAAAATTAACTCTTATTATTATAGGTTTGTCTTTTAACAAAAACGTTTGATTGAACAATATTCTTTATAATTATTTTAGAGATACTATGGACTTTTATCTCAGAAAGTCACTCAATTTTGGTCTTTGCTCCAAAAGTCACTCAACTATCACATTTTTACTCTGAAAGTCACTCAATCTATTTAATTATTTTTTTCAATAAAATTTGCCTATGTGGAATTTCTATTTAAAAATAAAATTTTGAAAAACAAAAAGTATCCCTTTAATGACTCTTTTATCCTTATTCCCCTAAATTAATGTTACTCCCTCCTCTTTCTCATTTTTCTTCTCCTTCTCACTTTCATATATGATGTTCGATATAGAGTTGTCAATGCATTCAATTGTGTTAGCTAATTAGTTTTAAGTAACTTGATAGATTATAGTACTTATAGTACTTGGTAAAATAATTTTTCAGAAATCACAACTTATGTAAAACAACTACCACATCAATTTCATATTGAGCTGCCAATTACTATTTTTGTAATTTTTCCCAAACAATAAATAGCCGTTTGATTCTTACAGTCATTTTTGGTAGAATTTCAAAAAATTAGTTGAATTCTAGAACATATTCAAATATAAATTAATCAAATAGATTCTAACATCAACAAAAAGAAATAAAAGAAGAAAAAAGATATTTAACCAATTCAAAAAAAAATTAAACAATGGAAGGAAAAACAAATTGAAGTCTCAGATAGTCGATCACACATCAAAAATGTTCAGACGGTATTTCCAAATATTTAAAAATCATCAGAGGCTTCACTAATGAAATCAAAGAAGTTTTTTATCCTAAGAAAAAATAAAATTGAAGTAGTAATTAAAAAGAAAATGTAATCACACGAAATGGCTCCGTGAAGAAATTAAAAATCCATACACAGATTCCTATGTTGAACATCATATATGAGCTAATTTAGCTAACACAATTGGATGCATTGACAATTCTATGGGATTTATGGGAAAAATTATGAGAAGAAAGCGAGAAGGAGAAGAAAAATGAGAAAGAGTAGGGAGAGATATTAATTTAGGGGAATAAGGATAAAAGGGTCATTAAATGAATATTTTTATTTTTCAGAAATTTATTTTCAAATAAAAAATTCATATAAGCAAATTTTATTGAAAAAAATAATTAAATAGATTGACTGACTTTCCGAGTAAAAATGTGATAATTGAGTGACTTTTGGAGTAAAAAAAAAAATTAAGTGACTTTCTGGTATAAATGTTCATAATTGAGTGACTATTTGAGTTATTAACTCAATTATTTAATCAAAATGTGAAATTGTGGTAGGTATTACTGTAATATCTAATCCAATTATTGTTATTATTATAAATATTGTTATTATTATTATTATTATTATTATTATTATTATTGTAGGGTTTTTTAACAAGAACTATTAAGTACCGAAGAATATTGGTCAATTTTTAATTTATCAAACTGTGAAATTTTGGTCGGAATCAGTGTTTTAGAAGGCGAGGGCGTGAGGCAAGACGTTTTATATAGCACAGGGTGAGGCATAAGCCCCGAGACATGGGGCGTAAGTCTCATGGATCTACGGTGCGCATATCTGATGTATCTTCATTTTTATAATTTTATTACTAAAAATACAAGTAAAAACAATTTTTTCAATGATTTACAAATAATTCAAATAAATCACCAATAATATAGAAAAAAATATTGCAATAGTAAAAAAAACTTGCTTTCTTTATTTACATAATTTAGAAAAAATCACTACCATATGACAACATAAGGTATTAATATCATTACATCAATAATAAAAAATATAATTATAGCAAAAAATAATTTTAAAATAATAAAAATCAAATTTAACTCCCGGACATATTTTTTTATGTCTGGGATTTACGTTTTTACGTCAGGGACTTACGCCTTATAGATCTACGTTTTTAATTTGCGCCCCGAAGCGTTTTTACTACGCCCTGTCTCGTGACTCGCCCCAAAAACACCTTTGAAAATACTGATCGGAATCACTTTTATATATAATCCTATTATTTATATTATTATTAGTAGTATATTTTAACAAGAATTATTAATTGAACTATATTGATTAATTTTAATTATCAAAATGTGAAAATTTGGTCGGAATTATTGCAATATCTAATTGAAAAGCACCTTGATCAGATCAAAGTAAACAATAATGTGAATCAAGCCCCTCTTTGCCTTGAAAGAGTTCATACATGCTCACCAACTTTCCTAAAATAAAGGGAGATCTTCTGCTTATTGCTCATGAAAACATCCAACATACACTATAGTCAAGTCATTCGCCTATCTTTCTGATCTCATTTTTTTTTCTATTCATCAAAATTTTAGCTTTGACCCAGTAAAAAAACAGAGCTAATGGTGTTGGTTAAAAAATGGGAAGAGTAGAGTGCCTTAGGGTTCACTCTCGATTATTTTTATGATTATTATAATAGGTCCATATTTTTTTGTAACAAGAACTATTAGTTTGGTAATATTGGTCAAATTTTTACCAAAATGTGAAATTGTTTTGAAATTACAGTAGTATTTAATTCAATTAATGTTATGGTAATTATTTAAGGTCTATTTTTTAACAAGAAATATGTATTGAAAAATATTGATCTTTTTTTTTGGTTCAAAATGTGAAATTTGGTCGGTATACTGTAATATCAAATCCAATTATTAATTATTGTTATGATTAATGTATAGGTACCTACTAAATCTTCTTTTCATTATCATAAGATTGCCTATCACATCACTAGATATTTTCATCACAGTAATACAAATTCTTCTTCACTGCAGGAAGTTTACTGTACTCCCTACCAACTTTGATCTATTTTTGTTAGAGTTTTTGTCCTGATTTTTTTATCAAATTTAAGTTTTAATTTTCTTTGAAAGAAAATAAAAATAATACCATAATTACTTTTACTTTTTCTAAAAGAAAAATATAAAACTCTACTGTATTTGGTTTATTTCTTAATTGGAGGAAAGGTTTTAGACCTCTATAAATAGAAGACTTCTTTTTTCATACCATAACACAATAACATCCATAATGTAATCTTTAGAGAGTTTTATTGAGGGAGAGACTTTTTCCCAATTGATTTTATATTCTTTTAATATTAGGTTTTATATGTAAATCGTTTGACCAAATCATATAATAATATTGTACTTTTTAGTTTAGTTTTATGTCATCTGATTTATCGTCACTATAATTTGTAACTAATAGTTTCCATAGAACGCTCTCTCAATTTCGAACCCAACACTTTTACTATATAAAAAGAAAATAAAAAGATTAATCCTATTCACTTTGACAATACGAATCTGTAGAGGCGTTTAAGTTGGTCATATTTCGTGCCCGTTTGTCCATGAATTTTTTTTACTTTTTTTTGAAATTTTATTTCACTTTAGTGAAAAAAGTGAAATTTTGTGATGTTTGGCCATGAAATTTTTTCACTAAAGTGAAATAAAATTCCGGCAAAGTGAAAACAACTTTTTCTTGTTTTCACTTTTTTCACTTCTACTTCTCTCATAAAAAATCAAATTTATTTTCATGGCCAAACATAACTCCAATTCCAACTCTAACTCCAACTTCAAATTCAACTCCAAAAAATTTAATTTTCATGGCCAAATGCCTACTTCATTGTGGAAAAAAAAAAGAGAGAGTTTTTGTTTTTTAAGCTGAAAAGTCATTTTTGGAGAATGGAGTTCTGTTTGGCCAAGAAATAAATTAGAATTATGTTTGAATTTTTGTGAGCAATTTGAAGCAAAAAGAAGTTTTTATTTTGAAATTTTTGAAAAAAAAATGAATAAAGTAAAAACAGAATTTAAAAAAAAAAAAAATCATTATCAAACGCACCCATATATGTCAATTGTACTTGAAAAAAAGATATGGGATTTGCCTGTAAGGCTACAAATAAGATTAATCACTTGTTCCATAATGGTACATATAGGATTTTGGTATTTTAATTTTTGAGGGGCCAAGAATATCTAACTTTAAATAAAAAAAGACAAACTAAGTTGAAACTTTTGATAATATTTCCTTTTTTCCTATTATTGTAATTGCGTATAGTGATTCCAACTCAAACTTAAATATAGGTTGAATACATAAAACCTCTTAAATTTGTCAGACTATTTAATTTGCACATTCAAACTAAGTCTTGTTTTAATTACACATATTAGCTTCCAATAAAGTATTATTATTAAACATTTTCAGTTTAGAAACTTTTTTGGATATGTTCTCATTCATTTATTAGGTAGTCAAGACTCAAGTTAACTGCATACTAATATATATCATTTATTTTAATTATATGCATTCGTCTCAATAAACCATAAATCCCAAACATTTTTCACTTGAGGTCATTGATGCGTATAACTAAAGAAAATGACATATTTTAATTTGTGGTTAACTTATTAACTATCTAATAGATGAATGAAAATATGTGCAATTGTTTTTTCTAAAATTTGAATAAAAAATGGTTTATTGGGATACTTTAGTAGAAGTTAAAAGTGTTCAACTGAAATATGAATTAGTTCGAATATCTAAATATAATATCCAAACAAATTTAAGGGTCTAAATATAATACTACTCCATTACGTATGGTCTAGATGGACTAAACATGAAAAATTCTTTAAAAACTGCACCAGAATTATAGTTACCGAAGGTGTAGTGGATTGGTTGATAATTCTATTATATTTTTAATCAGTAATCTCAAGTTTAAATCTGGTTAATGAAGTCGCTTTTAATAAAAGTGTGCTTTCATGAATAGTAATTCGAAATTGACGAGGGACAAAAGCGGTTACTAAACATCGATTAGAAAGCCCCCAAAACCATTAAATTGTATTATAAAATCTTTTGGTGAGAGTATTTAGCTTTTATACTAATTTGCAATGTAACAATCATTCTTTATAATAATATTTCACAATAACGATTGTATTTCTATTGAAATTGATTTTTCATGCTACATTATAATATATGTTCTCTATTAATAATATATACTTTCGTTATAGCAACTAAAAAGTATCCAATTCGGACAAACGACACTGTTATAGAGAAGTTTGACTTGAGTAACTACGCACAAAAATCAAGCCTTGATGGACAAAATCTTATGAGACCTGTGATGGTGGCGGGTAAGGCCTGTGTATGTAAATTGACTCATATACCACGGTTATAAAATAAAAGCTTGGCAGAAGTAAACAAAAAAACATAGTAGTTTTTTCCACTTCACAGTCCAATTAATGTTCCTATCTGATTGGCTTTGCATTATTGTTGTTTGAACTAAATTATAGGTGAAGAAAATAAATCTTGCAATCTAGCAGATAGCTAGGATATAATACATGCTACTAGTCTATCTACTATACTAAGGCCAACTCACTTTTATAAGTCTACAGCACATGAAAAAACTAAACCACGACAGTTCAATTATTTCTCATAATTAATATATGCACATTGATCCCACGTATAATAACCTGCCCTCCTTTTTCATTATGGTATGTTTCTTTTCTTTAAAAAAAAAATAAAAAATCGAATCGTGGTAATCTAGAGTTGAATCTCAGTAGATCGCTATAGCAAGATCACTTTGCCACTTATAATATTTTGTCGCATATTTAAAAATGTGTACCTAGTTTAGCTTATAACTTTTTCATTGTTATTCCACTCCAAGCATGTTCAAATTGGTGGGGAAAAAACGATTGAATTTTTGCAATCAAGAAATCACAATTTCAATTTAATACTTCCACCGAAGTCACATGATTTTATGATACTATACAAGTTATTATTTCTTGCGTACTGCTGTCAAATATGATATTTTATTTAAAAGATAAAACGACTTTGATTTGCTTTTGCATAATAAGCAAATCTATTGATCATTAAAGGCAAAGTCAGAATTTGAAACTTACAATTTCGAATTTTATTCTTATTGAATTATTAGATTACATATTGATGAATAAATTTCTTAAAATAAATACAGAATTATTTGAACTAACATTATTGAGTTGGGTTGAACTCGCAAATTATAGTGTAGCTTCAACCCGTAGATCACAACTCACAAGTGTGTACGTTATCTTAAGGCTAGACCAGGGTGTTAGGCTTAATCATTTTCATGCAAAATACTAAGATTCCATAGTTGACAAATTAGTACCTAAGGTCTAATAATTAAGACAAAAAACAACCTGCAATATAATTATGAGAAATAATACACTTTTCACTTATTGCATTAGTCTCATCAATCATGATTATTAACCAAAAATATAGGCATTATTGTTCCCTACAAATATTCGGTTTGTAACATGGTCTATGAGATATTCCTAGCTAATCATTTTTATATTTTCTATTTTCCTTCTTGTTTTTTTTTTCCCTTTAGTGTCTTGTTTTCCAAGATTCCAATTATTTAATTTGTTTACGTAACTCTACCAATTTTAGCCATGTTGGATCACGTTGGTGTGGCCTGACATATATTTCTTTTATCTTTTTTTCATGCCAAGCTAAGTGTCATGTTTTGAAAATGTTACACCAATGGCTATGAATTGAAGTGCAAATACACTTAACCTTAAGGCATCGTTAGGTTGCTGGTTAATTAAAGTTATACATGTATTAAATAGATTGAAACTAGAGAGAATAATGATGTGTATGAGCAAATCACGTGACCACAGTAAAAAAAAATTAAAAAAATGGGTGACTTCTTCTCAACTTTAAAATTTTACCTAAATCCTTAGGTGAAAAAGATCGCACGTATATAACCAAAAAAAATTAAAAAATGAAACATGGGTTCTTTGGTCTACTCAATTATTATCATGAGTGATGGTTGAGATAATTCGTTGATAAGGTTAAGTGTATACACTTTTCGATTGATCCAATTTTATGAATCAAACTTTATAATATAATTATCTGGTATTGATTAATTCAATTAATTCAAATTCATATTGTGTGAGACTTGTTAAAGATAACTGTTCGGAATTTCTTTATTTTCAGAATTCGTGCTGTCTCCGGCTACCTTTCATCTTTGTTGGATACTGTGGTTACATAATTTGCTCTGGTTTACCAAATGTTAAGAATCATATTATTAATTACTACTAGTATAATTTAATAGTGACAAAAATAGTTCTACCCAAGTGAACATTTTAATTAGAAACCTAATACTACATGTAAACCTCGAATTAATCAAATAATAGAGTAGCTCAGTAGTTATTATTATGGCAGAATTACTCTAACATTTGAATTAGAACAATGTAACGTGTATGACTGTATTCAATTGGATCAAGCGTTTCATCATATCAAAAGTAATAGCAAAAGCATAACTTTATTTTCTTGACTAACTTGCTAAGCAAATGTTATACTCGATCATAACTTCGATCCGCTACCTCAATCCTCTTGTAGCCTTATCATAGACAGAATGTTGGCGTTACCCAACAATCCCCCTGCCAACACCAGTCTCAACTCTCATGCAACATGTTGCTCATGGAAATTGAACCCACTATCTAATTGGCCATGATATCACTTGTTAGAATCAAGTCTTTATCATCATTTAAAAGTTATACTCCCTCCGTTTCAAAAAGAATGACCTAGTTTGACTTGATATGAAGTTTAAGAAAATAAAGAAGAATTTTGAATCATGTGCTCCTATATTAAAGTGATGGCAAATGTACCAAAATGTCCTTGAATCGTGTGATTTTAAACATGTCATGTGAAAAATTGAAATTAAAGTATTGCCAAAAAAGGAAAGAAGTCATTTTTTTTAAATGAATTAAAAAGAAAAATAGGTCATTCTTTCTAAAACAAAATAAGTAACGAATAGCAAGGGTGTAAGTTCACTTCTTAACTAAGCCTACTAATTAAACAAGCGCTATGTTTGATCATGCCTCCGACCAGTGGTCCCTACAGCGTCATGTTAGTGAAAAGGAAGGGTAGCTAGAACTAACCTAATAATATAAGGCTAATAAATTTAGAAGGAAGAACTTATATGTATAGTGATTGGCATGTGAGGAAGATATGGAAGACCCTGATCAATTTTCTTTAAACTATACAGACTATCACGTGATCTGACACAATCGTAGATAGAAATTCATTCAACAGTAAATGGAGGGAAGGATTCCTCTAAATTATATAAAAGATTCGCTTATTTCAGAATCCATTTTTTGAGGACGGCATTTTTAGCAAAAAATTTCATTTTTGGACGTATAAATTTGAGACCCTATGATTAAGAAGGGAGGGATCTCAATAACTGTAGTTCACACCCATGTTGGTTCAGTAAATGGATCTCTTCATCTTTTAATTATAAAGATTTATATATTTCAGAATTCATTTTTGAAAACGATATTAATTTTCAAAAAAAAGGTTACATTCACGATGATTTAAATTCAAGGCCCTCTAATTAAGGAGGAAGGGATCCCAATGACTATAGTTTACACCCATGTTGGTTCAATAAATGGATCACTTTTCTTTTAAATAAGTATAAAAATTTACGTATTTTAGGATTTATTTCTTAGTTCAGCAAAAAATTTCTATTCTCGGAGACTTAAATTTGAGACCGTTTGATTAAGGAGGGGAAAAATCCAATCACTATAGTTCACACCCATGTTGGTTCTTTTATTCTCTTTCGCTCTTCCCCCACTTTAGTTTTCCTTTTTCCTCAATTTATAATTATAGGTCAACAGTATTGGTGAAACAATAAATTTTGTAAAAGGATGTTCAAGACTTCATATTTATCTATGAAAAATAATATTTGACTATACATATGTATAGTATCTTTTGGTGAAAAGTATTTAGCTGTTTAAATTAATAAAACCTAGAGGATAGGGAGCAAAGTGGTAGATGCTATGCTCCTTGGCATTTTGTGCTTATAATACAAAAAAGAAAAGTGCCATCAAGTTTTGTCTGCCCTTTGGTTTGTAATTACGCTTTTTAGTGCCAAAACCAAACATAAAAAGATAAAGATGATTTCAGTTTTTTTTGGGTTATGTTTTATAAAGTCGTTTACTTTATATATCAAGTTAAAAATAAGGTCCGCTTATATAATATTTTTTTTATATTCATAAAATTATATTGAATATGTTGTTGCTCTTGCCGTCGTGTAGAAGCTTTTAGCAATGATTATTCCCTCCGTTTCAAAAAAAATGACCTACTTTTCTTTTTAATCCGTTTAAAAAAGAATGACCCTTTTCTTTTTTGACAACACTTTAATTCCAACTTTCCACATGACATGTTTAAAATCACAAGATTAAAGGGCATTTTGATACATTTGCCATAACTTTAATTTAGGACCACAACATTCAAAAGTCTTCTTTATTTTCTTAAACTCCGTGTCAAGTCAAATTAGGTCATTCTTTTTTAAACGGAGGGAGTATTATTTTGTACGGGTTTGTGCAATATTCAAGAAAGGAAACCAAGTATTCTTCAACATGGACACTTCAAACACACATGCATGAATGTAACAAAACTTTTTCATAACTGGTTGACACTTGAAAATCTTAGATTAAAAAAATTGGGTAATAATTTTATCTTGTGATCACATGATTCTACCAATGATCTAAAAATTATACTCCTGCCGTCATGTGATCAAACATGATCTAAAGGCCCAAGAATTATATTCAACTCCATTGAAAAGATTTTGTAGAAAAATAACGAGCTAGATGGGAATTTTGGAACGGTTTTCTTCTTGTATTTCTTTCTGCCGTATTACAAATAAAGACTATGTATATATATCCATTACAAAAGCACCTAAGTGTAATTAAAGAACTTGTTGTGTAAACCTACAGCTGTACAAAGAATATTCCTATACTATGTGAGAATATTTGTTGTATCTGTATATGAAAGTCAAGGCTGATAAAGAAGGCCCAAATAGGAATTTAAATGAAACTGGCCCAATACCATCTGACCCGGTCCCAAATCTCAGACAATGGATTTTTTATCAGTAGACATAATCCTGCCTTCTGGTTTCTTTGATGTTTTGTCATCTGAGATTCTAGGAAAGTCAACATCCCCTCTCAAGTAGGAGTTCGGTGATCGAACTCCTAACTTGCCAATAAAATGCCGGTGTAGAGGTCCGGCCAGAGCTTTGGTGAACAGATCTGCGATTTGTGAAGATGAAGGGACAAAGGATAAGGAAATGAGCCCATCCAAAAGTTTTTCTCGAACGAAATGACAGTCAAGCTCGATGTGTTTCGTTCGTTCGTGAAAAACAGGATTTTTTGCTATATGGATTGCCGCTTGGTTGTCACAGTGGAGATCGACTGGTAGAGAGGGAGAAATAGACAGATCGGAGAGCAATCGAACAACCCAAGAGATTTCTGCTACCAATCGTCTCATGGAACGATATTCAGCTTCGGCGGATGATAAAGAAACAACGGTTTGTTTCTTTGATTTCCATGAGATGGGGCAATCACCTAAGCTAAGGTAGAATCCACTCACTGATCTCCGTGTATCAGAACAAGCAGCCCAATCGGCATCGCAAAAAGCTTTAATTTGAAAAGAAGAAGAGGAATTAAGAAAAAGTCCAAGACTTGGATCTTTCTTTAAGTACCGGAGAGTGTGGTAGGCTGCTTGTAAATGGCCTGAGTGAGGAGCTTGCATATATTGACTCAGTGTTTGTACAGTGTACGAAATGTCTGGCCTTGTATGTGTTAAGAAATTGAGTTGACCCAAAAGTCTTCGATAGAAAGTGGGATCAGTGAGAGGAGTACCTGAAGTGGATGTGAGTTTGACGGAGGGATCTAGAGGTGTTGAAGCTAATCGGGAACCGATATTAGGATATTCAGAGAGTAGATCAAGAGTGAATTTGCGTTGAGTCACAATCAATCCATCTGATTCAGGTAAGATTTCCATGCCCAAAAAATAGTTTGCTCTGCCCAGATCCTTAATCCAAAATTCTGTATTGAGAAATATCTTCAATTCACCTATTTCCTTTTGATTGTTTCCTGTCAACAAGATATCATCAACGTAAACGGCAATGATAGTGATGAGAGGTCCCTGAACCTTGGTGAACAATGAGTAATCATTCAGGGAATGTGTGAAACCTCTGGTTCCCAAAGCTGCCGAGAGTCGTGAATACCATTGTCGTGAGGCCTGTTTTAGGCCATAAAGTGACTTCCGAAGGCGACAAGCATGAGAAGAAGAAGGTGGTTCGACACCCGGAGGAAAATGCATATAGACTTCCTCGTCGAGGTCACCATGAAGAAAGGCGTTGTTGACGTCCAATTGAAAAAGTGTCCACCTTTGTTTGGTTGCAATACTAAGAAGACAACGTATAGTTGTCATCTTCACCACCGGAGAGTAAGTTTCAGTATAATCTATACCCTCTCGTTGAATATCCCCTCTTACAACCAAACGTGCCTTTAATCTTTCCAAGCTTCCATCGGACTTTAACTTGACTTTGTATACCCATTTGCAGGGTAAGGACTTCTTACCAGGGGGAAGAACTACAACATCCCAAGTCGAGTTGCTGGCAAGTGCATCAAGTTCCTGTTTCATTGCCATCCTCCAACCTGGATGAGAGCTGGCATATTGGTAAGAATTTGGTTCCTTTATGCTCAATACACTGTTGATAATTTGTTGATTTTCTGTGCTCAAAACAGAATAAGAATAACAATGCAATGGAATAGTAGGGGGGTCACATGTAACAACCGGATAGGCAGAATTACAAATATAATCAGTCAGATAATGAGGAGTGGTCACATGTCTAGTAGATTTGCGCAGTACTTGTACCTCAGGAGACACAACCTGCACGGGCGAAGAGTGACTATCAGTAGGACAAGAAGTAGAAGGAGAAATAGGATTTGGTGTGGATTGAAGAGGAGACACGATTGTCGCTGGGAGATCGTCAGTAGGAGGAGGAGGAGTAGTGCTGCTAGAGATAGAATTAGGAGAAAAGGGTTCAGTAGAGGGAAAAGAAGCTGGAAACAGTTTAGATATAGGTTGAGAATAAGTGAAAGGAAAAATCAGTTCATGAAATTTCAGATTTCTAGTGACAAAAACTAGATTGGTTTTTAGATGCAAAACTTTATAACCCTTCTTTCCAAAAGGAAACCCCAGAAAAACACAAGGAATGGCTCTAGGTGCTAATTTGTCTCTATGAGCTGATAAGGTAGAAGCAAAACACAAACATCCAAAAGGCTTCAACCTAGAATAATCTGGTAATTTCCCAAAAAGAACTTCATAAGGGGATTTATTATTTAGTACTTTAGAAGGTAAGAGGTTTATCAAGTGTGTAGCTGTCAAAACACTTTCCCCCCAATACTTGGTAGGAAGGTGTGATTGGAAAAGCAAAGCCCTGCTAATCTCAAGCAAATGTCTGTGTTTTCTCTCTGCCACCCCATTCTGTTGAGGTGTCGCAACACAAGATGTTTGGTGTATAATCCCCTTAGATGTGAAAAAATCTGATTCTAAACTCCCCGTCCCTAATTCATAAGCATTGTCTGATCTTATGACCTTAACCTTTTTGGAGAAATACCTCTCTGTATAGGCTAAAAAGGATTTAAGAACTGGAAAGGCATTAGACTTTGCAGACAAGAGATATGTCCATGTTCCTCTAGAAAAATCATCTACAATAGTCAAGAAATATTTTTCTCCTTTATAGGTAGGAGTCTTGTAAGGACCCCATATATCAATGTGAAGCAACTCAAAACAGTGTGTGGAAGATATGGAACTAAGTGGAAAAGGAAGCTTAGCTTGTCTAGCCATAGGACAAATATCACAAGGGAAATGATGTTCCTCTGTAGAAAGAGGCAAGCCTTTGATATTGTGCAACGCTGGATAAGGTAAATGCCCTAATCTAAAATGCCAAAGCTTATTTGAAACAGAATTGACAAAACTAGAATTCATTTCATTCATAGAAACCTTTGATGATAAAACATGACTCTCTACATTGTTTGAATCTGATGCTTTTACGTCAACACTTGGAACATGAGATAAAATTATAGGAGTACATTTAGGAGAAACTAAAACAGACTGAGAAATAGGAAAGTTGAAAACATTGCTGGAATTGATAGTGTCATCCTTGAGTACATAAAGTCCTGCAGCACAATCACCAAACTTCTGACCCATCTTCAAGTTGGAAAGGTCCTGAAAGAAACAACCATTCTTAGTGAAAAGAACACCAAAATCTTTTTGTTCACAGAATTGACTAACAGAGAGTAAGTTGTGCTTAAAAGAAGGAACATAGAGAACATTCTCTAAGTATGTCTTGGAAGATAAAGCAACAGAACCTACTTGAGTAACTTGAACTTTGTAAGAATCAGGAAGAGTCACAAATATGGGGCTGGAAAGGTTTTTCAAGTCATATAGTAAAGATTTGTCATGAGTCATATGTTGGGTGGCTCCTGAATCTATTATCCAAGAGTCTTTGAACATAGTATTAGCAGAATTTGAATAAATATGAAAAGCAACCAAAATACCAGCCAAATTAGCACTGGCTTCTTGAGAATTTCCTGAATTAAGTGACTGGAACATATGTGCCAAATGTTCACACTGCTCCTTTGAAAAAGCCTGAGAGTTGAATAAGTCAGAAATTGCTTTTGATGCAGGAGATGGTGTTGCAGAACCTGAACATTCTCCTGTTTTTACTGCATTTGCCTTAGCATTCTGATTTTTCTTAGGCTTGGGGTTTGTGAATTTGTAGTCTTCTGGGTAACCAAACAATCTATGGCAGTCCTCCCTCACATGATTGGTCCTTTTGCAATAGGTACAGAATAGATTATTCTTGCCTGCATTTGTTTGTGGAAAACCCCTAAAATCAGAATTTCCCTTTGCTTCTCTCCACTTTTTAGATGCATGATTAGGAGAACCATAACCAACAGTAGTGTTAAAAGCTGTGGAATCAACCGATATCTGGTTTCCTGAATGAACTTCCTTTTGAGATTCCTGGTGCAGCACAATAGAATATGCCTGAGTTGCAGTAGGCAGTGGTTTCATCATGAGTATGTTTCCCTTTGTAGCTGTATAAGCTTCATTTAGCCCCATTAGAAACTGTATCAATTTCATGTCCTCATTGTTCTTGTGGTTATGAGCTTTTGCTCCACATTTGCATTCACAAGTGCAGGTCACAAAAGTATTTAATACCTTTAACTGATCCCAAATCCTTTTCAGCTTTGTGAAATATGAAGCTACATCACTGGATCCTTGGCTGATGTTATTCAGTTCTCTTTGCAGTTGAAATAACTTTGTACCATCAGGCTGTCCGTACCTTTCCTCCAACTCATTCCATAACTCAGCTGCTGTTTCAGAGTAAATGACACTTTCAGAGATGTCTTTACTCAAGGAGTTCAACATCCAAGCAATTACCATGTCATTGCATCTTTTCCACTGTCCATACAAAGGTGAGGTCTCAGATGGGATTTCAGATTTATCATTTATAAAAGTTAGCTTGTTTTTGGCGGAAAGGGATATTAAAATCCCTCGTTTCCAGTTTCCATAGCTTGTTCCATCAAAAATTACATTTGTTAGATTCATACCAGGTGAATCTGAATTTGTTAAATAATATGGGTGATTAGTATCAACAGTCTGATTTCCTGTTGTTGTTGCAGTACCGGCAGCTAATGGAAGAGTTGGTGGATTGTCTGTTGCCATTTTTGAAAAATTTCTAGGATGAAAGGACTTGCTGGAGAAAAAAGAGAAAGAAAACAAGAGAAGAACAAGGAAGAAGACACCCTCTAGCTTGAGTGCTTTGATACCATGAAAAGATTTTGTAGAAAAATAACGAGCTAGATGGGAATTTTGGAACGGTTTTCTTCTTGTATTTCTTTCTGCCGTATTACAAATAAAGACTATGTATATATATCCATTACAAAAGCACCTAAGTGTAATTAAAGAACTTGTTGTGTAAACCTACAGCTGTACAAAGAATATTCCTATACTATGTGAGAATATTTGTTGTATCTGTATATGAAAGTCAAGGCTGATAAAGAAGGCCCAAATAGGAATTTAAATGAAACTGGCCCAATACCATCTGACCCGGTCCCAAATCTCAGACAATGGATTTTTATCAGTAGACATAATCCTGCCTTCTGGTTTCTTTGATGTTTTGTCATCTGAGATTCTAGGAAAGTCAACATCCATGGCCAACATAGTCGTGTTTTAATTTCTTCAACTTTAATTGAAATTTGTTAAGAGTTTCACGTCGAAAAAGAATAGGCAATTGATCTTCTTATATGGATTTTGACAATCCTTCCCTTATGAGCTAGCTTTTAGGATTGAGTTAGACCCAAAATTCATTCTTTAATTTATATGGTATCAGAGTCAGACTCATTCCAATTCTTCGTTCACCAATGTTTGTCCCTTATATTATATTATTCATGCTCCAGTTAATAAGGTCTGAGTGTACGGGTGAGTGTTAAAAGTCCTATATCAGAAAAGAAATGAATAATTAATCTCCTTATATTAAGCTAAATTTTAAAGTTAAATTAGACCCAAGATTCATTCTTTACACATTTCTTACGAAAAATCTTTCATACGACTGTTAATTATTCTTCATCCGATAGACTCATGTGATACACATGTGCGCATGTGTGATAATACCTCTCATGAAAGACCTCTTACTCTTGAAAAGAGCCGTTAATTTACATTTTGCTTCACATGCACCAGAATTAATTAGTTTGACATGATCTAAAAATTATACTCCAGTCTTTAATTTCTGAAATGGGAAACAATTATTTCCTTTAAGGGTGTGTTTGGTATGAAGGAAAACATTTTCCGTAGAGAATGTTATTCTAGAAAATATTGTCTTAGAAAATAAGTTGGTTTCTAACCTATTTTCTAGTGTTTGGTTATTAAGTAGTTTTTTTTTTCTTTTTTTTTATCTCAAGAATATTTATATGTAATCTAGCAAAAAGTTGGATGTCAGAGAGGTTGGTGTGGGGTGGTGAGGAGGCAGGGGTAGAATTGGGTGGGCTGGAGGATACAATAAATATAGAATATCATTTATGAAATTTATTCTCTCTTTTATTAAGGAAGTCATTTTTCTCATTTTAAGAAACTTATTTTTCTAGAGAAAATATTTTTCAAAAATTTTACCAATCAAATATGAGAAAATAAGAAAATATTTTTCGAAAAATATTACCTTCCATACCAACACACTCTAAAAGAAGAAAATAAGAAAAAAATTAATGTGGTGCATGTGAACATAGTAAGTGAGGAGAAAAAAAGGTCTATGAACTTGTTAAAAGAAAAGGTAGGCACTAGACTACTCTACACTATAATAGATGCTAAGCTTTTAAACCAAAATGAGGAGGACTGAAAATAAAGCCCAAGTTGGTGAAAAACTACAGAAAAGTCTCGTGAATAATTGATACAAAACTAAGAGAATATATATTAATCATAGTAGAAGGAATCAAAAGGAGGACCAATAAGGATGGTACACAGTGGAGTTGTAACTATTCATTCTCTCTTGATTACAGGTTCGTGTTTAAGTCATGAGTATAAAATCATCTTTTATAAGGAAGCGTAATAATCTTTCCGGTGTGTTTAATATGAAGGAAAATATTTTTCATAAAAAACATTTTTTTGAAAAATAAATTAATTTCTTACTTATTTTTTATTGTTTGAAAAATAAGCAAAAAAAATTTTAATCTCAAGAGAAGTTATATGTAACTTAGCAAAAGATTATAGAGGTGGGAGGGGATATAGTGTGGGGTGTCGGGGGTGGTGGGCATGGGATGGTCAAGGGATAGGAGTTGGGGCAGTGGCGGAGCCATGTGTAACTAAAGGGTATCGACACCCCTACGTCGGAAAATTACACTCCGTAGCTAGGTAAAAATATATATTTTTTGTATATATATTACAGATTGACATCCCTAATTGGCTTCTTTGTGAATTTATTTCTTTACATTCTGACACTTCTTAGTGAATATTCTGACTCTGTCACTGAATTGGGGGTATTGGGTGGTTGAGCGGATACAATAAACATAGTGTGTCTTTTCCCTACCTCCGTCAAGGAAGTCAATTTTCTCATTTTTAAGGAACTTATTTTTCTAGAGAAAATATTTTTAAAAAAAATTTGTACAATCAAACATAGGAAATTAAGAAAATATTTTCCCAAAAATGTTTTTCTCCATACAAAACACACGCTTAATTTAAACTTTTTTGATGTGAATTCGAATTTAATCAGATCTCAATGTAGGTATCGAGCATTAAATGAGAAATAAAAAAGGAATCAAAGGAGGAAAAAGGAAAGGATAAAATGTGTAACATTGATGAAAGTTAATAGTTTTATGTACAGACATATATCCCCTTGATTTAGAAATAAGATAGGGACAATCCATTTGGTTTGAAACCATGTGACACTTTTTGGATTTGATTGGAAGTTGGAACATTATTTGGCACATTGCCATGTACTGTTGTTATCAGATGGATTGTTATTTTCAGTATATTATCTTCACAATTTATGATCATTTATCTAAAATTACTCTTTCTTCGATTTCTTTTTTCTTTTTAGAAATTAAAGTGTGACAATTTTTCACGTCTGTCTAGACAATTTTAGGAGAAGTTTTATTTTATTTTTTTCAGAAATTTTTTTTGGAGAAAGGGATGAAGTGCTTTGGATATATATGGTCATCTAGAAGTCTTATTGTTGAACAATATCTTTTAAGAAGGGGACCTCAAGGTATACTTTAATAAGATAAATTTGCGACGTTTTTATTGTGGAGGTCAATTATAACGTTGGCAAATTATGTCAAACAGAAGGTCACTGCGAGATAGATGTTAAGTGGAAGTGTATAGATGTATGCAATTAAGGCATTCTAAGTTGAGACGATTTTTATAATTTGAAATAATTTGCGATTATTAAGAATTTTTTAACTTTCCAACGGAATAAATGGTATTCCAATCAAATACATAGTTTTTTTTGGTGTTCATAAACAACTTTTTGAATGGAATAGTTATTCAGAAGAAGCGATTTATTTCTGTAAATTTGACTTTCGCGCACAAATCAAATCGGACGCTAAGTGAGGCACCAAACAAAAAAGATAGTATGCGTTAGTATAAAGATGAGTGCATCAATAACCACTTTTGGAAGTGATGGTTAAAGCATAATTAATATTTGTGATGTATTTAAAAAATTAAATAACCATTTTCTATCTCAATTGTAAAATCGAGGTAGAAATCTCTAGATATCCCTCCAGGCGTAGAAACGGCTATTGACAAAATTTAACGATTAAGCAGAGAAAATAATAGGAATAGAAGAAGTGTCTTATCTGACGAAAATTTAAATACAATGCAAATACTAATTAGGGGTGAATAAAATCGAACCGTAAATCGCTCCAACCCGCAAGCTGAGGCAAACAAAAAAAAAAGACTAATGTTTGGTTTGACTTGATTTGATGTTGAAAAAAAATTCAACTATAACTGGTTTGATTTGGTTTTAACTAAAAAAGGTCAAATCGAACCGAATCAACCCGATATTACTTTTATACAGTTTTTTAAAATATTTAATACATAAAAATATTTACTATTATGTAATTTAGAAATATTTTGATAAACTTTTTCATCGTTTTTTATCTTTCAATATATTATTTCAAGTTAAAATTTAGAATTTTGAATGATTCAATAAGTTTTATAACCCATAGATATTATTAACTCAAATAAAGTCCAAATCAATACTAATGCTAACAAAAATATTCAATTAAACACTAGGAATGACAATAATATTGGCTATCTATTCTTTAGTTTGTATAAATACATAACCTAATTTATTTATTTTTTTAATTTAGTTTTTAGTATTATTTTTTAAGGAACACCTAGTTGTATCTTGCTATGATTAAAGAAATATTTGAACCACAAGTTAATTATATGTTTGTATGAACACTTTATCGGAAAACTTCGAAAAACCCAAAGTTGAAAAATCCAAATTTATTGGTTTGATTTGGTTTATAGATTTAAAAAACCTGACGTGAATGATTTAATTTGATATTTAAAAAACCTGAACTAATCCGATCATGTACACCCCTAAATTACTAACTGCTACTATATTTTAAACAGCTACTATCAAAGTGACAGCCTTGTGTAATAGTAATAACTACATTACACTCTGTGATGTAAATCCCAAAAATCAACACCATGGGACTATTTCAACCATTAATTCCAACAGCCTTTTGTGTTTTGTTACTTTTAAAAAACCTGGTTATTGTCCAATTCTATCAACAAATCCTTGTTGTAACTTGTAAGTTTTTCTTTGCCATAGCCCACAGGAGAAGTATCAACAGAAGGAAAATACGGAAAATAATGATGAGGTGGTTATTCATTCTAAATTCTAATTATTCAAAAAAAACTAATTTACATGGCCGTCCACCCAACAGATTAAACTAAAAATAATCGACGAATGCATACTATATACAATTCATGTTATCATTAGTGTATGGTGTATACTGGCTAAAAAAATTAACAGTGAATTGATTATTTGTGTAAAAATCTCAATTTGCTTTATGCAACAAAATTCTCTAGTATCATATATAAAATGTGTGTTGAGATGGCTGAAATCTCTTCATATTTAATCAGGTATCAAATTGGAGTTTTGAGAATGGAGAACTTGACAGAAAACGTGGAGGTAGACACACTCAACAGGTATTCGGATTATTTAAGTCGTGAGAGTTTTTTATCGTAATGAAGAAACATAATTTTTTGATAAACAATATGGGTACAATTCTATTTGTTTCCTTGATTTTTCTCTCTTGATTATCTCTATAATTCGAGTGTCGTTAGTAATGTATTTCTCAAACGTAAAAAGATTTGGATCTCATGATATATTTGATAGCGAGAATGCCTGATCTCTTCATGAATATCACAGAAGTTTATGAGATATTCGAAATGCCCTGAGATTGAATAATAACTTATGAAGGGCATTACCCTCCATCTTCAAAAAGAATCCGGATAATTCAAGTTAATCGATTCAGTATACATGGATGCAAGATGATTAAACCAAAAAAAATATTCTGATAGTGATGTGTTCTTAGTTGTCAACCTTCAAAATTCATTTTAATAAAACTCATATCAATTACAATTGGATATGCTCACCAAACATATAATTATTTCATGTGACGTACTAACTAATTAGATCCAACTGTCAGTGTTAAAGCAGTAGAAGCAAACAAAATTAAAACTAATAGAGAAAGGAAATCAAAGTACCAAGTATTCATTGACTTATTCCAGATTTTTGTGTGCTGGCTATTATTAGTACTTTGTCCTCATCAATGCTTGAACATTATGAACATTTCTGCCAAAAAATTCTTCAATAATCCTCTGTCCAATTCACTTATGTTGAATTAATTTACTGGTTTTTTTAAAGATTAAATCGAAATAACATTCATTTATCTTCTAAAATTAAAATTTAGATATTCCAAGAACAAATTTTTACCAATTTTTCCTTTGGAAGTTCAAAATTTTGACAAATAAAAAATTTTCAGGAATTTTGTAGCATAGAACCAATAACAATATGTCCAGTGTAATTCTACGAGTAAGGTCTAGGAGGGTGGGGTGTCGGCAGACCTATCGCTATTCAAAATCTTAGTAAAATACTAGATTTCTTATCTCATGTCTGTTTTTCATGAAAAAATACCAATTGAAGTGGAGGATTTCTTCAAATTAGAAATGTTTTTTCTTGGCTAAAGAAACAGACTACTAGATGTATTTTTGTATTGCTTATGATATATATGTATATTTTAATTTTTTACATGGACATCTATTTTAAGTGCATATCCCATTTTTGCACGATAGGGTTATGAAAATGCACAAGAAGCGACTGGGCCTATTGTATGTGCCAACTGTCATTTAGCTAAAGCCTATGTGGGGTAGAGATCAAGTGATCTCCAATAGACCCCCGGTTCAAGAGAAAAATTGTTTCCAGAATAGATCTGAGAAAAATTACACGAATAAATAAATTATGATAAAATTATTGATGAAAGAAAAATACTGATAGCAAAAATATATCTTAATAGAATCTTTATCTAAAGCTTCGAAGAAGACTTCATATCCGAAACGCAATAACGATCTCATTAGAATAATAAAAGAAACAAGAAAATTGGAAAATCAGAAAATTCAAAGGATTTGATTGTACAATCCCAACAACCAAAATTAAATTGTTTTGAACTTAAAGGATATGTGCCGACCATTAAACAATTTCGGCGAAGAACTAGATGTACTAGTCAAAGATAGCGGAGCATATTAACCATATAAGTGGCCTACTTATTTTGGATATCTGAAATTTATTGATTCGACTAATATAAATCCGCTTACATATTGTTCATTTGAGATGTGCCTACTTTACCTGAACTGATTTCCTTCAAAGAATTTTGCTATAACTTCTTGATCAGTAAAATCGGAAAGGATTTAAATTATATCCACTTAAATATTATAATACATGCATAACTTGAACTTGTGGGGGAAAAAAGTGTTAATATCAATAAGGAAACAAGTTATGGTATCCTACTATAGTTAGGTCACAGGCAAATCTAAAATACTATTGCACCCACTAGTACTTATAGAGACCATAAGCTCGAATCATGATATGACCAATTAACCATATATGGTACTACTAATTATAAACTTGAAATTAAACTTAGCTTCTAATTTGCGGGGATAAAAAAGGACAGCCTGATGCACTAAAGCACCCGCTACGCATGGGGTTTGAAGAAGGATCGAACCACAAGGGTTTATTATACCGCGGCCTTACCTTGCGTTTCTACAAGAGGTTGTTTCCATGGCTTGACACCCTTAACCTCTTGATTGCATGACAAAAACTTTATCGGTTACTCTAATTTGAGGGGAACAATTTATTTTTATTATTCTTTTCTTTTAGGAGGAGGGGTGGGAAAAGGAGGCATTGGAGATTTAGAATGAAAAATAGCATTAGCAATGAAAGGAACCAAATAAATTCTATCAATAAATGGTACGATGTGGTCCTATATTTCAACAAGATATGTTGGTTGACTCATCAGTACTGTTCTTCAATTAATAGGAAACATTTTGTCTAAAATTGTAGGCGCCCATCACATTAGAAACAAAAGGAAAGAGAAAAATAAAGAATTTATGTCGTTCATATTGATGGTGAATGTATTTTTTATACTATCAAATTAAGTTGACCTACAATAACAAATACATTTTCATGAAAAGCTATTTGATATTCGATGCTATAGTTCTTATATCTCAGGGATAATACTTCTCTCCATCCTTAATCAAAGACCTTGAGTTCGAGTGTTGATAATGAAAAAAATTTTGATAGGACAAAAGAGTAAGTATGGGACACAATATGAAAATCAATATCAATAGAAGCAAATGCTATAAAGACATCCCCCCATAGGAAAATATGTTAGGTCATCACTAGCTAGTTACAAAAAGTCACATGACTCTCTAGAGTTTCCTCCATTCAATTCCTTATGACATGTCCCTATTTCCAGCTTATCTTCATGTGTACATTAATCATGGATTTTGTAGGCATCGTCATCTTTTCATATAAGTCTCTCTTTTTATGCTCAATGAACTTTTTGGCTCTCTTGTTCATGTTCATCTTATGAGGACCATCACCAAGAATATAATTGAAACCCCATTTTTGATTCATTATCATGATTGGGACTCCTCAAGTTGTGTATTTCTAGTAGATCAAGTAACCAATTATAGCACCAAATGTCCATTGTTTCCTTAGTGTTGATTAAGACATGCAAGTAAAATTCCTAATTTTTTCAGGATTAGCCAAGTTAGAACTTCTTTTTGTGAATGATAATGATGTATATCTAACCAAAGGGTTGTGGTGTGGTTGTAAATACTCTTTCATCCTTAATCAGATATTTTGGGTCCTTTATAAGAGAGCGCTTTTACCCTCGATGTGGGACTTCCAAGCTGGAATCCGTATTTAGTCGGATCATAATGTAGATTTTTTTGAGCCCTAAAATCCTAAAGTAAGTTAAATGCATACATTCAAGTGGATAATTGTCATTCCAAAATCTATTTTGGCTTAATTAGACTACAATTTAGTAGTCTATTGTATTGACTTTTGTTTTAGGTCATGTTTTGTCTCACTTAGGGTGTGTTTGGTATGAAGGAAAATGTTTTCCATGGAAAATGTTCGCTTTCATTAAAAACAAGTTGGTTTCTTACTTATTTTCTCATTTTTTGTTGGTGAGTGGAAAATATTTACTAGTGTTTGATTGGTGAATGAAAAATATTTTTCAGAAAATATCTTTTAGTGTTTGGCTAAAGAGTAAAAAATACTTTTTAGGAAAATAGTTTCTCACTCGGGAATCAAACCAGACGATCGATCCAGGAACCGACCCGACACCCAAATCGGGACCCGATTTCGACACTTGACCCGAGACCCGACCTAGACTCCAAACCCGATAATCGAAATCGATAACCGAATCAGAACCCAACCCTGACACCCGAGAATCGACCCCGACACCAAATCAGGACCCGACTCCGAGGCCCGACCTCGAGATCTGACCCCGACTTCCGACTCGATACCCAATTTTGACTCGAGACCCGATTTCGACACCCGACCTGAGACCCGACCTCGACTCACAACCCGAGACCCGATCCCGACTCTCGACCTGAGACCCGACCCTAATTCCCGATTCGAGACCCGAGACCCGACCCTAGTACCCAAATCGAGACCCGACCTCGGCTCTCGACCTGGGTCCTGACCCCGACACCCGACTCGAGACCCGACCCCGACCTCAAAACCCGAACCGAGACACGACCCCGACTTCCGACCCAAGACCGATCCCGACTCCCTACACGGACCCGACCTGGACTCCCGACCCGAAACCCGACCCCAGCACCTGTCCCCGAGACCTAACCCCGAGACCCGACCTCGATATGAGACCCCACTCCGAATTCCAAATCGAGACCCGACCTTGATTCCAGACCTGAGTCCCAGGACCCGATCCTGGTACCCAAACTGAGACCCGAGAACCAACTCCAGCACCCTACCTGAAACCCAACCTTGACTCTCGACATCCGACCTAAGACCCAACCTCGACACCCGACCCGAGACACGACTCCGACTTTCGATCCGTGACCCGACCCCAACTCCTGACCCAGGACCCGAGCCCGACATCTGACCTGAGACCCGACTCTGACACCGACCCCGACACCCGACCCTGACTACCGACCCCAACACCCAACCCGAAACCCAACCTCGATTCTCAACCCGATACCCTACCTCGACTCCTGACCCGACACCCGACCGCGACTCCCATCCCGAGACCCGACCCCGACTCCTGAGTCGAGAATGGGAAGTCAGGGGATTTCGGGTTAGTGTCGGAAATTGGTAACCGAGACCTGGGTTAGTGTGAAAAGTTGATGTGTGAGGTTGCAAGAGAGTTTTGAAAAATGTTTTCCTTACTTTTTGAAGGAAAGTCATTTTCCTTAAATTTGAGAAAAATAATTTGATTTGGAAAACATTTTTCAAAACATTTAAGCCAACCAGACACGAGAAATTAAAAAATCCTTTATACCAAACGCACTCTTAATGATTCTCAACTCTCAGCTTTCAAGTAAATGAGGAGTAACACAATTTGATCAACACTTTATTTTTAAAAAATAGGGAAAGGAACAATCCAATTATTAAGGCACTTTTGAGTTATATTATTGTTAAGTAAAAAAATAAGTTTCGAAATGAAATCTTTTATTTTATTTTTAAAAAATAAATAAATTAAATACAGCTAAATTGTGTTGTTCTTCCTAATGCGTTTGGTAGAACTATCCAAAAGCGACTGAACTATAATTGGATTTTAACCAACATCTTATCATTTTTTAATTAAAAGAAGTCATAGAAAAATCAATTCCTAGATGCTCCTTTTGAGATTGTAGTTTTGGGATATATAAAAGTGGTAGTAGTTTTATATTTATTTTCCATTTTCATAAAGCATAACAACTTACCCGCAAGGGATGATCGAATTGATTGAACAGGTGATTGATCTTCCAAAATAAAGAGTCCCAAGTCTCAAGTTCGAAACTTCTGCATATTTTCTTGATCAAACTTGTTATAGGAGACTTGTGTAGTGCGATTTACCTCTTCAATATGATTTGTGGGCAATTACACTCCACAGAGCATAACAACTTAATTAATTTGAAGGGGTTAAATAAGTGTGCCAACAATCTGGAAAAATCTTCTTCTTTTTTTCAGTGGTTAGTCTATAAATAGTAAGTGTTGTTAGGGTCTTCGTGATACACATAATCAAATAATACATCATAAAGTTATTCCTGTTGATTTATTTATTTTTTAAGAAAAACGTTATTATAAAGCAATATTTATAGAGATTAGAATTATGAGATATTCAAAGTCGTGATTATATACATTAGCAAATTCCTCTACTTGTAATTATTTTGTGATTTTTAGTCATCTTCTTTTACCGTGGGTATATATCCAGAGAGACAAAATTCACTATTACATGCAGTGATGGAGAAAGAATTTTCACCAAAAAAGTTCAATTATATATACTTAGTAATTAGTATATTCATTAAAAGAAACATGACCCTCTATGCATAATGTAACTTTTTCGACAAAAAGAATTTGGATGAACCTAGCTAATTCTGCTCCTTTAACCAACTCCATACTAGCGAAATTCTTTGAAAGGTAATAAAATGTTTTAAGACTTGATTTTCGCTTGTTGATACTTGCACCTTAGAGTCGTGAATTACTAATGAAATTTGCCTCAGGTTAAATTATACGTCTATATTATATCGCTTGAGATACACCTCACTTTTTTCTTAAATCTTACCTAAATAACGTGAGATATTTCATGCATCAGGCTATCCTTTTTTACTTGAAAAGATGAATAAATTGTTAAATGTCAATTTGGGATTGTTGTTTGGGATAAAAGTGGTAGTGTTTTATTTATTTTCCACTTTAATAAATAAAATAATTAAAGTGATTTCAGTTATCTTCTTTTAACAAATTATTTTACTTTTATTTTAACAAATTATTTTACTTTTATTTATTTAGTGATTTCAGTTATCTTCTTTTAATTTTATGTACCCAGACGATTCAATTACCCCTCACATAACAATTTTTTTATGAAAAAAGTTGGAGGAAAAATGGCTTTAGTGATAATTGATTTGCAAAGACAAGATCGTGTTAAAACGAGTGTTAAGTAGGAAAGGATTACAGTTTACAATCGTATATGTCTTAAAATCAAGAATGATTAATCTAAATATATAGTCGTCCAATCAGCTGGTTAAATTCAAAATAATTGGTGGCAGATGTATAATATATGTACAATTCATGTATACTATGTGTATAATTATATATAATCATCAATATATAATCTATGTATACCGACTAGGAAAAGTAAACAACGGATCACCCAACTGCTTTCAATCAGTTACTTGAAATTGAGTGAAGAAAGGCTCAGAGCAAGAATAAAATTATTTGTGTTTGACCTATAGATCACAAATATAAACCGTGAAATCAATCGCTAATGCATGCCAAGGGCGGAGCCAGGTAGCACCAAGGGGATTCATCTGAACATTACATTGTTTATGCATGATTCAAACTTATGTTTTACGTATATGTGGTAGATGTTGAACTCCCTTTGCGATCTTGTTCTTGTGTTTACTTCTTTATATTTTGAACCTCCTAATAGAAAATCCTGGTTGCTCCTCTAAATGACTTGCATAATAGTTTATCGTCTATATTACACCCATGAACCTCTTCCTCAAATCCTATGTGCACCGAAAGATCTTTTTCACTAAATCAAGTGACAACCATCACCATTTTGTGATATACACAAACCAACATATTTGGATCTATGTCCTATTCATTGAGATCACTTAGCATATAGCAGTACTTTTGGGAAAGTTGCATAGCTATATAAGCCCAAAATTCCCATATGGTTCAAAAGCCCAAACTGCTGATCCATCCTCTTAACAAACAAAAAGGCCACCCACCTTCCTCTAATTGGGCTGTATATTGTTATTAGGTCATAACCAATTGATATTGACTGCATATCATGAAATTCTATGAACAGCAAAGAGACTACCAATTTGAACTTCCAATTGATTCTCAGTTTAGAAAAGTTCATTACAGCTCGATGCACTAAAGCTCATGCTATGTGCGGGGTGCGAAAAAGGATGGGACTACAAAAGTCTATTGTACACAGTTTTACCTTGTATTTCTACCAGAAGTTAGAAAAATCCATGTGAAAAGATATCAAATTATATTTGAATCCCAAAAAAGATATTTATATATGAAGAATGAAATAATCTATGAGGACTTAAATTATGAATTCGTGTCTTTATTTTCTTAATTAGTTTCATGGATTATTCTGAACCTCCCTCTCTTCTTTATTTTTTCTTTTATTTGTAAGTTTTATTGCAAAAAAGAGACAAATTCCTATGTCAATATATGTGATTGCACTTTACCATATCAATACAATTTTTCTTTCATACATTAGTGCTTTCATTGTCGAACTCCACCTCCACTCCCGTGTCCCTTTTTCCACCTCAATTTCTAGATCAATTTCCTACTATATATGAGATTTGAGTTGTGATTTTATGAGATTTGTTGATTATACAAATGAGGAGACTAATCACTACTAAAAAGTTAACTATTTTTCAGTTGAAAAGTGTTTAGTGGTTATTTTCGTAGATATTTTGATTGAATGGAAAAGAAAAAATAGTAGTGCAAAAATTAGGAAGTTTCGCTATGTTTCAATGAGAATATGTTTCTCATCATGTGTTTTTTCAGTGAATTGGTTGGGTGTTAATGGATAGAAAAATCATGTTTCGTAGTACAAATTGAATGTGGTGGGAAAAACCTCTATTTCTAGTAGTGCATATGATAATTGTGGTTTCACTGTTTCACTACTATATTAAGAATTAATTTTAGGCTTAAGTCATCAGCGGTCCCTTAAATACACTCGCTATGATGTGGCAAAATGACCAATTAAAGAAGGACATATGGCAAATGGGTCTAAAAAATTATTAAAAATAATTATGAGTTAAGAAATTTTTTTAATGTAAATGTTAAGGTTAATTTAACCGGCTCCCTACCGCCACCTTCCATCAACTACATCTCCATTGTCATCATCTTCATCCGTCGCGGGCCATATATTTCAAGCTCGATAATGGCGTAAAACCCCCAAAATAATAACCAATGGAAGATCATTGAACAAACCCAAGAAAAAATCAAATTTACCATAAAAATGGACGAAGCATTAGTAAGAAAAATCTGAATTCTCATTTAATAACCAAGAAAATAAATTGAATTAGAAAAAAATGAAGTCTTTGACTAAGTGGATATTCATCATCTCTTTTTTTCCTTTACGTTTTCTTCCTCATGTGCAGTAAATTTGAATTTTTTTGGGGGGAAAAGGGACAAATTTACCCATTTATTTTGAAAAATTGACTAAATATATCTTTCATCATATTTTGGGGTCAAATTTATCCTCGCTGTCATACTTATCACTTGTACCCTTCTTTTAACAGAAAAGGCCAAATAAATGTTAAATGCCCTATTTTTTAAAAATAAAACACAACCTAATCTAATCCATCTCATTCGACCCGACCCACAAAAAGACACAAATAAATGTACCGGCCCCTCCTCTAGTTTGTTGGTCAAATTTTTTCAAAGAATAAATATACTTCTCTTTCAACGTGCAGTGCTAATAAGTTGTTTACAAATGAATAAAAAGTAAAATGGAATGGGATAACGCAGAAGCATGGAACTAGAGAAAATGTCTAGTACAAGCTCTGCTCCTATTCTAGTTATGTTCAAATTTTAAAATTTGATATGCAATTCTATGTGCATCTAGATTCTAGAATCAGTGGATAAGTTTTCTAAGCAAATGACGTGATGAAAAATTTGTGTGGATCCAAATTGTATATAGAGAAAAAGAATTAAGAGATGACATGATTGTTTGTGTCTGTACTGATGCAAATCTATTTTTTCATGAGCTATGCACTGGTAAATATCCAGTGGTCTAATCTCGTTGGAAAAATTTGACCAATAGAACTGAAGGAGGGACATATTTATTTGTGTCTTTTTTGTGGGTCGGGTTGGGTGGGAGGTTTAGATTAGGGTGTGTTTTGTTTTTTTAAAAAGGGGCATTTAACGTTGATTTTTGGCCTTTTTTGTTAAAGGAAGGATATAGGTGAAAAAAATTTTAACAGCGAAGCTAAATTTGGCCCTAAAGTATGACAGCAAGGTGAATTTGGCCTCAAAATATGACGAATGGTATATTTAGCCAATTTTTCAAAGTAGAGGGGTAAATTTGACATGGCGTAAACCCCCCAAAATAATAACCAATGGAAGATCATTGAACAAACCCAGGAAAAAAATCAAATTTACCATAAAAATGGACGAATCATTAGTAATAAAAAACTGAATTCTCATTTAATAACCAAGAAAATGAATTGAATTAGAAAAAAATGAAGTCTTTGTTTTCTTCCTCATGTACAGTAAATTTGAAATTTTTTTTGTTGCACTTTTTTTCCACATCTGTTTGTTTTTTAATATCAAGTTTGATTGTTGAGAAAGAGAAGAGGCGAAGAGGAAGGGTAAGAGGGTGTTTGAATTGACTTATTTTTAAGTGTTTTTAACTTTTAAGTATTTTTTATTTTTGAATGTGTTTGACAAAGAGAAAAAGTATTTTTAAGTACTTTATTTTAGACTTAAAAAGTATAAAAAAAAAAATAATCTAAAAGTCAAAAGTTGGTTGCTACCTACTTTTGACTTCTAACTTTTAACTTATAAGTTACTTAAGAAAAACCCATTCAAACACCCCCTAAGAGGCAGAGAGAGAAATAGAGAGAAAGTATAAGATTTGAATGTTTTAAAGGTGGTCTCCATTTTTCCAAGCGAAGAAGGTGGCGGATGGTGGTGACAGATGTAGGAAGAAAGATAATGAAGAAGAAGACCCAAAAAAATAAGGAAATTCTGCCAAAAATCACTTTCACCGCTACTTTCAAGTGACTTACACTCATTATGCCATATCAGCGAAAAGTGTTTAAATGGTTCAAATTCAAAACAGTAAAGGTGTTCAATAGGTATAAGGCTGAATTGAGGTATCTAAATGAATTATCTGGACAACTTTAAGGAGTCGTCGATGACTTAAGCCTTAATTTTAATTTGAAATTTTTATTTCACCTGCATAAGATTATCTATAGGCACAAATATTTAAGATTTATTTTAGATCATAAATTTTTTTAAAAAAATATTTTTTTAAAATTTTAATTTGTGTTCAGTTATACAATATCACATAAATTAAAGCAGAAAGAACAATACTTCATTTTCATTGACCGAACCAATTTAGAAAAAGAAAAATAACCATTACAGGACAAAAGTTTATGATAATCTATGCAATATATAGTCTTCCTCTCGCACAGACAAACACTTCTAATTTGCAAAACCTATATTTACACCACAAAAAAGTAACATGAATAACTTCTCGGATCAATGGCATTGATCAAATGTTATATCTCATACAAAGAAAGATAATATAATTAAGTAATTAAAGTGTATTCTTTTTAACAACTTAAATTTTTGGATGCACATTTTAATATGATATAAAGAACAAATAAAGGTTCTGTAATCAAATCTTACTATTATCACTTATTAACAAAAAGAAAATCCACATGCTTGGCCAGTGGAAAAAAAATCACGCCTCCACATGAAAGGACGTGTTGAAAATATGTTTAAGTAAAAAATGTATTCTCTCACTATGGTCATACACTTCAACCAAAAATAAAAAGTTAGTTACTATTAGCTTGTTTATCTTTATAATGTAGCGGTAAGATTGCGTATACATCATATTTTTCAGATTTTATCAGTGAGATTATACTAAATATTTTATTATTGTATGGATTTGTTAAATAACAAATTTGATGCAATTTACAATGAATTAACCAACACGATAGTTTGAAGTTATTTTGTTTCCCTTTTGCTTTAAATCTGCTAATCTTGTCATCTTTTTTTTTTTAAAAAAAATACATATAGTAAAATATCTCTAAATTAATATTATCGGGATCATAAAATATTATTATTTTGTAGAAGTATTATTTAATCGATAAATTAGTATTTATTAATTTGAAGAGTGTTTCGAGATTCAGTGAAGGTTAATTTCGATTACATCAAAATCATTGTATCTTACTAATTTATGTATCATATTTATTGAATCAATGTAAAAAAAATCACTATATATAAAGTACATTGTATCGACACTGCAAAAGTCATTTGGGGATGAAGCCTCAAGGAATTTAAATGAACCCACTTGTGAAAACGACATTCATGAACTTGATGTCATGTCAATAGCTTGTTGGATTATCCAGATGAAAATGATATATGTTCAGAGGTCCAGCGCTTTGAAGAAATTGTGGATACCATTGGAGAAAACAATGTTGATGATGAAGTTGAAGACGATACAAACATTTGGAACCTCAAGGAATTTAAATGAACCCACTTGTGAAGTTGGGGATGAAGCCTCAAGGAATTTAAATGAACCCACTTGTGAAAACGACATTCATGAACTTGATGTCATGTCAATAGCTTGTTGGATTATCCAGGTGAAAATGATACATGTTCAGAGGTCCAAAGCTTTGAAGAAATTGTGGATACCATTGGAGAAAACAATGTTGATGATGAAGTTGAAGAAGATACAATACATTTGGAACCATTTATGCGTAAGGAAACACTTTTCACGTCTAGAACTCTTCACAATTTTTTGGTGCAGTTTGAGAAGATAACACCAAAACTTTTGGATGCAGTAAGAAAAGTTAGAGATGAGCTTCAACTAGATTTAAATTTTAACAAAAAACAAAAAATGATATAGTCTTATTTCACTAAATTGTCTTAAATATTTTTGTAATTTTAAAAAAATATTAATTTATAATATTAATAGGATCATATATTTGTATAGGGGTCTTTTAAAAATATATTATTTTATTATCTTATCGAAATCAATAATTTTTTCCACGAGCTCAAGTTAAAATCGGAGAAAAATATTATCTTAGAGAATTTATTAATTTATTAAATGTTAATTTAGCGAGATTTCACTGTATATACCAGTGATATTTCTTTTTTTATTATTATTATATTGAATTCGTACTTTTCTTCTTAAAGAAACTATGATAGTCCAAGTTACGTATGTTCTAATCGTTATCTTGCAAGAGATTTCTTTCTTCACAGTTATTCTTTTCTTTCTTCTTTTTCTTCCTCTTTTTGTTTATTTATTATTTTGAAGACTTCAGGGTTTGTTTGATGGGACGTACAAAGAATAATAATTCCGAGATAAGATACATAGTTATTTTAGTAAAATTTACATAAATTTTAATTTTTTTAGAGCTAATTACTTTCTATCCAAACTCTTTTTAATATTACAAAAAATTTATGATTTAGTCCACACGGATATATCACATTCTTTTGTGATGTATCTAAGTTTTTAAGTAAAATCAGGAATTTATGTAATTATTTAAAAGGGTTGGGATTTTACGTAGTTATGGTAATTTAAGTAGTGGTATGGTGTAATTTTTCCATTTTTTTTATCCTACATTTGGTTAGGGGTACTATTTTAATAGTTCGAGGATTAATTATCTCACCATTTACACTATAATGATGCGATAAGTTATTCCACATATATGATGAGATAACTTATCTCAAATCTCATGATATAACTTTGTTTATCCTATCTCAATACCAAACAATCCCTTAAAGAAGTTTGTAGCTACCACCATAGGTTGTCGTGGGATAATTGAAATCCCTCCACCCTTAACTAAAGATTTCTGGTTCAAATAGCTGGATTGCTAGGAGCGTTACGTCAAAATAAGTCATTAAATGTGCAAATCTAAATTTAGTTAGACTCTCCAAATATCGAATATCGAATGAAAAACAAAAAAAGAAAAAGAAAGTTTGCAGCCAAAGCAAACATTGAGTAGCATTATGGGTTTGCCAGTGGAGGAGTATTTTTCTTCATTTGGAATATTCTGGGCTGTGAAATGCATGGACAGGCCTTTGGGCTTTTAAGGCCCAAATTAAAGAGCCCAATCTCGAACCATTCAAACAAGGATCCGAAAGAATTGCTTGCTTTACCCCGTGGCAACTTCTGAGGGGCTGAATTTCGATGCAGAGTTTTTTGGTTGTCAAGTTATAGGATAATTGCGCGACATTCATCTAAATCTAGCCAATTATAATATGTACTAGTGTGACTTAAGTAGTTTCTTTAGAGATCTGACTAATAAATGCCGTGATTGTCTAAGAACATGAGATTATAGAAAGAAATAGTTTATAGACATGAGATTATGGTTAAGGAGCAATAATTCCTTATAACATCACGAGTATTAAATTCCAAACATCCTTTGTGTTTTAAATTTTTAGTTGAGTCCTTCGCTAGCTACTACATTGAGAAAACATAAAAGTCAAGATTTAATCGGGCTCCAATATAAGTACCAAATACTAAGTGAGAAACCAAAAAAGAAAAAGCCATGCAATGGAACTAATACTATGACCTACAAAATGCAAAATATTTTTAAAAATGATTTAAAAGCCTAACTTTAGTTGTCAAATACTAACAAAAACGAAAAACCCCCAAGTCAAGAACTATTCTCGTCAAATTTCCGTAGTTGACCAATATCTGTTTAATAAATAGTTTGATTTTATTTCTTTTACGCTTCATGATATAAAGATTCATTTTGAATAAATTGAAAATCATATGAGAGAATGTCGAATTACAGTTTAAAATTTGATAAGTCGTCTAATTAAATGGCGAAGTTAAATTTTTCAATAAAAAGGTTCAAAATATAAAAAAGAAACACATGACGATATGGTGTTATTTTTGTTGAAGAAGGTTCAGATCAATGAAACCCCTTCCACCCACTTGGCTCCACCCTTGACCGCTAGTCTAATGTTTCGCCTATATTGTTGAGCAATATATCTGCAAAATTAGACCAGTGCAAATGTTGTTTGGGAGAATTTCTCTCAAAAATTATATTTACACAATTTTTAAAAATAAAAATAAAATTTAAATAATAGTCTAAAAGAAGATATTTACGTGAATCAACCCTTCACCTTGTAGTTTCATCATTAGCTTTCTTTCCAATAGCCTTTATAGATTTTATTAACATTAATAGTAAACCCTAACCCTAAAATTACTAATTAGGCAAATCCGCAGCATGCACAAACCTTTCAAACTCTGGTAATAACGCTTTTCTGGACAATTTTGCCCTTAGTATCTTATGTAACTTTTGTCAATTGTACATTTGTAAATTTTTTCAGAAAATAAAAGTCAATGCATGAACCTATATACAGTTTTTTTTTTTTGGGTCCAACTATATACAGAATTTTACTTTCTAAAGGATGTTGAATTATATATGTATCATTTCACATATAAACAAACTAGTAAAAATAGTTTAAAGTTACTATAAAAATTGCAGTAAAAATTTATTGATTCCATAAATAACAATAATAATATATAAAATGAGGTATATGACCGTTTCTACTTTCTATTATTAGGGGGTCGTTTTGGTTTGGATTTTAGGACATATAAACTACACATAAAAGTTTAGTCAACATTATTTAATAAAAAATTTGGTTTTCCTTTTTATTTTTTTCATAAATAATATCTACTCAACATTATACAAAATTAATGTGTTGTGAGATAAAACGTGGAATAGGAAGACAAGTAGCAGTCAATAGTCATACATGAAAAGTAGCAAAATTTACCTCATAATAGTAAGAGAGAAACATTACCAAATTCAAACTAATTTTGAAGAGAATATTCCGATTTTTTTTTTGAATAATTCTAATGGTCAAACGACTCCTAACATTACTAGTTTTTGCATTTTTGTGATCCCTAGATTACAAATATCCGATATAACTCATCACAATACATTCATGATTTTATTGCTTTGATCCAAAAAGGAAAATTTACGCACTATGTTATTGGGAGAAATATTTACACTGTTTTAGTCCATATTTTAGTTTGTTAGACGATTTAGTCCATAGTTGTGTATAAACACTTTTTACACATTATTATACAAGGTCGATACATTATGTATACTGCTTTTCTCCAGGTATAATGTTTATAGTACTTTTATATTAACTAAAAATATGACTACACATCGTAATATTTTATGTTGGATCGTATATTTTTGAAAATTTAGAAAAAGAATTCTAATGGAGTACCATTCAAACATTTTACTTGACCCTTTATTTTACTTGTCCATTTTAGTAAATCAATAGAGTTTTTTTTTCTTCACATTACCCTTAATAATATTAAATAACTATATAAAGTACTAATAGTCAAATTTAGAGTTCCAAAGTATCACTAATAAGGTTAGTTTAGTAAAATACATCTTCAATTAAAACTTCTTAAGAGACGTGCCGGTTCAGCATTGACCAAGTAATGTGAAACGGAGGGCATATTATACAATCTAATTCTTTTTTTAATATGATTAAAAAATACTATCTTAAACTATTGGTCAAAATTTATATCGTTTGACTCTAAAAAATGAGACTACGACAAAGTAGAAAGGAACGAAGGGACCAATAGTCAAATCTAGAATTTCAAATTATCACTAATAAGGTTGGTTTAATAAAATATACCTTCAAATAAAATTTTATTAAGAGATGTATCAGATCAACATGGACTAAATAATATGAAACCGAAGGGAGTATTATACATTCTAATCCTCCATTCTTACAACTTTAATCAACTCCTAATCACCTACAATTAGGTCTTAATTAAGTAGAGTCCATTTGATACCATAAAAAAAGAGGTCAAAATGACCCCCCCACCCCCACCCCCACCCCCACCCCCACGCCTAGCTGCTTTTCTTCTCCCTCTAGCTCTCTCTATATTGAATTATTATTATTTTTTAAATTACATAATCCATTCCTCTAATATATCACCAAAAAAACCCAGCTAAGACTACATACACAATTATAAAAAAACTCTCTTCTTTTCTTCTCATAATATATATTGTTGTATCACAAACAAGATTTTCCATTTTTCCTCCATATTATTATATAATCTTCAAATAATTAGCCATAGAGCTATAATTTACCTTCCTTCTCATTCCTTTTTTTTTTTTTTGAATAATAAAAATTGATAAATTACATATTCAATATTCATCACTTCTACAGTTTTTTTTTTTTTTTTTTTTTTTTGAAGTGTTTTGTTTTCTTCCATTGAAGAGAATTTTTCAAACAAAGCAAACCGCCATTAACGGACTCGTTTGAAGATCTCTGTAATAAAATTCTTCTCCTTTTTTCGTAATTTTTTAATTAATTAATTAATTTATTTATTAGTGCTTCATTGTTTTATACTTTTCTTAAATTTAAAGTAATATAAATTTAGTAGATCATTAGTTGTTAATTATGGTTAATTTGTTTAGATCTGTAATTATAATTGTTAATTTTGTTTGTTACAGGATTTTGTATAATTTTGTTTAATTGGAGGATTTGGAGAGTAATTTTTTTGATTAATTTATAATGGTGAAAGAGATATGAAGATATGAGTTCTCAACTCAAACGGCCCATTGTTTCTTCTTCTCGTGCAGAACCGTAAGTATATATATTGATTTTTAACTGCAAAAAATGTTTTTTTATTATGCGTAGTTTTGATTTCTTTCGAGTTAATTTTGAGATTATTAGGTAATATTTTGAATATTTTAACGTATAATTTGGTTGCCTGAAAATAGTTTTTTTTTGGTGTGAATTTTGTCTTTCAATTGAGCTGAACAAAGAGTAGTATTTAGTTTAGTTGCATCATAATTGAATTGTTACTAATGTGATTGTATAAAGATGTGCTCTTTTTTTCTTGTAATTTTGAGATTATTAGGTAATATTTTGGAATTTTTAACGTATAATTTGGTGGTCTACAAATTTATTTTGTGAAAGTGGTGATTTTTTTGTTTTTGGGTGAATTTTATCCTCTATTTGAGCTGAACAGAGAGTAGTATTTAGTTTAGTTGCATCAAAGTATAGTTCAGATTTTGTTTTCCTTTTATAAATATAAGCATGAAATTGGTTTTTGGAATGTTTAAATCGATTTTTTCATGTAATTTTGAGATTAGGAATATTTTGAAATTTTTTAACGTATAATTTGGTGGCTTACAAATTTGTTTTTGTGAAAGTAGTGATTTTTTTTGTTTTTGGTGAATTTTATCCTCTATTTGAGCTGAAGAGAGAGTAGTATTTAGTTTAGTTGTATCATAGTAAAGTTCAGATTTTGTTTTCCTTTTTAATATTTTAGCATTATATTTTTTTTTTTTTTGTCTTTGTTGAGCTGACGGTGTAATGTTTGTGTACACTCTACCTTTCCCAGACTCCATTTGTGGGATTACGTTGGATATGTTGGTGTTTTTTTTTTGTCTTTGTTTGTCTTACTCCAATGTTGAAGCTAGGATTTTGATTTAGAATATGAACGTGTTTAGTATTGATATTGTAACTAATGTGATTGTATAAAGGGATCATGATAGATGTTGATTCCCTGTAGCAAGATGTGTTCTTTTTTCATGTATTGTTTTGTGAATGTGATAATTTTTGTTTTTGTTTTTTTGGTGAATTTTATCCTCTATTTGAGCTGAGCAGAGAGTAGTATTTAGTTTAGTTGTATCATAGTAAAGTTCAGACTTTGTTTTCCTTTTTAATATTTTAGCATGAAATTGGTTTTTTTTTTGTCTGTTGAGCTGACAGTGTGAGGTTTGTGTACACTTTATCTTTCCCGGACTCCACTTGTGGGCTTACGTTGGATATGTTGGTGTTGTTTTTTTGTCTTTGTTTGTCTTAATGCAATGCTGAAGCTAGGATTTTGATTTAGAATATGAACGCTTTCAGTATTGATATTGTTACTATGTGATTGTATAAAGATGTGCTCTTTTTTCGTGTAATTCTGAGATTATTAGGCAATATTTTGAAAATTTAACGTATAATTTGGTGGTCTACAAATTTGTTTTGTGAAAGTGGTGTTTTTTTTTTTTGGGTGAATTTTGTCCTCCAGTTGAGCTGAACAGAGAGTAGTATTTAGTTTAGTTGTATCATAGTAAAGTCCAGATTTTTTTTTTTACCTTTTTTTAAACATTAGCATGAAATTGGTTTATTTATTTATATTTTCATTTTTGTCTTTGTTGAGCTGAGGTTGTAAGGTTTGCGTACTCTCTACCTTTCCCAGACTCCATTTGTGAGATTATGTTGGATATGTTGTTGTTTTTTGTCTTTGTTTGTGTTACTGCAATGTTGAAGCTAAGATTCTGCTTCGGAATATGAGCGCGTTCAATATTGATATTGTAACTAATGTGATTGTATAAAGGGATCATGATAGATGTTGATTCCCTGTAGCAAGATGTGCTCTTTCTTCACCTATTGTTTTGTTAAAGTGATGATTTTTTTGTTTTGGTGAATTTTATCCTCCATTTGAGCTGAACAGAGAGTAGTATTTAGTTTAGTTGTATCATAGTAAAGTTCAGATTTTGTTTTCCTTTTTTAATATTTTAGCATGAAATTACTTTTTTTTTCTTCGTCTTTGTTGAGCTGACGGTGTAAGATTTGTGTACACTCTACCTTTCCGGGACTCCACTTGTGGGATTACGTTGGATATGTTTGTGTTGTTTTTGTCTGTCTGTCTTACTCAATGTTGCAGCTAGGATTTTGATTTAGAATATGAACGCGTTCAGTATTGATATTGTTACTATTTGATTGTATAAAATGTGCTCTTTTTTCGTGTAATTTTGCGATTATTAGGTAATATTTTGAAAATTTTAACGTATAATTTGGTGACCTGAAAATTTGTTTTGTGAAAGTGAAAAGTGAGAATTTTTTTTTTTGGTGAATTTTGTCCTTCAATTGAGCTGAACAGAAGTAGTATTTAGTTTAGTTGCATCATAGTAAAGTCCAGATTTTGTGTTCCTTATTAATATTATTTGCATGAAATTGGTTTATTTATTTATTTATTTTTCCTTTTTTGCCTTTTGTTGAGCCGAGGGTGTAAGGTTTGCGTTCACTCTTACCTTTCCCAGACCTCACTTGCCCCACTCGTTGGATTACACTGGATATGTTGTTGGTTTTTTTTTTTTGTCTTTGTTTGTCTTACTGCAATGTTAAAGCTAGGATTTTGATTTAGAGTATGAACGCATTCAGTATTGATATTGTAGCTAATATGATTGTACAAAGATGTGCTTTTTTTCATGTGTAGATGTTGATTTCCTGTAGAAAGATGTGGTCTTTTTGATGTATTATTTTTTGATACTCTAGTTCTGGGCAATCCACAATGATGGGTGGAAGCAGTGCCAATAAGCTAACAACAAACGACGCGCTTAGCTATCTCAAGGCAGTGAAGGAAATCTTTCAGGACAGAAGGGACAAGTATGATGAGTTTCTTGAAGTCATGAAAGATTTCAAGGCTCAGAGGTAGAATTTTGCGTTACTTCTCGCCCTGTCCACTTCCTTCTCCACCCCAAAAAAATATTCCTGATACGTAAACTGCCATTGATTTAGCTATATTTGGTGTTTGATTTGTCATTTTTTTGCCTTTTCCTTGGGGTTGTTTGTTTGTAGAATTGACACTTCTGGTGTCATAGCGAGGGTGAAGGAATTATTCAAAGGGCATCGAACCTTAATTTTGGGTTTCAATACATTTTTGCCCAAGGGATATGAGATCACAAATCCCGAGGACGAACCTCCAGTGAAAAAGCCTGTTGAATTTGAAGAAGCAATCAGTTTTGTAAACAAGATAAAGGTAAACCATCACGCAACTGACAAATGCTGCATTCTGAATTAAAATTGCTTCTCATTTGATTAACGTGCTGCTTGCAGACTAGATTTCAAGGCGATGATTTTGTTTATAAATCGTTTCTTGATATTCTGAATATGTATAGAAAGGAAAATAAGGCTATTGCAGAAGTTTATAATGAGGTATATTACTTGCCTTTGCTTGACAGTTTCTTTGTATATGAGTAGGAAAGGAAAGCATGCATCTTTTCTAATTTCATTCTGGGATTTGATTGCTTTCAAATGTCATTACTGAGCTCTTATGCATAGTGAGGCGACTTTATGTTTTTGCAGGTCTCCTTCCTTTTCCGTGGCCATGCTGATTTGCTTGAAGAGTTCACCCACTTTTTACCTGATGCCATGGCAGCAGCCCGAGCTCGTAATGCTCAAGCTCATAGGGCACCTATCCTGCGTTATGATGAGAAAAGCTCTTCGATGACCGCAGCAAGGCACATGCATGTTGAGAAGGTAGTTTCTTGATGATGATTTTCTAGAGTCCGATGTCGTTGAATTTTGGTTGTTTTTTTTGGCTGGTTTAGAAGGCTACTTCAGTAGGTGTCCGGGAGATTGCAATTGATCGGCCTGATCAAGAATATGAAGAAACGACGATGAGAACTGAAAGGGAAAGAAGGGAACGACAATATGAGGATAGAGAGCTGGACAGAAAATCTGTTCATAGAGATGCTGCTGTTGACCAGTTTGAACACAGTAAGTTTGCCTATTGGTATAACTTTCTTGTTCCCACTTTTAGAAGTGATTGACTAATATAGACATTTCTTGAAATATATTTTGTAAGCTACAAAGTCTTGAAGTTGAGAAAGTTATTGTGGGACTTTGCACGTTGTTGTATGGTATATGTATACCAATTTGGTCTGCTGAATTTGCCGGATGTATATTTCATTTCCTGTAAACATATTCTAAGTTTCTTTTTATTAGCTCCATCAAATTTTTTAGTTCAATGGCGTCATTCGTAATCTGCTTATGTTGGAGCAGGTGTGCAGGACCATGGTTTTGCTTACTGTGAGCGGGTTAAGGAAAGGTTACAGGATATGGGAGATCGAAAACAATTTTTTAAGTGCCTTCATATCTATAGCAGGAATGTAGTTACAAGCACCCAATTACAATCCCTGGTATCTTTCTTCATTCTTTTAAATTGCTTTCAATGAGCTTGGTTAAATTTTTGGATTTATTTATCCTGGTTTAGGTTATCAATATCCTTGAAGTAATTAATAAAAAAATTTATAATAGAAGTATGAAACCAATAAGGCAGTAACCTATATATACATATATGCTATACTCCTTTTGTGTTAGCAAAGTAGCATACACCTTCAGCTGTAGTGAGAAATCTTGTGTATACGAGTCATTCTTTTGCTTTTAAGACAGTGAATCTCATTGTTCATATATCTTCACATACATCTGACGTCTAGACAGTAATGTCATCGATTATCAATTGCATAAATACTTTGAATTGTCCCCTCTTTCCCATAAATAAACAATGATGGAAATTCACGGAAGTATAATATGTTGCCTATACACATACTGATGAATCTTTTCTAATGAGAATGTGGTTCCACCGGCATGCCTTTGCGTCTGGCTTGACTTTATGCTTGCAAGTTGAGTTTCAATATTAGTTGTCAATTACATGATTCAGTTTCTTGTTTTATAGTGCTTCTATAGTATCAGTAAAATCAGTAATTGGAGTGAAAAATTGTTCGCCTTAGGTTAGCAGCTTACTTCAGAAACATCCTGATCTCATGGACGGATTTGATGAATTAATTTCTCAATGTGAGAGGACAGGTAATAAGCTACCGATTCCTGCTTAAATTTCGGTTACACTTGCATTTCTGGGCTACTGCTGTTTGAGTTTTCGTTCCCAGATCTTAATAAGGATTTTATCTAATTTGGAGCTTTTCTACAGAGGGATATCTTGCTGCTATTCTGAGCAAAACACGTAAGAGTAGTTATAGGACAATGAATGCCATGGGTTTGTGGCCCCTGTGTATCCTCTAGATCTCTGACTTATCTCAATCCATTGCAGATTCCTTATGGAGTGATGAACAAATTCCCAAGTCTGAGAAAGTAGAAGAGAGGGACAAAGACCGAGATTGCGAGTGGGAAGACAGGACTAGACTCCGTGAGACAAGAGAAAGAGATAGACATGACAGAGCCGCCGCCTATGGAAGTAGAGATGTACAAGGGCAGAGGATGTCCTTGTATCACAGCAAGGATAAATATGCAGCAAAACCTATACATGAACTTGATCTCTCTAACTGTGACAGTTGCTCCCCAAGTTATCGGCTTCTTCCGAAGAATGTACATATCTATTGTTTAAATTATCTCTATTTTCTTCCTAAAATACATGTATGATTGTTTTCTAAATCTTTTGCACGATGGTGCATGGATCTTTTCATACTGCAGTATCCAATTCCTCTAGCGAGTCAGAAAACAGAAATTGGTGCCGAAGTGTTAAATGATCACTGGGTATCTGTAACATCAGGAAGTGAGGATTACTCTTTTAAACATATGCGCAAAAACCAGTATGAAGAAAGCTTGTTCCGATGCGAAGATGACAGGTTGGAAGTTGTCTTGATGCATGTGGTCTTAAGTCTTAACCTTCATTTTTATCTAGTATGTAAGACGAAGTGATCTCTTTTCCGCCGACCAATTCTGGTAAAGTTCTCCTTAACACTCCTGTGCAATTGGTGATGTTTTCATAATAATAGGTTTGAGCTGGATATGCTTTTAGAGTCTGTCAACGCGACAACAAGACGTGTTGAAGAATTGCTCAACAAGATCAATGATAATACTATTTCGAGTGATAGTCATATCCGTATTGAAGAACATTTTACTGGTAAGAGGCCAATAAATAGTGCTGATATTGCTATTTGAATTGTTGTTATCAAAAATGCTTATTCACTGTTTTGCTATAGCTCTGAATCTAAGGTGCATTGAACGTCTCTATGGTGACCACGGGCTTGATGTTATGGATGTGTTGAGGAAGAATGCACCACTTGCCCTTCCAGTTATACTCACTCGCTTGAAGCAGAAACAAGAGGAGTGGGCAAGGTGTCGTTCTGATTTTAATAAAGTTTGGGCTGAAATTTACGCTAAGAACTATCACAAATCACTGGATCATCGTAGCTTTTATTTCAAGCAGCAGGACACTAAAAGCTTGAGCACTAAAGGTAATGTAAGATGACATTTTGCTGATTTAGAACTAGTTCATTCTAATAACTAGTTGCAGTATGAAATGAAAACGGAAGCATTAGTGACCAAGAAATTTGAAGATTAAGTAAGTTAGAAAATTGAATACCTATTACTGGGGCCGCCTTCGTGGTGCTAGCCGGGGTGTGACACTAATCTTGCAGGTGGTTGTGCTCTCAGATTCAATTTGGTCCTGCTCTAGGATAATTCTAGTAGCTAAACTATAAAGTGGAAATCTTTATACTTGTGTAATGCACTTCATTTATTGCAAGTATTCAGTTGTTTCTGTTCCCTTGATTCATTTTAAGTATTAAAGTTACATCTGTACTGCTTATGACTCTTCATTTGGTAACTGCAGCGGGTAGAGTTTAATTTGTCTTTAGGTGCTAATTGATAAATATGGCTTCAGTCACAAGCTTATTTAGATTGAGAACCACAACTTAGTGTGGCAACTTGATCAGAAAAATTCTATTCTTCAGCATTAGCTAAAGTGATTTTCTCGATGCTGATTTTTGGTTTCCCTATTTATTTTATAATCTCTTACTATACAAATGCATGTCTTCTTTCTTTTACCTCTTCCTTCCTTATCTTCTTTTGCTTTTATAGATTGGCATATATCTTCCTTCAATACCAAATGACCTACTACTTCGAAAATTTCCCCTTTTACTTTGTATTGAGAAATTATTATTGCCTGTCAGACAGCTTAAAATGCATCGTATCTAATTTATTCGAAGGGGAAAAGGTAAGGAATGGTAGATTGTTTCAGATAGTTCTACCAGTAATAGGTTCCCATCTTCCCGTGCATCTTACTCCTTTGGACTGTAAAGTGCCTACTGTCCCAAACTTCTTGTCTAGATGTTGTAGCACATTTCTTGAATTCCTGACTGCTAAATTTTACATTCAAAAGACTGCTACACTCTCTTTCATTTAATGCTCTGTGGTAGTTGTCATACCCTAAAGATGAGTTCCATTGCCAAGAGTACCATTTTATCGGTATTTTCTGCTTCCCTTTTGTTGGTAGCGTTTTCAATCTCCATCAACTCTATCTATTTCCTCTTCTACCTTGCACATCATTGCTCCAACTAGTATTTTTCCTACTCTTGTTTGGTTAGTTATATGTATCCTGATTTTTTTAAGACATGGACTTCCCTTCTTCGGAGATTTTTCTCTAATTATTTTACAGATTTTGTAGTGCATCTTTTGTGGTAAGATCTGCAAGAATCACTTGATTTCCATAAATGCCTTTTAGTGGCTGAGGATAAATCTGGAATATATTCTAGAAGGAAACAATGTAGCCTGGGGTGTCTCATGCAAGAGCTTACAATTTAAAATTGGCTCTTGTAGAACCAGAACAATATTCTTGGAAGTTGAAATGAATTTTTAGATAGGATCTCAAGATTTATGGCTCTTACATGAATTTTCCAGAGGTTAGAATAAGTTTACCAGTTTCATTAGAGTTCAACTTTCTAACAACTACAAGACCTAACAAGCAGAGAAATTGATGAAGCAGAAACTCCAGTTTTGCTTTCATGTCACTTTACTTGCCCTCTGAAGTCTTATCTAGCCTTAAGAATAAATATAATGACCTGCATGAGAATTTGTTCCGTGAATGCCTGGCTGATCAAACACTAAACATATTTGAGCCAACTGTTTAGTTTTATAATAATGTTGAAGTTTATGTATACTGTATAAAATAGGAGAACATGCGTTTAGCACAAGCCCTATTTCCAGATTATTGCAGAAGGTGTATTACTACTTATGGGTACTCTTGTCTTGAATTACCCTCTATATAGGTGAGTCAAGGAGTATTGACATGAAGGCTGTAGTTTGAGACTGAAAGCTACTAGGAAAATTATCAACTAGAAATAACATTCTCAACTTACAACTAAAAAATCTCCCCTTCCTCAAGATTAAAGAGAAAACAAACTGTATCTGCTCTTTAAAACATGATTTAGAGCTATCTGTTGTCGTGTAAATCAAGTAGCCTGTAGCTGTCTAAGCTCCCAGCATTTCGTGCAGCTGGTCTAATGTTCTTTATTTGGGAAAAGGTTCCGTCACGCTGGTAATAAAAACCAAAAGGAGGTGTAAGAGATTTCACCATCAATATGGTTGTGAGCCATCTCAACCGATTAGCCTTGATAATCATTATAGATAGATGTATTCTTTTGCTTGTGGATGTCATGTTAGGCTTTCACAGAATTCAGTAGTCAAGGTTTTATTCATCGGGTGCCTTTATTTTCTTGCAGACAAGGGAGGAAGTTTGTTGTATTTCCACAATAGTGCTACTTTCTCGAGTTGATTATAGAATTTTCAAGCATCTGTTATTTTTGTCCCAGCACTAGAAGCACACTGTAAAATTAGGTCCTCGTCCTAACTCACACCCCAAAAGCTAGCTCATAAGGAGAGGATTGTCCAAGTCCATATAAGGAGGCCAATTACTCATCCCATTTCCAATGTGGGACTCTTAACACTCCACCTCACGCCCAAACCTCGTTAACTAGAGCGCGGACAATATAATATGGGGGCCCAACATCGGTGAACAACAATTGGGATGGGCCTGACTTTGATACCATGTAAAATTAGGTCTTGGGCATAACTCACACCCCAAAAGCTAGTTCATGAGGGGAGGATTGTCCAAGTCTATATAAGGACACCAATTACTCATCCAATTTCCGATGTGGGACTCTTAACACACACCTTGAATTGTTTTGTAGAAAAAGATCTTTTGAGAGATCATAGCGCATTGTATAGAAATTTTTTCTGTGTAAATTCTGTTCTTGCGACAAGTGCTTATTTCTCATGGAACTGATGGTTTTCTTCCCCACAGCACTGCTGGCTGAGATCAAAGAAATCAGTGAAAATAAGTGCAAAGAAGATGATGTGCTGCTATCTGTTGCTGCTGGAAATGGGCAACCAATTATCGCACATCTGGAGTTCGAGTATCCTGATTCTGACATCCATGAAGACCTTTATCAAATCATTAAGTATTCATGTAGAGAAGTTTGTACAAGAGAACAGTTGGATAAAGTCATGAAGATTTGGACCACCTTCCTGGAACCAATATTTGGTGTTCCTCGTCAGCCTCAGGGTGAAGCGGATGATGGAGATGTTGTAAAGGATAAAAATCTAAATGCTAAAGATAAAACAGCAATTGAAGGGGAAAGGGCTGGTAGCCCTGCTAGTGGCTCGGGCATGAATTGCAGACAAAGCAGTTCCAGGAATGGAGATGAAGAGCCTCCACCTGAGCATTTAATTTCTTCCAGAGTTCAGATAGCAGATGGTGAAAATGGGTTTAAGGATGATACCTCTCCTCATGCAAATGGTGTGACGCTGAAAATCGGTACTTCAAAGAACCTCCTTCAGCATGGGAAGACAGCCGCTAATCTAAACATGGCAGATGGGGCATCTGGTCTCAGCAGAGAACCTTTTTGTGCTGACCAGCTGGTGCTTTCAAACAGCACTACTGTCGGGGAAAACCATGGAAGAGTCTGTAGAGAAACTGCTTCAGGTTCGTGGGCTGCCTACTCTGCATTTCTCTTCCATTTCGTGTTTTCTACACCTTTTCATGGGATTTAATATTTGAAAAGTTGTAATCTTTCCATTATTAGGGCATGGTGCAGGCACTTCCAGACCTAGTAGTTCCACAATCAAACGTGAACCTGAGATAGTATCATCTAATGACTCAAAGGTACTGTGTTTTAACTTTTAGATTACTGTAAGCAAGACATTAAGAAAAAACAAGAAGGAAATATCTGTTTAAGCTTGCAGTATATCTGTTGTGACCCCCAGCTCTAATATCTATCCTTTTTTTCTTTTTCCCACGCGATTTTAGGACGGAGGGTTCATGGACCCAAAGGCAGAAGGTATGAAAGTTGAGAAATGTCTTGAAGAATCCGTAGGAAAATGTAAACTTGAGAGAGAAGAGGGTGAATTAACTCCAAATGGTGATTTTGAGGATAATTTTACGCCATTGAATGAAGGTGGTCAAAATGAATCGCATAGTTTAAAGGGAAGTTCAAGTAGTAAGCTGTACCAAAGTGGCCGTGGAGAAGAAGAAATTCATGGTAGAATCAGAGGATGTGAGAATGATGCTGATGATGAAGGGGAAGCGAGTGCTCAGGGGACATCAGAGGACAGTGAGAATGCTTCTGAAAATTGTGATGTTTCAGGTAGTGAGTCTGCTAATGGAGAAGGTTCTCATGAAGAGCGTGAAGAAGATGGAGACAATGATGTGAATGATAATAAGGCAGAGAGTGAAGGAGAGGTGGAAGGAACTGCTGATGGCCATGATGCTGAAGGAGATGGTGCTGTTATGCCATTTTCAGAACGTCTTCTACATACATCCAGGCCTCTGACCAAGCACGTTCCTTCTATATTTCATGACAGGGAGAAGGAATCACGTATATTTTTTGGAAATGATTCATTTTATGTGCTATTCAGACTTCACCAGGTATGGCTATTTAATATCGTGTAGTATAAATTCTTCGCGTGATGCAACATTAACGTTTCTTCTCCTAACTACAGACATTGTATGAAAGACTACAGAAAGCAAAATTGCATTCTTCATCATCAGAACACAGATGGAGAGTCTCAAATGCTATCAACTCCACTGAATCATATTCCAGGTCACTTGAGTTATTTGTTTCCTGTTCCAGTGAATTTTGATTGATCTGTACTTAATCAGACTAATCTCCTCTTTTATGTTACAGATTCAGGAGTGCACTTTATAACCTGCTTGATGGTTCCTCTGACAATGCAAAGTTTGAGGATGACTGCCGAGCTATTATTGGAGCTCAGTCATATCTTCTCTTCACCTTAGACAAGCTGATATACAAAATTGTCAAACAGGTAAGTGAATGTGTTTTTCATTTTCTCGTTGTTTGGTGTATGCAGCTGTCTTGTACAATTCTAAGTTTCTGCATCTCATGCAGCTTCAGACGATTGCAACTGATGAGTTGGAAAGTAAACTTCTCCAACTATATACATATGAAATCTCAAGAAATTCTAGCACATTTTCAGATGTAGTTTACCATGAAAATGTGCGTGCCCTTGTTCATGATGAGACCATGTACAGAATAGCATGTGTAAGTCTTTGCAACATCATTCCTTCTTTTATGTTATGTGACCGATATAAAACCTAGCATTCCCTTCTCCATTTAAATGTAGCATTGATAAACGACCTCCATTGCAGTCACCTAAACCAACACGTCTATCCATACAACTCATGGACTATGTTTATGATAAGCCTGAGGTGTCTGCTGTTTCCATGGACCCAAATTTTGCAGCTTATTTGAGTAATGAACTCCTCTCCGTTAATCCTCAGAAGGAGAGCCCTGGGGTGTTCTTGACAAGGTACTATATCAATGGAATAGTATTTTCTTGACCTTTTTTATAACATAGGTTAATGTGTGCTCGTATTTTGCAGAAATAAACGCAAGTATGGAGTTAGAGATGAAACTTTTACATCCGAGGCCATGGAAGGACTTAAAATTTTTAATGGTCTAGAATGTAAGATAGCATGCAGTTCGTCAAAGGTATTCTAGCTATCTTCAGAAGGACATCAATTTGAGAACATTGTCTCTCTTGCTAACTTTGTTTTTGTGGCTTCTATGCCTAGGTCTCTTACGTCTTAGACACTGAAGATTCCTTGATCCGTTCAAGAAAAAGGCGAAGAATATTAAAGGAGAAATTTTCATCTGATGGCCATTCAGAATGTTTGAACAGGTCTAATAAAGTGCAACGCTTCCACAGATTGCTCTCCAGTTGAACATGTGCATTTTGCATAGAAAGGTAATCTACAGCTTCAATTAGTCGTAGTTATAGTTCTATGACACACAAAACGGAGAAATGAAGTCCAAAGTTAGAATTTCCCACATCTTACGTGCTCTCGAAGGTTTCTCGATTGCTCGTACTTGTGGAAATTCAAAGTTTGGACAGTGATACCAAAGATTTTTTTTAACTTTTCCTATTCAATAAATGATCCAGCTAACAGCTCGGAAAATTTGTAGGATGTCATTCTAAATTTTGTTCCCAGATTGATGTATATATTTTTTCCTTCGCTGTTGTAAAACACTCAAATAATTCCATGAAATGTTTCTTGTTACATTTTAGTAGATCCCCTTGCTGCATTTATGTAGCCATTTTTTCTGTTTAATTTCCCGGACTCAAATTCTGATTTGCCAAATTTGCACCACCACCACCACCCCACCACCCCGAACCTTTTTATTAAAGCTGTGTTACTATCACATAGCATGTAACCAGAAATTTAACCAAAGTAGCTAATGAGAATCCTTGTAAGGGAACTAGGATACTTGTTTTAATTATAATATGACTGCCAGCACCATCTTTTTTGCTGATGAATACATACAGTTACCTGTCTAATAAAAAAAAAAAGAAGAAGAGGAAATTAAACAAACTGACCATAGCAAAATTGTCCATTTATTACCTTAATTAACCCTTTGGCACTTTAATTTGCTTTGAAGGCTAGTTTCTTCGATATCGATCAAGAAAATTTTACAGTCCTCCGATGCCAACAATATATTGAGGATTGCTTCTCAATAATTTTCTGCAATTGAATCACCATCTGAATCTTTGTTTAATATTTTCTCCTAGATGCAATTAACGATCAGCTTTAACTTAAAAGCTCATTCTATGCAACAACAAGCACATTCTGAGCTCAGCACTCTTGAATCTTCTGATCTTCTTTCAGTCTTAGCTTTAACAAAACAGTCGTCAGTGAATTCACGTCCAAGTTTCGTAACTGAACAGAACTCAAATCAAAGCATCAACAAACCACTGGCTCTCACTTTGAATCCGTAGAACCGAAAGTACTTATCATCGGAGTACTCAACAGGAACATAAACAGTTGGAGCCTCGCCGGTTTAGTGGAACCCTGATAAATCCTGTCATATTCAAGCATATATGCTCCAAATCTTCATCGTTGGTTACTGAAATCAAAGTATCAAGGTCCTCACCAGGTAACTGATACTTAAAGCAAACATCACAGTCGAAAAGAGAGGAAAGTTTAGCAACAAGATTCGAAAATCTGACGTTCCAATCAATAGAGAGAATTTTAGTTTCATTTTCGAAGTAGGCGAGCTGATTATCATGAAGCTACACGTTGTAGAGTATTTGATTTTAATTTAGGAAAAATTACAAAAAAAAAAAAAAAAAAAAAAAAAAAAAAGAGCATCTAGTAATGTTACATTACAGAATATAGCTCACTCTATATTACATTACCAAATATGACTCAATTGTATAGAAAAGGAAAGTTATCTTAGCTAAATAATTAGTCTCTCTCACACATCTCCCATCTCCATCTTACAAAATAGGAAAATTGTTATATTTGTTGAGTCTGTGAAGGAAATTTTTCAGCGATTTTGGGCTGGTGCTAGGCGGCTGTGGTGATGAAATTGTGGGAGTTTCGATGGTTGTTTCAGTGGGGTTGTTTTTATCGAATTGAGGAGTGAGAATGGAGGAGTATATTGTTGTTAATGGAGGTATTCCAATGAAATTTTGGAGAGATTAATGGAGGAAGATCGCTGCTGTGGGTGTGTGTCAATTCTCTGAAAAAGGGACGAAAAAGATGAGTCCAATTGATATGTTTCGCCGGGAGGTGTTAATGACGCGTATTGAATTGTGTTGTTTTCTGGGTGTAATTGGAATGGAGGAATTGAAAAATTGAGCAGTGGAGGGAGTTATTTGGTTCTTTGGTGTTGTGGAATTTGAGGGTGAAGTGAGGTGGTGTTCATGGAGGTTGAGAGCAGGTTATGAAGAAGATGATGCCATTTTTTCCCCAGTTTTTCTTCTCATTTCTTCTCTGTTTAAACCCCTTGTATCGCATCTGATGTGTGTGTATATTCTGAAGATGAGAGACGCGCTTAGTGTTCCATCGATTCTATAAATAAGGTTCGTTTTGAGTGTGTATTACTATAAAACAATGGAATGTATTGAGGAAATTAAATCTAAAATTTTGGCAATTTGGTGCAGTTTTTGAGGTATATTTGAATGAATCTGATGCTTGAATTCAAGGAAGAAGATGAAGTCGATTTTTTGTATAATAGTGTATAATATTGTATACGAAGACATTATACAACTCTTATTATTTTGCATAATGTTACATACACAATTACACAATAATATACATAATTATACAAATATGTTCATATGTATGTGTAATGTTTAAACAATGTATGTACGTTGTATAAGTGTGTATAAAATTAAGAGGAAGAAGAAAATCACCGAAATAAAAAGATAGTATTATATATACACCAATATGCAATACAGTATGCAAATATATTCACTGTTGTACAAAAAAACAGACTTCGTCTTTTTCCTCGAATTCAAAAATCAAATACATTCAAAAACACCTCAAAACTACACCAAATCATCCAAAATTTCAGATTGGGCTCCTCAATACATAACCGCTTTTTTATAACTATACCAACTCGAAACAGAGCTTATTTACGAAAACATTGGATCCTCGAATTGTAGAAAAAAACTCAAAACAATGCTGAATTTTTCACCAATTTGTTTGAAGTTTTTTAGGAAAGAATTGAAGTGAAAATCGTGAAGAAAAAGCTGGGAATTTGGTATGAGAAGTGTTGTTTGCTATATAACTAGAAAGAAAAGTTAGTTTACAGTGAATGACCAAATCAGATTTTGGACTATAAAGTGTAAAGTGTATTTTTGGCTACTTAAATATAAAGTATATTTGCTAGTCGTACTTTAATGTAATTATCCCTTTAATTTATGTATCACTTCTGATTATGCTTCTAATAATATTGTTGCCTTGTCATTAGGGGTGTTCACGGGTTGGTTTGGGTCGGCTATTTGTTAAAATCATAACCAAACCAACGTAGTCGATTTTTAAATTTCTAAAACCAAATCAAATCAAACAAAAAAAATAACCGTTGGTTTGGTTCTTGTTGGTTTAGTTCAGTTTGGTTCGGTTTATAACTTTAGCTAATGATAAAAGTTGAAATTATAAAAAACAAATTCAATCCAACATATGAGATGTCAATCGAGTGTTGTGTCTCAACCTTGAAACTAAGATGTCAAACGAGTGTTATATTTAAGCAAAGCCACGAACACCACCACATGAAAATGATATGATAAACCCCCCAAAAGTTGAACACATAAATTTCTTGCTCAATGGGGACTAAAAAGAATGTTCAAAACTAGTGATTATCTATAGTCTAATGAAACTCAGATGTAAATTTTCATATACAACAAGATATTATTTTCATAATTAGTATCATTTGTCATTCTAAGTGCAAAAATCATTTAGAATCTCATAAGGTACTGTCAACTAGATGGAGACATATGATTGAAAGTGCTACGGCTAAAGTTAATTCATGATTAAAATTTAAAATGTAACTAATATTTATATTTTATTTATGAATAATATATAAATAATTATAATATATATAATTTTTATCAGTTCGATTTCATTACTTTATCGTTTATTTTAGAGTAAACCTAAAATCAAACCAAATAAGTATCGCTTTTTAAAATTTAAAATCAAACCAAATCAAACCTAATCAAATGTCGGTTTTTTTAATCGGTTTGATTTAATTCGCGGTTCGATTTGATTTTTAACCAAACCATGAAGACTCCTACTTGTCATTATTAAAATCACATCTGCAACTGCCACTTGATGACATCTTTCATGTTAGGTGTGCATATCATATTTATAATTTAATTGTTAAAAGTAGCTTTGAATTCTTTAAACCCGAGATCATTCTATTTTCTATTTAGAAGAGCTGTAGGAATTATTTAAGGAAATAATAGAGTTTCCGGAATTAAAGAATTTAAGGATTAGTATGGTATTCATGGCTTTGCCCATAGATACATGCATGAAGAATTGTTACTAATGAAATTGGAAACATATATTCTTGAAATGTTGTCACAAATATAGATAATTGGAGTTGTTAACCCTCATTGTACTGATAAATGTAAATGTAAAGATGTTAAAAAATTGGCAAAATTACTTAAATCTACACACGAAGTTACCATTATTACATTAAATCCCAAACCACAAAACTAATTACAAAAATCCCTTTTTTGCATTTTCTCTCTCTACTTTTACCCATACATCACTGCTTACTCCCATCCCTCCCCCCTTTAACGCGCATGCTCCTCAAATCTCGCCTAAAATCAAGACTATGTATCATTAGGCTTCCCCAACTCACCGTTTTTGAATTAAAATCGTGTTCTCGTCCACTTCATCAACAAACAACTTTCAACTTCTACTTACAACCTCCATTATCTTTGTTTATCAATTTTAGTTTGGAGGTTAGTTTGTTTTCATACTTTTTAATGGAGGCAGGATCATCGTTTAGTATTGATCTTTCTCAATTAGATGTTAACAATCCAAATTCAGATGTAGTTGATTTTGGTGATGTATATGTTTCGGAAAACAACATATTGTAGTGGATTTTGAGATTACTGATAGATAGATCTAATTTAACTGTTGGTTATTCGTATTGTTGATACATAGAATACTTATGTATAGGAAGACTATACATATGGCAAATACATACAAGATAATAAACCCATAAGTGTGTTAAGTAATGTATTGGATTGAACTTATGTAAATGAACAACATATGCAGTACAGATACATACAACCGAATAATGCTTATGTTTGTGTTAAGTTAGGTATTAGATTAGACTAGTATTTTGCTACATATGTATATGATTACAATAATAATATGGCAAATACATACAAGAGTAATGTATTGGATTAAACTTATGTATATGAATAACATAGGCAGTACAAATACATACAACAGAATGATGCTTATTTTTGTGTTAAGTTATGTATTAGATTAGACTAATATTTTGCTACCTATGTATATGATTACAGGGTATGAAATATGTAATCAATGCTGAGTATTTGAGTGAAGAACTGTCAATTCCTTCGTCTGGTTTTGAAGCAGAATCGCATCGCTTGAGCTACACAACACTTTTATGGAATTCTGGAGTTGTCAAGGCTAGGAAAGACTATGTTAGTGGAAATGAAGATTCTCCAAGACCAAGGCCCAATTATGTTCCACTACCCGATGAATCAGCGAAAGTTAGCATTGAGTAGTTGGAAAGTACATAATGTTTTGATCTGAACAAAATAATATTTTGGCTACTGTGTTAGAAAATACTTCTCAAAACTTGTCTTGTAGCTTTCGTTGCATGTATTTGTTTTGTGTTTTGGACAAAATTTCTACAATATATTAACTTAGGTACATTGTCTTATTATAGCATATACAGTTTAGTAATGTAACTTGTAATGCTATCAACAATGTATATGTTACATTATGCATTGCAATGTATATGGCATATTATACATTGCAACACATATCATATATTATAAATTCCACTGTATATGATACAATTCTTGCACAATGTAAGATGGTATAATATGACCTGTAATGTATAAGATATCTTATACAATGAAATGTATAAGATAGATCCTATACAATAATGTATCTTACAATGTAATGTAACATTGCAATGTATATGTTACCTTATACATTGCAATATATATGTAATCTTATAATGTAATCTAACACTGCAATGTATATGTTATCTTATACATTGTAATGTATATGATAATATATAGGATATCTTATGCATTTCATTGTATATGATTCAGTTCTAGCACAATGTAAGCTGATATAATATGACCTCTAATGTATAAGTTATCTTATACATGACAATGTATAAGATAACTTATGCATTGCAACGTATATGGTACAATTCATGAACATTAATGTATCTTACAATGTAATCTGACACTGCAATACAACTGAAAGTATAATGCAGTGTAACATTGTTATGTATAGGATAGCCAACTTTACATTTATGTATCTATTAATGTAATGTATATAAGTAACCTTAGTTATGAATCTCTACTTACAATGGAGTTTGTCAGCGTATAAGTAGCCTTTATAAAAATAAAATTTTAAAATGTATAAGTAACCTTTATCTACATATCGGAATCTACACCATACCACTTAAATAATAGATATGTATATCAATGATTTTATAGCAATGTATTAAATACGTTAATTAAAAAGTAATGTATATGTTATAATATTGTGAACTATATAGAATAACTTAGCATTTTATCCCTGTTTATAATGTATAAGTAAACTTATTCATATATATATATTAAATACGTTAATTAAAAAGTAATGTATATGTTATAATATTGTGAACTATACAGAATAACTTAGCATTTTATCCTTGTTTATAATGTATAAGTAAACTTATTCATATAGTCAGGCAACATGCCTTCAGGAAAGATGCCACACCTCAAAGTCGACAATAAGGAGATAACAATCAAACAACGAAATGTATAAGAAACTGGAAGCAAAACTTAAAATAATAAAATTAGCACAAAAAATATTATAGTCATTACATGAATTCTGGTTAAAGAAGATTTAACACTACTCAAATTAGAAAAAATCAAGATCATGATGCAACAATTTATTCTTCAGAAAAGATATGTTTACGGCGACACAATTGTCACTTCTCCTTTGGAAAAAAATCACAATTCCGTCTGTTGTGACCTGCACGGCCGCATCTGCCATAATGATTTGTGCTTGATGATAAAGTTTCACTGGATTTCTTATGCCTCCCTTTCTTTGGCCTTCCAGGTGATCTACGATGATAGACTCCTCAATCTCTAATTCAGTTGCAATTGCCGAAATCAATCTTACATATGTAATATTTTCTGCAACAACAATTTCATCACTTTTGTATCATTCATACTCAATTTCGAATTGCCAGACACCAGAATGCCTCAATAAAATCGAGATATTCATCTTGTATCAAAACTTGAAAAAAGAAAAAGAAAAAATAGAGCTTCTGAAAATTGAGAATATTTGATCAAAGGAATTGAGAGCATTTGAACAAATGAGGTTGATTTGGTAATTCAAAATTTGAAAATTTGAAGTTGTTACTAAATTCAAGGGATTCAACAGACGATCAATATCCCATTGATTGCTCTGCATTAACACTTTAGCCATTTTTTTCCTTTTATATCGTTAAGCAATTAAGTCCTTATGTGTATGTTAGTTATGTATCAGCGGTAAAAACATTCGGGATTTGGTGTAATTATGAAAAATATCGGGAGAGAGTGTAATAAGGTAGGAAACTACTGGGATTTATGTTATTTATACTAAAAAATTATGGGAAAATTTAAATAATATTTCTAACCTATTCCTCCTACTAGTGGCATTTGGCCCGTGCTAAGCTCGGGCCCAAACTATATTAACATTTATATTTATAATTTTTTTCTATTTTTTTGCTACTCTTGTTTTTTTGTTTGTTTTTGTAACATTATAGTATTAGCTAAAAGTAGTTCAATAATTTCTCAATATTGTTAAAATGTTAAATCATATATCCGGTTCAATTTCTTTTGTCCTATTTTCTTTTTAGTTGATTTAAAAAAGAATATCTCTTTCCATTTTTGAGACTCCTTAATTTCGTCTTTCTACATGACATGTTGAAGACCACAAGATTAAAGGATATTTTGGTCCTTTCCAACATATATATCTTCAGTTTAAGATCACAAAATTCAAAAATCTTCATTACGTTTTTAAACTTCAGGCTAAGTCAAAATCAGACAAACAAATAGAAACGAAGGGAGTAATAATTTTTGTAAGTTAAAAAACAATATTTTTCTTAGAGTATATTTTAGACTTTCTTTTAATTTTCAAACAAATGCATGCACTAAAACTGTTCTCCTTTTTATTTTACTGAATTTTTTAAAACTAAAGTCTTTAACAATCTAAAATGATTGTTTGTCTTATGTTACCTTTATTATCTTTTTCTCAATTAAACTTATTGATTAACCCATTTTATTTTGAAGAAAATATAATAGTTAAGTAATATAAAAATATTTGATACTGCAAATTATTGTATGATCACGTCAATAAAGCTAATTTATAAATAAAGATAACATTTAAATTAAATAATTGAAAGTCTGATTTAGCAAAATACTACTGTAGATGTTTCTTCAATGGGTGAAATCTTACAAGATTATTAAAGCTTCAACTAGGGATAAAATAGATTTAAAAAAAGTTGGGTGTGAGGTACATCAACAGATGTTACAATAAAACGTATATGACTCTTTGCTGGTAGAGTCACTCTATTGTCAGCTTATAATAAACATGATTGACCCAATTCTAGATCTCTCTTATTATTTTTTCCATATAAAAGAAAACATCAAAAAAATTAATTATTTTTTGATTGGATTGGATAAATAGATCTTTTATGGTGTCACTGTCACTTTTTTTTTATGACTCATCACTTTTTGTATATCATTTTAGATGTCAGTATAATTATTTAAATTTATCAAAATGAGTGAGATCTTCCAAGGTCTTTAAAACTTTAATTTAGGGTAACATGGACATAACAAATTCATGTGAGGACTACAAAAATTGGGAGATCTCCCTTATATATAATAGTAAAGTAATGTGAATCATTATATGTTTTAAGATTATTTTTTATTGACAAAAACTTTAAAATAAAATAAATACAAGTAACATATATTTATTTAACAAAATTAGCGACTAAACATCATTATATGTAACGCAAAAGAGAAAGAGGTGGGGGGAAGGGGGGAGGGGGGAGGATCAAATTAAGGCATTATAAAATATCTCAAATTTTTTTTTTTAATTATTTATCAAATTATATGATGGCAAACAAAGTAATATTGAACTATATCAAGGGTAATATAAAAGAGGGACAAAACAAATTAATATAGAATAATCAGTTAAAGATACATGTCAAAAGGTGGATTGGGAAGAAGAAGCAAAATATTTGGATAAGCATTAGTTGGAATCCAACTAAGTACTACCAAATCGTTGAATTTTCCATGAACGGATTAGATCCGTCGGATGACGGGGCACGTGGACGGTGGAGATCCGTTTGGTCGTCCAAACAAATCACCACTTATTAAGAATGATACATATATATATATAATAATAATAAAATAATATATACGCATATACTAAAATACTAGGAGTAATACTAATATAATATATCTAATGGGTGTTGTTTTAAATCCTTTTACATATATATGAAAATTGGACCAACTGAAACCCCAAGTGTCATGATTTGCATGTCCATCCTAAACACACATCTACGCAATTGTATTTTTATTCTGCAACTATAATTAGCACATCAACTGCATAATTTGCACCTCATACAAATATTTCTTCTACATCTTGATATGATGACGATAACAGTGTTCCTAATTTCTCTAGTTGAGGTACTTTTGCTACTTCTCAATCCCACAGTAACGGAAATATTGTCTCAGGATCCCAATCAGGATCTGACTAAATTCAACAATAATAAAAGTGAAACAATTCGAATTTTTGGGACAATTTTTGGTTTACTTTCAAAAATAAAAAAAATGGATATCGAATACAAGGAAATTAAGAACTGAATTAATCTAAGATAACTAGGATAGATGGGCATCCATGGAAATTCTCGAATCTGCCAAGAAGAAAAGAGGAGAATCAGAAATTTAAAGGAGAGAAGAAGAAAGAGAAGAGAGAAAAGAGAGCACGAGGAAGAAGAGAAAATACCAGATTATCGTTGATGTTTTCTCTCTCCTCCAATCGTTATATAATGACTTCTGGTGACGTGCACGATCTCCACCCTTGCACCTCATTAATCACAATTAAATCTCAGCCGCCCAGTCAGCGAATTAGTTACTCCTTCCGTGCTTCAACTTCGATCCCCACTGCCTGCGTTTCTTTATTTGCCTATTTAAAATATGTTAAGCTATACTAAGTAGGATCATTACATTTGCTCCTCCTTGAAAACATCCTTGACCTCAAGGATGAGAATCGAATTTAGGAAACTTAGCCTTAAGAAAGTCATAATCTTCCTAGGTAGCATCTTTTGGAGGTAAATTTGACCACTGAACCAAAACCTTCACTCCAGCCACATTATTCTTTTTGATCATCTATCTTTGTAAAACAGCTACAGGTTGGACTAAAAACTGACCATAATCCCCAGTAATAGGTAGAGTCGATTGCACCACCACCTTGGAACCTACCTTTTTTTTAAGAAGAGATACATGAAATACAGGATGTACCTTAGAGTCTGCAGGTAACTCAAGTTTGTAAGCCACTAATCCAATTCTAGAAATGACCTTGTAGGGACTACAATATTTAGATGAAAGCTTCAAATTTTTTCTCAATGCTATAGAGGTTTGCCTGTAAGGTTGAAACTTGAGGTAGACCGTGTTACCCACTATAACTCCTTCTCTGATCTCCTCTTATCTACATAATGCTTTATCCTCTCTTGTGCCTTGCTCAAATTATCCTTAAGAAGTTGATACATCTGTTGTCTCTTCAAAACAGTATCCTCAGCTGCTGGAACATTAGTCTCTATTAGTGGTCCCATGGACAGATGTGGAGGTGAATACCCATATAAAACTTCAAAAGGAGTTCATTGCAGGCTAGTATGGAAGTTAGTATTATACCACCACTCAGCAGCAGTAAGCCAGGGCTCCCAAAGAGTAGGTCTGCTAGACATCATTCACCTGAGATAATTCTTTAGACACTTATTCACCCTCTCAGTCTGGCCATCACTTTTGGGGTGGTAAGCTGTGTTGTAGTGTAGTTTTGTGCCCTAGAGTTTGAATAAAGCTTGCCAAAAATGGCTAAGAAAATCTCGATTCCTGTCAATCACTATGGAATCAGGAATACCATGTAGAAAATGTATCCTATTCCAATAATGTTCAGCCACTGTCACAGCAGTATAAGGGTGTGATAAAGCAATGAAGTGTGAATACTTGGTCAATTTATCCACTACTACCAGGATCATCTCTTTGCCTCTAGATTTAGGAAGTCCTTCAATAAAGTCCATACTGATTTGGCTCCGAGCTTGATTAAGAATAGGTAGTGGCTGCAATAGTCCAGGATAAGCTGCATTGTCATCTTTGCTTCACAACCTGCAACCAAAGCATTGACCATCTGTTTCTTGTTAGGCCAACAGAAGAGCTGAGACAATCTCTTGAGGGTGCCTAACTGCCCTGAATGACCCCCATAGGAGAAGCATGAAATGTAGTCAAAAATTGGTGTCTTAACCTCCAGTAGCTCCAATGTAAACCTTCCTCTTTCTTCTCAGAACTCCAGAAGTCTAATGCCATAAACTAGGACCTTGTAAATCTACAGTGACTTGTGAGATTAGATCTTGCACCTGAGGATCCTCAGAATAACTATTAGTAACCTTTTGCATCCAAGTTGGAATTGTCACACTCATAACCAAGAGTTGTCCTTTATCTTCTTGTCTGGATAAGGCATCAACAGCCCTATTCTCAACACCCTTTTTATTTTGGACCTCATAGTCAAGTCCTAACAATTTAGTAAGCCTTTTCTGATGTAAGGCTAAGGTAACTCTTTGCTCCATCAAGTACTTCAAACTATGATGATCAGTCCTAATCACAAAGTGTTTGAACTGGAGGTAGTGCCTCCACTTGTCCACTGTATTCAACAAAGCCATATACTTCTTTTCATATATAGATTTACCTCTGTACTTTGGATTTAACACTTTACTGAAGTATGCCACTGGTTTGCCTTCCTGCATGAGCACAACACCAATACCACAATGGCTAGCATCTATTTCCACAACAAATTCCTTGGCAAAGTCAGGCAGTATAAGTACAGGTGTTTAGGACATAGCAGTTTTGAGAGCTGCAAATGTTATATCAGCTTCTTCATTCTACTTAAAGGCATCTTTTTTGAGTAGGTCTGTAAGAGGTCTGCAAATTGCACCATAACCAGACACATATTTCCTGTAATAACCTGTTAGCCCTAAAAATCCCCTAAGAGCCTCCAAGGACTTAGGAGTAGGCCACTCCACCATAGCCTTGATCTTAGCAGGATCAGTAGATACTCCATCTCTATTGATAATATGACCTAGGTATTCAACCTTAGGTTACCCAAATAAGCATTTGGACCTCTTAGCATACAGGGAGTGGTCTCTTAATGTATCAAACACAGCTATCAGATGCTTAACATGCTCTTTTAAGTACACACTATAAATGAGTATATCATCAAAAAATACTAAGACAAACCTCATAAGGAATGGCTGAAAGACTTGGTTCATCAGGGCTTGGAAGGTAGCAGGTGCATTGATTAGGCCAAATGACATCGCCTTGAACTCATAATGGCCCACATGGGTTCTGAATGCAATTTTATGGACATCCTCAGCTTTTATCTTGATCTGGTGGTATCCAATCGTGAGATCTATTTTGGAAAAAATCATAGAACCATGCAATTCATCCAATAAGTCATCAACTATAGGTATTAGATACTTGTCTTTTATAGTGATCTTATTCAATCCCCTGTAGTCTACACAAAATCTCCAGGACCCATCCTTCTTCTTGACCAATAAAGCTGGTGAAGAAAATGGAGATTGGCTAGGTTGAACTATGCCTTGGTTGATCATTTCAGTGACTTGTTTCTCCAACTCATTCTTCTGATAGTAAGTGTACCTATAAGGCCTTAAACTTACTGGAACAACACCTGATTTGAGAGGAATGACATGATCAAGTGACCTAACAGGAGGCAGGGTCCTTGGCTCCTTGAACACATCTGAATATTGGTCTAGTACTATCAATATAGTATCATCCACTAGCTCCTGAGTCCTGCTGTCATCTATACTTATCATAAATAAATGAGCAATGAGAGTTTGCCTTTTTTTCAACATCTTGTTCGTAGTACCACTAGTGATCATATTTAGTTTCCCTTCCTCAGCTATTCCTTTTAACATTAACTTGTTGCTCTTCCTGCCAACAATAACATACTTCTTTTCATGATCAAATTTAGTGGGATTGTGCTTCTTCATCCAGTCATTTCTAAGCACCATGTCACACCCTCCAAAAGGTATGATAAGCAAGTCCTCTTGAAAGGATCTTCCCTGCATTTTCCGCAAAACCCCCTTGCATTGAGAGGTACACATTACATAGTTTCCATCAGCTACTGTCACCCTCACTGGTGCACAATAGCTAGCTTGATAGCCAGCTTCAATGACAGTGTTCTGATTAAGGAAACTATGAGTGCTTCCTGAGTCAATCAATAAGGTGAGTGCTCTATTCTTTACAGTACCACTGACTAGGATAGTGTTCACCCCTTGATTGTTATCTGATAGTGCATTTAAACAAACAACCTCCTGAACTTCCTGGTCTAACTCTCCTTCAATAATCACATCCGGATAGTAAGGATCCTCTGTCTCTACAAGCCTCTCTTCAACAAACTCTACTTCCCCTATTAAACAATTCAACTGTTTCTGTTTACACTGATGACCAACTACATACTTATCACCACACCTAAAACATAGCCCGTTGTTCTTCCTGTACTCACAAACTTCTAGACTCAGTTTAAATGTATTAGGTTTAGTGGTTAAGCTCCCACTTACCTTGGCATTAGGATTGTGGCTTACAACACTGGTGGGTTTGTTTGTGACCTTATTTATCCTTTCGACAACTTCTATTGCCTTTTCTTGCATCCTAGTTTTTTCAATAGCTAGTTTAAGTGTAGCTTGTTTGAACATCTTCACAGCAAATCTAATCTCTTCCTTCAAAGCCCCCACAAAACTAGATAGGAAGTGAGCATTATTGAGGTGTGGATTCCTTACAAGCATTTGAGCCTTGAGGTTTTCAAATTTACCCAAAAATTCATCCACCGATCTTGTTTGAGAGAGTCTATTGAACTGTTCTACTATATTATCCAGTAATCCATCATCAAATCTGCTAATTAGTTCTTCTTTAAATTCCACCCAATTAATCACACCTCTACTCAATACTAGAGAGTGATACCAACTCTCAGCTACCCTATTCAAATGCAACGCAACTGCATCAACCTTAAGATTGTCCAAGGTTCTGTATATAGTGAAATATCTTTCATATTTTCGGAGCCACACCTTAGGTTCATGACCTTCAAAACTGGGCATTTCCTACTTAAGAGGGGGAATTAGCACCATTTGTAGCCTGTTTTGTCTATTTTCCTAAGCTGGATTAGGAAGTATCCCATCTCCTTATTGGTGTTCACCTTGAGCTCTATTAGGTACTCTCTCAAGAGCTGTTAACTTGTCTAAGAGCAGCTCTAAGGTTCCTTGAATTCCTGTTTGGGTGTTACACACTTCTTGTTGATTAGTTAGCAATTCCTTCAAAATTTCATCATGTCTAGCTAGTCGATCATCCACCAGTTTGAAGCGAGTACCCTCAGCCATCTCCACCACACAGGTCGCACGGAACAGTGGCTTTAATACCAATTGTCAGGATCCCAATCAGGATCTGACTAAATTCAACAATAATAAAAGTGAAACAATTTGAATTTTTGGGATAATTTTCGGTTTACTTTAAAAAATAGGAAAAAAGGATATTGATTACAAGGAAATTAAGAACTGAATTAATCTAAGATAACTAGGATAGATGGGCATCCATGGAAGTTCTCGAATCTGCAGAGAAGAAAAGAGGAGAATCAGAAATTTAGAGGAGAGAAGAAGAAATAGAAGAGAGAGAAGAGAGCACGAGGAAGAAGAGGAAATACCAGATTATCGTTGGTGTTTTCTCTCTCCTCCAGTCGTTATATAACGACTCCTGGTGACGTGGCATGATCTCCACCCTTGCGCCTCATTAATCACAATGAAGTCTCAGTCGTCCAGTCAGCGAATTCGTTACTCATTCCATGCTTCAACTTTGATCCCCACTGCTCGCGTTTCTTTATTTGCCTATTTAAAATTTGCTAAGCTATACTAAGTAGGATCATTACACATTGATGACCTTCAATTCTACTTGCAGAACACAAACGAGCCAAATAATTTTTTTAAAAAAAGAATGTTATTATTCGAAATCGGGCCAAACCCAACCACGCACGAGTCACCCAAAATCCATAATAACCCGACCCTATTAGACCCAAAACCCCCCAACCCGAAAGTCAAACCATCCGGGTTTAATTACGGGAGAATCGGGCGAGACCAATCCCGACCACGCACGAGTCATCAAAACCTGTAATAATCCACTCAAATCGTCCAGGTTCAATTATGGATGAATCGGGCCGGACCAAACCCGACCACACACGAGTTACCCAAAACTCATAGTAACGCGACCCTATCGGACCCAAACCCCCTCAACCCGAAACTGAGATTGCCCGGATTCAATTATAGGTGAATCGGGCCGGGCCGGGCCCTTAAGGTTTATCTATAAGGACTTTATCATTTTGCCATTGGCAATTCTCTCCCGCCATGACCACACTCCCTATCCTCTTCCCTTCCCCTTCACTCTCCCTAACCAATAATCACTCTCCATTTCCACTTCTTCATATACAAAAAACCCTACCATTCTGCTCCCTCAAATCACTTCATAAAAATCCCTACACTTCCAAATCTTCTAGAATCTTCTACAAGTTTCCGAAGTCAGTTTTCCCAACGGAGTCGCAAGACGAAGAGGACACTGATGATAATGATGACGAAGTAGCAGCAGAAGAATATTACATAGTTTCCGATGAAGTTGAGAGTACTTCCGTTAATGAGGAATCGAAGTCGCAGAGAGTTGATGATGGAATTATTAATGCTAATGAAGACGAAGATGAAGAAGATGATGAAGATGACCACGATGATGATGATGATGATGAAGAAGAGGAAGTGTATTACGTTGAATCGGATGGAGGTGAAGAAGAAAGTGAAGATGAAGTAGAGACTAGTTTCGTTATTGATGAAGGGGTGAACATTGAGGAATCGAAAAAGCAGAGAGTCGAGAAGCTTCGGAGTGATGTTAGAGAGTTTGGTCATGGAATTATTGATGCTAATGAACTTGCTTCTATTTATTCTTTTCGAATTGACAAATTTCAGGTATGTTTTTGTTTACTCCCTTCATTTCAAATTGTTTTATCTATTTACTTTTTAGTCGTTTAAAAAAGAATGGCCGTTTTTCTTTTTAACAACTCTTTTATTTCAACTTTACACGTGACATGTGAACACAAGATTAAAGGATATTTTGGTATATTTGACATATACTTAATTCAAGACCACAAGATTAAAAATATTCTTTATTTTCTTAAATTATGTGCTAAGTCAAAATAGGTCAATCAATTTAAAACAGAGAGTCGAGGGAGTACCTTTTTTGAGTGAAGAGTGCAAAATAAACCTAAAGTATTATGGTTTTTTTGAGTTTCATATCTACAATTATAAGTTGTGTGAGTTTTCTAATGAACTATAAGCAATTATTTATAAAATATAGCTCTAACTATTAATTGTTCACTTTTTCTAGATGAAATATCACAATCTTTAATGTAAGAATAGGAAAAATGAACTATTGATAGTTGATGAGTGTTTTGATAAATAGTTGGGATAGTTTAGGTAGGAAACTTGCACAACTGATAGTTTATGTATGAAACTCAAAAGACGGGCATATTTTGGATGTGTTTTTTTGAGCATTAGTTCTTATTTTTCCCACATAAAGTACAAATAATCAGTTTTGTTTTTATTTTTTAGTTATGTTGATATTTTGTGTGAAATTTTGAAGCGATTGTCGATTGAAGCTTTTTTGAGAGGTTCATCTGTTGTGGTGTCTGCGCCTACTAGTAGTGGCAAAACTTTGATTGCTGAAGCTGCCGCAGTTGCTACAGTAGCAAGAGGAAGGAGAATATTCTATACTACTCCTTTGAAGGCTTTATCCAATCAGAAATTTCGAGAATTTTGGTACAAATTTTACTAAAATAGATTCCCTATCTTCTATGGCCTATAATGTTTTATATGATTTGCCTCTTTATCAAAATTTATCATGTTTGCTATTAGAAATTTTTCGGAACACTTCTATTCGCGAGGAGCTGGATGAGAAGAAACTCTCACGCCCAGTTTTGTAGTAGAGATGGAATTCAGAAACAGCCATCAACTATAAACAGAATATTTATGTTTATGAGATTTAATTTATTTTGTGGTACTTTACAGTGAGACATTTGGGGAAAGTAATGTGGGACTTCTCACTGGAGACTCAGCTGTTAATAGAGATGCTCAGGTTTTAATTATGACAACTGAGATTTTGCGCAATATGCTATACCAGAGGTACATTTCAAGTTTATATACTGTTGCATATTAGTTACTAGAAACTGAGTTAGCAGGCTGATTGCTTGATAAGAGAAAAAGCTTTTTGCATGTGACAATCTGGTTTAGCTTTCATGTATAGAAATTTCAAAGACTCAAACGAAGGTTGGCTATGTATCCATAAAACTGTTAGTGAGTTCTAGCTTTAAAATTTGTGCAATATATCTGCTAAGCAAGCAGTGAACAAAGAAAACATGGCTTCCCTTAAAAGTTGGAAAAAATAGTTTGAAGGATTAAAAAAACGGCATAATACATAACCATGCCCTTTAACTTGGTCTCAGATGGCATCTACGCCTTCCAACTTAAGTGCCTACTTGTGCACACCCAAAGTTGGAGAGCATAGATTCCAGCTGAGGCCAAGTTAAAGGACACATTTATGTATTATGCCTAAAAAAACTGTCAGACTTTTCTTCTACTTATTTACTTGTTTTGTTCATTCCTAAATTTATTACGGCGTTACACTTCACTCTGCAGCGTAGGGATTGCTTCCTCAGATGGTGGTCTTCTTCATGTTGATGTAATTGTTTTGGATGAAGTACACTATTTAAGTGACATATCTCGGGGTACGGTTTGGGAAGAAATAGTATGTGTCTTCTGAATGTGCAAGTTCTTTACTTCTCAATTTGTCAGCAGCCTCAGCATACCAATTTCCTGTATTTACTCCCCTCTCTGTTTTTAAGGTTATTTATTGCCCAAAGGAAGTTCAACTTATATGTCTTTCAGCGACTGTTGCTAATCCAGATGAGTTGGCTGGATGGATTGGTCAGGTATTGCTGATTGCACCGAAAGTTATATTCATCTATATCTATTGCTTAGATATCCAATGAAGTTTATCTGTCAAATGCTTCTCCAGGGTTCTTTAATTTTCTTGCTCCCTCCTAGTTGTAGTATTCAGATTGAAGTTATTTTGGGCTGAAGTGTCTTATCTTGTTCATTCATAGTAGTAGAAGCTAAAAGATGAATTTGTCCTGATAGTGAGCATCCATTAGGATTAAAAACCTCTTATCCAGCCAGGTTAAGTCTTATAAAGTTAAATAGAAATGGTGCAATTATATGATAGAATAGGTCAGGTTAAGGATAAAGAATATCTATATACCAAATTCATAATGATTGTGTCATATTCAAAATTCTGGTAATTTGGAAACTTCATTTAGCCTAACTGTTCCTGTTTTAATTTAGTTGGTGGGATTACACTGGGTATGATGTTGTTGTTGTTGTTGTCTTTTTTTTTTTTTTTTTTTCTCATTTCACAAATGTCGAGCTCCTGTAGAGAGATAGATGGATAGATAGATAGATACATGCTGGAATGATTATTATCCATTCATAAGCCATCTTTTAAACCACTGTCTATTTAACTAGAACCAAAATTATATGTTACTTTTGTGATTGGGACATTCTTGAGGCTAGTCTTGTTTACCGTACGTTTTTTAAAATAAAACTTTTCCGGGGGTTGAAGTTGTTCGAACTGCCCTTTCTATTGCAGGATCTTAGGTTCTTATAGTGACCTACTTTATTCAAGTCCAATCCTTGATCTCCCATAAATCCCTTCTTGGGTAGTGGCTGGGAACCTGAGGCGTCGGCGATGAATAATTGGAATCTTTATATTTTGACCAATTTGATTGTTCATGGTTGATTTATCAAACTTCTTCTATAATGTGATAAATAGTGTAAACCCCTTAATAATTTGGTGGTTATTGCGGAACCTTAGGCGTCGACAAGAGAGGACTTGAATTTTTAATGAACTATAGGTTAGTTGCCTTTTAGCTTGGTTTGATTTCAGTTAATGTCTTGACGTTTTCGGCACTTATAAATTTTGTGGATTGCTCTGGTTATGATGGAACAGTAGGTGAACTTTGAGACCTTGTAATCAAACTATCAGCGGCATAATGTTACCAGCTAACACCTTGTTAATTCCATCTTCTCTTGATTCATAGGAAAAAAGCTTTAAAATTCCATTTTAAGGAGATTTGAAAAAGTTTGGATGCTATGTCTCTTTCTTTCAGTGTCTGCTGTTTACTACTTTTTGCATCACATGTCTGTCTCTTAATTTGGTTTGATTATGCTGAGATACTGTCACAATTGTAAAATGACCTATGGTGCTGATTTTGGCTGCGAAAGTTTAACTTGATCTAGGCAGCCAGTTCGAGTTCAACCTTACTAGAGTATTGTAAAGTTAATCTAATGACAAGAAAGAATGGATTGTGTATTCTTTTCTCTAATTTGATGATCTTTCAAGATTCATGGTAGGACAGAGTTGGTAACATCAACCAAGCGTCCAGTTCCATTGACTTGGCATTTCTCCACAAAGACAGCTTTATTACCTCTTCTTGATGACAAAGGAACAAGCATGAATAGGTAGGATTTCCCCCCTTAACTCTTTCATTGATCTTCTCGTTTATGTTTATCAGTGACAACAACAACAACAACATACTGAGTATGTTTATCAGTTACAATGTGTAGCATAATTTTTTGTTTCCGGAACTTATATCACTCATTGACTTGATTTCCTTTATAACATTGGGATAACTTGTAGCATGTATTGCTTTACTTGTTATAACATTTTTTCAAAGGTCATAATATGTGCATGATTGAAAATCATTATCTTGGTAAACTGCTGATTCCCAGGTATTAGTTCATTCAGTTTAAGATGTTGAGCTCCTGTTCTCTCTTTCACGGCATATAATTAAATTAATTATATGTTTTTTGTAGCATGCAACATTCTGAAGTTCAAAAGATTTTTTTTGAGAATGGGAACATTCATTCTGAAGTTCAAAAGATTGTATCTACAAAATTTTCAAAGTGCTATATTTCAGCTACATATGGTGGATTGGCAGAGAAAAATATCTGTGGTGGCATGGGGAAACAGAAATCATAGTGGCGTGAAATGTTTTCTGTAGTATTTGGAGGACAAGAATGAAGTACTTACCAAAGAAAATCTGAAGTTCTCATTTCTAATTACCTTGGTCCGAATGTGCGTCTGATTGTGCAGGAAGCTGTCACTCAACAACTTACAGTATGATGAATCCAGAAGTGAACTATACAGGGAAGAAGGATCTAAAAGAAGAAAATCAAGAAGGCGTGAAAATGATGTTCGTCCCCTTTCAAAGAATGATATTAGTAATATTCGCCGCTCACAGGTATGCATAGAATCTTATTCTGTATGAACTTTGTTTTACAATGTTATCACCTTTTTGTTTTTTAGATAATTTGTTGCAGCATTATCATTTTTACAGAACTTATCAAAAAAATTGTCATTTTCATAGAGAACTGTGAATTTAACTTATATCCTTAAATTTTCCTGACAAGTAACTTAAAGATCTGACTATCTTGACAAAATTTAGTTACAAATTTCGTATCCTCAGGTACCTCTAATTATAGACACACTGTGGCATCTAAAGGCAAAGGATATGCTTCCAGCAGTTTGGTTCATCTTTAGCAGGAAAGGATGTGATGCAGCTGTCCAATATCTTGAAGACTGCAGGTTACTGGATGAGTGTGAAACGAGTGAAGTTGAACTGGCACTCAAGAGGTTCCGTATTCAATACCCTGACGCTGTGCGTGTATCTGCAGTGAAAGGCCTCCGCCGAGGAGTGGCTTCACATCATGCTGGCTGTCTCCCCCTTTGGAAATCATTCATTGAAGAGTTATTTCAGCGAGGTCTAGTAAAGGTTGTTTTTGCTACTGAAACACTTGCTGCTGGCATCAATATGCCTGCTAGAACAGCTGTCATTTCATCTCTCAGCAAAAGGGGCGATAGTGGACGAATCCAGCTAAACTCAAATGAGTTATTCCAAATGGCTGGTCGTGCTGGTCGTAGAGGTATTGATGAAAAGGGTCACGTGGCTTTTGTTCAGACTCCTTATGAAGGGCCTGAGGAGTGCTGCAAAGTTCTTTTCTCTGGGCTTCAACCTCTTGTTTCACAATTTACCGCCTCGTATGGAATGGTGCTTAATCTCGTAGCGGTACGTACTTCAACCTGAGCCTCCTCGACTCATTTTATTTTTGATTTCATGATGTTATTTCTTCTTATCCTCCAGGGGGCCAAAGTTACCCGGAGATCAACTGAGTTAGATGAGATAAAAGTCACACGAGCAGGGCGAACTTTGGAAGAATCAAGGAAGTTAATTGAGCAGAGTTTTGGTAATTATGTGGGAAGCAATGTCATGCTTGCCGCAAAAGAGGAGCTTGCTAGAATAGAAAAGGAAATAGAGGCACTTACTTCAGAAATCGGTGAGGAAGCGATTGATAGAAAGAGCAAGAAGCACTTAACGCCGTCAGAATATCAGGAGATTGCTGAACTCCAGGAAGAATTAAGAGTAATTTCATTCTGTTGCTCTTGATCTTCTATTGCCTCAAACTAGACAGTTTGTTTCCCGGCGAAGGAACATTCTTTTTCGTATTGCTTATCAGAAAATAGGGTTTACTTTCTGACCTGAAAAACCTGTAGAGAGCCAATTCATATGGTGAAACTACCTCTACCTGATTGTCCAGTATAATAAACTATTAGCATTCTTTTTTGAAAAAATATTCTTCAAGGTTCTTTGTCTAAAAGTAGGGGTTAGGTCTGCGTACACCCCACCCTCCTCAGACCCCACTCGTGGGATCACACTAGGTATGTTGTTGTTGTTGTTCTTTGTCTAAAGGATGGCTTTCTAGTTACTCTGGCCTATATATTTCAGTTTCTGGAAGCACGATAATTGAAAAAAACTCTTATTTCATTGAGTGTCTTTTCTAGTTGGCATCCTGTTGAAAAGTAATTTACTTTTCAGCATGTCCAATGCTGTTTCCAACCATTACTTCCAGCTATAGTAATTTTAGAAGCATTATGAGAACATTCTTTTGGTGGTCATTGTCCCTAACTTTTCCAGGACGGAAAGCGTCTTCGAACTGAATTGCGAAGAAAAATGGAGCTGGAAAAAGTGATCTCGTTGAAACCTTTGTTAAAGGAGCTAGAAGATGGACACCTTCCATTCATGTCTTTGCAGTACACCGACAGTGACGGGGTACAACATTTAGTTGCTGCAGTTTATTTGGGGAAGGTTGATACTTTGAATACTGAAAAGCTTAAAAGTATGGTAAGCATGTCATGTGACCCTTTTTTTTTTTTTTGCTTAATAACAGTATGGAAGCCTTTGTGTCATCAACAGGACATTGCTTGATGCTTACTTCTAGTTGCAGTGGGACTCAGTTGATACAATTAGCTTGTGTCTTCGACATTTGATCTACAAACATCTTGTTGCATACAGTAGAAAGCTCTGTTATAGGTGCTTTGTCCAATTGCGACAAGTAGAAAGCTTTGTTTTAGACCCTAATGCAGCTCTTGCTCTTTGTTGTTAAAGTTAATAGGTGACATGTTTGATATATTGTATAATTTCTTGCAGTTTGCCATGTTTGTAAAGCTTTTAATTGTTATGCTATGTTCTCCTATTCTGACTTGAGTGCGGCGGGATCATGTTGCCATCATAGTATCACTAATCTTAAATCTTTATTCTTATTCTAAGATCAATCGGTCAATCAATCAATCAATCAATCAATCAACTATGCCTCGATCCCAAACTAGTTGAAGTTTATCTTAGACTCTATGGAGCTAAATATCTTGTTGAAAGAGTCTCTCTCTTTCTCTCCTTCGTATCTTCTAAGTCGTTTGGTTTATGTCTTATGCATTCTCCTTTAAATTGAGTGATAAATGGTCATTATTATAGTGTTTTTTTTTAGGATAGGAATAGGAATAGGATTGGATGTAGTTTATGTGGAAAAGGAATATAATGTCGTGTCTATTAAGATACTCTCATGAGATATTGTTACAAAATTTGTGAAGTCAGTGATCAGCTTGTTGATATTTTCACCAAGTCCCTCATTGGTCCTCGTATTAGTTACATCTGTAACAAGCTTCGGTACATACGACTTGTATGCATCAGCTTGAGGGGGGTTTTAGAATAGGAGTGGGATTATATATAGTGTCGTACTACCGCCTACATGGAAAAGGATTGTAATGTAGTGTATATAAATATCAGTGTAATAATGTAAAATACACAATTCAATAGTATTTTTCTCCTTTATTTCTCACACATTTCATATAATATTTTTATGGTTGGACTGCTATGCAAATTTATAGTCCTCTTAGAGCTGTTTGAGATTATAATACTGCAGTTTCCTATTAAAGTAAAAGTTCTCTTGTTGGTTACCTACGTACAGTAGTAGGAATGTGTAATCCTTCTTTTCTCCAGGTGCGGGACAATGATTCCTTTGCATTAAAGGCAGCAGTGGAAGATTTTGAACTTGGTGATTTTAGAGGTGTTATGCCGTCTTATCATGTGGCTCTTGGTTCAGATAACTCTTGGTATCTTTTCACAGAGAAGTGGATTAGAACGGTTTACAGAACAGGCTTTCCAAATACTGCCTTAACTCTTGCGGATGCTTTGCCTCGTGAAATTATGGCTGAGCTTCTTGATAAGACAGAGATGCAGTGGCAGAAGTTAGCTGTGTCTGAATTTGGAGGTCTATGGTGTATGGAAGGTTCTTTGGAGACATGGTCTTGGAGTTTAAACGTGCCAGTCTTGAGTAGTCTATCTGAAGATGATGAGGTACCCTGTCTATCAACTCCATTTTCGGGTGTGTGATTGTTTTTCTTATGTTGGATGGTTCTTATCTAATAGGGGCATGTCCTCCTCAAGTTGATAATTATTAGCATCTGCTTTTTCATGTCTTGTTTATTTCGGGTCCGGGGACTGGGAAGGAGGGACAGTGGAGAAAAATCAAAGAGTCAAATATGCGATCTTCCATTTAACATAATCGTTTATTAAAATGTAAAATATTTCTTTTTCTTGGCCAATAGTATCCTTATCTGGGGTCAAAAGGACCTTATATACTGAGATGTATTTAGGTAGATGGAACATTCTTTCCTGTGTTCAGGATTGCTCACTATAAAGAGTGAGCAAGAATAATACTCTTTTGCTTTAGCAGTGGTATTGCAGATCTTAGTGTTCTCTATTTCTAGATTTCATCCTCATGTAGTACTCTGGTTAGAGTTGCAACTATTTATACACGTTGGGTTGTCTTTACGTCCAATTAGTTTTTCTTGGTGAAATGCCATTGGATGTAAGGACAGCCTGTGGTTCTTCTTTTGGCTGAACTTTTAAATGTAGGACTTAAGACCCCTGATTATATTGTTCTTTGTGTTACTCTCATCATTGTTTTTTGTGATGAAGTAAAGAAATGTTATAAATGGCATCAAGGAGATGCAGGTTAGAAATTACAAAAGTAGTGAACTTGTAAGCTCATTTACAAGTTTCCTAAGCAGTGACTAAAGATCTTACAAAGTCCAAAGATTGACATGAGAGTCAACAGGGAGTAAGCTATCCCAGCTACATAAAGATAAAAGACTGTTGACCTTAAGCTGTGGGATTGGAGTTTATATTCCATCAAAGCACCTTTTGGTTCTCTCCTTCCACACGCACCAAAACAAGTTGGGATTATTCTGCAAACTTGCCTGATGGATTTATCAACTTTCCAAGAGTTCCAGTTAATGTAGGCATCCTTTAAACTAACAGGCATGACCCAACTGAGACCAAAATAGCAAAAATAAAGTTCCAGAAATCAGCAGCAACTGGACAATGAAGGAATAGATGTTAGTCTCACAAGCTTGCTGCCTCATGAAGCATCTATTGATGGATATAGTGGTGGACCAGTGTGATCGCACTGCATGTTTAGCAGAAACCACTTCTTTTCAGAGAGCATCATCTTCAATATTGACGTATATAGTCATTTCATGAGCAGGGACTTGTTATGGCCTGCAAGGTTCCCCTGATACCTAAGCGTCCAAGGTATTTGGGAAGAGTGAGTCTAGGCCATTTGACTAGATGGAATTTGTGAGTTTTGTGTTTCCTTCCCATAGAAAGTCTTTCCTTAACTTATCAATTTGTAACAACATCTTGCTTGGGATAGGGAGGAGGGACAAAAAATGTGGGTAGGCTGTTAAGGACACTGTCTATGATTCCACCCCATACATCAGCGGATTTATGGGACCAAGAGGCAGACCTAGATATGTTGTAGGAAGAGAACCGGTGGAACAACATAGTATGCCAACCAAGGATTCTAGGTTATGAATATGGACTTCATTAACATTTAACAGGATAGATGATGCTCTTTTGCATGTTAATATGCAACCCTGATAAGATTTCAAACATATGAAATCTGAGGTTTAGGTGCAATACCTGGCATTCCTTTGCTTCACAAAAGATGAGTGTGTCATCTATACAACTAATGGCAGATGGTTAGTGGTTACAATACTGCCTGGAGCTTTCCCTACATCCAAACCTTTTATCCAGTGAAGGTTTTTGGCTTTAGTGGGCATTCTGCTTAAACCTTCCATTGCTAGGATGAAAAGAAAGGGGGAGAGAGGGTCCCCTTGGTTAATTCCTTTCTGAGGGGGGAAAAAACCAACTGGGCTGGAGTTGATCAGAACAGAGTATTTCACAGTAGAGATACAGAAAATTATCCACTTAATCCACTTCTCACCAAACCCGATTTGCCTTAGGATTAAGATAACATAATGCCAATTGAGTTGGTCAGAAACTTTCTCAATATCTAGTTTGCAAAGAATACCAGATTTACTCTATTTACTCTCATCATTATTTATTTTACAAGTTCCAGAGGTAGGAACTAAAGACACTAACGTAGACTTGCTGGTCCTGAAGATCAGCTGCCATGGATGATTATGTGACATATAACCACCGCCGCAAACATCATCCGGTGATAACCCTCGACATCGTTACTTAAAACTGTAGATTTATGCTTAATGTGTAAATGATGATGATCCATACTAGACATATGGACTTGTTGTAAGATGAACAAGGCATGTTTAGTTTCTGTCCTTTTTTTTTTTGATTCTGTATATGGACTTTCAGCACACTGTTTGTCCTGTTATATATACAAAAGTTACCATTCTCCCAAAAAAAATGCTTAAAGTGTGAAACTTCTGTATTGGCATATAACCTAGTAATGACAAATTTTGATTATGTCAGCAGGTCCTCAGAATCACTTAGCTGTCTCTCTCTTGCACACAGCTACTTACAAAAATGCTTAAAGTGTGAAACTTCTGTATTGGCATATAACCTAGTAATGACAAATTTTGATTATGTCAGCAGGTCCTCAGAATCACTTAGCTGTCTCTCTCTTGCACACAGCTACTTACAAAAGCATAGCATTAACATGTCATGAAAAAACTAGCATCACATGATAGATGATTTGCTTTCTTTTTGGGTCTTAAACCATGTGAAACATCTAAGTATTGAACTTGTACACTTCAAAAAACTTTTGCTGATGTATTATCAGGTCTTGCAATTATCTCAAGCATACAATGATGCAGTAAAATGCTACAAGAACCTAAGGAATAAGGTCTCTCGTGTGAATAAAAGGATAACTTATACAAAGGGCTATAAAGAGTATAAGAAGATAATGGATTCAGCTAAGTTCAGTGTGGAAAAGATTCAGCGGTTGAAGGTTAGGTCGAAGCGTTTGATTGGTCGTATAGAGCAGATTGAGCCAACTGGTTGGAAGGAATTTCTGCAGGTATATTACTGCTTATATTCTTGTTATATGCCATTGATTATACTTCACGTAGTTGTGCAACTTTTCATCCTTAGCCCATTATGTCTGCTACAGCATCCTCATAGTGGTCATGATTGAATGTTCATTCTCTTCCTATTGTGTAAAATCTGTTTTATCCTCAAGTGTGCATACTATTCTCCCATGTACTTAAACACCATGCTTTAAGACCATTGACCCAAATAGAAAGAGAAGAATTAATTATGATATTATTCTTAAGTACTTATTCTTGTTGGTCTCCTCCATTTTCTGGGGATTTGCTTGGAGATTTAAGTTTGTTATTGGAAAAAGAATGAATTAGTTTAGTTCAGTGAATTGTGTATCTCTGTTGTCATCGGAGGAATCGTTTGGGAAGCAGCATTCTCTTTCGCAAACCTCCACTCTAAAATTATATGACACTTCCCACCCATTTTGGGACTTCCAAAAGGTTGACGCCAATCAATTTCTGTACAATTTTCATAATTTCAAGAATTTAGATTCATTAAAGTAATCCCTACTTTAAACTTTTGATGTGATGATTTCTCTATCAAACTAAATTTCATTTTTCTTCCACTATCATGACTATGCTATATAAAGTCAAATTAAGATCTTAAACTCCATATCTAGTCAATAGCTTCATATAAAATGAAATGGAGGGAGTACATTATAAAGGGAAGGATTGAGAGAGCATTTTTATGATGTTGCCTTGCTGGATAACTAAATTAATTCTTTGCTGATATTTTTTACGAAATAGAATGTACTCTGGAAACTGCATTAAGCATCCATGACTCATTGTTGTTTTACTTGGTCTGGTGACTTTCTTGAGGCAGTTTTCCTGTTGATATTGAAACCCTTCGTTAGGTTGTTTCTTTTACCAAAAAGCAGAGAAATTACTCATCACTCAATGTATGGCAGGTCAGCAATGTTATACATGAAAGTAGAGCATTGGATATCAATACACACGTCATTTTTCCCCTAGGTGAAACTGCAGCTGCAATTCGAGGAGAAAATGAACTTTGGCTTGCAATGGTTCTTCGAAATAAATTGTTGCTGGACTTAAAACCTGCACAGCTTGCTGCAGTCTGTGGTAGTCTAGTTTCTGAAGGCATTAGACTTCGGCCCTGGAAAAATAACAGGTAGAATCTTTGTCCTCAAGGTACAGAATTCTATCAGTCTGATTTCAACTCCATATTTTCTGGGATCGCCTTTATGTTTTCGTTTGACTGGGTAGGTTTATCTAGCTCTTGCATACACCTTTCCATACGAATTTCCTCCACCTTGTAAATAAAAGACTCTTCCTTATTAACAAAATGCCGACTAATGCTGTCTTTTGTCTTGGCATATCCCTTCCCTCCTGTGCTTCCTCTTATATTTTGGGTAGAGAGATCCACGATAAGTTGCCTTTGTCTTGCCCTTTGCGAAGGCAGTAAGCAGGATAGTCACATATTAGAGTTAAAAAGAAAAAGATGGTTTATACACAAAAAGAAGAGAGTGCAGAGGTTTGGCAAAGTTGGTTTCCAGACTAAGAACCTAAACTTGCCTATGATCTTAATGGGGCCTGGTTCAGCATAGGCTTCAATAACCCCATATCAACTTGTACAGACTGTAGGTCCTAGTTGATCTGTTCATATCCCCATGAGTCTGTGGTTTCATTAAGCATTTCTTACGACATCTGTCGCTGTCTTGAAAGATTATATTAAGTAGGAGTTTGAATATCCAGCTGAAATCTAGTGTGGAAAATTTTCACGGAGTAAAATATCCATATTTTGATTTCCTTGGAGACCATTTTCTGAGATCTGATTTAACGTTTTATGCAATATAATCTAATTAGATAGTAGAAATGGTTGGCAAAAAACAGTACCCTTAGAGCTATCTTACAGAAGGGACAATATTTCACTTTTACTACACTCGAATTACACTTGCTTCTCTCTGTTGTGTAACTTGTGTTCTGGTGATTCCAGAATTTTTGTTGGATAACGATGTAACCATATTTTAGATTCCATGTTGTTTTACTTGTGCTTGACCTAAAGAGTATGCTGCAGTTTGGAGATTAGTTGCTCTATTTGACAGCTGGATAGTTGTGTTGTGGTAGACTGGTAGGTACTACCTAATGGAGAAATATTTGGGTTTTTGAAATAAAGAGGTTCTCATCTGTTGTACTATTTAAAAATTTGGGTGCAATTCGTCTGAGACAACTGCTTGCAGCTTCATTTAATCCAGAATTTAATGCTGAGTTCTTGCCAGAGCTTTATACTCCTTTGGTCCACTAGGTATTTTAAAATAGAACTGCAGAAATCAAAGCAATTGTTTCGTGAACTTCCAGTATCAGTTCATCATAGTTAAGTTGGCTTCTACATGATTGCCAAAGTTTTATAAACCTCTGTGCTGAAAAGGAAAACTCTGATTAACTCTTTTGTCTGCAGTTTCGTTTATGAACCCTCTACCACTGTCTTGAATATCATAGACTTATTGGAAGAACAAAAAAGCTCACTTCTAGAGCTTCAGGAGAAGCATGGAGTAAATGTGAGTTTTCAACATGGATTGGAGCCTGCTTTATGATATGTTCCAAGTTGGCTTTGCACTTCGTTAATGTGAAACAAACTTGCTACATCACAGATTCCTTGCTGCTTGGATAGCCAATTCACTGGCATGGTTGAAGCCTGGGCTTCTGGTCTTACTTGGAAAGAGATTATGATGGATTGTGCAATGGATGAAGGAGATTTGGCTCGCCTTCTACGGAGAACGATTGATTTGTTAGCTCAGGTATGCATGTTTTAGAGACTAGTCATCTCTTGCTTGCTCTATTTAAGGAAACCATGTTGCACTAGTGCTTGCATTTTCTTGAGCGGCCATTTGCAGTTCTCTCAAGTTTGAGAACTGAGTATTACAAAGTTTAATGGGCACACATCTAGGCACCAATATATATAATTAACTACTGATTTTCTTTCTTCTTTCATTTCTTCTTTTTAGTTTTTTTCCTGTTTCATTTTGCTACTCTGCATGATTGCAGGTTCCCAAATTGCCTGATATAGATCCACGGCTGCAAATCAATGCCAAGAGTGCCGCTAGCGTAATGGACCGCCCACCAATAAGTGAATTAACTGGATGATATTCAAACAACAATTCAGCATCTATATAAGGAGTCGAACTCAAGGCGGGTAAATTTATAGCCACTGTTCCTCAAGAGAAGAACTTGATCAATTTAGTTTCTGTCAACGAGGTTTCAAACTATTGAATTTCTCATTTATCACCAGCATCATATTGATTGATGGTTCATCCATGATCTTCATGGTTCAGACAGTTTAAAGTTCTCAAATCAGCTTGGAGGATTTGTCCCTTTTTACATTTTCTGGGAGTAACAACACAGACCACACAGAATGTTATATGACTCGCTTTTACGAATGTGATTGTATATTACATAACAAGACGCAATTTGTTATTTGTAGATCAACCAGGATTTTAGCCAAAATGTATCATTCCGTTCAGAAACCAATCCTCTTTGTTTTTGTAGTTACAAGTTCCAGTCAGGTTACCGAGGATATGACCTTAGACAAGAGGGTGTGGAGGATGCGTATTAGGGTAAAAAGTTAGTCGGGTAGGAGCGTTGTCTTGCTTGTCGAGGGTTTAGACTTGTTAATGTTTGTTGTAGTACTAGCCGTAGTATTGTAGTTCTTGCTTATTTTGTTGTTATTATTTCTCTCTTGTATTTGCACTGTTTCCTTGTTAATTGCTAATATTTTCTTCACTATTTCCTTCTTCTTTGTACCTAGACTTGGTGCACTTGATCCAAGGGTCTTTCGAAACAACCTCTCTACCTCCACTAGGTAGTGGTAAGGTTTGTGTACACTCAACCCTCCCCAGACCTTACTTGTGGGATTTCACTGGGTATATTATTGTCGTAAGTTTCAGCCAATTTCACTGGGTATATTATTGTCGTAAGTTTCAGCCAATCTTTCCCTGTCAAATTTTATTGCAAATAATTAAATTTACACTTTTTTATCATTTGGTTTTTCTTTGATATTGTTCGGTAATAACAAACAAACTTTTTTGTTGCGTAAGTTTACATGTTTGTATCATAATATCATGAAACATATACTCGCTATCAATTTTTTCTTTTTAGAAAGGAAAACAAGTCCTAGGTGCTTAATGAAGATTGATCTTAGAAAGGCTTATGACATGGTTCAATGGGATTTTGTTAAGGAAATGTTGGAAGGATGTAAGTTTCCTACTAAGTTTATTCAATTGGTGGTGTGTGTGACCACTACAAGTTTCTCAATCAAGATCAATGGGGAAGGATGTGGATATTTTGAAGGGAAAAGAGGCTTAAGGCAAGGGGATCCACTTTTCCCTTGTTATTTGTGTTGGTTATGGAGTACTCCAGAATCATGTGTAGAATGAGCAAATTGCCAGACTATAAATATCATCCCATGTGTAAAGGTCAACAACTTAGTCATCTTACCTTTTCAAGTGATCTTATGATCTTCTGCAAGGGATCAGAACAGGTAGTGAGGAGGATCATGGAAGCACTTCATCACTTTTCAGCCACTACAGGTTTGTCTTCAAATAATGATAAGTCAAGTATATTTGTAGCAGGGGTGACTGATGCTGTGAAGGAGAATTTGTTAGAAATTATTGATTTTGCTCTAGGTTGTCTACCTATTAGATACCCTGGGCTTCCACTTTCTCACAAGAAATGGAACAAAATTGACTGCCACCAGTTATACATTAGGATCACTGAAAAACTAAGGGATACATCTGCTAGACATCTTTCTTATGCAGGAAGGCTATAGGTTGTGAGTTCTGTGGTGTTTTCTTTGCCAAACTTCTGGAGCTCAGTGTTTTTACTTCCTCAGAGTGTCTTCAAACTGGTGGGGGAAAAAATGTAGAGAATTTCTGTTGGGAGGCTCAGCGGACAAGAAGAAAATTTCCTTGGTTGCATGGTCTAATGTATGTTGGCTTAAGGCTAAAGGACTGAATATCAAGAGCTGCAGACTTTGGAATGTTGCAGCAGTAGGCAAACTGATCTGGTGGATCCAACAGAACCCAGAACAACTATGGGTAAAATGGATTCATAGCATTTATATGAAGGGAGAGGAGGACTTTTGGTCATATACACCTACACCTAAGTGTAGTTGGTACTGGAAACAACTACACAAGAAGAAACTTGGCATGATGTGATACTAGCATGGATCGCATGGTTGACACGTAGAATATTCGTGAAAAGGAAAGCTTAAGAGTCCATGGGAGTGATGTGGAAAAAGAAAAGAGGTCATTTGTACAAGTGGTTAGATTTTAAATTCAAGAATTCACAACAAGAGTCACCAAACAAGGCCCTTGTCTCTCATTAAGGACATATTTGTAAAAGCTAGTTGTCTTTTGTTTTCTTTAGTATAAATAGGATAATTCCTCATTTTGCATGGAGTTTTGATGAATATTGAATATTGAGCTTTGAAGCTTGTAGTTTCTAGGTGAATTCTAGCATTAGTGTAGTTCATAGTGAGTAGTTTAGTGAGTAATTTTAGTAGTGTGGATCTTGAAATTGTTGGTGAACTTCTTGATTTGGTTAATCGAAGGTTACTCATTTGTAGTTTCTTGGTTTTCCTTTGATTTTCTCAAATTAGGGTTTATGTTTGAATTTTTGAGTTCAATTGGGAGGTGAGGATATCAAGTCCCTTGTTGCCCATAAATTCAAGAGTTTGAATATTAATCCACATATCCTTCTTTTGTTTTTCTTTCCTTCTTGTTCTTTCCTCTTTGATTCTTATCATTTTGGTATCAAGAGCCTAGGTTAAGGTTTGTTTTCACAAATCTTAATCTTGGGATTTTGATTTCTTCAAAAATTCAAAAATCCAAAAACAAATCGGAAATTTTTTTGTTTTGATTTTTTGTTTTTGATACTAGATCTTGATTCTCTAGTGTAGATCTCGAATTTCGTGCGATTTGGAGGTGTAGAATTGAAGATACCATTAAAGAGTTTTTGAGCTTTTAAACTTTGTCCATTTTGAAAAGTGAATTTATTTTTGGCTTGATTTCGAAGGCTAAAAATTAGTGGGATTTGTTCGTGGTGTGAAAAGAAACACGTTGGTGAAAATTTCATTGAATTTGGTGCAAGAACGAAGAAGGTATGAAGATGTGAAGATTGAGGATTTTGTTGGTGTTCTTGAGCTTCTTCATCTTATTCTTGGAGAAGAAGCTAGAAAAAGTACACTTTGATCCAAAATCTTCAAGTCAAAATTGGTCAAAGTGTTTGTAGGTGCACTTGTGAAAAAAAAATATTTTAAAAAAATTAATAAAAAATTGTTACGTCAGCAGGCGCTTGTTGGACAGTTTCAGAGATCTGAGATTGCAGGTTTTCAACACTTAGTTTTTTTTTTGGACCTAAATTTGTTTCTAAGTGTCCAAACTCCGTGATTCTTTTTCCTACGCTTTCTTCTTTCGTTTTCTCAACTATTTAACAAGTAATTAACATCTTTAATCACTGTTAACATTAAATCCTCTCTTTGATTCATCAAATTAAGCAACACAAGTAATTTTTCTACTTTTGTTACTTAGTTTTTTTTGAGTATGTTTTCTTTCGTGCTTCTTTTATTCAACTTTTCTCATCTTAATTCATTGATAAACTTCTTGATTCAAGTCCTTTTACCTTCAATCGAGTCGTCCTTCTTTCAAGAGTCATAAGAATCTACTCTACCACAAAGGATATGTGATCTTGAATTGATCAAGCAAAGCTAGTTCACTACCAATTTTGAGATGACGCTTTAGGAGGTGAGTTGAGAGTTTACATACGAGTGATGTGAGTCTTTTACCACTAATATTATTTGTTGAGTTTTGTAGGTACAATGTCTAATCATTTTACTTATAACCATGGAGGAAGGGCTCGGTGAACAACATGGTGACAAATTTCAATGTGCCAAGGAGAGTGACCAATGTGAATGAAAGTGTGGTTGAAACAAATGAGAGGTTTGGAGGTATGGAGGAAAGGGTGAGAATGATGGATAGTATGGTTGAAAGGAGGTTCCCTATGACAAGTCGAAGTGAAAAAACAAGAAGGACCCCGGGTTAAGAATTCAACCTAAACTACCCCCAGCCAAATTGGAACTAAACTTACCCTCAAGCTACATTCCGAATGAACCCGAGCTATATTAGGCAAGTCACCCCACATCCAAATTTCCAACCATATCATCCACCATAAAGGAGTCCTTCTTTTGTGGAGACCCAAGTTAGAAGCCAAGCACCTCCACGAAATGTATCACATCCGTCCTTGCATGTACCCTATGTTCCAATCCAACAACACTACCCACAAGTACCCTATCAAGATATCTATTATCAAAACCCTCTTTATGATGAAATATGTGAAAAGGTTAACCCGAATAAATGATGGGAAGGAAATGAAGGCTTTAGTACGAACCAAGGCATGAGATACCAAGGGAAATGGGATAGTGATGATAGATATAGGGATGAAGGATGAGGTGTGAAGACCAAGTGATCGATATGGTGGTCAAGGCGTTCCAAATCAAGGGACATGGTGAGTCTTCCAATGTTCCAAGATGGTAGTCAAGCTATTCAAGCTAACTACAACACAAAAGGGGAAGATCAAGCCTATGGAGGTGTCACGACCCAGAATTTAGACCGTGATGACACCTATCTAACCCTCCATGATAGGTAAGCCAAGAACCCAATCCCAAACATAATATCCCAAATGTATAGAAGCGGAAGAAATAAGAGCAAAATAAAACCCAAATAATCTCCCAAAGCAGATTAATAAAGTAATGTAGTCGAAATATAGATAAAGATCTGCTGTCACAATACAATCCTCTAAATACAGAAATCAAAGAAAAGTCTGAGTATCTAAAAAAAAAATGCATAAAGATAAGGGTGGAGGAGATTTTAATAGTCTCTGAAATCAATAGCAGCTACCTCGAATCTCCAAAGATGCAAACACAGAAGAAATCACAAGAATCAATGCCCAGAGGTTGTCTAATCGGTACCTGTACGTAAGGTGCAGAAAAAGCAAGGGTGAGTACGGAACCACGTGTACTCAGCAAGCAACGTAAACTGACCCTAATTTAAAGTGGTGATGAGTGACACCACGTCAAACCTCTAAAACAACCATACAACCTGCACTCGAAAAGCCACCGAATCCAACATAATAATCAAGTCTAACAGTCATAAGGATAATATAACACAGTCCAAGAAATCCTTAATACAATGAAATCAAGTAACAGACATTCAAGTAATCATTAACTAGTAAAAAATCAACGATTACACCTTACTCAATCTGAACAAGAAAAGGATGGATGCAATGCAATGCATATGTTGTGTACACACCTACCGAGCAATGGCTTCAAAGTCAGGACCCATAGGGGACTCACAAGGTCCATGTACTATGAGGGCGTGCACTCCGATCCCAATAAATATATTGTGAAGGCGTGCACTCCGACCCCAATAATAGATAATAATGTGCAGGCGTGCACTCCGACCCCATATGAAATGCAATGCATGACGTGCAGGCGTGCAACTCCGATCCCAAATCAACAAAAAAATTAAGCAAAATATTTCATGTCTTATGCTAGATAGATATCAATTCCAAAATCAACTCAACTTATCAAGTAGGAGTATTCTCATTAGCTAGCATTTTCAACAATTTATTTACAATAGCAAATCTACCCAATCATGCTAGCAAATAGGGAAACGGTTAAAAACAGGGAATAAACTGATTTTACCCCCTCAAATAACACCGGTACCCACATAAATGTTTGTCGCTTCATCTATGCGGGACCTCCATTCCCCATTACTCCCATTACACATAACTAATACATAAGCACTTCGAAAAAGAGTCTAAGAAAGTCTCAACTTGCCTCAAGTCGAAGCCCAAGCGTCAATGCTCTTTCGTAAAGCTTCCGAATGATCAAAATCTATTCAAACATGAAATCTAGAAAGCCTGAGACTAATGACACAGACGGACGAACCTAATACTAAACATAAAGACAGTCTTCCAAATATAACTATTTATAGGCATCACTAACTTTCAATCCGATGTCATTATTGCTTAATGATTTCAACCATTACAAGATTCATCCTATGACCTAATTATAAAAGCCCCAAAATGAAAATTCAATTCAAATTCTAAAGACTTAATCGACACAGTAGCAGCAAGGTACAAATTCAAGGCAACTCCTATTCTATCATCATGGTATAATTAATACTTATCATTATCCTAATAAAAATGAGTATATGTAATCATTACCAAAAGACAAGAATTGTCCCATTTTAATTTATACCTAATTCTAAAACCACCAAAAAGATACCCATCCCACAATCGGCCACTGTCTCACATACTTACCCTCAATGCCTCACATTCTCATAAGCTAAAACACTAGAAGAAATAATCTATTCCAATCCCAGCCAATCACCATTAGCATCGTTAGGTTATAATGAACTCGTTGTTCAATCTACCAAAGACTAATACACCAGAATAGATTAACACCCTTGAAACTCAACAATATAAAGACGGAATATTATATACGCTCAAAGTTGGTTCACAATTCACATCTAATAATTGTATATGAAACAGATACCAACAAAACCATGACAATTGAGGTTAAGGGGTATATATCCTAGAAATCATGAGTTACAGAACACTAAGAGTATATCCTAGTAGTAAGGAAATTGCAAAAAATTGGAGTTCTCACCTGAATTCTAGTTATCGTTCACGCCACACAACTCAAGCTCCCCTCCGTTAAACATCTATATTGTTTTTTGCTATGGTTCAAAGGGTGAAACATATTAATTGCTATTCACCTTGAACGTGAGATAATGAGAAGGAAAAAGTGGTGGTTTTTGACCCATTAACCACTAATTAAACTTATTATCTAAAATACCCAAAAATTTAAATAAATTTTCAAAATTTGTTCGAAACCTCATAGAAATAAATCAAGTATGTAAATTGACTAAAAAGCACATTCTGAGCCTATTGAAAATATTAAAAAACCAATTTGAGGTCCTCTTGACCGAAAGTAGTTGTATTCAAACTTAACTATTCTAAAACTCAAGAATTCAGCCAATGACTTAAATCGCTCTGGAACACCTCGAAGTCTGTACTATCTACTCCCAAAAGTCATAAATCACATCTAAAAACTACGACGAGGATCAAAATAAGAAAAATTCACAAAACGATTTGGAGGGTCATTACAGGAGGTAAGCATGATGTACCTCAATCTTCTTCTCCTTCTATCATTCGATGTTATAAATGTCATGGTAAAGGAAATATTGCTACAGAGTGTCCATAAAATAGGTCAAATGTGATCTTGTGTGATGTGCTAAAAATGTGATAGAGTATGAGGTTGGGAATGATTGTGATGAACCTAAGGTTAGGCATGATGATGAGACTTTGAATATAAATGATGAGAAATTGGAGAAGGATTTGAACCTTTTTTGTGATCTAAATCGAATCATGAGGGATCGTTCTAAAGAGAAACTTGATCAAAGTGTGAACTATTCCATGCAAAGTTCAAGATGATGGATAGGGTATGTTCCTTGGTCATTGATGGTAGGAGTAGTACTAATGTGGTGAGTTGCACTATGATTGATAGAATGAAGCTTCCTACACAAAGACACCTCAAGCCATACAAACTTCGATGGCTCATTGAAAATGATGAAGTAGAGGTAACCAAACAAGTGGTCATGAATTTTAGCGTTGACAAATGTTAAGATGAGGTGTTATGTGATGTTTTGCCCATGCAATCTTGTCATATGTTGTTTGGTAGACCTTGGCTAGCCGATAGGGATGTCTGATATCAAGTGGAGTCAATAAATACTCATTAGTATTTAGAGAACAAAAACATCTTGTTCCATTAACACCCTATCAAGTAAGTGAGGACTACAAGATAATGAGAGAGCTTCGAGAAGAACTTAAGAGATAAGAACTTGCCAAGGAGGAGAAAGAATTGGCTCAAGAAGGAGAGCTACCTACCAAGGAACCTCCTACAAAGAAGCGGGTAGACTATCCTTGTGAAGCATGTGTACAAGACAAAAAAACAATCTCCAACCCTTGTTCCCAAGGTATGTATCTACTCCCACCTATTCCTAGTGATCCTTGCAGACATGATGATATTTTTCTTATGGTAAGTAGAATCTTGAAAATGAGTGATCCCTTACCATACCATGAGAAGATTGAAGTCTCCAAGATTTTTTCATGGTTTATTTCTTTTATGCTTAAATTGTGTGAGCTTCATGTTTTGGATGTCAACTATACTTCTTGTTTGGAAAAGAATTCATGGTGCATCCGTGATGCCCAAATTATATGTCCTACTCCTTGTCACACTTATGTGGTTAGACAAGTTGAGGTGTTAGGATGGATTCTTAGGAGCATTCTCTTTGTGGGAATTTGTTTGAAGAAGGACAATGAAGTGTACTTGAAATGCTTAATCTTGTCTTCTTATGTTTCACATTGTGAATACCGTTTTGCTAATATTCTTGCCTTAAAGTGCGTATTAACAATTGAGAACCCTTGGGATGAGTTGAATGCCCTTTATTCCTTTCTTTACTACTTGTTTGCATATGATGACCCTTTACTCAAATGTGGTCTCATGCTTGTGGATGCTAAGTTGATCATTTGTTTTTGGGAGAGTCCATGGATATTGAAAGCTCCTTGTCACCTTCATAGGGTTGGACAAGTTGAAGTTTCAAATAGGACTCTTGGAAGTATGCTTGGTGCTATGATAGGAGGGACCCCAACTTCTTGGGAGTATTATTTAGCATAGAGTGATTTGACTCCTAATAGATTCCTCGACTATTCTAATAGCATGGCTTCATTGGTGCACTTCCTTTCTTTAGGAAGTTGCTTGATAGAGAGGGTTGTTTGGTGCTTAAAATGTATCTTCTTATCTACCAGTATCCTTATCTTTTGGCATGCCCTAGATGAGAATAGTGAGCTTAACACCTTTCTCTATTACCTCTTTGCTTATGATGATACCCATAATGGTATGGAATTTATTTTGTATGGACGTAGAGATATGTGGGTCTTTTGTTTCTTTGACTCGAATGAACCCTTGTGGGTGATTACACCACTTTTGGTGTAGCATTCTTGTGAGACAATGAAACAATTGTGTCTTATGGCTCCCAAGTTAAATGTGGTACCATCTTTTGGAGTTCTTGATGCCACAAAGATCTTTGTGTTTGCCTTGTCTCTTGATGTTTATCATACCCAAAACCTTTTCTCCTTGAATGATGGATTGCTTTGATTGAAAGTAAAGGATATTTGGTTGTATCTCAAATTTGTGCCTCCTTGGTATGGTGATATTGTTGCTAACCCTTGTACTAACCCTCAAACTTTGAGGATGCTTTGGCTGTTGTGCTTCTCATGTGTTGTAAGGTTTGGATTAGAGGATGAATCCTTTTCAAGAAGGGGAGAATGATACTAGCATGGATCGCATGGTTGACACGAGCATGGATGACGTGGATGACACGTAGAATATTTGTGAAAAGGAAAGCTTAAGAGTCCATGGGAGTGATGTGGATAAAGAAAAGAGGTCATTTGTACAAGTGGCTAGATTTTAAATTCAAGAATTCACAACAAGAGTCACCAAACAAGGCCCTTGTATCTCATTAAGGGCATATTTGTAAAAGCTAGTTGTCTTTTATTTACTTTAGTATAAATAGGATAATTCCTCATTTTGCATGGAGTTTTGATAAATATTGAATATTGAGCTTTGAAGTTTATAGTTTCTAGGTAAAGCCTAGCATTACTGTAGTTCATAGTGAGTAATTTTAGTAGTGTGGATCTTGAAATTGTTGTTGAACTTCTTGGTTTGGTTAATTGAAAGTTTCTCATTTGTGGTTTCTTGGTTTTTCTTTGATTTTCTTAAACTAGGGTTTGTGTTTGAATTGTTGAATTCAATTGGGAGGTGAGGGTATCAAGTTCCTTGTTGCCCATAAATTCAAGAAGGAAAGAAAAACAAAAGAAGGATATGTGGATTAATATTCAAACTCTTGAATTTATGGGCAACAAGGGACTTGATACCCTCACCTCCCAATTGAATTCAACAATTCAAACACAAACCCTAGTTTGAGAAAACCAAAAGAAAACCAAGAAACCATAAATGAGTAACCTTCGATTAACCAAACCAAGAAGTTCACCAACAATTCCAAGATCCACTTTACTAAAATTACTCACTAAACTACTCACTATGAACTACACTAATGCTAGGCTTCACCTAGAAACTACAAGCTAAATGCTAGGGTTCACCTAGAAACTACAAGCTTCAAAGCTCAATATTCAATATTCATCAAAACTCCATGCAAAATGAGGAATTATCCTATATATACTAAAGTAAATAAAAGACAACTAGCTTTTACAAATATGCCCTTAATGCGAGACAAGGGTTTTGTTTGGTGACTTTTGTTGTGAATTCTTGAATTTAAAATCTAGTCACTTGTACAAATGACCTCTTTTCTTTATCCACATCACTCCCATGGACTCTTAAGCTTTCCTTGTCACGAACATTCTACGTGTCATCCACGTCATCCATGCTCGTGTCAACCATGCGATCCATGCTAGTATCATGATGGACTAGTACACACATGGTAGGTACATACTTACTACCTCAGGCTTGTACTCAATATCCATACGCTATCATGCATTAATGGGTGACAGGCCTGCTTTTGGGGGTGCTGCATTGATATGGAATAACTTATTCCATAACACAGATTTGTGCTTTGGATAGCAGTACATAGGAAGCTACTTTCCAGAGACAGGTTAATGAGAATGGGAGTGCATTGTGAAGAGGCCAATTGTGTCCTGTGTGATCAGCAAGTGGTGGAGAATGATACACATCTATTTACTGATTGGAGTATCACTAAGGACCTGTGGAGAAGAACATCAGACTGGTTGAGTATTAATGTTGCACTAGTAGATGTTCCCAGCACAATTCAGTCCATTTAGCAGAGGCACTGGAACAAGTTCAAGAAGGATGTTGTTGCTGCAAGTTATGGAGCTGTGGTATGTAATATTTGGCAAGCAAGAAATGAGAAGCTGTTTCGAGGTCACAGTGTTAATACTAGTTTTATTTTACAGCAAATGTATGTAATATTTGGCAAGCAAGAAATGAGAAGCTGTTTCGAGGTCACAGTGTTAATACTAGTTTTATTTTACAGCAAATCCAGCTTACTGTAAGTGAAAGGATTTCCATGTTTAGTGAGTCTAAAGCTGCTAGAAAGTGTTCAGTTTTTTTTGACTTTGATTTGTAACTAGTTTTTGAGACTCAGTCTATTTGGCAACCTTCCTGGAAGGGGGTCAAAATTATTGAGTGCTCTTTAGGTGTATAAATTTTGTTGGTATGGTAATATTTACATTTTATTGCCAAAAAAAAAAGAAGTATAACTCTTGTTTTTGAATACTACAACAAATTCCGAAAAAATATCACACAATTTATGTTGCATAACTTAATCTCTACACAACTTATATTAAGCGCGATAAAAGTTCAATTTCAGTAGATAAAAGACATTAAACATATGCCGATAGAGTAAATAAAGATATTTTGATCTATAATTTTTTATTAAATAAATAACATGAACAAAAGTCAAACACCTTAAGTATAAGGGAAAATGGTTAAAAATACCCCTCTATTTTCAAAAATTGACCAACTTTATCCTTTATCATACTACCTGGTCAAATATACTCTTGCGTCATCAAAATTGTCATCTATACTCCTCATTGGATGGAAAAGCCCAAATCAACACAAATCATCCCATGAGAGGTATAAATGAAAACTTTGATGATGATGGGGTATATTTTCCAAATAGTATGATGAAGGTAAAATTAGTCAATTTTCATAATAGAAAGGCATTTTTAAGTTTTAACTCTTTTTCCTAAATGTGAAGTACAAAACTTAAATACCAATCCAGGAACCGTTTTGAGTTTGGTGCAATCGTTGGTTTGGCAACAATAGACTGCGCAGCCTTTCGCGCCTACCCCTTGGTGGCTCCAAATAAATGTCCAGTCTAATATTTTGAGCTTTATTACTGTAAGGCCCACTTTGTATAGAGCTTGAAAAATAAGACAAATGCTGAAATAATAATAATAAAATCTACTTAGCACATCATAATATATAAGTACTACTAACTAGAGTACTTAGCTAGTAGTACTACTATCATATTCATAAATGTCTGCGTGACAAAAAAATCAACATGTGTTTTGAGAAAAAACATGAAACAAAACATTGGAGAAGCAAAATTGAAGCTCATTTATTCTAAGGTTTCAGGGGAAGGAGAGAAATATCCGAACAAACCATACGAAAGACGTGTTGTTCTTATATATATTTTTAGACTCTAAATTAAAGATAAATCTATAAATTTTTATATTAATCTCAAATTTAAATAATATTAACTAGATTCATAATTGAATATTTATTGAACTTATAAATATATATAATACAAGATATAAGTAAAAATTATTGATTTCATATGAATTCGTAAGTTAATCACGAAATTAAAGAGAAGAAAACTTTCCTTCTTTTAGAATTTAAATATGTTTGAAATTTTAAATTTTGCTTTCACCTTCCACTTATAAAATTTCTATAGAAGGACATTTCTTCCAATTTTTACCAAATTAAAGGTCATTGATTATTACACCAAATGATAGATTTGATAGTGTTGCGTTAATTCTTTTTTCTCACAAATGAAGCAAATTAAATGTACGATATAGGCATAATACATAAGTTTGCTCTTTAACTTGGTCTCGGCTAACATTTATGTTCTCCAATTTTGAACGTGTACACATAAACACTTAAATAGTTAAACTTGTATAAAATTGAACAAGTAGACACACGCGTCCTACGTGATATCTACATGACAATTTCACGCGAATTGTCATGTGGATGCCACGAGAATGCATGTGTCTTCTTGTTTAATTTTATACAAGTCTAAAATCTCTACTTGTGTACACACAAAATTAGAGGGTATAAATTCTAATAAATAGGCATTTGATAAAGGACATGATTCAACTACTGATATTTTAATTGTTTGCATAATAATATTTTATTTTTACTTTACTAATAAGTGGAATAAAAAAATTAACTCACATTTTAAAAATTAAAACCAGAATTAAAAAAACGAACAATAGAAAAATGAAAATGCACGAAAAATAATACTTAGAAAACAACTTATGGAACATTCGAAGTGTTAATTGAAAAAAGCAAAAAAGAGAACAAAAGAACAGCACTCGAACAAAAAACAACTTATGGGACATTCGAATAGTCAGATTCTTCCTCTCTTTTTATTTTTTTCTTTCTGTAAAGGAAAAAGGCTTAAATATGCCATCGAATTATTGAAAATGACTTATTTATGTCATCCGTTAAAAGTTTGGCTCATTTATACCATCGCCGTTACAAAAAAGGCTCATTCATGTCTTTTTTTTTAACGGTGGTTTTTTAAAAAAGAAAAAGGCCCAAATATGCCATCGAACTATTGGAAATGGCTCATTTATGCCATCCGTTAAAAGTTTGGCTCATTTATGCCATCGCCGTTACAAAAAAGGCTCATTCATGCTATTTTTTTTAACAGTCCGGTTTGATGATTTTTTGCAAAACCATTTTGTACACATGGCCAACAATAATTCGTCCACATCATTAATTAAAGAAAAAAGACTCAAATATGCCATCGAACTTTGAAAAAAGGCTCATCTATGTCATCCGTTAAAAGTTTGGCTCATTCACACCATTTTTTTTAACAGTCTAATTTGGGGGGTTTTCGCAAAACCATTTTGTACACGTGGCCAGCAATAATTCTTCCACATCATTAATTAAATCAACCAAAGAAATTTTAAAATTTCTAATAAGAAAATATCGATTTCTCCGGCCAAAATATTTCTATGCATTTTGTAACTCCTTTATAGGCACCGTAAAGAGTTCATCCATTTTCAATTTCTTCGGAATCGCCGAACACAATTCTGTAAATCTCAAGACCAATTCAAGCCCGAAACAGACATCAACTATTTCAAACAACAAATCAATTAGTTACTGAAACACAGTTTTTTAAATTCTTAAAAAATTGTACTTGAAGTAAAAATCAGAAAAATTCTATAATCGGTGAATTTTTTATAACGGCGATGGCATAAATGAGCCATTTTCAATAGTTCGATGGCATATTTGAGCCTTTTCCCTTTTTAAAAACCACCGTTAAAAAAATGGCATGAATGAGCCTTTTTTATAACAGCGATGGCATAAATGAGCCAAACTTTTAACGGATAACATAAATGAGTCATTTCCAATAGTTCGATGGCATATTTGAGCCTTTTCCCTTCTTTAAATAGCTCCTTTGATTTTTATTCAAATTGAGGAAATTTTGTGTTTTTAGTCCCTTAAATACTAATAAATTTTGATTTTGATCCTGTTGTTTTTAAATTGATATGTGCATGGTTGATGTAAATTCTCACAAATTTAACAAATTATCAAGTACTAAACCATTTCATTATCAATGTGCAATTGCTAAAATCAAACTGTCACTATGGAGAGTCTCAGATTAGTCTTTTAAAAGATGAATGATATCTTTAACATGACTTGAGCAATTTTTACTTCTTGAAATATCTTTTGGATTAAGTTAGATTCAAAATTCATTTCTTTGCATGAACATCAGAGATTACCCCTCCCAATTCTCACTTCCAATGTTTGCCCCCATATTAATTGGTGGCACATCAAATGTCCAATCCCAAGCATGAGAGGGATCTAAGAATCTCCATTCGGTCCTTTAAGAGATGAATGATCTACTTAACCATTACATTAAAGTTACTTTATATTTGAGGGTGAAAAGTTCTAAACACCCCAAAATTCCTATAAAGATTAAAAAAAAAAAATACATATTTTTATTAAATAAAGGATAAATACACCTCATCAAATAACATAAGAACTAAAATTAAAATCCATTAATAATTGAAGTACTAAATACGCAAATATACTTATTTAAATAGTGCCACTAAAAGCTCCCTAATAAAATTTTCAGCTTCTTCCTTCCCCCTCCATTTCATCACTCACCAAAAACTTTCTCTTGTCCTCTTTTTCAACAAATCTCAATGGCTCTATCAACAAGCCGCCGAGCCATTACCCAATTCCTAAACCCTTTAACGGCGTCCGTGTGCGCCACGCGCCGCCTTACTTCGGAATCCACCACCCCAATCACGGTCGAAACAAGCCTCCCCTTCACCGGCCACAACATCGATCCTCCATCCCGCTCCATCGACACCAATCCCAACGAACTGATGACATTCTTCTCCGACATGACGGAGATGCGCCGTATGGAGATCGCTGCCGATTCGCTCTACAAAGCGAAACTCATCCGCGGATTCTGCCATTTGTACGACGGACAAGAAGCAGTTGGTGTGGGGATGGAATCTGCGATCACTAGAAAGGACTGTATTATTACTGCTTACAGAGATCATTGTATTTTTCTCGGACGTGGTGGGACGCTGTTGGAATCATTTGCGGAGTTAATGGGAAGGAAGGAAGGGTGTTCGAGAGGGAAAGGCGGTTCGATGCATTTTTATAAGAAGGAAAGTGGGTTTTATGGAGGACATGGGATTGTTGGTGCGCAAATACCGTTAGGTATTGGATTGGCGTTTGCGCAGAAGTATAAGAAAGAGGAGTATGTTACTTTTGCTATGTATGGTGATGGTGCTGCTAATCAAGGACAATTGTTTGAGGCTTTGAATATGGCTGCGTTGTGGGATCTTCCGGCAATTTTAGTTTGCGAGAATAATCACTGTAAGATAATGAACTCTCTTTGAATTTGGTAGTAATACTTTTTGTTGTTATAAGCGCGGTGTGCGGGCCAGCTTTTGCGCACCTTGACTAAATCCACGAGATACCTGACACCTCCCACTAGCAACAAGTATTAGGTAACTTTGTCCACTAAGGCTAGGCTAGGACAGATGAGAAGAATTGGTAGTAATACTTAAAAAGTCCTCCTTTTTTGAAATTCTTTCATGTTTGGATGGTTGTTAGCTATTGTATTGTATTGTATTGTGCTGTTAATTTAAATACAATGTTTGTTTTGATTGTTGCTTCAATTTTATTGTGTTGTATTGTTAAATCTATTGTTGTTAACTACGAAAAGTCACATTTTGTGTAACGACCGATTTGGTGTGATCGCGTAGTTACCTTTTTTTCTTCTTCTCATTTTGTCCTTTACCTAGCTCTTTTATAGTAGCTCTACCCTATACCCTACTTTTTCTATAGGTTTATCCTTCGAATTGTTGATATATGACATTATGCAATGACGGAAAACAATACAATCTATCCAAATATTGTATTCGTTAAAACAATACAGTATGATACAGTACAACACAATTCAATACAATACTATACATTATGAAATAATACATAACAACCATCCAAACAATGCTAGAAATACACATTTGATTGACAAGCAGACTTTTTTCCATAAGTTTCTGCATTTATTAGTCAAAATTGTGTATTTCTCTACGTTGCGAGTCATTGAGTGTTTTTCTTTTGTAAATTTATTTGTTTATCTGTAATATTCTGATGAGTAGAATGTTCCCAAAAGCCAAAACTAAGGATTTACAAATTCTAGACTACAATTGGCATGTGATATAATGCGTCGTCACTTCAAATGTTGTTTTGCTGGTGCAGATGGAATGGGGACAGCAGAATGGAGGGCTGCAAAGAGTCCAGCTTATTACAAGAGAGGAGATTATGTTCCTGGTCTGAAGGTAATGTGCATCTCCTTTTTGTTAACGCTTATAGGGAGGAGTTAGATGATCTTGATTTGTTTTCTCTTTTATTTTTGGAAGCTGATAGTTAGGTGAATGTGCTAGCAATACTCAAGTAAATATTTGTTATTAAATTTGGAATAAACTAAAATTGAGTTTCTGGCCAATTACATCCCTTACGTATGCCCCCAAGTTAAAGAAATCCTTTAAATTTCCATGTCAACAAAAAAACATCCTTATTGTTTTCCGAGTTAGAAAACTAAGGGAACTCAAATTTTAGGTGATTGCACCAGTCTCAATGAGACTCAGAATCAAATGAAACTCGTTTTTACATCCTTTCACCACTAAATAATCTCTTTCTGAAGCCACACTTGTCAAATGTCAAACATATTGCATAGTCAAGACCATCTTGTATTCAAGTTTTACCTTTTCAAGTTTTGACTTGTAGAGGAGAAAATCCAGGCAGTTTCATCATCAAAGAGATCTTTCCCATAAGTAGACATTCTATCACTATCGCTCTTCTTCTCCTTATTCTTCTTAATAACAGTGTTTGTTAATGTGACCTTAACTATATAACAGTTGGATCAATCAGGAGAGTGAGAGAATAAAAGGTAAGGCAAAAGTTTTGGGATTGAGGGGGCTCTAATGCCACGTGCAACTCACGAATATTTTGAGTTTTGTTAATTTTTCTAACTTCGTTTAACTGAAGGGTGAAAGTTGTTCATTTTGGAAGACAATAAAGATGCTTTTTGTTCACATGGATATTTTAAGGAGGTACCTTAATTTGTGGCCTACTTTAGGGATGTTTTTGGCCACACTTGTTAAAGTCTGTTGTAACTTCAGGATTTTTCCATGGTGAACTAAAGGTAGCTTACAGATATTGTACCTTGTCCATACAGTCCCTGCTTTTGGTGCATTAGTTCTAAGTAGGAGTGGCAAGCGGGCGGGTCGGATCGAATATGGGTGAGTCAAAAGCGGGTTAAACAAAATCCGATAAATATCCAATCCGCCCATATTTAGTAGGAATGAAACACTGGTTAACCGGCGGATAATATGGATATCGTATTATCCATGGTTTCAGCCTTTCAGTATAGGTGTAAACAATGTAAAAGCCTATTTAATTTTAGACTGCCAGACAACAAGAACTCATATAACAAGAACTCATATAACAAGCAGACAAATGAGTATTGATAATACGGATATCCATAGTAGCATATAGATATCCATTTTAGTGGATAATATGGATAGTATCCATATTTGATCCATTTTTAAATGGTCAGTCATCCAACCCATGTTTAATGGATCGAATTGGATGATTACTTAATTTTCTGAACCATTTTGCCAGCCTAGTTCTAAGGATTCTGCATTCGTTGCATACTCAAGCAAGCAAAAGAGTCGTTTCCTAGAACTTGAAGATAGGTTTTTGGATTGTGATCAAGGCGTTGTTAAACTATGGAAAACAATGTATGGCAACTGAATTAAGTGAAAATAGCCTTGCAAATATTAGAGAAGTCTGCTAAAAAATATAAAAGTTGTTTTTACTAAACAAAAAGGAAAAGAAAAAGAAAGGAGATGAAGGATGCCTTTTGACTTTTGATAGAAAAGGGTATCCTTCACTTTGATATATTATTTTGTGGGGTTGTGGATGTAGTGCATGAGCATGGAATACATCTATGAGACTTAGGATGATTGTCTAGGTATGTATGATGCAAGTGTTATATTTACCTATATATTCCTTCTACTACGATCAGAGTAGTGCTAGATTTTGTAGAAGATTATAGTAGTTTTACCACGGGCAGGCATAGCAAGAAAAGGAAAAAAAAGAAAAATAAAAAGAGAAGAGAGGGCTTCTCCTTCCACAAAGATGGAGAAGAAATAGAGATTATTATATGAGGACCAATTATTAAGTTCCACTCAGTGATGTAGGAAATATTGATGTTTTGTGACGTGTGTTCTTTTTTATGTTAAACAGGTTGATGGTATGGACGTCTTTGCCGTTAAACAAGCATGCAAATTTGCTAAGGAACACGCTCTCAAGAATGGACCCATTGTAAGTGCTTATCATGCCTTTTCCCTTTTCTCTCTATCTCTTTTTTTGACAAGGCACATATCATGTATTATTCCAGATTAATTTTCTGTTGTGATTGGCTGTAGTTCTTGTTTGTACATGCCTTGTATGCTGTAAAACATAAATCTTTTAGATGCCTTGTGTCATTATGCACTCTAATAATTTTATAGAAACTGTTAAGAAGAATAGTGAGTTTTCGGCCAAGTAATATTGACAGAAGGAAAGAAAAGGAGAAGAAATAAACTGTTACTAAAATGAAATTGCAACTGTCATTACTTTATCTTTTGCCCAAGAAAATATAGTTTATTGTTGTGGCAGTAATATCTAAATTTTTTATTTTGGGTTTAGCCTCTGTGTTTCGAGGTCAAAGAAGGGCACAAAGTTCATTGTTTATTTATTTATTCAGGATAAAGAGAATTCATGAGCTAAAGTGTCAATGGAGCCATTCGACTGTTTTTTAACCCAGCTGAGTATAACATTTTGATGTCACAGTTGGGTAACCTCAACAATCTTTTGTTAAGAATCCATGAAGAACTGTCACAATCTGAAAAGAAAAAAATTCCCAAGAAAATCTGAAAGGCGAAAAAGACATTTGGCATAGGTTATACTGATTTGGGAGTGCCAACATTTCGATCCAGGGATGTAAACCCTGTTCTTTCCTAAGATAAACTGGAAAAGGAAGAAGATAGGCCCCCGATTTCTAGGAAACTTAGTTCGCCTGAGCTAGTGGAGTTATTGGTTGCAGCGGCTAGATTATTAACTGATTCAACTATACTACGCAGCTAAAACTGCTGCACTTCATCCAATTCTCTGGCCCACTTATTTTTGTTATGCTATCATGAGATGTTTGTCATCTTGTCCTCAGGTTAAAAAGAAAAAAAGGTTATTAATAAATTCGTAACTTGCCTCATAGAGGGCATGAACTTATGCCATAATCAAAATTGGTTAGATGTGTGATTTCTCTATACACTTGTGTTGCATCCTTAATGATGTCCTTGAACTAATTATTTAGATAACCTGCTCAATCAAGTATTTCTCTGCCACTGAAATTAAAAGAGGAGGATGCATGGTGGAAAATGCATAGCAGTTGAGATAATAGCTTAAATTAATGCCTGATTAAAAAAAGGCTTAATTAGTGGAAATATACGATGGTCTCTGTTCTACTTGGGTCTTTTTATGAACTTGTACTTGACTAGAACAGATCATATCAGCACTTACTTTCTGGCGCTGGTGTTTTGCTGTCATTTCTGCTTAAAATCCTTGATGGAAGGACTTGTGGAGTCTTTTCTAGGTGAAGGGCTTAGTGGAGTATTTTCTAGGTGAAGGGCTTACTTGGTGAATTTTGGAAAAATTAAATGGAACTAGATCCTTGTGGTCGGGACTCGGGCCCTGAGTTTAGTGTACCGGGCTGCCCTTTTTTTAAAAAATGGAACTAGAAGTTCAATGAGGAGTCATATAGCTCACTCGACTTGCTAGGGGCGTAATTGTTGTTTCTTTAAAGAGCTCTAAAGATTTGTCCTTATTTATCTTTTATGGGATTGATTAATAGAATCCACAAGCTCATTACGACAAATTTTTCTACATAAGGTGAATTTCAGAAATTTGTAATTGGTAGCAACTATGTTAGCGCTTCTTATACTGTACCTTCTTTACAGTGCCACATATGCTGCACATTAGTGTTTTGGGCTAAATGTGCTTTAGTTGATTAGTCATTTTTGGACTGTACGTGTTTTGAAAAAAAAGGTAAGCATAATAAATGAAAACAGGCTAGACCTAGGACATAACGAGCACCAGAGGGCCATCTTCCACGTGTCTTTTTTTCCTTATACAATGACCACACTTTCATAACCTATGTACCACAGTATAACCCGGGAGTATCCTTGATACCTTGCACTAGTGGAACTATATCACTTTGAGATCTTCAGCTAAGTGTTTTGGGGGATGAATCATGTAATTTGTTTGCCAAATTTGATGTTAGTTATATTCACACATAGTATACTTTTCTTTTACTTCATTTTAGCATATTATAACATTTTAATGTTCTTTCCATTTGGTTCAGATTCTTGAAATGGACACCTATAGGTACCATGGTCACTCTATGTCTGATCCTGGAAGCACCTACCGCACTCGTGATGAGATTAGTGGTGTTAGACAGGTCAATACTTCCTACACTTTCTAATACATATAAGCCTGTGAATGCTGCAGATAAAATCCTGATAAGATTATCATTAACTTTACAGGAACGTGACCCTATTGAAAGAATCAGGAAACTCTTACTGGCCCATGATATAGCCACTGAGAAGGAACTGAAGGTAAAGACTACTTTCTAAAGCTTGTACCCAGGGAAACTATGTTTAATGTGTCTGGGATCTTGAAAGAACTGCTCAACTCTTTTGTCGTTTTTTGTTCCTTCTCTCCAGGATATTGAGAAAGAAAAGAGAAAAATTGTAGATGAAGCCATTGCTAAAGCAAAGGTGAGGGCGGTGCTTTTGTCTTCTGTTCTCTAGTGATTCTAATTATGGTAAATGCTTTTATTAGCTGATTAGTAACTGCTTATACTGTACTCCAGGAGAGCCCCATGCCTGACCCTTCTGAGCTCTTTACCAATGTATATGTCAAAGGGTTTGGAGTTGAGGTAAGCAAATGTTCTAATTCATTAGTTTATCTCTTTATATTTGTATTATCTATAAATTAAGTTATAGTTGCAAATTTTTTTCTACAATATTATATAAGCACTTGAGAAATCTGCAACTGAATTCTACCCGCAATCCCCAAATACCGACAAGGTAGCACATTATTTTGTGAAAAAATATTATGATATAGAAATCCATCTTTGAAATAATCTTAAGTAAATATGGTCTGTGCCTGGTATTCTGCTGTGAGCACTTTGACAAGTGAAACACTTTTATTCATATAACCATAGTTGCTTTAGTGTACCCTGTTCTTATAGCTGTCATTTGTGTTTTGCCTATTTTATAATTGTTTAAACAAGGAGCTAGTCTCACTCTCAGACGATCTTCTCTTTTATAAGAGTGACCCATGGAGTTAAGTTGACGGGTTTGATGATGTAATCCGATCATTTTATATAGAGGTGATCTTGATAAAAGCTGTTGATTTCCTTTTTCTAATTCCTTGGACCAAGGAAGAATTACTTTGCAAGACTTATGGAGACCAGTGCACACAAAGGGATCAGTTTTTGTGTCATTACTTTGGCGTTACTTTCCATTTGGCAGTATATTGGTGACTTATGGAGACCAGCTCACACAAAGGGAGGAGTTTTTGTGTCATTACTTTGGCGTTGCTTTCCATTTGGCAGTATACTGGTGACCAGAGTAGCATGCCCGGCTTGAAATTTTTTTAATCACCGGTCCTTGCCTGGTATCCTACTGAGAGTCTGAGAGTACTTTCACTATTGATAAACACATCTATTCAGGACTTCATGTAGGTATCCATAGTTGCCATGTGCTAAAGTGCCCTGTTCTTGTCAAATTGGCATTGTGTTGTGCCCTTCTGTAATTGTATACAAAAGGAGCTATAGTGACTGGGAATTTGAGATGATTTTCTCTTTTATAAGAGTGGCCTATGGAGTTAAGTTGATGGGTTTGATACTGTAATCTGACCATTGAATGTAGAGGGCATTGTGTTGTGCTTGTTTTGTAATTGCATGCAAAAGGAGCTACAGTGACTGGGAATTTGACATGATTTTCTCTTTTATAAGAGTGGCCTACGGAGTTAAGTTGATGGGTTTGATGCTGTAATTTGACCTTCAAATGTAGAGAGGCCTCGGTAAAAACTTCTGATGTTCCTTTTTGAATTTTCCCAAACCAAGGAAGAACTACTTCAAGCTTTATGGAGACTAGCCCAAATTCAGTTATTTATCAATAGTTGTCATTGGTCTTATCTTCCAGTTGACAGTATATTGGAAAGGATAAAGTCTTGATAACAGGATAGTAGCAATCAGTGGGCTTGATAATGTTTTAATCATAATGGCATGAAGAGCATGCTTGGGACTGCTATTCAAAGTCTTATGGAGTGGAAGGAATAAAGGGACTACTCCCTCTATGTTTTGTGGACTAACCATCTAATTAGTTGAGAGTACAATGGAAGTGTGCTGTTCGTTGCACTTCAATGCTTACGAAGTGTTTGATGTTTCATTTGTAACGTTAGCTGTGTATAGTTAGATGGATGCAGATAGGACTAGGACAATGTTCAGTTAAACAGGTGTCAAATTGATTTTGTTCTTGAATAGCAAGAGTATTTGGATTATGTTAGTTAGATGGATGCAGATAGGACAATGTTCAATTAAACAGGTGCCAAATAGATTTTGTTCTTAAATAGCAAGAGATATTTGGATTTTGTTAAGTTATGTTTGCACAGTGGATCCGAACGAGATCATGTGGCTAGAGTCCTCCATTACTCTTCTTACTAGATGATATGGTGGTTGTTGCCTTGAACCGACTTTAACTATTACTCACGTAAGTAGTTGAGATAATGTTATAGTAGTATTTTATCATATGAGGTGTAAGGAAAATGTGGTCCAGGGTTACGAAGCCTTTTCCTTTATTAATGTCTATTAACTAACAGAAGACGCCTAAACTTTTTGCTGAGAGACCCGTCTTATCCAGCTACATAAATAGCAGCTGGTTCCTTCTAATATGCTTCGTTTGATCAATCTCAGCGTTCTGTAATTCCTTTACCGTAGTGGTTGCTGTAGCTTGTTGCACGATCCCTTGAGTGATTTTCTGGGTTGATTCTTGTTGTATTGCGTTAGAATGTATTCTAAGTATATATATGGCATCTTCGGGAAAAATATATATGACATCTCAACTCCAAATCACCCACTTAAAGCTAAATGCTTAGTCTGTTTTTGTGGACAAAGTTGTCCCCACTCCCTGGTGATTATTACTGGATATTTTTTGGAGTTCGTTAGCACTCTTGTTCTAGCTGGAGACAGTGTACTGGGACTTGCAATTTCTTTTATTTTTTGTTCCTTGTAATTATGCTCCTTGTAACTATGCATCTTCTCGATACCTTTTTTTTTTCTAGTGAAATGCCTCATCAAAAAATAATAGCTTTAGTAAATTTGAAGAGGTAATCCTAGTTCTTTGCAGCTCTGATTTTTAGGAGAGTTGTAGATTGTCATTTCATAAAATCATTTGAAACAATACAACTAGTCAAATAGTGAATGGAAGAACAATCTACAACCGAAATTTCTCGTTAAGCAGCAATTGTATTCTGGGTGAGATACTATAGGTTCAGAATGTTTAGATGGTTTCAACTGATCTGTGTGTGTTATATTTCAGGCTTGTGGAGCAGATAGGAAGGAAGTCAGAGCTACACTTCCATGAGGGCCACATTTGCATTTTTTTGATCGCCTTTTCATACGCACACGTGATAAAGCTATAACTACAGCAAATAATTGGTGATAGTAAAATCATTGGGCTTCATCAAGCATAGTAACTGAAATGGTTTATCTTAAATGTAGGAAATTCCTCCTTTGTTACATTCCTTTCTCCAACTGTTAAGCACATTTCTCGTGTATTTTTCGTTTTCCTTTATTCTTCCATCTTTAGATGGCAATAAATTTGAGTGTAGCTCCACTACACGGTGTTTTCAGCCTGAGTTGTTTTAACATTCACATCATCATTTTATGTTGTTACTTGAGCTGAGGGTCTTTTTGGAACAGTTTATCTATCTCCTCAACGTAAGGTAAGGTTCGCATACCCTCTACTTATTCCCGACTCTATTGTGGGATTATACTGAGTATGTTATTGTTGTTATCACCATTTTACCTCATTCCTTACTTCGTCTTAATTGTGGAGTAAAGAGACGTTAGCCTCATTGTATAGTCTTCCTATCTTGGTCAGTTGGTCCCCTCAGTAGACACTAGCAGGGTCCTATCAACTCAAGCTATATATATGGTTGAACTTAATGTCTATATTATATATAGGCGGAATACATAAGCGGATCCTTGAACTTGTTCGATTTTTCCACTTAAAACACCTAAAATAACGGTTACACCTATTGAACACCTCAACTATATTCAAACTATACCAATTGAACACAAATTACACAATATGATATTAGGTTCAGAGCGTGAAAGTCACTTTCTATGACATGAAAAATATAACCAATGATAAAAATACACGTTATCAAAGAAAAAAAATTAAAATTATGTCTTCTTCTTCCTCCTAGAGAAGCCTTCATCTCTTTCCACCATTGAAGCACCAGGAGGCAAGAGCTAATACCAGATATACTTTAACTTCTTTCTTTCTTCATCTTACATTTCTCCTATTCATTTAGGGCTAAAATTTTGAGCTTTTTGGAGAAATTGGAAAGTGGGGTTTTAGGGTTTGATGAGAAAAAAATTGTTACCTCGATTATATTGCTTGTTAGTGCACCCAATTCAGAATGATTCTTGAATTTTTTAGCTTAGAAATCATTTAAGAATGATTAATTAGTTTGTTCATGAGTGAAAAGAAAAAAATCCTAGGTTCAATTTATTAGATTTTTGAAGGAAAAATTGAGAGGAAAATCATAAATAGGATCAGATTTTGAACTGAAAATTAAAAATAAAATCAGTAAAATGGCAGACTTTGAATAGAAATTGAAAAGAGAATTGAGTAACAGATTTTGCGATTGGGGTAGAAAGGGTTTTTTGGGGGTTTTTTCCCCACAGTTTTCGATTTGTCTTTTCTAAGAGGAAATGCAGTAGCGGTGGGATTTACTTGTCACCTTAATGTGGTTGAATGATGTGCAACGGTGAGATAGGTATGGCGGCTGACGGCGGAATAGGTTATGGCATAAATTGATGGAGAAAAAATTTATAAATTGATGGAGAAAAAATAAAAAATAAAAATAAAAATAGACTTTGGCTTTTCACTCTCTTAGAAGAGAATGTATTACACATTCCATGCCATGTCAGGAACATGTGTCTATCAGGTACAGTTTGATTTAAGTTTAAAAGTTCAATAGGAATAAGACTTTATTAAGATGGAAAATCAAACAAGTTTAAGGGATCGCTTATATATTTCGCCTTATATATATATAAATGATATTGCTCATCGCTCACTATAGATTGGAAAAGAAAACATATTCATACTTTACTTGTTATTTGCATCAAATAAATCAATTTAATATTGGAAGTTCCAAATTAATTGAAAGTATATTATTATCTATAGGTATACATGTTGATGTGTAAGATAAATGTCTTGCATTTGTGTTGGTTTAGTGTTACATGTTAGGTCGATCCATCAATGGAAGTCATAAAAAAAGGGGCTTTCTCTCTTCACATCACAGATCAAGAGGGTGGGCTGTTTGTCAAACTGGTTGTAGCCTTAGGCTACCACACGAGCCTGGTAACAACCAATAATTCCATTAGATTTTAATTTCTTTAACTTTTTCTTGTATAATCATTTACGAATCTATACGCAAAAATTTAATAAAATAAAGGAATAATTTCATTCTAGTGCTTGACATTATGCAATTTTCCTAAGGGATCGTTTGGTAGAGTGTATAAGAATAGTATTGAATAGGGTGTATTAGTAATGTTGAAATTAATAATGTTGGGATTAGTTATGTTGACATTATTTCTTATCCAATGTTTGGATTGATATAATAAGTGCAGTTATGTCTTTAACTATGCTTATTCATATATTAATAATTCTTGTATTGTTGAAATCATAATCTGCTAGTATTTATTAGTTATACAAACTAAAACTTTTATAAAACAAAAGATCAAATAATAGCATAACTGATACATATATTATTTTCTCTATACATCCCACCAAACGAGTCCTAGAGGTCTTCATCAATTATAATGAACCAATTAAAGGAAAATCTTCTACTGAAAATAATAGTATTGATTTCAAACCAGGGTTGTTTTAAACACTGGATAAAGAGAGTAGGTTTACCAATAAGTATTCCTTCATTCTTAATCAGAAATTTCGGATTCGAGTCTCTCTGGATACGGAATCGCCTTTATTAGGGAGTACTTTACCTCCCAATGTGAGACTTTACGACGTAAATCTAAATTTAATCGAGCTCTAATGTGGATTACGCGAGGAAACGTCAGACAGACTGACCTCTGCTAACTACGTTTTATCATATGGGTTTCATAATTATAGAAATTAGTTCTCTAACCGATACGGGATTTAATGGAGCCCTTTTACAAATAATCTCTCATGAATTTATTGGTGCTGTACTTTTTTTCTTGGCGGGAACGACTTATGATAGATGAGAAATCAAAAAAAAAAAAAAAAAAAAAAAGGAAGAGTAGGTTTTCAAAGGTACAAAAAGGGGGGATAAGTAGACAAATTATTAGCTGACTGCTAGGTACACTGGATAAAGAGGGCCACTTTTCCCAGCTCACTTCCTCACTTTTCAATACATATATGCATATATATTCCCCTCGTGGCAGCATATTTAAATGCGGACAAACAAAACACCTCTCTGACACCTATTAATCTATCTGTACACCAATAAATAACTATAGCCAATTTCACTCAATTTGAAACATCATTGCATCAGTAATTCATCATCAATCCAAATCTGTGTGCTCTGAATTTTTTTACTATGGACTTCGGATATACCTCTAACCTCCGTCTGTCTCAATTGGTTTGTTTTATTTTCTTTCTTAATGAATGTTTTTTTCTCTTTTACATGTATCATGTGCAAAATTGAAATAAAGAATTATTAAAAAAGAGAAGAGTATATTTTTTTCAAACAGATTAAAAAAGAAGATTGACCAAACAAATTGAAACGAAATGAGTATGTTTTATTCAGAGCTCTGGTTGTCACAGTATGAAAAAAGAAAAGCAAATGTTGGATTAACACTAGTTCAGAGAATCCAATGCAGCTGCCAACTTGCTCACCCACTATAGTACTACAATTGACCAAGTAGTATTATATACTACTACTATACTATCAACTGCTCTTCTCCAAACCCCAATTCACCGACCCATCATTTTCCTGTGTTCTCTTTGTAATTTATGTAGATGTATGTGATAAAAAGAGTTCATATTTGACAAACACGTATATTTGTGAAAAAGAATAACTATTTTGAAAAATCATCTCTCTAAGTTTTATAAATATAACGGCTCTCCAGGGCCGGCCAAAGGCCAAAGCCACTCAAGCATAGGCTTTAGGCCTCTTCCATTTTGAGGCCCCAATTTTTCCTTCTTTTTTTTTTAATGAATTGTAGGTTATATATTTATTTTTTGTTCAAAAATATATTTATTTTCTTAAGAAAAATAAAATCAAGATCTTATTTGAAAGAAAGCACTTATTAACTATGTGATTAATGATGGATGACCGTTGGATAATTTAATTCTATATCAGTGATACTCTCTCATCCTCTTTTTTCTTTCTCATAATAAATTTTGTATTCTATCTTTTCCTACTTTCTCCGTTCACTTTACTTGTTACTTTTTGACATGACACGTCCATTAACAAAATAATTATTGATATGTCTATTTTACCATACTACCCCTATTAATTGATATTTAGAGTAATATGTCTTGAAAATGGTTTGAAGAATAATCAATTAATGCTAAGGGTAAAATAGAAAAAAATCTTTTATCGTTTCTTGATATGTCAAAAGTGACAAGTAAAATGAAAATCTAATTAGAAAAATAGTGATAAGTAAAAATAAATGGAGGGAATAATAAGTTACTCCTTTTCTTGTAATGATGGATGACCATTGAGTATGTATTTTCTAAAAAATAAGGCGGGGGCATTGAAAAATTAAATATCACAGTTTTTTCTTCTTTTTTTTTTAATTTTCCAAGCATTGAAGTCAACTTATATTGGGTCATGTTTATTGTCTTAACTTATATCTATATTTTTTTAATTTGAAATTTGTTTAAAAAAATTATGTACAAATAAGTATATAATATATTTTACTCATATATTAGAAGTCAAATGTGTTAGCCAGAACATATGAATATTGTGTCAGAAGATTAAGAGAAAAAAAAAAAGAGAAATGAATTTGAATTACAATATAAACAGGAACTCTTTAGATAATGTTTCAAGAAAGATTAAATGGATTGACTATATATTGCAAATAGTAAAATTAATATTAAAGAAATAACTAAAAAGGAATTATTAACAACTTTTAGCTCAAAAAACTAGAAAAAATCGATTAAAAATAAGAATAGAGAGGAGAAATTTTTTTTTTTTTTTTTTTATAAAATAGTCTTAGGCCCCTTAAAAAGTTTTGCTTTAGGCCACCAATATTATTGAGCCGCCCCTGCGGCTCTCTTAAAGTAACGAAGTTAATTTACAGTAAATTAGGACTTTATTGAGTTCTAGAGAAAATTTCGTGTAATCCCTAAAGAATATGATGACAATATCGTTTAAAAACAATGATTTTTCATAACAAAGCTTTCCTTCTTCAATTTCATTTTCCTTTTCTAACAATGAGTTATTAAATTCCCTCGATGTTACAAAATCATATTATTGTAAAGGATATACAAAAATTGCTTTATATCACAAGTTCGAAATCAAAGTATGACATGCTTACTTTTTATGAATTTCATTATTTGGATTTCAAACTAAGCAACTACTGATTGTACCAAGCAACTACTGATTGTACCAAAGGCAATATTTAGTAAATTCAAATTCACAAACTCGAGTATATCATGTCGTCATGTGGAAACTTTAAAATCATGTTACGAGTAAGAAAATAAAAATGTACAACGTTTGGTTAAAGGATAAATAAATTTTATTACAAAATAGTTACCTTTTTTCTGTATAACATAATTATGTATTTATTCGTTTAATTTCTTCGAGATATTTACCACTTAGCAATCTATATCATTAACTTATATTGTGTTACATGTACATGAGATATTGAGTTATACAATTAAGGCATTTTTCGCAACAGATTTTCTCAAGTATGAAAAGTAAACTGTATCCACAAAATAAAATTTTAAAAAGTAATTTTATTTTTAAAGATTGTGAGCATAAATTTATGTATCTCCTTATTTCTCTAATACAAGATGATTTGGATCAACTTGTGATGTATTTGATCGCTAGAAATATCGAATAATAACTTTTACAAAGGCAATATATGATGCATTGATCTCTTTGTGAATATTATATTAATTTATGGAATTTCGAGATACTTTTTTTTTTATTTATATATATATATATATACGAACGGGGAGTAGTATAATACTTGGTGCCGAAAGATTGAGTATATGACCAGGCAAAGTGGGTGACTTTTTCCCATCTTGGGAGTGGGGTGGAACCAAATACGTGCAACCAATTAGAGAGTTGCTAAATTCTGGAATAGTGAAAATTTAAACTATTTCATGTGCCCCATGTTGATTAATCAAGTATTATTTCTATGATTAGTTAAAATATAGTAGTTCGTCAAACGATATCTTGTGGAGTACATAACAAACCTTGTAGTAATTAGAAGTAGTGTTTATAATTAATCTAATATTAACAAGTTGGTACCCAGAATCTGAAGCAACCCATTATAATATTCATAATCGTGCAGTAATTAATAGTAGTAATTGTTTACTATACATAATCGTGCAGTGAAATTTCTGCCTCTTCAATACAATTAAATATCACTACTTCAGTGCAGTTTTTGCTGACCTATTGATCAAAATAATTATACACGCTAGTTAAATATATATATAAAAATATTATTTTATATTAAAAATATACTTTTATTGACTGTTTTTATGTTGAGCGGCTATACAATATACTTTTTCCTTTTCCTTTTCCTTTCAATATGCAATAATTTTTTTTCTATATAACAGTGTTTGTTTAAATACTTTTTAAACTATTATAATGAAGTATTATATTATAAAGAACCTAAAATACATTATATCATTAAAATAAATTGGTTCCAAAAAGCTTGATCGTTTTAATCTTATAGAATGAATATAAAAAGCGGAATTATCAGAGTCGTATGATTCAAATACCTAAAGAAATAAATAAATAAACGATAAAAATAGTCCGAAGGACTTATTTCAAGATCGGATAATTCACTGTTTTGTCCTTCAACATTGAAAGCGAACTCTATCTCTCAGACCTTTTGATTCATTAATGCAAGAAAAAACAAAAAAGAGCAAAGACTTGATATAGTGAAATATTATGATAGAATATGACGGTAAATAAAAAGATGTGACTGTGGAAAAGGAAAAATAATTAAAAAGAAAAAAGATTAAGAACTAGATTTAGTGGTTGGCATGTCTTTTTATTAAATAGAAAAATGAGGATCCACCTAACAAGACATCTCTCGACAAAATCAGTTGGCTATATTTGCCAAAAGGGGAATGAATAACTACTATAATATGTTTTATATTAGTAATATGTGACATGTTTCAATTTGAATCCAACTCACATATGCATTGAGCATTTGAATATTTCTAGTTTCCCTTTGTCAATATTGTAACTAGAGAGGTAAAATAGACAAAGAAGAAATAAATAGAGGTTGGTGGAGTCCGAAATTCTAATAAGAGAATTTCAAAAATTCTATTCCAGTATTTATTACTTATCAAGGAGATGAACAGATATATATATATATATATATATATTTTTAAAAAGTTTATTCTTTTTATATTTATACAATATAGTTTTTCAAAAAATAAATTCAAGTGAAGCTGTTTTCCGATAGGTAGTTTTACTATTGAGTACTGATGAGATCATTTCCTCTTGCGGAGAGATCGATTTTATAGTTCAATACATATATTATTTTAGTTAAATGGTCTTTTCTTCCTATGAAATTAGTAAAAATTAACACACACAATCAAAAAATAAATTATTTTGTAAAAATCATTTTCACTTATACAAATTATAAAGAGTTACAAGACGTTATTTTCTCACCTCCCAAAAGACTTACATTATTCAATTTTATCTTATTTTTCTCTTTACAACTATTTTAGTTCTTACCTCATGTCATGTTAGAACATGTACTCCCTTATCACACTTAGAGGTCGTTTGGTAGAGTGTATAAGACTAATACAGAATAGGTGTATTAGTAGTGTTTGCATTAATAATGTTGATATTAGTTATGCTGGCATTATTTCTTATGCATTGTTTGGTTTGATGTATTAGAATTAACATCTCTTGCATAATTTTTATTAAAAAATGTTTGTTTACAAAATACCCTCCTTTATCAATCAAGGTATTAAGCAACAAATCAAATCTAGCCATTACATAGCTACATGAGAAATATGAACAACACAGCCCAACGACAACAATATCAGAAAGTGAAAATAATGAAACGAAGCAAGAACAAGGTGTAGAGATACCTTCCGATGGGCAGTGAACAAGGTGTATAGATTACTCCACTAGCAGTTTTGAATTGGCATAAATTGCTGATTTTGATATAGAAAAAACTATACCCAAATTGTGAAATAGTGGTAGAAAAAATAAACAATGACTAAAGAGATAGATTTGATAGAAGTACTAACCTAGCGAAGAAAAACAAACAATGATTGATTAAGTGGTAGGAAGAAGAAGATGTGGAGAAAATAACTCTTACTTTTTCATGGCAAAGTGTGGAGAAGAGAGGTTTGTACAAAGAAGAGAGACGTACAATGGAAAGAGGAATTTGAGGGGTAGTTTTGTCATTAACTAAGTTAATGCATGTGTTAAAATCTTTTATATTAGTAATACATGGAAAATGGTGATATAACTAATGCATAGCTCAATACACAATAGAGTATATAACTAATGCAAGTATTAGTTATACATAAGCTAAAAAATAGTACCAAGCAAGATATTAACAGTATACAAAATTAATACATGCATTATTTTTCGTAATACACTCTACCAAACGGCCCCTTAAAAATGGTCACAATAGCACCGCCCACATGCCCATCTACTAAAAATATATAATAATTGTAATTCATTCATTTTAATTTATGAAATATTATTTGATTAGACTTAAAAAAATTTAAACAACATATTATTTATGATAAACTAAAAAAAGTCAAATTAAATTATTTTTTACATATAAATAATATTATTTTCTAAAAGTATACTAGTAAACATGAAATAAGACAGAAAGAATGTTTTAAATCATACCAAATTTACATAAAATTGAAAGAGAAAATATTTATAACAACATCAATATTATATATTGCGTAATATCACTAATGAGATTCGAAAATGGTAAGATGACGAAGATTATACTCTAACTTTTGTGGGGAAAATTATTTCAAATACATCCTTAAAAAAATTCTAATGGATTTGAAGTGAAAATTATGAATTGTAGAGTTTCTGAATGCAACAAAATTTCGAAATTCAAGTTTAACCGTGACAATTCTATATACAAATTAATTTTTTGAAATAATATTTCTAAAAAAAAGTGAAAATTATCTATGGTGAAGTGTAAGAAGAAAAGAGAGCACGTGAGCAGGTGGCATATACATAAGTAGCGTATGGAAGGTGAGTGATGTCAACATCAAAATTCAAAATTACAACTCACTTTATTCACTCCCTTCTGTCATCCAACTGTTTCCAAGTTTGGTATATTCCTTTCTTTGCCTTTTTTTTTTTCTTTTTCCATCCGACCGTCCGATACTTGTATTGAAGATCGCTGTTTCACATTACAGAATCCATTCTGAAGACGGTGCTTACAACATGATTTGTTCTATATTCATAGCTCAAATCTTTCTTTTCCTTTCTCCCCCGTCCTCTCTACTGCGTTAATTTTTATTTTTAATACTTTCGTTACATATAGTTTCATAATTACGTGGGATTTTAACATTTTTACTTTTAATAATTACACTCACGTACTTCTAATAATTTGTACTTAGTGATTTGGTTCGCGAGAAAATCAAACCGTTATAGTGAAATGTCATTATAATGAACGGTTATTAAAACGAGGTTTGAGATGAATAAAGAAAGTAAAATTTATGAATTTCTTATATTATAACTTTAAGTTAAATATACAATAACAATAATAATTAGATTTGCCCATTCAAGGAGACATATTAGTCGTTAGCCCGTTCAAATTTAGATATTTAACTACGACTTTTAATTTTCTATAATATGACGCATTTATGGTAAATAAGATTTATACGTTTCTCTGCTTTATTTGTGCAATAATAACAATGAAAACGAAAGTAATAATTGCAAAATAAGACGTGTTATCCACGTAAAGAATGTATGGCATCCAAATTAGGTTGAAAAATTAGGTAAGTCAAGAAACTTTAAATCAAATTAATACACAAAGAAAGAAAAATAAAAGTAACTTAGGCAAAAATAGAGATTTTAGTTTAGAAACTTGTAAGAGTGGTCCAAATTGACCTCTAAAACGATATTTATTTAACGATTAGACGAGTTTTGCCACACGTTATTTTCTAAGTTATTACGTGTTAAATCCATGTTTTGATCAATACATATGTTAAATTTTATTGATATAAACTATATATGCTAACTCATAACATGGTTAGTTTTATGTATAAATAGTTATAAACATTTATTTTAAATAGTTCAACCAAGAAATTTACGAAAAAAGTACGCGTGTGAAAATTATTTTTTCCAAACTCCATCAAAGATTATGATAGAATGAATAGAATCTCAACTTATATATAAGTTAGAGTTCTTTTTATCAGTGAAAATAATAATAATAGAACTGTTAAAAAGGATAAATAATTGAGATTAGGTAGAAGAAAAATATATTAAAAAGTTCAAAAGTAATTGCAAATATATTTATTTACTAAAGTTAACTACCAACTATACCCAACCGAAAATTACGTCTTTTTAGTTAACAACTTCCACGTATATAGAGTATATATTTTCACTAAACAGCTTCCACGTATATATATATTTTTCACTAAACAGCTCCAATAATTAAATCGCCACTACGTAATTCCCCATAAACATCCCCTTTATATTTTGTTTGGATTATCATCACGTAGCCTAATATATTGTGTTGTATTATATTATTTTAATAAATATAATATTTGAATATGTTGGATCATTTTATGTCATTATATAATGTTATATATTAATAATTGAAGAACAAATCTATATGAAAAATAGAATACCTAATTAAAGTTATTATAAATAATTAAGATAAAGAATAAAACATGATTATAAGATAATAAAATAAAAATAAAATAAAAAAAATTAACCACATCAAATTAATTGTTATATAAAATGAAACTTTTCTTCGTCACGTAATAATATGATATAATAAAACTTAAATCAAAATCAAAATAAACATTATATTTATACTAATAATATAATACAATAAGCAACAACCATCCAAACAAACTGTTAAATTGAGACATTAAAGAGTCGTTTTCAACATGGAGTAAGACGGGTATCCACGATTAGATTTATACTCTGATTGATTGAAGATATAAATTTAGTATCTTCAATCAAACAAAGTATAAATCAAATCTCAACCTTAATTCTGAATATCGATCTCATTCAACTTGATATTATTTTATCTCACCTTTTTAGGTGAAATAAATGAATCTCAAAACTATAAATCTCGAGATAATTTTATCCACGAATCAAACGAACCGTAAGTACCCCATTCATCTGAATCACACGCGCACCTTAACCGCGCGCGTAGAAAAAGCATTGAGCTAGTAATGCCCTTTCCATTCTTTATAGGGTTTATAAAACCAACCCCCATGCCTTCCATAAATTTTAGACAGTGACACCCATAAATGTCAATCATAAATCCCAACTATTTTCTTCTTCTCCATTTTCTATCTCTCTTTATGGTAATATTAATTATTACGACTCATATTTAAGTAATAATAATCACTGAAAAACAGTGTTTTTCTGGTCTAATTTTACCATTGTTGAACACATCTGGATGTTCATTTTGTAGTATATATATATGGTAATTTTATTCACCTTTCTTTAGCCTTTCCTCTTCCACAACTCTCCCTTTCCTTCTTCATATTCTTTCCTTCACCATATAATGCTTCATCAATAATATTCTTCATATATAGATTATCTGACCATATATCTACTCAATAATTAGAAACAGAAAAACCAAACCCAGAAACCCATATGAAAATGGGTCGTTTTGGGTTTGATTTTTCTCGAATTCAACAAATTACAGCAGTTTGTTTTCTCATGATTCTTGGATTTTCGCCATTTGGATGTCTCGGAATACGTAACTTACCCAAAGAAGAGAAACGATTTATGGAAGCGCCGGAGTACAGAAACGGCGTCGGATGTCCGGCTCCGGCAACGGCGGGTGGACACGTGTCATCATCTTGTGATCCTTCATTGGTTCACATAGCGATGACACTTGACTCGGAATATCTCCGAGGATCAGTGGCTGCCGTTCATTCAGTTCTCCGACACGCATCGTGTCCTGAACACATTTTTTTCCATTTTATTGCAGGTGAGTTTGACCCGTGGAGTCCACGGGTTTTAACTCACCTGGTTAGATCTATTTTCCCATCACTCAATTTCAAGGTGTACATTTTCCGAGAAGATATTGTAATAAATCTCATCTCATCTTCGATCCGACATGCATTGGAAAACCCATTAAATTACGTCCGGAATTACCTGGGTGATATGCTTGACCCGTGTGTAACACGGGTCATTTATCTAGATTCCGATATTGTCCTGGTTGACGATATCGGAAAACTATGGAGTGTCCCTCTTACCATGTCACGGGTAATTGGTGCACCTGAATATTGCCATGCAAATTTCACAAAATACTTCACCAATTCTTTCTGGTCCGACCCGGAGTTACCCCGGGTATTCGAGTCGAGAAGCAAAACCCCGTGTTACTTTAACACGGGAGTAATGGTAATGGACTTGGAGAAATGGAGAGAAGGAAATTATAGGATGAAAATTGAGAGGTGGATGGAGTTGCAAAGACACAAAAGGATTTATGAATTGGGCTCATTGCCACCATTTTTGCTTGTATTTGGTGGGCTAGTTGAGCCCATTAATCATAGATGGAATCAACATGGGCTTGGTGGTGATAATGTAATGGGCTCATGTAGGTCATTACATCCAGGCCCAGTAAGTTTGTTACATTGGTCTGGTAAAGGAAAACCATGGGTTAGGCTTGATGAAAAAAGGCCATGTCCATTGGATTATCTATGGGAGCCATATGATTTGTATAAGCACAATTATCAAAGGAGCAAAGTGAGAGGTCAACATCATAATCATCATAATTTGGGGTTTTCTGGTAGTACCAATTTATTTGGTTACTCTAATTATTTCATTTGATGATCATTCTTTTTTTTGGACAAGGTTGGTGATTCTTTGATAGCCTTGTACAGATTGATTAGTTGGAAAAAAAAAAAGATAGAAAATTTATTGGAGATTAATGTGTGTTGTTTTTTAGGGATTAAAGTTGATTACACGAAATTATTTGTTCATTCCGTGACTTGGAACAATTTTGGAGAATTCATTATATTTTTATGTTGATACATTCTTGTGACGAGGAATACTTTGATTATTGTTTCTTTCTCTTTGCTATATTTCCTTTTTAAAGTTTTTTTAAGTTTCTGGTTCGGGTTTGATACTTATATTGGGGTTCGACTAAATTCTGATTCGCTCCGAAAAGTCTCATATTAGGATTAAAGTGTTTTCTAACAAAAGCGATTCCATATCAAAACTTGGAAATTTTGATTAAGAAAACTTACTTGCCATTTCACTACAATCTTCATTGGTCTCTTTAGTGTATTCCTTAATTGGTCTCTTTAGTGTATTTTCAATTTTCCATTTGCAAACTCCAACTAGTTAATTACACACAGGGGCGGCTCAAGAACGTCGGGGGCCTAAAGCCAAGCTTTATTAAGAGGCTTCAAATTCAACTAATGTTTGTATAAATTCGGACATCAAATCTTCAATTTTTTAAAATAAATATTTAGAAACTACATTAAAAAAATTATAAGTAACAATAGTTAACAATTTGAAATATCTAAAAATAAAAATAAAAGAATCATGCTCAACGAAAATATTTGTTGATTCTCCAAATAGTTACTAGGACACATAAATTAAGTCGAAAGGAGTATTATTCGAATAAATTAACCATCCATGACTATCAATCATATTGACTAAGTAACTTCTCCTATATAAAAGATTGTAAACTATTTTACCATAAAATTTTAAAAAAATTGATAATTCTCAATCTTTTTAAAACTAATTTAAACAGTAAATGTCATCTTATTTCTAATGAAATGATTTATAACCACATAAATATTTATGACACAATTTTGATTTCAATTTTTTTTAAAAATCTTTATTTCTTAAATTCTATATCAAATCAAATCACACCGTATAAAATAAGATAAAAAAAATATTAATTAAAAAAAAATGAGGCCTTAATTTTTTTGGGGCCTCAAGCCCCTGCTTCAGTTGCTTGGCCCTTGAGCCGGCATTGATTACACAAGTAGGTTACTAATATTGCTAAACCAAACTTTCTTGTGACTAATAGACTGCCAATTTTAGATAAGATATTAACAGCACTAGTATTTGAAAAATGTTAGTAGCCATTGGACTAGTTGGTAATCTTTGTGTTTCCCATTTTGAGCCAATAAGCAATGTAGCATAAATCTTTCCACGTCATTGTTAGGACCAAAATAATCAGGTGTCATACAGAAGCTAACAAAATAAACCTCGAAAGACCCAAATAAGAAGACATGGGAGAAAACATCAAAAAAGACACAATAATTTAACATGGTTCGGTCAATCGACCTACAACCACAAAAGAAGATGAGCAATCCACTATATAAAAGAGAGTACAAAATGTCGAGAGAGACAACCTCACACAAGTCACTCAGAATAAAAGGAGGTCTACACAAGTGGTAATGCAACACTTGTGTCTCACAAATTCTCCCCCCAAACAATACTCTCAAAGCCCTTATGACTATATTGTGGATGCTACCAAGCTAGAGGAAAAAAGTCTCTATTTATAAAGTCTATAACATTTTCCTATAAGAACAAGGATTAATCAAATATGGAGAATTCATGTTTTCTTTTTCCTAAAAGGAAAACCCAATTATGGTAAGAAAATCAGGACAAATACCAACAATTCTCCCCCTTGGCCTGAATTTCTGACAAAATAAATTTGCTCCACCTTCTTCACGTAGTCTTCAACAAGTTCAATCTCCATCTCGAAAATCTCCTCCATTAAATCTTTGTCTCTACATAGAGTAATTCTCTAATTAAATTTCTCAAACCAAAGATTCATTATCGTCAAATAGGTTGTGACTAGAACTGAACCCGTCAAGATGAACTCCCGTTTTAACCTCACTCTGATACCACTTGTTAGGACCAAAATAATCAGGTGTCATGCGGAAGCTAACAAAGCAAACCTCGAAAGACCCAACTAAGAAGACATGCGAGAAAATATCAAAAAAGACACAATAATTTGACGTGGTTATGTCAATCGACCTATATCTACAAAAGGAGATGAGCAATCCACGATATAAAAGAGAGTACAAAATGTTGAGAGAGACAACCTCACACAATTCACTCAGAATAAAAGGAGGTTTACACAAGTGATACCGCAACACTTGTGTCTCACAAATTCTCCCCCCAAACAATACTCTCAAAGCCCTTATGACTACATTATGGATGCTACCAAGCTAGAAGAAAGGAGTCTCTATTTATAAAGTCTATAACTTTTTCCAATAAGAACAAGGATTAGACAAATATGGAGAATTCATGTTTTCCTTTTTCTAAAAGGAAAACTTGATTATGGTAAGAAAATCAGGGCAAATACCAACAGTTATTACTTTCAACAAAGAGATACTTTCAGCATAATTATGTTATTTTCTTTTAATAGCGTTGTACTTGTCTTAGTTAAATTACATGTATCTCGACTAATTATTTATTGTGTATATATCGCTTTTTACTACCACAAATAGCAGGTAAATCTATGTTTTTATTCACTAGCTCGTATTTAGACGAAGATAAATCATCTAATGATAACTTTATCCACCAAAATTCAAAAAAATATTACATAGCTAGTTTCTTATTCTTTAGATTTTGATTCCAAACTTCCATGACTCATCTCAACTTTATTGGCGGTTAAGTTTCACCTTTAGGTGCTCTATTATAGACAAAGTTAGAATTTTAATTTTACGCGTTCTGAATTTTAAAACAACAACTTCATGTGTTACTAATTGAGTTTTAGATTTAATATGTATATAAATTTAATAAATTTCTCAATAGAAATATACTATTTAACTAAAAGTTATTGAATTCGGTCAAATCCGTAATCGGGCTTCTACTTCCGCTACTGTTCTATTATGTAACTTTATCTAATAAAGGTTTCTTTAGTTCTTAACAACATTAGCTTAGTTGGCTATTCGTTTTCTTGATTATGTAATGTTAATAATTGTGTAGTTGTTTATATTTCCTCTTTTGTGTTTTTTTTAAAAAAATAATGTGACTAAGGAACTTTATAGAAGGGAAATGATTGATTAGGGAGGTTGACAATGATATAAAGTAAAGACAGCAACATAAAACGGCAAATAATGGGAAAAGATCAAGTGTTAAAAAAGGGAGCTGTCCAACTCATTTATGCTTTAGCTGTTACTTGGCATCAAAGTTGTTTTCAATCATTTTTTTTTCTAATTTGGAGGTTCCTTCCAAGTGAGATATGCTTAAACTATATATCATTTTGGTTGGAGTTTGAAATTCTAATTCTTTAAAGTTATTCTAAATTAATAATCTGTATATATAAAATGAAATTTTTAATAATCTAAAATTTGAATCAAAATTATTAAATCCGACCCGAACCCTTATCCGAGGAGCTAACTCCATTTCTAATCATAATCACACAAATTATTTTGTATCAAAAAGTTTCTTTTTTCTTAAATTCTATGTTGAGTCAGACAACAAAACATAAATTGGGTCAAGGGGAGTACTTGCCTTGCTCAACTTGTTCTTCTAATTTTGTATGCATTTGATTTGTGGGGTTGCAAAATTTTGATGTGATATCAAAGTAAAAACACATGGAAAATAGCTGGAGGATTTTTCTTGGCTTTTGATGACCATTGACTTCAAACATTGATGTACATTATATTTGTTTTGGTTTCTATAATGGCTACCAAAAATAAAAAGAAATCGTGCCAAAGATGATCTCCTAATTGGTGTGACCTTTACTTTGTAGCCACCATTATTTGCACACGTAGGATGACCATTCATCATGAGTTTGGTCGGTCTTGAAAATATTTTCTTGCTAGTTGGGGTGTCAAATAGACGAGTTGACTGAATTTGAATATGTCAAAATAATTAAATTTGGATTGAAACTAATTAAGATGAAATGTGTTAAAAATTGAGTCATAATTCAATTTGTCCAGTTCTTACTAAGTTTTAAATTATTTGTTTATTTCTTATAATTTATTTGAATAATTAACAAAAATAATTTCTTATATTTATGACTATATATAATATATAACAACAACATATCCATTATAGTTCACAAGTTGGATATAGAAAAGAGAAGACTATATATAACATATCACATTAAAAAAAAAACATTTAAACAAAGTTTTTCATAGGTCAATCTAGATTATATATCAACCAAATCTTAAAATAGGCTATATTAAACGAATCAAAATGAACTGAATTAAGAAACTAAAAAGGTCTTAACTCGCTCAAACCTAAATAAATTGAACAGATCATAATTTTATGGGCTAATTTTACCATCATACCTATAAGTATCTAATTAGTGTCATTGCCTTTTGATTTTGGCCATTTTTTTCTACTTTGGTACGAATAGCTCATTTCGCTGTGAGATTCAGATTGCAGTCCATGTGAGTTTAATTTCTTTGCATTAGTTAAATAATTTTTTTATAGTGTCAGGTTAAGTGACCTATAGCAATATATAACTATCTATTTATTATCTTTTTAATTTTATGATCTACAAATATAATAAGTAATTTGATATGACAAATATTATATAAATGCATTTTGTAAAATGATTTTACGAATTCACTTTCTTAGTGTTTTGCGAAAAATAGACTTCTCTCACGTACAGATGAAAATCGTTTTTCTTCGCAATTATCTGAATTGATGTCACTACTTCAACTAACACTTGGAAGTAGAGTGTATTAAAAAGAATAATATACATATATTAGTCTTATGTGTTATTAGTACCTTATTTGGTATATTTTTTTGGCACATGTATAACTAATATAAATATTAATTATACACTCTCATGTGTATTGAGGTGTGTATTATTAATACCACCATTTTTTATGTATTAGTAATGCAAAGGTTTCAACACATGTATTAACTTAGTAAATGACAAAATTACCCCTTAAATCCCTCTAGATCTTCTCCGATCTTCTCCGATCTTCTTCCTTACTTTTGTCAGCTTGATTTTTCTTGTTTTTCCGATTTCTTCCTTTTTTTCCAGCGAAATTTTCGTCGATTTCATTGTAACTAGTCTCATGGTTGGCACCTTTCATTGGACATGTAGGAATATGCACAGAGGATGGTTCTGCCGTGGGCTTTTCTGGTTTCAACTTTATTAATGTTAAAAATTTTGCACTTGATTCTGTGGCCAAATACCTTCAACTAGACAGAAAACAGGTGAGCCTTTTGGGTTAAGACGAAGAAGTGGAAATTGGTTATCCTTTTCTGCAACAGCAGTTGTTGCTGCCTACTTCCTTCTCCATTTGAAAAGAAAGTGTACAAAGCTAAAAGTGTATTTTTATAAATAAATATTATTTTATAAAAATTATATTTTTTATATTATTTTTAATACATCAAAATCAAATAATGTGTAAAAAATATTAACTGCATAACTAATATCAACATAACTAATGCAAGCATTACTAATACACCATATTTAGCATTAGTCTTATACACTCTATCAAATGACTCCTTATACACAAGTATCGATCTCTAATACTCATACACTTTATCAAACTACAATGCAATTAGCTGACAATCATATCTATCTTTATTTTTCAAAATATATACTCCCTCCTAATAAAACTGGAACTTACTTGAACTCTAATAATACTTATGAACATTCATTGATTAAACTTATTACATCTTGTAGAGAGAAAAAGTATTTATGCAGAATTTGTTATTTTCTCAACTGATTCAATCACAAAGCTAATGCCTCTAATATAGGCTAAGTAACCGACTTCTAACCAGCTAATAGCAAAAGACTAAAAGCCCCTTTATCCGGCAGTTAACCATTAAACTACCTTTTAATAGCTAATACTTGTACTACATAGCTAATACTCTCCATCAAGGTGGAGGGTGATAGACATCAAACACTCCAAACTTAAACAGTAAAGAGTGGTGTTGAGCACTAGTAAGACCTTTGGTCAACAGATGAACAAGTTGCACACCTATAGGCACACATGTAGGCTGAATCAATCCAGACTTAATCCTTTTTCAAATGAAATGTCAATCAGTCTCCATATGTTTAGTCCTTTCATGGAAGATAGGGTTATTCACAATCTGTAATGCAGCTTTGTTGTCACAAATCAGCTGCAGAGGTGAGGATAAAACAACACCAAGATCCTTTAACAAACCAGTTACCCAAATGATTTTTGCAATCACAACAGCCATGCTCCTATACTTAGCCTATGCTAACTGTATGCTGCTTCTTAGACTTCCAAGAGATCAAGAAATTCCCAAGCATGATCACATAGCTTGTGACTGAGCTTCTGGTGTTTGGACAGGCACCCGAATCAGCATCACAGTAAGCTTGCATACTAGTAATATCTCCAGGAGGAAGTAAAATTTCGAAACCAGGTGCTCCCTTCAAATACCTTCCTATCCTGAATGCACTACCCATATGAGAATGTTTGGGTTTCTGCATGAACTAATTAAGCACCTGAACTGCAAAAAAAGTATCAGGTCTAATGATGGTTAGATATAATAACGCCCCTTATGAATTTTTGAAATCCCAATACATCTTCTAATTCTAGATCATCAGTAACACATCTAGTTGCATCATAGTCCACTATAGTAAGTTTCTTATTCATCTCCAAATGAGTTATAGCATGTTTGTTAAGACTCAACCCCACCCATGAGATGAGCTCCAGAACATGCTTTCTTTGATTGAGAAGGACCCCCTTTTATGGTCTGAGTATTTCAATGCCCAAAAAATACCTCAATTGTCCCAGATCGTTCACCTTGAAAGCCTTGCACAAGATGTCTTTAGCAAGTTGAATCAAAGTGGGATTACTTCCTGTGATAAGAAAATCATCTACATACACCAATATTATAACTAGATCAGATCCAAACATTTGTGTGAACAAAAAATGATCATAGGAACTTTGAGAGTAACCGCCCTGTACCAGACATTTGTGAGCTTGATGTTCCACTATCGGAATGCCTGTTTAAGATCATAGAGGAGTTTTTTTAGTTTGCACACCAATTGCTCCTGCTGTTTGTGAAATCCTTGAGGTAACTGCACGTATACATCTTTATAGAGGTCTCCTTGAAGAAATGCATTATTCATATCCACGTGAAACAAATCCCATTTTCTAGCAGCTATAATACCAATGACAGTTCTTACAGTAAATATCTTGGCTATTGGTGAGAATGTGTCATGATAATTCAACCTTTCAAGTTGACTATAGCTTTTAGCCACCAACATAGCCTTGTATCTTTTAATGTCTCCATTTGCTTTGTGTTTGATCTTATAAACTCATTTAGATCTAATGGCATACATTCCAGGAGGTAAAGGCACCAAATCCCAAGTTTTATTTTCCTCTGAAGCCTGGATCTTCAATTGCATTGCCTTTACCCAATTCTAATATGATATTTCTTCCTTAAAGTTTTTTGGCTCAACATGTGTTGAAAATCCATGTACGTAAGATATATATACAGCTGGAACCCTATCATAAGAAAGCACCTTGTCTATGGGATACAATGAGGAAGCTACATACTTTTTTCCTGTGACATAGTCCTTTAGCCAAATGGGAGGATTATTACTTCTTCCAGTTCTCCTTAGTTTTTCAGTTTCAGCTTGTGGTTCATTAGGAGGAACTGCCTCAGTAGTAGGTCCTTCATCATATGGAACATTCACACCCTTATCCAGAGGACTACTATGATAAGGCGCAACATTATCATCTACTGATGCTACAACATTAAGAGGCTAAACTTATGTATTAGTAGTTTGAATATGATTTGCAGGTATTTGTATTGGAACTTGTGATGAAGGAGAGGATAATTCAGGTGGAGATACCCTGTTTGGAGACATCTCAAACACTTTTCTCTTTTTTTTTTGCAGATCCTTCAAAGGAAAACTATCTTCTCTAAAAATTACATCTCTACTCACAAAAAAATCCTCGACTCCAGATCAAATAATATGTATCCCTTTTGTGTCTCTGAATAACCAACCATAACTGACCTTTTGGCTCAAGCTTCAAACTTAGTTCATTTATAAAGAGTAGAAGTAAAACACAAACAACTAAATACTTTTAAATAGTCATAAACAGTTGGTTTGTGATACGACATTTCATAAGGTGTGTTCCCTTTCAATATTTGGGAACGTAATTTATTGATCAAATAAATTGCAGTTCTCACACAATTACCCCAAAACTTATTAGGGACTCACTCACTCATCTACTCCTTATCTATTTAATACTTTCTTCTATCTACAACATTAATTTCAAAGGCGACCCGCCGCACCGGGCTTCGTCGATACGAGAAGCAAATTGTTGTGTGAATGGATCAATATCTATACATAAGCCAAGAGGCAGATCTTATGCCACTCCACCTGGTCGTATGAAACTGGCATGCATCCTAGCGGAGAAAGATCTTATTTGAATTTAGGGGATTCCTCTATAAAGAATAAGGGAAAAGATCTACAACCTAGCAAACTAGCCTCCTTCTTACTAGCATTTTTCCAGGTCCTCTCGAACCAACATATTCCAACCTGGTGCTCTCACTATACCATAGTGACTTGGCTTTGGGGTGGGTTCTCCGTGGACAATGTCACCTTAAATTATTTTTTTAGTCTTCATCATTTACTCCCCTTTATTTTAGTAGGCGCCAGTTTTCTTCATCTGGCCGCATTGCATCAATATAGATCCAATAATCCATTGGGTGTACATTCAGAAGGCGAGCTTGCTTCTTATTCCCGTGTTTGATCTCTTCCATCTCTGCCTGGCTCATTGTCAGAAATGGAGTCAAGGATGCCCAACTCAAGATAAGTCCTAAGGTTCTGTTAAAGTATCCTTAATTGCATCTCTTTCTCTAGAATCCAGGCTTGTAGATCTTTGGCGAATCAACAGGGTTTCTTTCGTAATTAGGTTGTTTCAGAATACGGTTAACCAAAACATGTTGACTAATCAATTATGATAAATTGGATCGGATTTTTCTTTTTTTTTTTCTGTAGTACTTTGATCCGCCTATGAACCTTGGTTCACGCTCTACGTATCTTATTCTTTCAAGCCCTCAACATTCTGTCCTAATTGTTTGCTCCCTTTCCTTCATGACCATTCGATTTGCCTTGAATCCACAGGGCAAGAGCGGACACTAGCTTCCTAAACAGGATTTTCTATGAGGTAGAGGTTGGATCAATAAAAGAAAGATAAGGAAAGTGTACAAGATTTCAATCGGTCTACCTTTGAAGAAAGGTGGCGGCTCGGGGAAGGTTTTTGGTGACAAGACCTGGAGATATCAGAAGTGAGCATGTTGACATGAGTAACGAAAAATCCTGTGAAAAACACAATCGCCTGCCAGTGGAAGGATTTTTTGGGGAATCTACTCCCATGCTGCAAACAGTCAAATCTGAACTGAACAATAGTAGAAGATCCAGCATGCAGAAAATGGCGATCATTAGAAATGCTGTAATATATTGATGCGTACTCGCGTGATCAATCGATGGACGGGGGAATTGCGTGAATGATGAGACCAGCGAAAATATGCCTAGGTTTTGGCATTCACTCTACTGACAGAGAACCTGAGTTGAAGTAGGAACAAAGAATCAATATAAGGTGAAAGAACCTTCTTTCATTTGAATTTCCTGTTTAACTAGGCTCTTTTTTATCGGGAGCGGGGGGGGAGGGTAATTTATGTCGGTGTTGGCGCCTGCGAGACAAAACGAGAAAAAATCCATGAAGGTTGACGAATAAAAATGAGAGGTGTTAAGATTTTTATCATCCTGGCGTCGAGCTATTTTTCCATAGGACCTCCTTTTTGAAATTTTAGAAACCTAGCAACTTCTAAAATGTGCCTACGTTTTTTCTCTATCACCCCATTCTATTGGGGTGTATAGGCACAAGAACTCTAATGAACAATTCCAAAAGAAGTAAGTAATTCACAATATTGAGAATTAAAGAATTTCTTTCTATTATCTGATCTCAACAATTTAACATTGATACCAAATTGATCCTGCACTTTTAATAGAAAATCCTTCAACACAACAATTACCTCAGATTTATGTTGAATCAAGCATATCCAAGTGTACCTGCTATGATCATCCACTATAGTAACAAAATAATGTTTTCTGTTATAAGTGGGGATTTTATAAAGACCCTAAACATCTACATGAATCAGTTGAAAGATGATGCTAGAGTGAATATTACTAACTGATATATCATGGTTTTACGGTACTCGACGCTTAAAACATGGAAAATATACTAGTTCTAGGGAACGTTTATGTGGATGTGATGTATTTTTATGGATTTTGCAGGGAAAACAGGTTTTAGGAGTTCAAATTCAAAAAATTATAAAAAGGAAGCCTATAATACCCTACAGTAAAGAAGGGCATATAAGTAATTGACAAAAATAAATAACTTAAAGAGTTGAATAATTCGAAATACCAAGAGAAAAAAAAAGGATGAATGGGCTTAGCCCAAAGAAACACTTGGAAGCAAAGCATTAAAGAAAAAAGAAAAAAGAAAAAAGAAGTAAAGGGTTTAGGGTGTTGTCTTCAACGTTTCAGCAAACCAAAGAAAAAAAAACAAATTGAATTGATAGAGGAAGAAAAGAAAGAGTCGAAGTGAGATCAAAAGGAAGCACACGCTCCGGAGAAGGAAAAAGGGGAAATTCTTGAGAGATTTCTATTGGGCTCAAGGTAAATCCTTTCTTTCATCTTTGTCGTGATTCTTAGTCTAGGTAAATTACTTTGGGTACTGAAATTTAATTACCAGAGACAAGAAATATGGACAGTAAGGTGCGATTTTGAATATAAAATTCGATGAATCGAAAGTTATAGTGAAACATCGGGTTGGCTAGTTTAATTTTATCATGAATTACCTTGAATGAGGAAATTAATATGAGATTGATCGAAGGAAGTCATGCGGACTGCTTGAGGTGACAAGTTTGGTATTCCGACAAGTGTACCGTGAGTAGTAACCTTACCATAATTTGTGTTTATTAACTTGCGTAGTTTATACATGATTTTAAAGGACGATGTTACAGAATGCTTTGAAATTGCACATGGAACAAGTCTTTTACTTGATATGATATTGAAGTGGTTATTTGAGATGTCCTAACTGTTATAAGACATATTTACCGTTATTTGAGACATAGCTACTATTATTGTGAAGGTTCTTTATTTACTTGAGAAATAAGTATTTTGACATGTGTTTTGTTCAGGTTTATATGAAATATGATTTGATATGAACTTAAATGCCTTGTACTATTTTAAAAATGCTTTCATATTAGCACCTACTTTTTATAAAGAAAGTTTAAATGGGAGTAGACCTTGATTTGGATTCCGTAGCTAACGGCGGGTTCGTTAGACCTGGTGCACCTTGTATTTACAGATTACTATTACAACCCTCGCTAGTGGGAAGGTAGAACTAGCATACTATTACTGATTTTCCTCGAGTAGGGACCTACTGATAAGATATTTGACTCCTTTACGAGGGGTTCACTGTTATTGGCTAATTCTTGAATTAGAATGCCACACTGATTACATGATTCATTCTTGGAAACCTCCCAAAAGATAAAACTTGATATGATAGTATTTGTTGGTTATTACTAAATTGTTAAATTGATTTCTTATATGATGGTTATCATTTTCTGGAAAAGCATCATTTCATGATATTTTCTGATTATCATACTAGCATGTTTTACGACTTGTTCCCAGTAAAATGGTTGTGGTTAAGTGTTATTACTCACTGAGCTAGCGTCTCACTTCTTGCTATTTTTTTCCAGAGAACGCAGGTGACGGTGAGGATTTCGTTAGTTAGAGCATTGGAGTTAGTGTATTCCTGGTGAGCCCCATACTTGTTCGCAAGGGTAGCAAGTTTATATATTTGTTATAGTCTTTCTTTGAAACTCTTAGAGACGCTCCATAGTCATTTCATTTGAGTTTGAGTATTCTCTCATTTTATGGACTTATGACTAGTGTTAAACTTTTCTTCGTGTTTGGTGATAGATTAGTTTTGGCTCATGAAGTATTTTGACTTCTCTCGTATCTTGGAGATAGATTTCGTATGGGTAGTTGTTGTGAATGGGTTGTTGATGATATTAGTGAATTGTTTGGTGTTGATTTGTTGGATATGTTGTTGAATTGTGAGACAGGAAACTTTGAATTGGCCCAAAAACAGGGGAAACTCTGCCCGATTTTCTGTAGAATTCTGACGAGGCTTGCTTTGGAGTTCTAACCTGCTTAGCGCCGGTCATGGTCCTATTTTGGATCGTGATAAAGTTGGTATCAGAGCCTAGGTTATTTTGTGACTATTGGAGCACAAGGTAGTAGTAGAATCTCAATTATGGTTATGTTGCTGGCCATTTCTATAATCGTGATTCTGCGAGAGTGTGATAAGATGTGTCTTGTATTTCTTTCTCATTCTTTCTTACGTGTGTGACGTTTAGGACTAATTAGATGAATCTAACCATATTTATTTTGTTAATCAGATGGCTCATACTCGAGCAACTAATGGCAGAGCTACGCCAGCTACACCTCAGATAGCTAATGCCACCTCTGGCAGGCAGCCAACTTCCATAACTAGGGGAAGAAGCGAAGCTCACAAAAGGGTCAAGGTATGGGTCGTGGCGTTACTACAGGGAATCGCACTACCACATCAAGAATTTCAAGAGAGCACACTCCAGAAATGAGTGCTAGCCCACCTCCACCATCGCATGAGGGTAATACTGTTGAGGCCCTTGCTTCCATGCAAAGAGTCATAGAGGGCTTGGCCGACCGAATAGATAGACATGAGATGATTGGTCAGCATAATAATGCACCTGCATAGCCACAGTTACAGGCACCTGCACAGACATACAGGTTTGGAAACAAGGAGGTATCTTTGCAGGAGTTTCTGAAATTGAAATCATCAAGGTTCACAAGTTCAGATAGTTCAGCCGATCCTTAAAGCTTCTTAGATGGCACACTCAACTCACTGCATGCGCTAGGATGTTCTAGTGAGAGGGCACTGGAGCTTGCATCATACAAATTGGAGGACATGGCTAACACATGGTATAATACATTATTGCTAGGAAGGTCTGCTGTAGCAGCACCACTGATATGGGATGAGTTCACTAAGTTCTTCATGGATAATTTTCTTCCTGACAGTCAGAGGCAGAAATATGCAGATCAGTTCGAGAAATTGATCCAAACTCCAGATATGGATGTGTCGACTTATAATACCAAATTCTACAAGTTGGCTAGGTATGATCCTTACTTAGTGTCCACAGAAGCAGCTCGAGTTCAGAGGTTTGTTAATGGGTTGGTTAGCCGTCTTATTATGAGGCAGTTGATCTTGCTAGAAAAATTGAGGACAAGGGTCGTGCAGAACGTGCAGATTATGATGTTCGTAAGAAGGTTAAGATGGGGGGATCTTTCAGCAGTGACTTTAGTTCAAATTACAAAGCAGGGAATCAGGGAAAACAACAGGGCCATCAAGTAGGGAAAAATTTAGTTTCACAACCTGCATATAAGCCACCTCCTAGATAGGGTACTCAGGGATCTTCAGCATCTCATAGAAATCGCAGTTCTGGGCAGATATACGCCACTGCTCTATCCTGCCATACTTGTGGCAAATCACATGTGGGCCAGTGTCGGGTTTTAACTGGAGAGTTTTTTCGGTGTGGTCAGTTGGTTCATCGCATTAAGGATTGCCCTCAACCTTCGAGAAATGTCAGTCAGGCTTTCGGTCAGTTTGTTGTACCTACTCAGACTACTTATAATACTACAGGTACGGGAAATAAAGATCGGGACAATGGAGATCATGTTGCTGGAAATCAGGGACAAGAAAATGCTGGTAGAGGCCAGTCAAGAGTTTTGCACTTACCAGGTAGGAGGTTCAGGCCTCGAATGCAGTGGTTACAGGTATTCTTTCAGTCTGTTCATTTGATGCATATGCTTTGATTGATACGGGTTCTACCCTCTCTTATGTGTCCTCGTACTTTGCTGTGTGATTTGATAGAGAGCTAGAGATGTTAAATTGTCCTTTTCTTGTTGCTACTTCTGTGGGAGATTCTCTCTTAGTTGAGTATGTGTATTGTGATTTCCAGATTATAGTGGAATGTAGAGATACTCTTGCTGACTTAATTGTACTTGATATGATTGACTTTGATGTGTTGATGGGCATGGATTGGTTTTCTCCTTGCTATGCTACTGTAGATTGTCATGCAAAGATAGTTCGGTTTGAGATACCCAACGAAATTAGTTTTGTGTTAAAAGGGGGTCAAGTCCCATAGGTTAGTAGAGTTATATCTTTTATGAAGGCTTAACGATTTTTGAAGAAAGGTTGCATGGGTCTCTTGTCTATGATAAGTGATGTTAGAGAAGGAACACTTAGTTTGGAGAAGCTACCTGTGGTGAGGGAATTTTCTGATGTATTTCCTGAGGATTTACCAGGATTACCTCCAGTACGAGAGATAGACTTCGGTATTAATTTGGCACCTGACACTATGCCAATATCTATACCGCCATATCATATGGCACCAGCAGAGTTGAAGGAGCTAAAATAATAGTTGTAGGACTTGTTAGATAAGAGTTTCATCAGATCGAGTGTATCACTATGGGGATCACCAGTTTTGTTCTTAAAGAAGAAAGATGGGTCTCTAAGAATGTGTATTGACTACAGGCAACTGAACAAGGTAACGATACGTAATAAGTATCCGTTGCCTTATATAGAGGACCTATTTGATCAGTTACAAGGGGTTGTCCACTTTTCAAAGATTGATCTTCGATCTGGTTATCATCAGCTTAGAATCAGGGAGAAAGATATTTCTAAAAAGCATTCAGAACTCGATACGGGCATTATGAGTTCCTTGTGATGCCTTGCGGGTTAACTAATGTTGTAGCTAAATTTATGGACTTGATGAATAGGGTGTTCAGGCCGTTTTTGGATAAATTTGTGATAGTATTTATTGATGATATTTTGATATATTCTTGTAGCCAGGAAGAACTTGAGAATCATCTGATGATTGTGTTACAGACGTTGCGAGAAAATAAGCTTTAGGCTAAGTTCACAAAGTACAAATTTTGGCTAGACTCAGTAGCATTTCTGGGGCATATTGTTTCCAAAGATGGAATTACGGTAGATTCTAAGAAGACAGAAGCGGTGCAGAAATGGTCTAGACCTACTTCGCCTACAGAGATTCGTAACTTTGTGGGTTTGGCTAATTACTATAGGCGTTTCGTGCAGGATTTCTCTAAAATAGCAGCTCCATTGACCAAGTTGACACAGAAAAATGTGAAGTTCCAGTGGACGGAAGATTGTGAGAAGAGCTTTCAAAAACTCAAAACATGTTTGACCACCGCACCAGTATTAGCCTTACCATCAGGTTCTGGAGGATTCAAGGTATTTTGTGATTCTTCGAGGGTGGGATTAGGATGTGTTCTCATGCAAAATGATTATGTTATAGCCTATGCTTCGAAACAGTTGAAGAAGCATGAGCACAACTTTTCTATGCATGATTTGGAGATGGCCGCAGTGATTTTTGCTCTTAAAATTTGGAGGCATTTCTAATATGGCAAAACTTTCGAGATTTATACCGATCATAAGAGTTTGAAGCACATTTTCCAGCAGAGAGATCTAAATCTTCAACAACTTCGGTGGATGAAACTACTCAAAGATTATGATTGCACTATTTTGTATCATCCTGGAAAAGCGAATGTTGTGGCTGATACTTTAAGCAGAAAATCTAAGGGTAGTTTGGCACATATAGCTCTTGGAAAGAGACAATTGACCAAGGATATACAGAAACTTGAAGGCTCAGGTGTCAAATTTTGTGTGGGAAATTCAGGGGCATTGTTGGCTTGTGTGCAAGCCAAATCTTCTTTGGTAGAGCCCATCAAGGCCACTCAATATGAGGATGTGCAGTTGTGTAAATGTCGAGATGAGGTCCTAGGTAGTCAGAGTAAGACGATGAGTGTTGATTGTGATGGTATTCTCCGATTGGGTAATCGATTATGTCTACCAAATACAGAGGGGTTAAGATGAGCCATTCTTGAGGAAGCTCATGACTCCAGATATACCATACACACCCTGGTTCCACTAAGATGTATCATGACCTGAAGCAATTATATTGGTGGGAAGGCATGAAGAAAGATGTTGCTAACTTTATTTCTAGTTGTTTGACTTATCAGTAGGTTAAAGCGGAGCATCAGCGACCCGCAAGATTACTGCAAGAGATCAAGATTCCAGATTGGAAATGGTAAAGAGTTACTATGGATTTTGTGGTTAGGCTACCACAAACCATTAGAGGTTATGACTCTGTATGGGTAATTGTAGATCGACTTACTAAATCCACACACTTCTTGTCAGTAAAGACTACGTATAGTAGAGTGAAATATGCTCAGTTATTTATGGATGAAATTATCCGACTTCATAGAGTTCCATTGTCTATCATTTCTGATAGAGGATCACAATTCACTTCATGCTTTTGGAGATCTTTCCAAGAAGCTCTGGTACAAGAGTAGATCTTAGTAATGCATTTCATCCACAGACGAATAAGCAGTCTGAGCGTACTATACAAATTTTGGAGGATATGTTGAGAGCATGCATTCTTGATTTTGGAGGTAGTTGGGATACTTACCTACCCTTATCCGATTTTGCTTACAATAATAATTTTCAGTCAAGCATTCAGATGGCTCTATATGAAGCCTTGTATGGTAGGTGATGTCGTTCTCCTATCGGGTGGTTTGAAGTTGGAGAGGCTAAGGTTTTAGGACCAGACTTGGTACAGAAAGCTACGGACAAGGTCCAATTGATTAGACAGAGGTTACTCACAGCTCAAGGAAGACAGAAGTCTTATGCAGGCAAGAGGAGAAGAGATTTAGTGTTCACAGTTGGGGACAAGGTTTTTCTACGAGTCTCCCCTATGAAATGTGTGATGCACTTCGGGAAAAGAGGTAAATTGAGCCCGAGATATATAGGACCATATAAGATACTTGATCGAGTAGGAGGTGTGGCGTATCAGCTGGCACTTCCTCCCGAGATGTCATTCATCCATCCAGTGTTTCATGTCTCTATGCTAAGGAAATGTATGTCAGACTCCTCTTGTGTGCTCGAAGCACCAACTCTGCATCTAGATGAGAACTTAACATATGAAGAGGAACCAGTGGCTATTATTGATAGACAAGTAAGAAAGTTGCGGTCAAAGGAGTTTGTGTCCGTGAAAGTCATATGGAGAAATCATACTATTAAAGAAGCTACTTGGGAGTCTGAAAATTACATGCGAGTCAAGTATCCTCACTTGTTTCAGTCTTCAGGTACACACTTATTTTTAAATTCGGGGATCGAATTTCTTAAGGTGGGGAGAATGTAATACCCTACCATAAAGAAGGGAATATAAGTAATTGACCAAAATAAATAACTTAAAGAGTTGAATAATTCTAAATACCAAGAGAAACAAAAAGGATGAATGGGCTTAGCCCCAAGAAACACTTCGCAGCAAAGCATTAAAGAAAAAAAAAAAAGAAAGAAGTAAAGCGTTTAGGGTGTTGTCTTCAACGTTTCAGCAAACCAAAGAAAAAAAAACAAATTGAATTGATAGAGGAAGATAAGAAAGAGCTGAAGTGCGATCAAAAGGAAGCACACGCTCCAGAGAAGGAAAAAGGGGAAATTCTTGAGAGATTTCTATTGGGCTCAAGGTAAATCCTTTCCTTCATCTTTGTCGTGATTCTTAGTCTAGGTAAATTGCTTTGGCTACTAAAATTTAATTACCAGAGACAATAATATGGACAGTAAGGTGCGATTTTGAATATAAAATTCTATGAAACGAAAGTTACCGTGAAACATCGGGTTGGGTAGTTTAATTTTATCATGAATTAGCTTGAATGAGGAAATTAATATGAGATTGATATGATATGATTATAGATTGATCGAAGGAAGTCATACGAATTACTTGAGGTGACAAGTTTGGTATTCCGATAAGTGTACCGTGAGTAGTAACCTTATCATAATTTGTGTTTCTTAACTTGCGTAGTTTATACATGATTTTAAAGAACGGTGTTACAGAATGCTTTGAAATTGCAGGTGGGACAAGTCTTTTACTTGATATGATATTGAAGTGGTTATTTGAGATGTCCTAACTGTTATAAGACATATTTACCGTTATTTGAGACATAGCTACTATTATTGTGAAGGTTCTTTATTTACTTGAGAAATAAGTATTTTGACATTTGTTTTGTTCAGGTTTATATGAAATATGATTTGATATGAACTTAAATGCCTTGTACTATTTTCAAAATGCTTTCATATTAGTACCTACTTTTTATAAAGAAAGTTTAAATGGGAGTAGACCTTGATTTGGATTCCGTAGCTAACAGCGGGTTCGTTAGACCTGGTGCACCTTGTATTTACAAATTACTATTATAGCCCTCGCTAGTGGGAAGGTAGAACTAGCATACTGTTACTGATTTCCCTCGTGTAGGGACCTACTGATAAGATATTTGACTCCTTTACGAGGGGTTCACTGTTATTGGCTAATTCTTGAATTAGAATGCCACACTGATTACATGATTCATTCTTGGAAACCTTCCAAAAAATAAAACTTGATATGATAGTATTTGTTGGTTATTACTAAATTGTTAAATTGATTTCTTATATGATGGTTATCATTTTTTGGAAAAGCATCATTTCATGATTTTTCTGATTATCATACTAGCATGTTTTACGACTTGTTCCCAGTAAAATGGTTGTGGTTAAGTATTAGTACTCACTGAGCTAGCGTCTCACTCCTCGCTATTTTTTTTCCAGAGAACTCCGGTGACGGTGAGAATTTCGTTAGCTAGAGCATTTGAGTTAGCATATTCCTGGTGAACCCCGCACTTGTTCGCGAGCGCAGAAAGTTTATTTATTTGTTATAGTCTTTCTTTGAAATCTTAGAGTCGCTCCATAGTCATTTCATTTGAGTTTGAGCATTCTCTCATTTTTATGGACTTATGACTAATGTTGAACTTTCCTTCGTGTTTGGTGATAGATTAGTTTTGGCTCATGAAGTATTTTGACTTCTCTCGTATCTTGGAGATGGATTTCGTATGGGTAGTTGTTGTGAACAGGTTGTTGATGATATTGGTGAATTATTTGGTGTTGATTTGTTGGATATGTTGTTGAATTGTGAGACAGGAAATTTTGGATAGGCCCAAAAAAAGAAGAAACTCTGCTCGATTTTCTGTATAATTCTGACGAGGCTTGCTTTGGAGTTCTAACCTCCTTAGCGCCGATCATGGTCCTATTTTGGGTCGTGACAAAGCCTAAGTGCATAATACAAGCCTTGGGATGACTCATTGGATCTGGGCACGGGTCATTCCAGGCTGTCGTAGGAGAGAATCAGAGGAAGTGAAAGTTAGGTGCTCAGAATGACAACATACTACGACCCGTTGGTTCTTACCACGAGCTCATTCAGAGGGTCGTGGGATAAGATCCTAAAAGGAGTAGAATCCAAGTCTGTAACAATGACCACCTGCCATGAGCCATCCCATAAAAGGATGAGTCATTCTGAAGTGGCATCCTAGAGACTTCAGAGGACCTATAAAAGTGTCCGTCTAATAACGACCAGAAAGGACGGATTGTGGTATCATGGCACGAGTTGTTCTATTCTTTCACCTGAACTGTTGAGCCTGCAATCTACTTCTATTTATGATAGGTTTCGTTTTGTCTATAAATATCTTTCCTAGGTTTTCTTTTATGCTTTAGGCATTCCTACTGACTCTTATGTCTTAAAAACAAATAATTATTATTTGGTTCTAGGATTTAAGAGATTGCTCATACATTGATTCTTGGATATTTAATTCCTTTTAATAATTCAAGTATTCGAATTCCAACTACGTCATTCTTGTAAGTTCATAGTTATGATTTTATCTATAATTTCTGACTATGATTCTTCGAGCATGAGTAGATAAATCCTGCAACTAGGGTTGTGGAAACCATGATGAATTAACAAAGTAGGCTAAGTATGTATTGATTCTTAAATGGTGTTTATGCATGTATTGTACTTTCCGTAGTATTGATTGCTTTTCAACGAGTGCACTCATTAGAAGTCGCCTTAATTCTTTACTTACTGGACTAATGAGGTACAGAATAGGAAAAGGAATTAACAATGAATATTTGAGGCTATCAATCCTCATCTATTAGCTTAACCTTGTCCGAGATTAGCTAATCTGGGATCAAAGGTAAGGGTTAGTAAAGCAAACACTCGTAAACGGACCAAGTTGAGTAGTGATATTCATCTATCTAGGGAACCAACCATTTAGGTGGACGTAACTTACCTACTTTGCATGCTCAGCACCAGGATATATCACTAGTATGTCACGCTTACTAAGTTATAAAATTACGGGGAACACAATCCTAGTCCATTATCATTATTGATAACAAACAACACAAACTTGCTACTGTGTTACTAAAATCTTGTGCGACTTAATACTCGTCACTTTCAATTCCCTCCTTTTGAAAATAGTCGACTAATAGTCTAAATAACCGCATTGACCCATATCCTAGCCATATTTTCTGTGGGATCGACCCCAACCTAGTTGAGTTCTATATTTGATTCAACGATCGCTTTATATCTTATTATGCGGTATAATTTGGGCGACATCACTAACATGAAACTTGAGTCTAGTCTGCTTAGACAGTGGACAAACTTCATAATCTTTATATGTGCACCTTTATTTGTCTTTATTACTAGAATGAGATTCAAAATTCCTTCAGATGGATGCTCCAACCTCTTGTGCTAAAGGTCAACACGTTTTTTTCCGTGAACTGATGACATGAAAGTTATTATTGGTTCATCCTTCAAGAAATAAAGCCTATTGTCCTCTTTACCAATCCCCAAGACCCTGTCAGTATAAAGATCCTGTAAAACACAAAACTCGGGGTAAAAGGACATAGAGCAACAAAGATCTCTAGTCAATTTTGAAACAAATAAGAGTTTAAATTTAAAATCTGGCATAAATTGGACATTCTCCAATTTGTGAATCTTCGATATCTTTGTGCTTTCAATGTGTGTTACTGCACATCTCCCACCAGTGGGAACCTGAACGCCACTATTCTCTGGGCCACTAAGTCTAAACATTTCATCCATACACTCCCTATGGAATGTAATGTAGTGTGATGCACCTAAGTCAATTATCCAATCATGTGAAAAAGTATTGGATAGTAGTGCAAGAATACCTGTCATATGAGCTTGAAAGTCACTTGAAATACTAGCTTTATTTCCTTTTCCAATGAGCTCTTATTAGTGTTCTTCAGAGATATATCTCCCTTAACCTTTCCCATCATTTGATCCCTCCGTTACAACCACATTACTGCTTGCATAAGGTTTAGTTGACACACCTGCAAGGCCTGACTTCTTTTTGCTTTGAAAATTAGGCGGATAGTCGACTGTTTTGTAACAATCTCAGTGTAATATCCCTTATAGCCACAAGTATCACATACAGTACCTGGTGGTGCTGGAGGCTTATAGTTTTGATTGTTTCTAGGCTTATAGTTCTGATTGTGATTTGGATATTTCTGATGTAAATACACAGGTCCAGGTGCATTAAACCTTTTGTTAAAGGAATCATGAAACCTCTGATTTCTTCCTGCTATCATAGTCATAGATTCTCTAGTCCCATCTATTACTCGCATACCCCGCTGACTCTCCTCTTGAATTACTAAGGCATGCGTTTGATTAACAGTTAGCACATGAGTTTTCAGTAGTATATCACTTCTCACATGATTGTAACTTTCGTTTAATTCCATTAAAAATTACAGTAAACACTGATTCTGTAGTAATTCGATCGAAGGTATAGATGTCTCACAGTTACAACTAGCACTAGGCATTAATGCATCAAATTCATTCCAATAATCTCTCATTTTGAAATAGTAAACTGTAACTTAATTTGTGCTTTGAGTTAACGATGAAATGTCCTTCCGCAGTTGATAGATTCTGGTGAGGTTTGATTTGTCAAAGCGCTCTTTAAATTCATCTCAAACGGTTTTTAAATTTGATGCATAGACAATGCTGAAAACCATATCTGGTGATACGGTGGCTCTGATCCGCGATAACACTATTGCGTTGCATCTCTCCCATAAGCTAGCTAAAATTCCGTTGTACTAATCCTTCGTGTATGTTCTATCTACAAAACTGAGCTTGTTTTTTCTAGTAGAACCAGGAGCAATAATTTGCTCCATAAAGTGTAGGTTTTCGGACCTTTGAGCTTGATTCCTATCAACACCAATCCGGAGTATTTGATGGTTGTAAAAACAAAGGATGATGAAAATTCAGTTATTCGCTTGTCTCCATCGTTTGACGAATTTGTTCAGTTTGGCTTTTCGCCATTGATGATTTTCTCGAAGCTCAACTTACGAGTTTGTATGCTCTGTCTATGGAAACCTCACAGAATTCATGATCGTTGCTCTGATACCATGATAAAACTAAAAATTAATTGAACTCTAACAATACTCATGAACATTCATTGATTAAACTGATTACATTTTTTAGAGAGAAGATGTGTTTGTGTAGAATTTGTTATTTTCTCAACTGATTCAATCATAAAGCTAATACCTCTAATATAGGCTAAGTAACCGACTTCTAACAATCTAATAGCAAAAGACTAAAAGCCCCTTTATCCAGTAGTTAATCACCAAACTACCCTTTAATATCTAACTCATGTACTACATAGCTAATACTCCCCTTCAAGGTGGAGGGTGATAGACAACAATCACTCCAAACTTAGAGAATAAAGAGTGGTGCTGAGCACTAGCGTTCATTTTTATTGTCATATTTAGACTTGATATATCCATTAAGAAAATAATAATGACATGCCTATTTTATCACATTATCTCTATTAATTGATGTTTAGCATTAGGTCTTCAAAAATAATTAGAAGAATAAGTAATTAATACTAAAAATAAAAGATGGAAAAAGACAATCATTTTTTATTGATATATTAAAATGAAAATCTAATTTTTAAAATAGTCCACAAATAAAAGCGAAAGGAAAGAGTATTTCGTATGCTTTCCGCTATACCAAATATACAAGTCCATGGATCATAGATAAGTGACATTTTAATTACAGTAATATATTACTATGTATGAATTCAAGAGTCCACTATCTTAGCAACATGATTTTGTAATTTCAAAAACATAGATTTACGAGATCAATGTTCACTGTAGTCTAAAGTCTGACAATTACTCCTTCCATTCCATTTTAGTTGATCATCTTACTAAAAATATATATCTCATATTAATTGATTATTTACTAAATCATGATAGAATTTATTATTTTTTTATTATTTTACTCTTATAATTAATTACAATTTCAATGTCCATTTCTATGCCCAATAAATATCATTAATATAGGTAAAGTGTAAAATAATAAAAATCATCACTCCATTTATGATTTCTTAATCACTGTGTAAAATGAAATATGCTCAACTAAAATGAGATGAAGGGAGTAATTAATATGAATTGTGTTAGGATAGTTAAGATTTCTCCACTCTCAGTTTGAGGTTTCAGATTTAAGCTTAAATCTATTTTTATTGTAGTTTAAAGTCCGACAACAAATTAATACTAATTGTGATGAGATGGTTGAGATTTCTCCACTCTTAATCGAAGGCTTCGAATTTAAACTTCTGAGAATAATTTTTTTTTAATTAGGAGCGTCAACCCATAAATAAATCCTGCAATATGTGAATTTAAATTTATTCGAGATTCACTGGGAATATCATACATTGGACAACAAACCGCCTGACAATGGGGTTGAAACAGTGAAAGCATTGATACCTTCATGTGAAAGATTATAAGAGACTTCGGTAATTGCGTTCACTATTATTTATTTACCTTTTATAGTATTGTTATAGTAAATTGCCAATTAAATAAATTCCCAAGTTGACACTCCTCACATGCTTTGTATAATTTCAACAAAAACAAAATTAGTTGAGGGAATAAATTATTTGGCATATAAGATATATTTGGAGGTATCAGATTCGAATACTATAATAATTGACATTTATGATGCAATTTGCACTTTGAAAATTATACTCTGATTGTTGGAATGTGATGTGACCATTAATATATAGTGTGGATTTGTCTCTAAGGAAGGTAATAAAAGTCGGTCCTCTTTCTGTTTAGTGCTTAAATTAATAAAATATTCTCTTTGTCTTAAATTATTTAATAATTTTTAAAAATAATTATCTCAAATTATTTTTATTTTAAAAGTTCAAACAAAATTAATTATTTTTTCTCATTTTATTTTTAGTAGAAATTATTTTTTGAAGATTGCAAACACATTAATTATGGCACATAAATAAAGTAAATATTTAATAAAGAGAGATTATATCTTAAGACATTAATAAAGGTAAAAGGGTGAAAATCATTTTCACCCCCCAACTTTGCGTTAAAAGTCAAACTCTCGCTCAACTTTAAACAATAATCAAATTCCCCCTTTTATCCCATGTAATGTCCATTTTACCCTTGTTATATCAAATATGTTTATGTAATACCTCTTTATATTATATATAGTTTATTTTTTTAACCTAGGTATTTATACCTTTATATTTAAGTTTATTAACATTATAAGTAGAATAATACTTTTATGAATTTATCACAAAATTTAATGTTATTTTTATAACCGTTATTTCAATATTATATGCATTAAGCCTGTGTATGTATGTACATGTATGTGCATATGTTTTTGTCTTTCCCTACTCTCTTACTCCATGCATTTCATATTACTTGGCGCTTCGTGATATGACACACCCCTTAAGAAAAATTTAATTATAGGTGTATTTGACTAAACTAATCTTATTAATAATGCTTTGAAACTTTAAATTTGACTAATACAATTTTATGCAGTTATTTAATACTAAAGGTAGAAATAAAAAAATATTAAAAAATTTTCTTGATTTCATAAATTGAACAAGTAAAATAAAACAACTATTTTTAATATGAGGATCAAGTAATATGAAACGGCGTTGGTATTCTCTATTGTCTATTTAAATAAACAAATTTTGATTGTCATTAATGGAGTATAGTCTAAAATAATTTAAAATCTAAATAAATACAATCTTTAAAAATTTGGCCTTAATTTAATTAATTATTTTGTATTTCCTGCATCGAAATATATTTGTATAGTTATTATTACCTGTTATTTTTTCTTGTATAAATAAATATTAGAGTTTTGATTATTATTAATAAAATTAATTTTCTCATTATGCTAATTTACTTCATTATAGAACATCATTAACTTATATATTTAATTAGTACTATTTCTCACTTTTTTCGCCTAAAAGAAAATATTTATGTTTTTATGAAAATTTGTTCCATGAATTTTAAAAAATGAAAATATCATGATTTTTAAAGAAGTAAAAAAAAAAATTATAATAAAAGGTTACAATAGGCATTTTAAAGATTTAATTAGGATAAAGGGGGGCATTTGATTATTGTTCAAAGTTGAGGAGGGAGTTTGTTTTTTAAAGCAAAGTTGGGGGGGGGGGGGGGGATAATGAACAAAATACTTTCTAATTAGTGTTTTCTTAAAGAGTGTATAAAAAAAACATGACAGATAATTTGAGACAGAAGAAGTACTGGCTTTTATGTTACTTGCTTGGTAAATATTAAAGGGATTTTAACATTTTTAGTTAAATAAATAGAGAATTTTTTTTTACCCGTCTGGACATCTCATTTGTAATATATGTTAAATCAAAATATATATATATATTAAAGGAAGGTTAGGAATCTGCTGATGTGGCATACTTCTAAGGCTATTATTCACACTTTATTTTTTATTTTATTTTTTGACAATTTTTTCTATATTTCAATTTATTTATTGTGCAAAAATAAATATGTTAATTATTACTCCTCCATTTATTTCTATTCTTTATTGTAAAAACTTAAATGTATCAAAATTTACTACTTCACTTATTCATATTCTTTATTGTACACTTTAAAAGCCTAAATATTTACTACTCCAAGCTTTTATTTCCTCCATGAAAAATCAACCAATCAATATATATATATAAAAGAAACATAGACAAGGTGATGTGACACCTCTTTATGGTCTCCATTCATATTTATTTTTTTCCCTTTTTTAAAATTTTTTTTTTCCTTCATTCTTTTTATCAACCATTTTTTATTAATTAAAAAATAATCTATCATATTTATTATATCTGATTATATCTCATAAGTTACAAGAAAACCTCCAACTATTTGTATTCTCTATTTAAATAACATCATAAATTATGGACTCTTCAAATACCATGGTAAAGCTTAAAAGGATTGTTGCTCATATGAGAAGTAACTAGACTACAACAGTGTCTTGGTGCAAAACTGCATGCAATTATTATACTCCCTCCGTTTAAAAAAGAATGACTTACTTTGTTTTTTAGTTCGTTTCAAAAAGAATGATCCTTTTCTTTTTTGGCAACACTTTAATTCCAATTTTCTACATGGCATGTTTAAGACCACAAGATTCAAGGACATTTTGGTACATTTGTCATAACTTTAATTTAGGACCACAAGATTCAAAAGTCTTCTTTATTTTCTTAAACTCCGTGTCCAGTCAAACTAGGTCATTCTTTTTTAAACGGAGGGAGTACCATATTTGTTTTAGATATTTCAAGGTAAGCCTAATAGTTTAGGTTGCAAAACTATACCATATTTGCTTTAGATATTTCAAGGTAAGCCTAATAGTTTAGGTTGTTTATGTGCTGATATTTTTCATCAAGGCTAGTACTCAATTTTATTTTTTTTCATATATAAATTTCTCCGTTCATACAATTTTTTGTTTTGTACTTGACAATATATGAAGGAGCTGATTTGTTTTATTGATAATTTTTAAAAAATATGCAGTTTTAATCTATGTTTTTGCAGAAATTAGCTATATAAATATGAAGTATGATTATGTTATCAGTTATGATCCTCATGCTAACTTTTGTAAATGGTAAACAATACTTCTTCTTCTTCCTTCTATATAACATCTCGTGCTCTCTATGTGTATAATGTGTGTGTTGACTTAAGAAAGATAATGTGTGACATCTCACTATCTCAGTATATTAAGAATGTTAATTATTTTTCCCTCTTTTTTTTTCTTTTTGAATTTCCCCTATTTTTTCATTTACCTTTTCTCTTATTTATCTCAAAAGTCATTCTTTTAATTAATTTATGATAACCTTCACATTTCATATAATAAATTTGTGAGATATAATGCTTAAATATGGATCAATAATGTTATATTTCTGGCATTCTTTTTCGATTCTGATCATAAATTATAATAACAGGTTGATTAATTTTTTTTTAGAGTATTTGATTTTAGGGATTTAAACTACAATAGATAGCTAGCTCATTCGAAAGTTTATTTTCTTTTTATATCAATTTTTCCTTTGTAGAATTTACAGTAAAACATACAAATGAATTTAATTTAAATCGTTTAGATATTTTTGGTAATTCGCTGATTTTAAAATTAGAATTAGTTGGTAAATTAAAAATGATATTCTCGACTTTCAAATGTTCATGGTAGAGTCTGACTGATGTATGCGCCATACACACGTCTTTTTTCTTTTATCTTTTCACTCATACTATTACTTATTGGTTATGCCTAAATTAAATTGCTACTGTAGCACCATTATTTTTTATAAAAGTGAAATACGAAAGAGGAGATCATCTCAATAACAGAGTGCAAAAATGAATAACTTCTCTTTTAGATCGTTTCTTCTATTTAAGACATATGCACAATTATCAATTGAATCAATGACCTATTAATGTAGGACCATAATTTCAGTCATAAGAAATAGGAGAAGATTTAGCAACTGAAGGAAAGTAATTACACTAATTATGACTCTTAAAATTTATTTTGATATGTGAATTTACATGTAAGACAAAATGACAATATAATTTTTGTTCTTTTTTTTTCAACCAACAACGTTATTTTATTGTGTAATATAAGAAGTTAAAAGATGCAGAAACATCTTTGACAATCCAACTAGGAAAACAAGAAATACAAACTAACTTGTCTAATAATGTAATATAAAATTTGGCTAGATTGTGCGCTACTATATTCTAATATCTAGGAGTATGTATAATTTGAATCTCTTCAAACAAACTTATAAGCTTCCAGATATATTCACAAGTGGTTTCTATCTTCCGTTAAATTACACTCTTCTTTAGAATCATATCCATTACGTTCTTTGCGTCTCAGAATGGTGATGTGGCATGTTTCTTTGGCCAGAATCTCTATTTACTTCTTCTTTTTTTTAGGTCAATTTTTGATATTTCACCTAATTTTTATAATAAAAAAATATATATTCATGAGTAAAAATATAAATCAATACAAGTAAGTAAAACAAAATTATTTATTGTAATTAAATGCTCAATGACAATCAATGTCATACCTTTCATATTGAAAAGTTCGCCTAATAATTAGATTTAAAAGCTTTTAAATTAACCTTTAAGAGCCCGTTTGGATAGGATTAAAAAAATAGCTTTTTAGCTTAAGTGATTAAAAGCTTAAAATAAGTGCTTATGAATTAAGCAGATAAGTGTTTGGATAAAAGTACTGAAACTAAAAAAAAAGTTGTTGATATGTTTGGTAAACAAGTGTTGTTAAGCACTTTTTGTTGTCAAAATGACTTAAATGTCCTTAAAGTTGCTAACACCATAAATAAGTTGAATTATATATAATTTTTAATTCTAATAATTCAAAAATAGTTTCTATTTAAATGCACTTTCAACGTAAGTGATTATATGTGAGGTCAATCTATAAATATAAGTTACTTTTTTATTTTTAAATGTTAAAAAATAAAAATTTTAGGACATCTTTTATATAAATATAGTATTATATTGTAATATTGCAAGCTTGTAACAATTTGGCTATGTTAAAAAATATGTTATTGAAATATTGTTATGGCTATTACTATTACAACAATTTATATCGTTAAAAAACTAGACAAATCAGTAGTACAAGGGACTATACAAAGTTCTTTCAATAATGGATGATGAGAGATCATTCTCAAGAAGCTAATTTAATCTAAAAATGAATATATTTAAATAAATTCATATATAAATTCACTGAAAACAAAGGAGAAAGATGACGACGATGGAGGGAAGATACGAAGAGAAGCGGAAAAGAGAAAAAAGAAAGAAAAACCATATATTTAAGATTCAGGGTATTGTTGGAATTGGAGGAAAATATAAGGGATAACAAAGTAAATATTTTGGTCAAACTTAAAAGAATTTTAATCTTAAAAAAAAAAAAAACTGGGGGTACCCAGCTTCTCACTTTTTGTTTTTTTTAATCAACTTTTAGCTTTTTTTAAGTACTTTTTAATTTACCAAACACCTAAAAAAAGCTAAAAAAGAGATTAAAATCTGGTTTGATCAGATTTTAATCGTATCCAAACGGGCTCTAAGTGGATGATTTATTTTTCTTTCCATGTAAAGCTTTATGAATCTAAATTTTCGCTAAGTTCTAAAATCTGAACAAATCATTAGACCAAGACTTTTTGTTTAATCTCATTTTTTGGTGTGTGTTTCATTTTCGTTTCAGATTTTTTTTTTTTTTATGCTAATCAATGTTATTTTATTTTTGAAATTCTTTCGTTTTTATTAGTCAATTTTTATTTTTTATTTTTGCATTAATCAATGTAATTGTTATTATTATATAAATGGCAGTCAATTTTTTCTGACATGTAACGTGTACATTAAGGGGTCGTTTGGTAGAGTGTATTGAAAAAGTTAATGCATGCATTAATTTAATGTACTACTAGTACCTTGTTTGGTGTATTGTTTCACCCTATGTATAACTAATGTTTGCATTAGTTATACACTATATTGTGTATTGAGCTATGTGTTACTAATACCACCATTTTCCTATGTATTAGTAATACAAAGGGATTCAACACATGCATTAACTTGATAATGACAACCTTGCCCCTCAACTCCAACATTTTCCAAGTTCTTTACTTGTGGGTTTCCAATAAAATAAATTAATATGTAAGATAATTGAACAAAAAAATGAATATTGAATTTTTATATATTAAAAATGAAACAGTGGAGCATTCATTTTACTGGAAAAGAAAAAAGAAAATAGTGCGTTATGGAATTAAACACGGAAAAGATTTACCTTAAAAAGGAACACAGTTTTTTAAAATTAAAAACAAAAAAGGATTAACCTTGAAAAAATTGTGCGTTTTACAATTTAAAATGAAAAAGAATTTTACTTTTTTTCTTTAAAAAAAGTTGAAAACCATTGAATGAAAAATACTGAAAGAATTTAACTTTCATTTCGTTTTACAAAACTAAAGAGTGTAAAGGGTATTTTAGTAAATAAATATTTTTTTATAAAAATTATACAAGAAATATTATTTCTAATACATCAAACCAAACAATGTATAAAAAATAATGCCAACATAACTAATGCAAGTATAACTAATACCAGCATTACTAATGCAAGCATTACTAATACACTATATTCTACATTATTCTTATACACTCTACCAAACGACCCCTAAGAAATATGAATCTAAGAGTGAGGCAAATGAAGATGTATTTTTACTTTTTACAGATAGCATTTATAGGATTACATTATAAATATTTTATTTTTATTTTTGTTGCTCAATATCTATCTTTATTTTGCATCATATAATTATTAGAGTTGAGGATTGTAAAACTGTAAAGTATTGCAAGTATTTTTATACATGATTAAGCATAAAAGATAATCATGAATGCTTACCTTATTAGTATCGTAACTGTTTTATTAGCTAGAATTTAATAAAATTATTTAGGACAGTTTTAATGGACACATTATTACAATTTTTAGTCATACAAGCACCCATATTTTTTTTCTTTTGTCTCTTTTTAATATATGTCAATAAAAAATAATGTTCATGTAAGTTTTATATCTGATGATTTAATAAATCATAAAAAAATATTAGCATATGAATGCACAAAAAAAAATTCATCTATTCTATTTTCAATCAACTTAAAATTATGTACTAATTTTGTGAAAAATCGCGCGAAGCGCGACATGTTTCACTAGTGTATAATAATACATAATTAATGTCTAATAAATATAGAGATTATAAATTAATTTTACTGTCTAAAATTTATTAAAAAATAGTAAATATACGATACATTGTGGACTGTGTTCGTTTGTTGCGTGGGGTAAAAAATTCCTCTATTAAATTTCATTGCTGCCATTAGGAATGACATATTTGTGGATTGTATTCAATTATGACATATTATCATATACTTCCTCCATTTTGTTTTAATTAAACCTTACAATAAAAATAGTTATTTCAATTTACTTGTTCAATTTATGAAATTAAGAGAATTTTATTATATTTTTTTCTACCCATAGTATTAAATAACTACATAAAATAATATAATCAAATTTAAAGTTCCAAAGTATCATTAATAAGGTTAATTTAGTAAAATATACCCCCGATTAAAGTTATTTTAAGAAATGTGCTAAGTCAACCAGGGCCAAGTAAAATGAAACAGCACATCATAGAGGCACATTAAAAAAATTAAATTTTTATACATCCTCCCTTCTAAGTTTTAGTAGTGAGCTGATGATATCTTTTCAAATCAGGGGTTCAGATTTAATGATTGTAAAATTTTAATAACTATTCACACCCAATTAATAGGCTTAATCATATCAATGAATCATAAGAGTTATTGTCTGCGGGGCGAAGCTAAGTGGGTGCAAAAAGGTTCATTCGAACCCTTCGATAGAAAATTACATTGTGTATATTTTTTATATATCACTTGTTTCATCTCTTCGAAACAATATAAGGACAAGTATCTTAACAAATAGATTACTGTCCCTATTTTCTTAGGCCATGAAATGAATATACGACCATATGAATTTTAAAAATGAGATAGAAGGGGCAACCTCATTTATATAAAATTAAACTATGGTTATTTTTACTGTATGATTAAATCGATCATGAACTTGTGATTCAACTTCATCAATATTTCTAATTGGATGTTTTCATAACCACAAGGAACGAATTTTAGACATATAACTTGTAAGTTTTCATATAAGAACTATTACCGATTATTCACTAAAAAGAATCATTTGAAATCACTAGTTTAAGTCAGAATTTTTACTGAGTGGAGTCTAAATATAAAAAATAACTAAAAATAGAAGCTAAATGAATCAAACATCTATTATATATACATAAAAATAATTTTAATTTTATGTGCCTATGATAATTTTCTTACAAATGAAATTTCGATGAGCTCCGTACTCCACTCACTCCGCCCCGATTGGACCACAAAATGTATTTTTGAAACACTATACATACAATAGTCCCAATCAATAATTAGTTTTCAGGAACCATTTGACCAATATGCTGGCTAATTTGTTCAATAAAATTAGAACAACACACATGTGACAGTTGGCAAGTCATTTTAACACCCAAAACCTACAACTCTTTTAGTTTTCTAATTAATTAAACAACTCTAGGCAAACTTTTACTTCAACGATAAAATACAATTCTTGAAAAAAAATAACCATATCAAAAAAAATATATCACCCTCCCAAGCTTGTCCGGATTCTCGTAACATCTTGATCGTTGATCTGAAATAACTTCTTAGATACTTCATCTGGCATAGTCGGCCTGGTCGCGAACGCGGCCGGGGAAGACATTTGGACACCGGGGTTTTGGCTACTTAGGCCGGACACAGCCAATGCTTGCACCTTAGAGTCTGTATTATAAAGAAAATGGATCATACCTTTAGGGAAAACAAAACAATCTCCAGGTTTCAAATTTTGTGCAAACAAGTGATTTGAGGAGTTGATAAATCCTACTAAAAGTGAACCCTTTAGTAAAATAGCCACTTCTGAGGCTCGAGGGTGGATATGAGGGGGCACAAGGCTATTTGCACCAATGTCTATTCTTGCCATAGTGAGTCCTTGAGTGTTCATACCTGTAGGGATAACAAAATTAGCTCATGAATATATGATCCGCTTAGTTTGTTTAAGTTTGGGCAGGTCATGAGTATATGATTCGTCCAATTTGTTTAAGAACTCGCCCATGTATTAAGTCATCCATTTTGACTCGTTCAATTTAACTTATCTAAAAGTTGGGGTGAGATATAGCTCAAATTGATTCATGAGCAACCTTATCAAAACATTTGGGATGATTACCGGCCTGAATAATTCGACCATCTAATTTACAAAATAGGTACAAGGTGTATAGATTGTGTATACTTATACTAAACATACATATAATATACATACAAATACAACATCTCCACAACTTTTCCAAAATATTTTTATCAAGACTTTTTTTTTGGAATATATTTTAAACCTTTCTATAATAACTCTCTTCTATAACAACATTTCACTATAATGGTCAAGTCTCTTTTGGAATCGATTTTCATGTTATGTTATATTATATGTCTCATATAACAACATTTTGCTACAACAATAAAAAATCCAGAAAGACGACATTGTTATAAAGAGGTCTGTCTATAGAAAATGTTAAGTGATTAAACAAATTGTATGAAAGCAAACAAAGAAATAAAATCTTGGTAAGGGGGATTGGATTTTGACTCATTATTTAACCCATTTTGCCCTAACCAATTTCAGCCAAACAACTTTTGACCCACCCATTATTTACTAACTTAGTCCGTTTTGACCCGCCCAAGTTCAATTCAATCCGCCCATTTAATACCCCAACATACCTGGCAAATTGAAAATTGTAGCAAGTGTCACATTGAAACCAAATACTATGCCAATTTTACCAGGCTTGGACAAAGCTGATGTTGCAAAATGGGAAGTGTTTACATGTTCTGGATTGATACATGGCACACCATTGCTGTAGAAATTTTCTCCGGTCCCTTTTTTGGTATCAGCCACACAATAATCTTGGAGAGGATCCGGGTCGGATCCAACCAAGCCCAATACTACAACAAGTACACTCATACTTAATACTATTGTGCTAGTTCCCATATTTTTATCTACACTTAGAGATAACTAATTACTGACACATATATATATATATATATATATATAAGTATATATATTACCATGTTGTCCACTTGGACTTGGAGATTGAGTAGCTTAAGAGCATTAAGAGGAGGAAAAATCAAGCCAAAGATGTTGATAATGACCAGAATTAGAAAGTTGAGGGACCACAAATGTAAAGTACAAGGTTTATATATAGTATAGGTTGGTGATTTTTTCAAAATTTGATTGGTCTTTTAGCAGTCATTATATTTTCATATTGAGGGCATTGATGTTTACCATGCAGCTAATTCACTTCTTTAACTTATGTTGGGCCCTTATATAAATGAGCATTTTAGATCTTTGCTTCTAAGTTATTATTAGCCCATGTATAGATAACAGTCTATTAAATAGATAATTGTAGGGATTTTTACATAATATAGCCGCCACCCCTTAAAATAACAAGCAGTAACAACATGCTCTGAATAATTCCACAATTAGAGTTTGGGGAGGATAGAATATGCAGACAGTAGTCCTACCTTTTAGAGATAGAGAAGTTGTTTCCAATAGACCCTCGGGTTAGACAAAAGCATTTCAAAGCAGTTTGAAAAAGGGAACCAGAAACAAAAGCAATAATAACAACCAATAATGCGGAATGAAGAGTAGTACACAACATATAGAAGAAAGAATAGTAACGACAACAAAATAATGCAATAACCGAAGCACAAAAACAAGTGCAAATGATAAAAAAAAAAAGAGGATAGTCTAGAGCACAAAGCATCCTGTGTTAAAAGGGTCCGGGGAAAGGCCACACGCCAGTGTATGATGTAAATAACCTATCCTAATGTAAGCCTTAGTGGTTACTTCCACGGCTCGAACCTATGGCCTATAGGTCACATAAAGACACATGTATTGTTGTTTTGTGACTCCCATTCAACAAGCAAACGTATAATATATGTATGTGTATAGCCACGTGTATATAGTTAGGATTGTAAACTTTTTGGCGGATCGATTAAATATGTAACTTCCCTGGTTTTTAAAAGGAGAAGTTGGACCAGATTTGGCCCGACTCTAATCTAGTTTTTTCATACAATTTTATGTGGTGAAAATGCCACCTATTGGTTCTCATCTCATTCAAAAAATTGTGCAGATTACATGAGGGTATGTTTCAAGATTATTGAATTAAGCGATTTTTGGAAAAATATGGAACTAATTGATGATTTTTTGAGCTTGGAACATCTTGATGTAACATTTCAACTTTAAATAATGAGAATTTTGTTAAATTCTATCAATTCAAATTATAATGTTATCATCTATTATGTGGACCAACCCACAAGCTGTGTTAGTTTGAGCTTGGTAACTCTATTTTGAATTACTATTTCTTGTACTACTAGATAATTCAACAAAGCTCATACTAAAAAATAATTTTAGTCCTTAATTTTTTATAAATTTCGCTAGTATGTATCATATAAGCAATAAATAATCGTTGTATGATCTGTTTATAATCAATGTGTATACATTATACATTTATCACTAATTGTTATACACCTGCTACACACAGGATATATTAAAATGGGTTTATATACCAATTCTGCATTTTAATAGTTAAGGTCATATCACACGTCAAGATTAACTAAAGACATTCTCTTTACTTTATGTTTTTATTTTTTTGTAGTTCTTCAGTGCAGCAATCAGGCAGTATGTGAAACAGGATGGCCAGAGATTTGGGCCCAAGGCAATGCCCACAGAAGTCCATATTTCTCCATGGGCCTGTCACACTCAAAAGGTCTGGGCTTTATAAACATGATATGATTTGCAATTGGGAAAAATTCAAAAATAGCAAACTTGAACCTTTAATTAAGCGCTTCATAGCAACAAGTTGCTAATTACCCAAAATAGCAACTTGTATTTTGTATTTAAGGACTTTTTTACCGACAAAATACATATACAAAAATCTGAGCAACGCACTTTTTTCTCCATGTTGTTGAGGTAAATAAAGAATTGAATATTCTAACCACTACAATCACGCGTAGATATATTTGCAAAATACATATATTCAAATATACATATACAGATGTACTGCATATGCAAAAATACATATACAGATGTACTTATTTGCCTATAGATATTTGCAACTGTATTTGATAAATATATATATATATATATATATATATATATATATATATATATATATATATATATATATATATGTCTAACTATATAAACCTGTAAACTCACTTAAAATTATATATGCAGTTATATATGTATTTGCAGCTATATACATATGTACTTATTTGCAAACAAAATACGTATGCAGTTACATATATGTATTTGCAGCTGTATTTGAGAAAAACACATATGTATGCCCAACTATACAAACATGTACACTCACTTACAAATACACATGCAGTTACATATGTATTTGCACCTGTATCTGCAAAAAATACTATACAAACCTGTATACTCACTTAAAAATACATATTCAAAATTGGAATATGTATTTTGCTGGTTCAAAAATACATATACAAAATACATATACAATCACCACTAAACAACCTCCAACCTTTCTGTTCCCCCATTTTTTTCGATGACCTCCACTACCACAAGTATGAAGTACCCATTTCTTTATCATCCTCTTTTCTTGAGAACCGCCATTAATGTTGAAGCTTCGAGCTTAAATCAAACAAATCCCATTTTTTTCCGATGAAATCCAACCCACTAACGAGCTTCAACTCCACTGAAAACGCTTTCGACTTTGACGGATAGCAAACCCATGAACTCCGACGAACAACCACAATAACCACGAACCATCAATAACCTTTCCGTCAAACCAACAGTGATATCCTCTGATGACAACTCCGATGATGTTCAGATCTGGCCGAAACATAATTGAAATTGAAGAAATTAGATGAAATCGAATGAAGAGTGGAAGAAAAATAATGTGAGAAATATTGTAGAATTTCAAATCTTAAAATAAAAGAAAAATTGGAGAACTATAAAGAGGTAAACTCAAAAAAAGGAAGGGGATAAAAGTGAAGCCATGAAAAGGGGGAGAAGTTACGTGTAAGTGTTGCAGTTGTGGCTTGACCCCCTGAAAGTAATGCTACTTTTGCTATTTCGGGTAATTTTATTAAAGTGTTGCTATTTAGCTTAATTATGGACTTAAATTTGCTAGTTTATGCACTTTCCCCTTTGCAATTTGGTTTGACTTTTTTGTTTCGAGAAAAGAACATATATATACACAATATTATATTGTTTGTTACAATTCATAACAATATTTTCTACTTTGCACATTGCAATACAGGAAAATTCTATCAAAACCTAACAAAATACTAAAAGGAAAAAAGAAAAACCTCAGTAAAATGGAGAAACAATATTCCTAAAAACACGATTTTTTTTCTCTTTCTCTCCCCTCCAAATTCTTCTTCCCTTTATTTTCTCCCTAATTTGTTATAAAATTCCACTCTTCTATCTCCCTCTTATTCTATACACGATTCTCTCTCCCGCTTTTCACTCCATTTTATTCTATACTTGTTCTACATATATATATTCCTCAAAATCAATCAAAATTCTCCATAGAAAAAAATACAGTAATTAATATGTGGTAATCTTCTCTGCATAGGAATTTCTCCTCATAAAAGTTCTCTCAGTTCTTAACCAATTTTTTCATCATACAAATTATACTAACCTTATTTTTCTCCATTGTTCTTAACAACCTCGGTTAAGAAACTTTTCCATAGATATTTTCCTCTTCTCTATTTCTCTTCTATGCTTTCATTTATTATTATTTTTTTTATAAATCTTGATTCTCCTTCTCTCTTTTTTTTTTTTTTTTTTTTTTTTTTTAAGTGTGTTCATTCAATCTTAATTGAATACGAAAGTAGATGATACATAATCTTGATTCAAAGATATAAGGAATAGGTATATAAATTGGTATCGCCTAAATTGAATATCACAATCCATAGATACCAGTTTATATCTATTTAATACACATGTCATACAAATGTAACATATAAGAGATCACTTTATAAATCAATTTCATCCAATAGATAATGTAAAGTATATCCCTTTAATTAAATAACACAATCCATAGAGTTTGTATATAATTTGATATAAAAAAAGGATTAAGTAAAATAATTTGTATGCATATTCCATGCATTTGTATATAACCTGCTATAAAAAGATTAAGTAAAATAATTTATATACCCATTTCATACATATAAACAAAAATTAGTATTATTTTTCATATTTTATGAACAATTCATATACTAAAACATGTTTGTATATAACTTTATATAAAAAGATTAGGAGAGAGAAGAAAAATATTATTTTTCTTTTCTAAAATTAAAAATATTTTAAAAGAGAGAAGGAAAATATTGACTGATTTGAAGGAAAAAAGATTTGGTTGATATATGATACTTGTAAATTTCTAAATTTAAGCCTACTAAATCAATTAGAAAAAAATATTTTTGGATAAATAAATAAATAACTAAAATTCTTTAATAAATCTAATTTGTTATGCATTGTAATTATTTACTTAGGTCTCATTTGTTTGCTCTTAATGGAGGTCTGAATCTGAATGGTTCAGACCTTAGGCCATTAAGTGCATTTGTTTTTATTAAGATTTAAGTTCTTAATAGGTCTGAATAGGTCTTAATCATTAAGATCTGGAACCAAGTCTTAATATCATTAAGAGGTATTCTTGTGTGGGATAATAGTCACCACCACTCTATCCACAATCAGCAGTTACCACCACTAACCACCTCTGTCACCACCATCATTACTAATCATACATTACAGTCATCAACCACCACCAACCACCTCTACAATCACAACCACCACTGACAACCAACATCGTTACCGACCACCTACTATCAGTCACTATCGCACCTACCTCCTCCATTATTAAAATTATATCCATCGCTAATGCTACAACTATCAACCACTACCCTCCATTTTCTACTACCAACCAACTCTAATATCACAACTAACACCACCACCACCTACCACTAACACATCGTCAACCTCCACACATTCTTCGGCCACCATCACCACCGTTGTCATTGGCACCGCCACCTCCACCACCATCATCAACCACTACCATCGCTACATTCCATCCCTACTAAAAACCATCTCCACCATCACAACTAACATCATCTCCAACTAACACCAACACATCATCAACCACCACACATTTTTCAGCTATTACGATAAATACCTCCAACTATTAACATCAACCAACTTCACATCACAACAACCACCACTACCAATTGCCACCATCATGACAGTCACTACAACACAATCACATCTACCATCATAACTATCACCACCACTATTTCTATCCACTAACACCAACTATTATCACCATCGCCACCATTACAAACCATCTCCATCCTTACTGGTAAATATAAATGTTTCATTTTTTTAATTAAATAATGATTGTCAGTTGCATCAAGGAGACGACTAGAGAGGTGTTGGGTGTCTCGAGAGGCCGCTCGGGCAAGCACCAAGGGGACTGGTGGTAGAATGGAGAGGTTAAAAGAAAGGCAGAGGCTAAGAAGAGGGCTTACGTAAAGTTGACCGAGAGTAAGGATGATGAGGAGAAACGAAAGAATAGGGAAAAGTATAAGATTGCTAGGAGAGAGGCAAAGTTACGATGGCTAAGGATGCAACTTTTAAAAGCTTATACACAACGTTAGAGGGTAAATGGGGTGATAGGAAGTTGTACAGGCTGGCCAAGGTTAGGGAGATGAGGGATGGAGACCTTGACCAAGTGAAGTGTATTAACGATGCGGACGACAAAGTTTTGGTGAAGGAGGTTCTTATTAGGAGGGAGATGACAATATTACTTATATAAGCTCTTGAATAAAGGAAGGGACACTAGCATTGTGTTAGGGGGATTTGGAGCACTCTGAGAGGCTTCGCGACTATGGTTATTGTAGGTGCTTCAAGGTTGAGGAGGTTAAGGGTGTTATTCGTAGGATGCATAGGGGTAGAACGACTTGGCTTGACGAGATTTTGGTAAATTTTTGGAAGTGCACGGGAGGGGCAAGTATGGAGTAGCTGACAAGGTTGTTTAACATAATTTTTAAGACGGCGAAGAGTATTATGATTCCATTGTATAAGAACAAGGGTGACATTCGGGATTGCAATAATTATAGGGGTATCAAGTTGCTGAACCACACTATGAAGGTTTGGGAGAGGGTGGTAGAGTTGAGGTTATGAAGGATTATTACTATTTCTGAGAATTAGTTTGGATTTATGCCAGGACGCTCGACTACTGAAGCAATCCATCTCTTTAGGAGACTAGTGGAGCAGTATAGGAAGAGAAAGAAAGACTTGCACATGGTGTTCATCGACTTAGAGAAGGCCTATGATAGAGTTCCCAGGGAGGTTTTATGGAGGTGCTTGGAGGCTAGAGATGTACCTATGATGTATGCTAGGGCGATTAAGGATATGTACAACGGAGCCAAGACTCGTGTAATAGCCCTTTTTTTTTTATGAAGGTTTAATTGGTAATTTAACAAAAATAATTTTATAATGAGGATTAAAGAGTGGGCCAAGCCCATCTCCCTCTCAAATGTCAGTCACGATTTAATATCAAAAGGGATAGAGAATTAGGGTTTATTCCTGTATTTTTGGAGTAGAGCACGCAACTGCAGAAGAAGAAATTTGGGGTGTTCACAAACGACAGACTAGTAGTTAGTGATCAGGTATTGGGATTATCTTATCTCTTTAGCATATAGTATCTTAGAGTATAAATTATTTTGGTAAACTCCGTAGTCGAGTAATTAAGAAAACAAAACTTGTTATTCGTTTTCATTCTAGTCAAAGGGTATTGTGAGAAGAACTTTTGTTGTGAGAGTATGTTAGTTTTATAATTATATCATCTGTTGGCTGCGAAACAATTATAATAGTATGCTTCACTCAAAATTTCCTCTCTTTGTAAGTATTTGTAAATATATTCTCTCGTTTCCAACCTCATACAATAAGCAATAAGAAAACATGGGTATATAGTTTCTGGTCATCACCTTTTCTTAGTCAAAAAATGTTGTTGTGTGCTTTTGTTAGAGGGTGCAATAATGATGGCTCAATAATGAGACTATGAGAGGGCATATAATAATTATAGTAATGATTAGATCAAGTTATAGGATTAGTTAATCCATGATTGGATGAATTCTTGGAAACATACTGATAAGGCACTTATGAGTAAGCATCCTAGAGAAATTTTTAGTGTAAATCCACTGTGTTGGGTAATTGCAGCCACGGTTTGGCACATTGCTTCTTGCAAAACTTGTAGCTTTTACTTTAATATGCTTATATAGAGGTTGAGTATTACTTTTGAGTTCGAGTATCAATATATTGGGAAGAATTTTCATCTATTGTGTTTCAATATAGATATTAAAAATATTGCTCACCTTTAATTCATGGGTTAAGGTGTGAAATACCAAGGTTTAACTCTAAGGTTGAAAATGAGATATTGAGACTTGACCGGATTAATTTAATGTAACACCCCGTACATTCCCAACCCTAGCTTGATTGATTGGTGACCTAGGGTGTAGTTATAAACCTTAGCTTCGAGAGCACTAAGTATGTATGTTGTGGTGGTTTTGGATGAAACATTTGATATGGTACTAGTTAATGTGTTTAGACTCTTGTATGAGGAGTTGGAAACTTTTTGGAACATTTTAGAAGCGATAAATGACGCTTGAATGACTCCTAAATAAAGGTTCTTAAAGACAAGAGGCAAGCTAAAGATTAGAACTTGAAGTATCTAACCAAATCCGCAACGAAAAGTCGAAGAAAGGAATTTTTTAAAAACATTTGGCCCAGGGGCGTGCCAGGACGCTCTGGGCTGAAATTTTCAGCCCATAGGAAGCAAGGGGGCGTGCCAGGCCGCCCCTGCACACCCTTCAAAGGCTGAAATTTTTTTCTAAGTCCTAGGGCCGCCTGGGGCCGTGCCGGAGTGCTTTTTGCAGAATTTTTTTCTCCAACCACGAGCCTATAAATGTGATTCTTGGATTATTATATAATTTTTCCGTCTTGGTAAGACTACGCTCGGACGAAGTTAGCATCCAAATTACGATTTTACCCTTTTATGTTCAATTAAGCCATAAATGGCTAGAATTTCTTATTTGGAGATTAAGGCTACGAATATGAGTCCCGTGAGTTGAATATTGTCGTGACACTCATGAAATTAATTAAACATGAGATATATGATGGATTACACATTGAATTTGATGGATTATGCATTGTTTTTATTGGGCTAAATGAATTGGGCTCAATTTGAGGCCCAAAATAAAGCCAAAAGACATGGCCCAATGGGTCAAATGACCCATTCTTGTGTTGACAAGTAAACACAACATTTATGACTAATTGTATGGATAGATATGAGCATGAGGGCCTATATAAAGTCACCAAAAATCAGATTTTATTTCCACAACTCACACATGCCATTCTAGACTTTTCCAAGAAAGCAAAAAAAGATATTTTCTCATCTTCCCTTAAACCCTAGGCACTAAGCAATCACTTGTTGAACAAGATCAACCCTTTGAAGGTATTGGTAAGTGTTTATTCTTGTGATTTAATATATTATGTACATGAGAGATTATGTATATCATGGTGGTTATGTTGGCAAGGTGTTGAATAGTGCACTTTGGCGTTTTGCTAAAAGATTTGCATCCTTGTGAATTAAACTCGAAAAAGGACTTGATGTTTTGATGAAAGTGAATGGTGTGGATGATATCTCAACATGTATGGTGTGGTGATGTCCATAACTTGTTATTTTTCTATATGAGTAAATTGTGGAATTTTGGTTATAAAATGTATTGGAGTGACTTGATGGGTTCATTGTGATGTGGTGTTAATGAGAACATGTAAAGGAGGAACTTGGTGTGAAAAGCTATTGGTTTATGATGTATTGGTCAATGTATGGAATATTGTGGTATTATTAGTATGATAATGCCATGAATGGTATTATAAAGGGTGAAATAATGTTATAAGGCAATCATGTAGCTCATGGTCGTCTTATACACTTGGAATGTAGCTTGTGGTTAATGTTGGTTCCGTTATGTACTTGTGTTGTAGAGTGACACGTAAGGAGGGAGCTGAATTATTGTATTCACATATTGGCTTGTATATTCATATTGGGAAGATAAGGTATGTAAGGTTACTCTTTCCGTATCCTTCTGCAGCATACAGTATTCACCTTGTTATGGTACTTACTCATTTCCAAAATGTTCTAAGGTATCTCATTTCAGGTTATCATCTATTGTTAATCATATATACCTTATTCTTGAGCTATTGTTATTCATGTGTCACATAATTATGGACATGGTTCCAAAGTCCCAATAATGTTATGTTCCAAAGCTTCCAATAAGGTTATGACTTCAAATATATCAATCTCTCACGAACAAAGGTATGAATCTCTCACAAGTAAATGTATCAATCTCTCAAAAGTGAAGGAATGAAGTAATATATATATGTGATGCCAATAATGTTTCAATTACCAATGTATCACTCTTAGAATGAAGTAAAGAATAATGAAAGAAAGAAGTAATGGTTAATTGATGAGTATTCTTGGGTGGTATCCCAGGGGTTAAAATACCTAGCATGGGTCGATCCCAATATTTACGGGTGGTATCCCAGGGGTGAAAAGAACACCTAGCATGGGTCAATCCCGCTATTACGGGTGGTATCCCAGGGACAAAAGAAAAGCCTAGCGTGGGTCGATCCCAAAAACTGTTGATTTCCCACTGATCAGCTTGGGGCCCGGGCATTGTAAGAATGGAAGGATGAGTAGTGAATGAAGAAGTGAGTGGTGAACGAATGAATGAGCGTAAAAGTAAAGAAAGTAATCCATCTAATGTACATATTTTCCATACATATAGAGTGAAGACTTATCCATATTGGTTACTCATTTATATTTGAGTTCATTGAAGTATTTATGTGTCATACAGTTTTATATAGCCTTACATACTCTGTACATTCTTCGTACTGACCCCCTTGGGGGGACTTACCTTACTTGCTGCAGGCACAGGTGCTAGTAGACCTCCACAGTAGAGTGCGGGTCATTTGCAGATTTTTGGTGAGCTCCAGTTGGTTCGGGGCTTTCCGAGTCATAGTGTACACTGATTTTAGTATTATAAATGCTGTATAAAGCGGAGACTTATCCCGACTCTAGATTGGCTATGTATATGTATCTGTAGAGGCTTTGTAGACATATGTGGGATGAGGAATGTAAGAGATGTATGTCTATGTTGACTCGATGGCCCTAACGGCCAAGTTTCTTATATGGATATATCACATGTTTTCATAACTTCCGCTATTAACATTTTATACCTCTATGTGATGGTGCTGCTTATTGAGTGACATGCATATGAATGGACATGAGCAAAGATTAGTTCTCTCGGGCCTCATCGGCTTTGGGTGCCAGTCCGTCCCATTGGAATTCGGGGCGTGACATTTAATTGATATCGTTAATAAATAATTTTACATAGATTGAAGCCATTGGAGGTTGTTTGGTTGGTATTCTACGCATTGCAAGGTTGGGGAATTTTTCATTAGCGAGGTAAGTGAGACTTTAAGCTTTGGTGCTTGCTTTTCAAACCTACTTTATAAAGAAAATATATTTTTCTGCCTAGTCCATGTGTTGGGACAAGCGTGTGCTTGGTAGAATCGGTGATCTTTGACCAACCGCAAATATGTATTTTGTGAAGTATATTGAGAATTATTTCATGGTAATATGTGAGGTGACGTTGGGGCGTTGAATATATTTTCTTCGTTGACGTGATATAATGGCTAGGGGCATACATGGCTGCCGTAATATGTTAGGGGCATACTTATACCGACGTAATATGTTAGGGGCATACTTATGCTGCCGTAATATGTTAGGGGCCTTGTACATGCTGCCATAGTACACTTTTGGGGCATTATATATGCTGCCGTGGACTTGTCGGGGTGCTAGGCTAATCACCTTCACTGCCGTTTATGATAAGCCGTGAGAGTTGTTTGAGTTGAGATACAGAGTGGCTTTTCGAACCTTAATTTGGATCTTACTAAGCATTATATTATAAGAGATATTTTGTGCATATCATTTATCTATTTGTTGTGCCTTGTATTTTCTAACACTTGTTCCAGGGGTATTAAAGTAGCGGGTTGAGGATCTTACTGGGTTATATTTATACATAGCTCACTCCTTACTTGCATGTCTGCAGATACTGTTGCTGAAGGTGAGACTAGTGGCTGACGGTTTGTTCGTGAGGATTCTGTTGTTGAGGTGAGTCTTCGCATTATTCATGGAGGTTGTCATGACAGCTCTAGCTATTTTTAGATTATATTTCTTTTCATTGGGTTTGCATGCCCTAAAGTTGAACTCATGTAATTCTATTTAGATGCTCCATGGTCTTAGTGTGGGATTCGGGCTAGAGATTTATCATTTAATCGATATTTGTTTTCCTAAATCGATATACGATAGTTGGTTGGATAATTACTTTTGCTTTAATGACTATTTCGGAGTCGCACATATTTTATCTCAAGAGTTGCACATGTTTTATCTCAGTGCTTATGGACATTATGAGTGTATGGAAGATTGGTTCTCTTGATAGGTGGTGTTAGCGGGTGACATTCACGTTTAGGGGGTATTTTGGGACGTGATAACTCGGGTTAGGACTGTGGGAAGGGATTCAGAGCACTTTTCTATCTTGATGGAGTTACACCAAGGTTCGACTCTTAACTAGTTTCTATTTGCCTTGGTGATGGATGTTTTGATATTTCAAATTCAAGGTGAGGTGCCTTGGTGTTTGCTTTTTGCGGACGATGTAGTCTTGATTGATGAGACCCGTGGTGGAGTTAATGCTAAGTTGAAGGTTTGGAGGCAAACCCTATAGTTTAAAGGGTTTAGATTGAGTAGGTCTAAGACAGAATATTTAGAGTATAAGTTCAGCGAGGTGTCGCATGAGGCTGATGTGGTGTAAAGCTTACTCAGGCCATTCAGAAGAGAGATAGTTTCAAGTATTTAGGGTCTATGATTCAGAAGAATGGAGAGATTAACAAGGATGTCACTCGTCGGATTGGGGTAGGGTGGATGAAATGGAGGCTCACTTTCAGAATCTTGTGTGACAAAAAGGTATCTCCTAAACTCAAAGCCAAATTCTACAGAGTGGTGGTTAAAACGGCTATATTGTATAGGGTGGAGTGTTGGCCAATCAAGAAATCTCACATTCAAAAAATGAAGGTGGCGGAGATGAGAATGCTACGGAAGATGTGTGGGTGTAATAGGAAAGATAGGGTTAGAAATGAGGTTATTCGAGGTAAGATGAGAGTGGATTTGGTGGAAGCCAAGATGAGGGAAACGAGGTTGAGATGGTTCGAATATGTGATGAAGAGGGGCACGGATGCTCCAGTGCGAAGGTGTGAGAGGTTGGCTAGAGATGGATTTAGGCGAGGTAGAGGTAGACCGAAGAAATATTGGAGGGAGGTGATTAGGCATGACATGGAGAAGCTTCAGCTTACTGAGGACACGACCTTAGATAGGAAGGTGTGGAGAAGGCGGATTAGGGTAGAAGGATAGTAGGAAGGAGTGCATCATTGCTAGTAGGTAGAAGGACTTTGTTTTGTTATCCGTGCTAGTAGTTATAGTACAAGTGTTATTTCAGAGTGTTTTATCGTTTGTCATAGTACTTGGTGAGTCTTGTTTATGTTGTTATTGGGTGTGGTAATTCTGATTGTTTCTTGTCCCTTTACAATTTTTTTCTAGAATGTTTTATGTTGAGCCGGGGGTCCATCGGAAACAATCTCTCTATCTCACCTCTGAGGTAGTGGTATGGATTGCGTACACTTACCCTCCCCAGACCCCACTTGGTGGGAATATACTAGGTATATTGTTGTTGTAATGATTTCATTTTATTAAATTAATATTTTCTAAGATTTAATTGTTTAATTATTTAAATTATATATTTATTATGTTTATAGATAAATAGTATGCACATTAAGATATTGAAAAACAAACAGTCTTAATAATTCAGGATCTAGAGATAACATCTTAATCATTCAGATGTGCATTCAGATTCGGACGTCTTATTCTTAATAAAAACAAATGCAGCCTTAGTATTGTAAATACTAAAAAGTAGGTTTATTTGATGCAATAAAGAGTCTTAAATTGTAAATATATGTACTTATTCCTTTAAAGATATATTCTTATAGGGTGTTTTGGATTGACTTTTGACTAAGTTAGAATTTTTAGCTTTTGGCTTATTTTAATCATTTTGGTATAAAACTAAGTACTTATAAACACTTTTAAATTTTACTCAAACACTACAGAAATACTTAAAAGTTATTTTAAACCTAAAAACACTTAAAATAAGCCAATCCAAATAGGCAGTCTGTCCACCTTGTGACGAATACAACGAGCTTTTACTGCCTTCATATTGAAACTAGAACGATTTATAACTAAGTGTAGGCGTGTGTATATGTGATTTGGAATCACGATTTTAAATCGGTGTTAAGACATACTATTTGAAATTATGATTTCAAATCTCAAATTCTCCAATAAGTAGAATTTAGGATTTCAAAGTGTGATTTCAACTTTTTTAAATGTCATATTAGATTCATAAGTTTATATTTTTTAAAATAAAATGACACATTATTTTAAATTATGCAAAAAAAACTCATATTCGACATGAAGAGATTGTTTGTATCATGTGAAAGGATTACACTAAACAATAGCTAGTTACTACTACTATTATTGACTAGTGAATCTTTGTAAAATTATATGTATTTGAAGTTTGTAGTCATAAACTTTTATTTATAAAAGGAACATGTAAATGAGCGATTTGTTTATATGGCACTTAATTTGAATCCATTTCTCGAAAGCTAGCTCTGCTCCTATTGAACTTGTGATATGATGCTTCGTAGATGTAGATTCAAAGTATGAGTATTGGGAGCTAAACCATTGATTATGAGAGCAAGTCTCCTAAAAGAAATTTAGTATGAGATGTGATATTTAGAATGTAGCAATACTTGTATGCATCAAGCCAATACGACTCCCCTATTACAATTGGTTCAGGGTCAGGAACCAAATAATTTTCATTTGAGACTTTAAATGCACGGTATATGATTCAATTGCTCCACCACAACGCACAGAGCTGGATCCCCAAATAAGGTTAGGGATAAATGTTATATTTCCTAACATTAAGGGGAGAGATGATTAAGAGCTGAAAATTACGTGTGGAATAAATTATTTAAATCTTTGCAAAAGATTGTGAACTTAAAGTTGAAGAGATAATTCATTTGCAAAATGTTGCAGACTAATTGTTAGAATTATTTGTTGACCTTAAGTTATAATATAGTTCAACTGAAAATGCTCCAATTAAAAGTCCTTAAAGGACAAAGTCCATGACATGCCTGCAGTGTGATAGACCAATCAGTTCCAAAAGTAAAACCCCTTAAAAAATGAAAGGAGAAAATGATCAAGACGGTCATAATAATGAGGAAAGTACTTTGAAAGAGCACTGACATAACACTTCATAAAACCTTGACAAAGATTCAGGTACCTGAAAATGATAAATACGGAGAGATCTAGATAAGTTATGTCGTATTGAAACGATATCAAATGATTGTCGACGGTATCTTTGATATATGTAGTACTTAACATTATAAATGATAGCGAGAATCTTGAATTCAAATCTTCCAAAGAATGTGAAAAGATAAATTATTGGCCAAATAAAAAATACGTATTTCAAGTATTTTATTTCACTTGAAAAAGTGATGTTTTGGACTTATAGTCCAAAGACCAGGGTATGCAGTGTTGTAAATCTTATGGAAAATACTCCATCACGACTCTTGTAGAGGATTCTTCAAAGTCTGAGGCACGTCAGACACTGTCTTTAAGGATATTTTACCCGGTATGGGTGTATCCCCCAGAATTCAACAAGCTTTTCTAGTATAAACTAGGAGCCAACACTAGCACAATATAATTTTAAAGGAAGAATATATTTATCTCTTTTCATATGTTTTCTCCAAGAGAATAGACTTAGATATATATATATAGGTAGCAAAATCATCTCATAATGGTTGAAGATCATAACAATTTTCAAATTCAATTGTCATAAAGAGATTAATGAAGAGCAAAAGATTAATGGCCAATAAAATGAGGTAAATGTCAATGAATGACAAATGGTTGGTTTCATATTTGACTTTTCAAATTGTAGTAATAACACATTAATAGTCATTGAAGTAAGAATTAGTTGTCTTACAATTGTAATTGTAGACATAGTAAATATAATAATTTATTTTTGAGATATTAAATTATATTTCCAATATGCATTGGGGTATAAATGAGTTATTATACGAAAAGTAAAACCGTAAGATATATAGTACGACTTGTGCCTTGAACATAAAGGTTTTTTCGCAAAATTCTTGGCATTATTATATGGAGATGTGCTATCTTGTGATGGATGCAATAAGGTTTGTTTCAGTCTGACAATATTGAAAATTTTGAATATGTATAATGAATTGTTATCATGTCTAGCTAGATGACAAATGTTATATGAAAATCCTTAAAAGATTTAAAAGGTTATAAAATAATTTCATTGAATACCCCAATAGTTATAAGATCACTTAAACATAAGGAAAGATCAATTTCGATATCATGAAAATGATTAGAAAATATCATGTTTTAGTGCAGTTGGTGCACTTATGTATTGAAAAGCATCATTTACAAGAATAAAGTGATGTTTTAATCAGTGCGAGTATAATACATGTTGTACTTTTTTTTTCTTAATGAAGATTTTATCCCATTGGATTTTTCTTGGTAAGATTTTTAATGAGGAAGTTAGCAAATGTGAATTACTAGATACGCGTACTCTTTTTCCTGTACTATAATTTTTTTCACTGATTTTTTTTCTAGTAAGATTTTAACGAGACATATTATCTATTAATAGATATTCAAGGGAGAGTGTTATGAATACACTTGATTATAGATGTCCATTTATTACTCCCACACGCAGCTCTGCAAGCAGGTTCCTATAAGCAACTCTGCAAACATGTGCTTATAAGTAACTCTGTAAGCAGGTTCCTATAAGCCGCTCATAAAATTTAAATTATGAATTTGTCTGTAATATACTATGACTTCTTAGTTCTTAGCTGTTGAAATTACCCCTTTGAACACTGTATATATAAATAAAAGCATATCGTGATTACTGATACAATTCAATGTCTAAATCTACAAAAACAATCTTTTATTAGATTATTACCTAGCTATTCCATAGATTATCTATGGACATATTTTTCTATAGTAAAGTTTCATCTATTTTTTATTTTAAATTTTATATTTTTCGTTCTCCTTCAAAAAATTGATATATGATTCATCCAAGTTATAGTAATTTATTTTGTCTATTAGCTTTCATATACAATAGGAAAATGTGAGATTTATCAATCTTTTGTACTCTCAATAAATATTCATGCTTTATTATCGTGCTTGATTTATAATCTTGTAGTAATAAAGACTTTGCTCTTTTAAAGTTCTTATCTTCTATAAAAAAAAATGGGAATGACATTGCCCCCCACCCACATCCCCCTCCCCACCCACCCCCCCACCCACCCACCCCAAAAAAAAAGTAAAATGGGAATGAGAATAGAGTCAAGTTAAACAATTAAAATAATTCCTAAAAGAAATAAGCACAAGTATGTCACAAAATTCAACAAGTTCAAATGCAACTGCAAAATTTCTAGAGGTGTTAGAAACTATAATAAGAAGATTCGAGTTTAGATTGGAATAAACTATGAGAGTGTATTCAAATTTCAACTTTACTGTGTGCACGTTTTAAATACATATTAACGCCTAACAGTCAAAAAGAACATAACATAATTACCTCCAAATTATTCCAAGGAAAAGTTATAAATGATAAAATTAACTTATAAAAATACGATCCATCTAACACAGTCAAGCAAATTATACTTTCACTACAGATCAACTTGAATTGATCAATCCACTATAAAGCTCGTAAAAAAAAAACACTTTTTTTTGTTTTAATATGTAAAACGTTATTTGATAGTTTTAAATATTATAAGAAAATAAATTAATTAACTTAAACTTGATTAAAGTTGGGTATGTTGGGATATGACCTATAATTTAGCCACTTTTGATGCAATTCATCTCACCTTAAGTAATCTCTAGCCGAATTAATTAATTTAACTTATTTTGATACTCACAGACAACTTTTAATCATTTAATGTTGTTTCATTAATTGTTACAATTTATCTATTATTATAAGAAGGAAGATTGAATTGGGTAAGGATCCTCGAGGGTTGCAGAATGGAACGAGGGGGCCTCTTGTGAGTTAGTGCTTCACGACGGACCATGAATATGGCATCATTGATGGAATTTCCACCTAAGGATATCTTGGGAGAGGCATCGTAAGAAGGTGACGCGTCCGTTCGAAGGACGAGGATGACGTGGAAGAAAAAGACATGAGACAAAGTCGTCAGGACTGTCATGTACGTGGATGCACAATGTACCCGTCTGACCTAGGTAGAGGATAATTGCTAGCACGTGCAACGAATAAGACAGCTTGCAATATATCATTAGCTATAGTAATATAAGATTTCTCTAGGAAACCCTCTCCACTAGATTGTTAACCATTCATTGTACCCTCTAAATATGGATTCCTATTCACTTGTAAGGCATCTAGAATCAGACCATGAAGCAATACAATAAATTTTTTACTTGTTCATCGATCATTACCTTTTCTCTTTACTTTCTTGTTCACTTCAACTCTCATGGAAGGGATCCTCGCTGTCGGAGGACATCGTCCAGGACCTTGTTTCGTCGATCTATCTATCACTGTTGCTTTACTTTATTTTTCTTATATTTATGCATTATCTTTCATTACATAGATAATCGATCCACTGGTAAACAAAATGAAACATAGTTAGATTTAACACGTGTGTTCTTGACCTCAAATATAAATTCGACTGCACAAATTTCAGGGTAAACAAAAATTTTCATAAATAGTGCTATCATCGTCTATTTTTCAAATTATAGTGATTTTTTTTTTTCAAAATTTACTAGTATTTTCTTTTAAAATATAGTAAAATACATTATATTCGTGCGTATACAAAACCTAATTTTAATTGAAATAGTAGAGATACGATATCTGATCGTAATTGTATATATATATATATATATATATCTGTGTGGTTAACTGTATGCCTATGTACGTGTTTCAAAGTAGAAGTTGGATGTATGTGTATGAATGTATTTTTAAAGCATAAGTTGGATATACGTGTATACATGTAAACATATCAAATATATATCAAATATATGTATACAAAACCTAATTTTAATTGAAATAGCAGAGATACGATATCTGATCGTAATTGTATATATATATATATATATATCTGTGTGGTTAACTGTATGCCTATGTACGTGTTTCAAAGTAGAAGTTGGATGTATGTGTATGAATGTATTTTTAAAGCATAAGTTGGATATACGTGTATACATGTAAACATATCAAATATATGTATGATCGATTGAATTCATTGTACGTTTTTAAAACTGCACGTGCACAACAATAGCCAAATGGATGTGAAAAATATGTAAAGTCTATGTGAAGATGTCGATCTTCAAAATTGAAGTAGAGTCGATTTTTCAGCAGCCAACGAAAACGCCGATAAACTTTGGTGGCACTAACATGTAAGGTTGGGCTGAACAGTAATAACTATGATATTTAGATACACATATACAAGCATAAATGTATATATGCTAGCTATAAATATACATAATCTCACGATAGTTTGTAATTATTTAAAAAGATTATTATAAAAAGTAATAAGGAGCCGAAACTATTACATCAAGTAATTTGATCTAATTATAAAAACTACTTACTCATAATCAAACAAAAAAGGAGATTAGCGACTATTATACACATCATATTGGAGTGAGGTGGATAAAATGGAAGCTCATATTCGACATCTTATGTGACAATTTCACCAAGCATTAAAGATAAGTTTTGTAAAGTGATGATCAAACCAATTATGTTGAATGAACGGAGTGTTGGCCGATCAAGAATTCGCATGTCCAAAAAGTGAGAGTAGCAAAAATGAGGATGCTAAGATGATTGTATAGACATACTAGGAGAGATAGGATTAAAAATGAAGCTACAAGGGTCATGGTGGGAGTGACCTCTGTGATGGACAAGATGAGGAAAGTGCGATTGAAATGGTTTAAGGGAAAAGAAGCTGCATAGATGTCGCAATGAATAGGAGTGAAGACTTGACTATAATGCATAGTAGAAGAAATAGAAGTACACTGAAGAAGTCTTGGAGAGAGATGAACATGATATGACTCACTTGCAGCTTTCCAGGACATGTCCCTAGATTGAAAATTATGAAGGTCGAAAATTAGGGCAGAAGCTTAGTAGGTCTTGCTAGTTCCATTTCCAACATTGTTTTTAGGGAAAATGGTCCGAAATATACCTAAACTTTGGGGAAATTTGCTGTTACACGCCCAAACTTTGCGGGGGTCCTATGACCCCCCTGTACTATTTATTAGTGTATTTTTGTGACGTTTATTTGCTTAGCTGGACCACTTTTTTAGTCACGCGCTCAGTGCGCGTGTATTCACATTTGGGGCCAGCTGTGCAAATAAACGTCACAAAAATACACTAATAAATAGTACAGGGAGGTCATAGGACCCCCGCAAAGTTTGGGCGTGTAACAGCAAATTTCCCCAAAGTTTGGGTATATTTCGAACTCTTTACCCTTGTTTTTACTACTCTCCTATCTTATTCTTCAATTTTAGTATTACATGATATCTCATTTGTTTTAGTTATCATATTATTTTGTCGTTATTATTCTTTTCTTCATTGTTTTCAGCATGACTTTTTCACTGTTGTATTTGCTTTACATATTTTTTTTTATGCTTTACTTGAGTTGATCACAAGATAAAGAATCTCTCTACCTTCACAAGGTAAAGGAAATACTGCATACACACCACCTTCCCCAAACTCTATTTATGAAATTTGATCCTCTATAAAAAATAATAAAGGAACCAAAACTGCTTCATCAAGTAATTTGATCTTATTATAAAAACTAATACTCCCTCCGTCCTAATTTATGTGAGGTTGTTTGACTTGGCACGAAATTTAAGAAGAAATAAAAGACTTTTGAAATTTATAGTCTGAAATAAATCATAAATGTTTGTGTGATTATAAATTATTTTATTAAAAATAAATTGAGTTTTTTAAAGTAAAATTATTACTAAATATAGAAATAATTTTTTTTTTTGAAATTAATTAATAAAAAAAGTGAGTCATATAAATTGGATAAAGAAAGTAGTTTACATGATCATTGATAACTATACGAGTATAAAAATTAATCTTCAAAAGAACTTCTCCAACAAAATACTTTCTCAAAAACATTGTTCAACGACTCATATACTTGTACTATACTAAAAATCAAAAGACCCCACATGTCCAAAGGCACCTCTATTATTGATTATTGAATTGTTCTTTGAAGATCCATCACACTCTCCTTCTCTGTGTACTTCACTCAGTGGGCCTTTTTTACATCTTCCTCTATCTTCTCTTCCTCATCTGATCATTATCTTGTTTCCCTGTCTCTTTCCATCCCTTTAACTCTTTTTTGGTAAGACCCCTTTTTCATTTTTCTACTTTATTTTTAGATTTGTCATCATGTTATCACTAATCTTTTTCAAGATTTCAACACCTACCCATTAAAGTATTTGCCTTGGTGTATCACTTTTAGTCTTTTACTTTTTAAGATTTTAACATCAACCAAATAATGTATTTGGCTTGATGTATCATTCTTTACTCACTTTTTGGTCCTTTTTCATGGTAAATATTGCAACTTTTTGAGATTTTACCATCAACCCATTAAAGTATTTGCTTTGATGTTTCAATCTTTAGTTACCTTTGGTCCTTTTTTCTTGGCAAATATTTCAACTTTTTGAGATTTTAACACCAATCCAATAGAGTATCTGGCTTGATGTATCAATGTTTACTCAGTTTTGGTCCTTTTCTCTTGGTGAAGATTGCAATTTTTTGAGATTTTACCATCAACCCAATAATGTATTTGCCTTATGTATCATTATTTACACACTTTTGGTCCTTTTTCTTGGCAAAGATTGCAACTTTTAAAGATTTTTTCACAAACCCAATAGAGTATTTGGCTTGATGTATCAATCTTTACTCACTTTTTGTCCTTTTTCTTGGTAAAGATTGCAACTTTTTTGTGTCTCCAGAAAGAGGGTCTTGCAGTTAAAAGATGATACATACTTTTTGTACCTACTTTTGCTTATCTTGATGATTGAAGTTAGGATCTTTAGCAGTTTCCAGAAGATCCATAAGCTGACAAATTTTCTTTTTGTTTTTTTATTTCAAACAAAAAAAATAAAAATAAAAATAACTGTAAAAGAGCTGTATGGATAATGCCACAAGTAAGACAAGAAGGGGGTGTCAGTAGAAAATGCAGCACTTGGCTTGTGACTGCAAAATATCTTACTTCATTTTCTTCAATTTGTTTATTCTCATTCTTGATGTATGCTTGTCTCAGGCCATGATATGTATATTCTGTGAAATGTTGTGGTAGATTGATGGGTGAATCTATTGTGGAGACTCCTGCTGGCAAGCACAAGGTACAATTTTTGTGTTCTTTGATCAGTTAAAAGTTAGTACCTTCGTTTCAATTTGTTTGTCTGTTTTTGACTCGCCATGGATGTTAAGAAAGTAAATAAGACTTTACAATTTTGTAGTCTTAAACTGTACCAAAATGTTCTTTAATCTTGTAGTCTTAAACATGTCACGTGGAAAGTGAGAATTAAAGAGTTGCCAAAAGAGTAAAGAGACATTTTTTTTGAAATGAATTATAAAGGAAAGCAAACGATCAAATTGAAATGGAGGGAATATGTTTCTTTGAGTATGTTGTGTTTGTTGATAATTGTTGATTCAATGTGTTCTTGGAAATTTAGATCTTTTATAGTCTGTGTGAGTTTTTATTGTGATTCTTGTTTGAGTTTATTGATAAAGTATAAATTTGGTTTTAATGAACAGATGGGTGAGTCAGTTGTGTCTCGTCCTACACTTGAAGTGTCAGTATCTTTTGGAAGGTTTGAGAATGATGCACTTTCTTGGGAGAAATGGTCATCTTTCTCCCCTAATAAGTATCTGGAGGAAGTTGAAAAGTGTTCTACGCCGGGATCAGTAGCTCAAAAGAAGGCCTATTTCGAAGCACACTACAAGAAGATTGCTGCTAAGAAGCTGGAACAATTAGAGGAGGAAGCACAGCAAGTAGAAGAGAAAATGGAACCTCTACCTCCCGAAGTAGCTGAGCCCAAATCTGGAGATGAGTCAGAAAATGGAACCTCTAATGGTGATTTTAGTTCATCCAATGGTGAGAGATTTTCTATAGGTGAGCAGAAAATGACAGTGGTAGATTTGAAGAATAGTGATGCGGTGGATGAGCCAAAGGAGGATCATACTGTTGATGTGGAGTGTGATAACTTATTGGTTATCAAAGCTAAGCAACGTACTATCTCAGGAATTGATGAGTCAAAGGATGACATTTCTGTTGATATAGAGTGTGTTAGTTCATTGGTTGCTGAAGATAAGGAAGTAACTATATCGGCGATCGATGAGTCAAATGAGGATAATTCTGTTGATGTGGACTGTGATAACTTATCGGTTACTAAAATGAAGGAAGAAACTGTTTTGGGAATATGTGATCAAGGAGATCTTCATAAGGTTGAAGAGCAGAATCCCAAAAAAGGATGTCAAGATAGTGTTGTAGAGACTCCACAAGCACAAAAAACCTCTATTAAGAAAAGCAAGACTGCTAATGCAAATGTCAAGATTGTGCATCAAAAGGTGATATGTTGGAACTTTTCTGGCTATTGGTACTTCAAGTATCTTATTGATCCGAGTTCCTACTATCCTGTTCTTTTGCTCCTTTCTTTTCTGTTGTCTCTTCCCTGTTATTTATGGAAGTGTTTCTTGTTCTTGTCCATGTTCAGGTTCACACTGCAGAGGCTCGGGTATCCGCTGGAACAAAGAAGAAACCGACATCACCTGTGACAAAATCCTCAAGAATTTCCACTCCAACATCTAAGAAATCGTCAACTTCTAAGATCATAACTCCATCTCAACCGTCAGCAAAGAAGGTGACTGGGGTGTCAACTCAAAGAAGTAATAATACTCCTTTGGCACAACACAAGAAACTAGTTCCTGGGCCATTTGTGTCGCCTTCTCAATCCTCAAATAAAAAGTTGAATGGAGCAACACCTGCTCAATCTTCAAACAAAAAGTTGAATGGAGCAACGCCTTCTCAATCCTCAAACAAAAAGTTGAATGGTGCAACGTCTTCTCAATCCTCCAACAAAGCTTTGAATGATGCAACATTGCAAAGGAGCATAAATTCTCTGGTGCTAGAGAACAAGAGGGTAGTTCCTACATCATTACACATGTCTCTCAGTTTGAGTTCCCCAAATTCTACAGCTACTACTAATACAATGAGAAAATCACTGTTCATGGAGAAGATGGGGGACAAGGATATTGTCAAACGAGCATTTAAGGCATTTCAAAACAGTTTTAGCCAAGGAAGATCTGCTGGAGATATGACATATGGTGGGCAAGATCAGGTGCATCATTCAAACATATTTGTTTCTCAATTAATTCTTCTGCCTATTTATCTATTAGTCCTCGAAGATTGTTTTTTTTCCATGCATTCCTATGTTTCACTACGTATTTAGCTGCTGGCTTCTATTTGCTTGGTTAGGTGTTGTCAAAGGGATCCGAGCAGAAGATTTCATCTTCTCTGACTCAGAAGGAGAGTGAGAGGTAATTCAATTGCTTCTTCCAACTAGCTTGTATAGGCAACACATGCTATTTTCTTTTGAGCTCTTGCTACAACTTGTTCAGCATGATTGTTCTCTGTATTTGAGTCTCATAATGAAACAGGAAGACAAAATATTATTCTTGTGCATTTCAACTAAGTTGCCTGAGAAATTCTTAGGTAAATTGACATATGTATCAGGCACCAATCCTGTCTTAAAAGTTGGTTTTGCACTTCTGTTTCGGAAGGAGTCTGGGGGAGGAACACATTTATAAATGGTTGTGTTTTCTTGTGCCAAATGCACGATGAGGAAGACCCTTTATCCAAAAATGAATTACGGGGAAGACTGTCAGGAGGAGACCTTCTTTTGTTTTAAGAGAGAATGAAGAAAAGTTCTTTTTCCGTCAAAGGTTTATATTCAGTGGTTGATTAGATTAGCTGACTTGTCACAAAAGTTATGAAAGAGGAGATATGTTAGTATTTGCATTGAAGGCCCACACGCACACCCACCCCACCCATACATGTGTTCTTTTCTTCATCTGCGCCTTTCTTCACTAAAACTCATGCTTCAGTAGTGTTTTGCATTTAAAGCCCCAGCAGTTACTTGTCGGTTTTTACTCGCCTCCAATAACACTGCTAAGGACAAACATCTCCATTTGGAAAGACGTAGTTGGACTTTTTTCCCCTTAATTGTTGAGGTAGTTGGACTTTCTGCAAAAAAGACATATTCTATTATTTCATACAAATAAAGTAGTTTCCATGCGACCTATAAGTAGTGAGTTTGAGCCGTGGAAACAGCCACTAATGCTTGCACTAGGTCAGGCTGTTTATATCACACCCCTTGGGGTGCGGCCTTCCCCGGACCTTGCATGAACGTAGGGTGCTTTGTGCACCGGGCTGCCCTTTTTATTATTTCATACTGATGATAATTGTACCTGAACTTCATCAGTGTTCTGTAGCCAGTTGATAATTAGGGAATTTAGATCTCAAACGTGTAAATAATTATTTACGTCAATGACAGATTAAGGAAGACATCAGATAAGGTAATCACTCTAAAAGGCCAATCAGGAACTCGTTCAACCTCTTCGTCATCAGGGTAAGATCTCAGTGATTCTCTTGTGATCTTTCTCATTGCAGTCAACGGTTTCTGTTATTTCTTGAATTTTAAAGAGCGCTGCTGGACGGTTTCCTTATCTTCTTTTTTAATTTCAAGTTGTTATTTAAAAGTTTTGCAACATGGATTTTGTTGAACTTTTTTTCCTTTTTAACCATTCGAAACTTTCATCAGTAGTAGCGCCTGACTTTTAGGGGAGGGATAATGGTTTCTGAAGTTAAAACTGTCTGTTGAAACTAAACGAAGGGTTCTATAGGGACCTTGTATCTATCTTCAGAACTTTCATCTCCTTCTATCCCTTCCTCCCCGAGGCCCGAACAAACAAAGAGTACTACAAATAAGGTTGTTGATAGAGACGTCATTCTGTTTTGAGAGATCTACCTTCATTCCGAATATAATGTAGGTTGACTCCTTCCTCTGCATCTCTTTAGCTTAGTATTCTGTACTACCTTTTCCTTCTGAATGATCTTTGAGCAGTATTTTGAAATTGCTTAGACCGACTGCAGAAGTATGTGTGTTTACGGCAATGTTGCTCGGACTCTTCAAAAATGTCAACGGTTATGTGTCGAATTCTATTTTTGGAGAATCCGACATGGGTGCAGCAACGACACTGCAGAGTCCGCGCAACTTAGATGTACGGAAGAATATCCATCAGTTATTGTTGAAGTGTGCTTCTATAATACTGTAGTACTTCAACCAATTGAAAGTCGTTGAATGAGAACTTCATTTAGCACTTCCCTTTTGGGTCCTGCTCGACAATCCCTTGCATTGATAAATCTTGCAACTCTTGCAGTTACTTTCCAAACACGGTTTTGTAAAACTTCTAGTCCTGGGTAAAGAGGACTGAACGCATAAATTCGCATAGCTAATTATGTGCAATCTCACTTATCAGTTTTACAGTTGCAAGTCATTTGCTTTCATTGAGAAGTTAATCTTCGTTTCGAACAGGGCACCTAAAGATTCTGGGTTGGAGAAGAAAAAGGTGAATTCTGTCAGAGCTTCTACTGGCTCGAGAATTGATAGATCAACTGATAAATGGAAGGAGGTATTACAAAATCTGGCCTTCATGTCTTTAGCTCTAGTTTCTCTAATCTAATTTATTTGGCCTGCTTTGCACTTATATGGCGTCTCAATTTTGCTTTCCCCTTTTCCGTTAAAACATTAAGGTTCTCTGTCTCAAGTACTCAAAGAGATACGCAATGGCGTTCTTTCATATTGTAAAATAAATTTAGCATTGATGTGATTTCTCTGGAACAAACTACTCATTTTCTTTTTTAAGAGTTATCTTTCACTTTTTTATTTTTTTTTGATAAGGTAAAGGTTTATTGACCAAGTACCAAGAAGGTACCAAAATCAAAAGTTACAAAAGACTGCTGTGAATATCCACAGTCTACTGCAGCAACTCCAAAAAGTTCATATATTGATCTATATTATCAATGAAACAACTTATACCCCAACAAACCAAATCAACTTATACCCCAACAAACCAAATTATGTAAACACTTTTGTTTTACTCTAGAAATATGATCTTTCTGCCCGTCAAAACAAGCGTTATTTCTTTCTAGCCAAATAGTCCAGAATATGCACAAAGGTATAGTTCTCCATATTTGCTTCAAAGCTTTATGCATTCTTACACTTTCAGTGTTATAATATGTCAAATCATCAGTGAAATCTTACCTATACCTTGATTAGTGAAAATATATAATCAAACAGGGAAAAAAAGTATATGCTGAATTATCTGGTTTACTTATTTGCATTGAAATGATTAAAAATCTGGTTATCATATCAATTTTGATCTTTCCGTAAAGTTTACCTACAAGTTTGAGTGGAATCTGCAAGCTAGTAAAAGCATTTGGGTTGTCCAAATGGCATCAGAAAACCAATTAGAACTGTTTGACAAATCTCACCTCAAATGCTTTTTATTTTAAGCAACAGGACTCTGCATGAACAAGTCTCCCATGTGTAAAGACACCCTACTTATCCTTTGGAGTTGGACACTTAGCTTTCATTATTCGAACTTATGTAATCATTAATGTCATTGAACATTGCAATATGCAGGAGGTTACTAAAGCCAAGATCAAACGACCTGGGTCAAGTAGGTGAAATTTGAAAATGCACATCTACAATCGGGGTGAAAACGTGACCTTCAGCATTGGCATGGTGATATTTTGTTGAGGAAATGCACCTCTGGATCAGCCGTGCACACAAGATACTGAAGTTGTTTTTATTGAAGAACTTCTTAGGCAATTCATGCCCTGAAAACTGCTAGCTCAGCTGCCTATTCTCGATGCCCTGAAAACTGCTAGCTCAGCTGCCTATTCTCGTGTCGATCTGGTGTTTTAACACTATGCTGGACTCCTAAAACTGTCCTCTTGTTATTTTTGACCACTAAATTCTTGTCTAGTCAAATCATTTAGGTTTTATTCACTTATATTATATAGCATTAGATCTTGTCTCCCTTGTCTGTAAAAATGTATAAGCAGAAGGTGATCTCCATGGTTGTAGGTTCCATTCTAGTATCAAAGTTATTGTATGTAGGGTAAATGCAATCCATATCCAAGGTTTTGAATTTTATTTAATATGGTATAGAAGTAGTGTAAACATTTGGATTCAATGCTTTGTTTCATGTGAGGTATTCTAAAAAATATAGCACTTAATTTTCATGTGGGTTTATGCTGTGTTTATTACAAATGGTTTTGTTCAAGAAAGTGGGGGGAATATGGGTTGATTCAGGCAAATGTCTTTTTAGCCTACTATTTGAGTTTATCCCTATTTGCTCATATATTTCTTAACCTTACAAATAAATATGTTTGAATAACTTAAAAGAAAATTAGATCGTGGTTTAACATTTTTTCTTAAGATTTTCAACAACAACAACATACCTAGTATATTCCCACCACGTGGGGTCTGGGGGAGGGTAAGTATATTCCCACCACGTGGGGTCTGGGGGAGGGTAAGTGTACGCAGTCCATACCACTACCTTAGATTTCTTAAGATTTTCAATGAGAAAATTTTAGATTATGATCCTAAAGTTACATAAGGTGGAGAGAAATAAAAAAGGACTTACTAGAGAAAATTGAGTGGAGGGTGACATAAAAATCTTTTAAATTAAAAATGGTGACAACTTTTGATCAGCTAAAGTCATAAATTAAAAATAGTGACAACTTTTGATCAGCTAAAGTCAAAGTTTCACTTAAGTTCTGATTAAGTTAACTGGGGTGTAAAGTATAGTTTTTTAAAAAGTATTTCCTTTCATTTCAAATTTCCCTCCTTCCTTATGTTTTCAATATTTCTCTCTTCAAATTTCTTTTTCCCCCATGTTCTTCTTCTTATTTTTTTTCTCTCCAGATTTTCCTCTTTCTCCGTCTTCTCTTCTTCTTTTTCTTTCCCTTTTTATTGTCTTCTTCTTTTTTTAATTTTTATGAACTAGTTTCTTTTCAATTGAAAAGAAAATTTTGATTGTTTTTTTAAATGATTGAAGAAAAATGTAGAAAATTAAGTAACTACGATAGTCACTTCAGCAACTATCATAGTTGCTACAGCAGTTACGATAATTGCTGCAACAACTACTATTAGTTGCTGTGTTACATCAATTATTGTAGTTGTTGTAGCAACTATCGAAGTTGCTGTAGCAATTATCGAAGTTGTAGCAGCTATCGAAGTTGCTGTGGCAACTACGACCGTTGTTGCAGCAACTTCGACTGGTGCTACAACAACTTCAATAGTTGCTTAATTTCTGGAAAAAAATGTGGAGGAGGAGCCTACGAAGAATATGGTATTTATGATAAAGGGGGAGGTGGTGGTGCTGGTGGTGACATCGAAGGAGAAGGTGGTGGTGGTGGAAAAGAAAGAAGAATAGGCAACGTTGGTATAGGAGGAGGAAATGATGGTAGATCGGGAAGAGGCGGTAATGATGGTGGTGGTGATGTTGAGGAAGAGGAGGTGTAGATGATGGTGGAGGAAGATGAGGTGGTGATGGTAGTGACGACATTGACAAAAAGGATATAGAGGGGGTGGGTGGTGTGGTGTAGGAGGAGGAGTGGTGGTGGCAGCAGCGACGGCGGCGACAGAAGAGGTGTGGAGGGGGTGGGGTATGGTGGGGAAAGTAGGGATTTTTGTGTAAATAAGAAAACTTGAGGGTTTTAAGATTAGTGTCATTAACACTAACTAGTATACGTACCCGTGCGATGCACGGATAATATTAAAATATTACTTCTAATCATTTTATATTGAAATGTCTCTTTTGAACATATTAAATCATATTACCCTAAAAAAAGATCAACTATCATATTATTTCTCAATAAAATGAGGGGGGGGGGGGGAATCTATCCCCCCAACCCTCCCACACCTAGCCGCTACCCTTACCTCCACCTCCATCTCCACACCCTCAGTTTGTTTTTTTCAAAAAAACAAAACAAAAAAAAAAGTTCTACCCCCCCCCCCCCCCACGCCCATATACACGCCTCCACCCCAATCCCCCACCTCTAACCAAATCTATATTTTAAAAAAAAAATCATGTAACTAAAAAAATATTTATATTTCATATTTTTCTTTATTATATTATTCACAATTTAAAGATATTAGATTGTTCATAATTCTCCCTCTCTCACCCCTAACCAAATATATGAGTAAAACAATCATGTAATTGCAAAAAAAAACTTTAAATTTTCATATTTTTTAATTATATTATTTACAATTTAAGTATTTCAAATTGTCAAAGACAATTTACATTTTCATTCAACTGTCCCCCATCTCTTTCGTTTAAAATTTATAAATAGTAATATGTGTATTATCTAATTACTTCGTTATATTCTCAAAATTAGTTTAATTCCTCTCCCCCACCCCCACCCCCACCCCCACCCCCACCTCCTATCCCCGATTTACATTTTCTATTGTGCTGCCACTTGGCTTAATCATAGGCTAAACTTTCTTCCTTTTTTTTATTTTTATTATTATTATAAAAAGTTTCTTGAGAATATTAGTGGTGTAAATTTGATTTCAACCCTAAATATCCACAATAGATATGTTTTGTACAATCAAATAGATATTTTAAAATGTATCATCCTTAAATTAATATTTCTTGCTTAAATAAACTTGATAGAAATTTCTTGCCAATATTTTTTCTTTCAAATTTGACTTACATTATCTAAATAGATCTCTAATCTTCATAACTTATATGATTAGTTTTATCAATTTGATCTACCTAAATTTGGGATATATACATCTAAATTGAGTGTTTGATCTCTGAAATATCTTATTCTTATTTTATTATTTTTGCTTTAGATTATAAGTCAACCTAACCTTGTTTTTTATAGGGATATTTGGACAGTCTTTGATTGAAAATTCAAATATAAAGATTGATTATTTTTTATTAAAAAAATAAATAAAAATTTCATGAAATTAAGTTGTGTGATCTGGTGGTGCCATAGTTATACAACTCAAACTTTTGACCTCCATTGATATAGCGTTATTCTGTGTAGTAGATATATTCATAGAAAGTGGTGTGTGTTCGAAAAAATATTAATTATCAATAAAATTAAAGTGCAATCTTATTGAGTAGTTGACTTGACTTCAAACTCATAAAATTAACTCAGATTCAAAATTGTGTTCCATTAGCCTACAAAATTGTAAAATTCAAATAATTAATTGAATTTTTTTTAAAGCAACATATAAAATTAAAAGCATTTAAGAATAATTTAAAAGTTGGTGGTGATTGTTACTCTAATCAAATATTTAATTATTATCTTCAGTTAATTATTAAAAAAATTATTTTGGCTCAAATTCAAAAATTACACCGGTTAGTAAGATGTTAGAAATAGAATAAAAATTCATTGAAAAACAATCTCATACTACTATGCATTTGAAAAGATAGGATCTAAGATTCAAATCATATCATGCATCAAGTACAAGGACTATCTAGCTAATCTTACAAAACGAAACAGAACTATATGTAACGTATGAGTAGAATGTGCTGTAAAAAATTCTAGCTAATCAATAAAATAGTACGTAAGTAAAACAATTATATCAATCTCTACGAAAAAACACCTTAAATACGTTAGTAGATGATAAATAAGAAAACATATTTTCCATCAAAATAAAAGTTATTGATTTATTAGTTGTTTAATTTTTTTGTCTTTGGATATTTCATCTAAACTTCTCACAACATCGAATTAAATACATGAATCATCACATACATAAAATAAAAGAAAATAAAATAGAACCACATAAAATATTATAAATATTTAATTTAATAAAATTATTATATAAAAATATCACACGATTTTGCATCAATATCCTTGCTTGAGGGTATGTTGGCAAACTCAAAGGAACACAAGCAAATGACTCCGTGGTGAAGAACCGTAAGACGGGGCATACCTTTAGTGTTAATGAGGAAATCAATTGTTGCTGCTCGTACTTTATACCGCGATAAATGATGAATACACATTGAAGGAACATTATTGGCTTCTAGAATTATGAAAAGAAATACTTGAATTAATTTGAAGACTAAACGGCTAACACCCATTAAAATACATGCATTGAGCTAGCCAACTTGGCATTAATTAGCCTCATGTGTTTTTACTGCTTGACGTTCCTTTGATCTATTTGCATACCCTCGCCTACAGTAATTATTTCAGTCGACTATCCTTGGATATTTTCAGTCGAAAATATATAATGCTTGATAATCAACACACAGTAACTGCTTAAATAAAATAGAGTAAACAATAGTTAGCATTAAAAAGCATCAACTTGACTAAAATTCTCAATAAAATGTCATTTTATTTTTCAATTACATAACCAAATGTATTTATTTTTATCAAAAATCAAACGAACAATATCAGAATGAAAAATATTACTTACTTGAATTCGGACATGAATATATTGGGAAAAATAGACTTTCATTCGATCATCACTCATCTACATATAAAAAACAAAAAATGTTTAAACACAAAACGTTTAAAAAAATGAAGAACATGAAAAATGCAGTAAATAAAGCTAATGAAAGAAAGCTTAACATTACATGTTATTGCAGAGGTATATATAAGAGAGATTAAGAAGTTAGAACTTCATTCCAACTCAAATTTCTTTTAAATTCAAATTCAAATTCAAAATCATATCGTTTTGTTATAAAATGATTAGGTTTCTTATCCTTGTAGTTTGTTAAAAAAATATTTATCTTATTATTCATATTTGAATTGAGAAGAATTATTTAAAACTGCGGTTTTAATTTTAGTTATACTTATACATATGCATATAAAACTGAGAAGTTCTTGTGAATAATGCCTATTTTTTTATGAATACATATTTTTTAAAATTATTTTTGATCATAAATAGTAGTTTTTAATTTTCTAAATTGAACCGTATTTTTCAAAATTATCTATGATCCCAAATTTAAATTAACCTCAATCAATTTTGTTTGAGTAAGATATACACAAATGACAACATTTACAACATATATTTAAAGTACAGTTTATCTAAAAATTAATAATTTACTATCAATATTCATAGTTTACTCATTTTTCGTTAAAATGAGTTACTATTCACCCATTTCAAATGTAAAAGTCACGGACAAAATTCAAGTTAAATTTGATTTCAAATTTTAAACTTAATCTTTTAATTATCAAGTCAATAGTTGTGTTACAATTCAAAATAGTATCTTCCGGTCCTACTTTTAAGCTAATGAAATTCTTTTGTTTTTCTTCTAAAAGCCTAATATTTTTAAATTTAAATACTTTATTTTTTAATTCAATTTTTTTATGACAATACTATTAAGCTTTGTCCTAAAACTGTCACCTGACTTCTCGATATCTTGCCACTTGACTAATTATGGTGCTTTGTCCTCTGCTTTATAATATATATATATATATAGATAGATAGATAAATTATTATTATTATTATTATTATTGATAGGTATATCCCTATCATGTAAATTGATAGAATAAATATCTAATAGTTTTTTTTTCCAAAAATTTTAAGTTTATTTAAAGTTGGATAACTATATAGGAGACAAAAGAGGAGCAAATATTTAGGAGCACTCACAATCAAACAACTAATTTTCAAATAAAATCAAAAAAAAGAAGTAAAAGAATGTATTTTGTTGCTACAATAAGGAGTCTGGTTATTTTTATTTTTTTTTCCTTTTTGCAAAATCGTGAATATGTGAGGTAAGGAGTCTTGTTATTTTTCTTTTTTAATTTACTCTTCTTACCCCCCCCCCCCCCCACGCCCTCTCTCTCTCTCTCTCTTTTTCTTTTTTCTTTTTTCTTTTTAAAGATAAAAATAAAAACATGCAAAGATAAAATGGATAGTTATTCTTGTTTTTAATAAATGTGTTTATTTTTCAGAAAAAATTCAAATAATTTATTTTATAATTTAAATATATTTTTACGAAATTATCTTACTACCACTACTATTACTATGTGTGTATTACTACTACTAATATTGTTTATTTTTAATTATTATTTATTACAACTACTACTACGTATGCACTACAACTACAACTACTATTACTACTGTTTATTATTATTATTATTATTATTTTACCATTACTACTACTTTTTATTTATAGATTATTATTATTGTTATTAATTTATTTAGGACTCTTCAATTATGGTTCCTAACTTTAAGCTAATGAATTTTTTTATTTTTATTTTTAACTTTTGAAGCTTAGTATTTTTTCAAATTCAAATATTTTTAATCCTTTAATTCAAATATTTTATTACAAAACAGTTATAACTTTGTCCTAAAACTGCCACATGCCTCTCTATTGTGCTGCCACTTGGCTAATTGTGGTGCTTCTACTTTTGCTTTTATATATATATAGATATCCCTATCATGTAAATTGATAGAATAAATATCTAATAATTTTTTTTTTCAAAAATTTTAAGTTTATTTAAAGTTGGATAACTATATAGGAGACAAAAGAGGAGCAAATATTTAGGAGCACTCACAATCAAACAACTAATTTTCAAATAAAGTCAAAAAAAGAAATAAAAGAATGTATTTTTGTAATGACCTTCCCGATTATTTCCCTCGTTTTCGTGTGTTGTCAGCATTTAGAGCTTTTCTATAACTGCCCCAAGTTATTTATGACTTGCTGGGACTGACAGTTCGGTTCCCAGGCAGTTCGTTTGAGAATATTATCTAGACCGAGCACATTGTAAAATATTAAATTAAATTAGAATTTGGTAAAATGACATAGTTAATTACCTTTCGAAAATATTTTTGAAATTTATACAATTCTTTAGTTATGATATATCTATACTATTTTATAATAGTTTTATAACCTATTAATAATTTAAGCGGAGATAGTGAATTTAAATATGTTAAAATAATATTTTTATTTTATAGAGGTTTTGTTAGAAATAATTTTCTATTAATTATGATATATTTAAAACATTGTATTTATTTTACCACGAACCTATACAATATCCGCGCGTATATATAACTGAGTAACAAAAAACACATCTTGGTATTGTCATCTCCACTTCCACGTGGAAGTGGAGGAAAGCATACAACAAAGTACATTGGTGGCAGCAACTTAGTGCATTTAGCAACTAAGTGATATATATACTAGTGGTACTTATTAATAAAATAGTCATTAGATCAATGCAAGCCTATATGTTTCCACGAGTATTCCTTCTCTGAAACAACAGTCGTAGCAATTGCTAATCTTGGCCGGTCTTCTCGAACAAATCAAGTTATTCAAGCTCGGGGATCGCGTGGTTGATAGTATAACGTCTTTACATCGTAAGTTTTCCTGTCAATTTTAGCTTAAAGCCGTGTATTTGAATTGGTATTTGGTGGTATTGATGTTTGAGATATATTTTGGGCTCAAATTGAACAGGTGCTAGTTGTGACTATTGGTCACGGGGTAATTTGGGACGTTGTGACGGTTTCGATTTTGCGATTCCGCAAGCGGGCCCCACGTGGGATGTTCGGACATTTTCCGAACTAATGCAATATAGGTGTCAATAGTCATGTTTTGACATGTAGTTTATTATTTTGGTAGCTTGGCAGCAGTCGGAGGCCTCTCGGAAGGGGAAGGCTCCTGAATAGTTGGTTCTTTTAGCAAGCTTGCGGCGGCGTCCAGGTAGGCTAGGTTTACCTTCCTTTGCACTTAGATTGGGCTTATGTGTGATATATGTATGCTATTGTGCTGGTGTTGTGGGCTGGTATTATAAAATTGGTGGTGGTGGTTTGCTGTGATTTAGGCCTTCTAGGCCGGATAGGGCTATTCGGATATATTCCAATCCCGTTATCCTCGTGGTACACCACAGATGACCTATTTGGGGTCGGATAGTATTGTTGTTGTTGTTGCTAGTCTGGGAATGTTATTGTTGAACCTTAGTCCAGGCTTAGACAGACTTAGCCCAGATTTAGACAAGTATAACCAGACCTGGTTTTCGGGACCCGGTAGCGGGCCCCGTTACCCTTTTGGTCGACTTGTCAGAACTTTGACATCTTTGGGTTTAGTTAAGCCTCTATGACCTGTTAGGATTCTGACGGGATTGAGTCACCCCGATTATACCCGATTGGCCTGTTTAGCCTTATTAGTCCCTGATAGCACCGTATTTGACCGGGATCGGCTAGTTTGATTTAGAATACGGACCTACCTTTCCATGACTTATAATATATACCCAGACTTGTATATACATATTGCTTATAGTAGATATTTGACCTAGAAGGACCCCGAGATTGACTTGTAGCATGTTGTGGGGTTAGCTTCTGCATCTATAAACTAGTATTGACTTGGAACTAGGGTGTTCCCCGTTTATTTGATATGATATGACATTTGATTCGGTTCTGGTTCCGGTTCGAGTCCGGCTACTGATTCAGGTATGATGATTTTGGTTATTGACTATTGGGTGTTCCGGTTCGAGTCCGGCCCCGGATTGTGATACACTATGAGTTCCGGTTCGAGTCCGGCCACTGATTATTATGAGTTTCGGTTCGAGTCCGGCATCTGGTTATGATATGATTGGAGAGTTTTGGTACTGGGTACCGTGATTATGATGTTGTTGTTCTATGAGTTCCAGTTCGAGTCCGGCAGATATGATATATATGTGGCCTCTTGTTATTACCCACTGCATCCGGTTCGACTCCGGCGTCTGGCCTCTTGTTATTACCCATTGGTGCCGGTTCAAGCCCGGTGCACTCCTGTTGGTTATTGTGGTTACTGGATACTGATACAGCCTCGAGACACTGGTGACTATGCATTTACTTTTCTTGTGTGTCCCGCTGGTTTATGGGGGCCAGACTGGGTTATTATTTTCTTCCGTGTGCCTATCGGGCTTATGGGGGCCCAAATAGGTTATGTTTGACTTGTGTGTTTACTTACGCATTTATTTACTCGTTATTATGTATCGCACTTATATTTTCCTGAGCATATCTATACGCCTCAGCAGTTATTTATGTATTTATTACTTATAACCCGGACTTAGCATGCACCCTCGCATTTTAGCTTGTTTGTATTACATTGAGCTCAGTCGGCCGATGATGCCTACTGAGTACCCGTTGCCCCGGTACTCATACTGCACTTCTGCATCTTTTTCCCCGATGCAGATCCTGGCACTAGCCGACAGTTTTGACGTTACACTCTTCTCAGCACTGGTTCCGGAGCAGGGTGGGCTTACTGACGTCCGAGGCAGATCCTACTCCATCTTCTATTGTATAGTCTTTTGCTCTCGAGACTGTTGTACTTGTTATACATATTTGGTTTCTGTCTTGTATTTTGGGTATGTTTAGTAGTGGCTCCTGTACTGACCTCACCAGGTCTTGGGAAGGGTTCTTGACTTTATATACCGTCCTCTTCCTTCTCAGTCTTGGCATATATACATATTCTGATTCTGTCTTTAGTGTTATAGTATGTTTATAAGTATAGTTACTTCCACTTCATCTCTGTTTTATGAGATTCCGCCCGTTAGCCCGTTGTTTGTCGCTTCGGGCTAGGGTTTGGCTTGCCTATTGGTGGGTTACGGTAGGCGCCATCATGACCCAAATATTGGGTTGTGACAATTTTGTTGCTATAAATAAGGAGTCTGGTTATTTTTAATTTTTTTTTCCTTTTTGCAAAATCGTGAATATGTGAGGTAAGGAGTCTTGTTATTTTTCTTTTTTAATTTACTCTTCTTAACCCCCCCCCCCCCCCCCCCCCCCCCCGCCCTCTCTCTCTCTCTCTCTCTTTTTTTTTCTTTTTTCTTTTTAAAGATAAAAATAAAAACATGCAAAGATAAAATGGATAGTTATTCTTGTTTTTAATAAATGTGTTTATTTTTCAGAAAAAATTCAAATAATTTATTTTATAATTTAAATATATTTTTACGAAATTATCTTACTACCACTACTATTACTATGTGTGTATTACTACTACTAATATTGTTTTTTTTTTAATTATTATTTATTACAACTACTACTACGTATGCACTACAGCTTCAACTACTATTACTACTGTTTATTATTATTATTATTATTATTATTTTACCATTACTACTACTTTTTATTTATAGATTATTATTACTGTTATTAATTTATTTAGGACTCTTCAATTATGGTTCCTAACTTTAAGCTAATGAATTTTTTTATTTTTATTTTTAACTTTTGAAGCTTAGTGTTTTTTCAAATTCAAATATTTTTAATCCTTTAATTCAAATATTTTATTACAAAACAGTTATAACTTTGTCCTAAAACTGCCACATGCCTCTCTATTGTGCTGCCACTTGGCTAATTGTGGTGCTTCTACTTTTGCTTTTATATATATATAGATTTTAAAATTCTCACCTCTACTCAATATTTAAGGCTTGTGTCACTCTTTTTTAGTTTTAAAATCTTTTTGTCGCCCTTAATTAATTTTCCCCACTTACTAAACAAAGGAATAATTTGTGAATTATTTTTTGGGGAGTATGTTTCACCTTTGAAAATTTTTATCTACTTAAGCAAACATAGCTACTATACATAGCTATAATTTAAAAATATTACCTAACATAGCTATATTTAGGGTTTTATATCCTCTCGCTCACTCGCCACTCTCCTCCCTCTCTCACTTTCATCTATCCTCTCGCGTTCACCGTTCCCTTCTCTCTCCCTCTCTATAATTTTCTATATATTTCAACTAAAAAAATTGGAGTATTTTTCGAGGGACTGAGAGGTTTTCGTCAGATACCGAGGTGGGTATTGAATCTTTTGATTTGTGCTTGCTTTTTCACTTTAACGATTGTTGCTTTGAATGATGAAGCTTTGGTTTTGGCAGCAAATTTTTGGACAGTAATATTGTGATTGCAGACGAGTGGACAACTTTGAGGAGATACATGTGTATCTGTTGTATCTATGTATGTGTTTCGTCTTTCTCCGTCTTCTCTTCTTCTTTTTCTTTCCCTTTTTATTGTCTTCTTCTTCTTCTTCTTTTTTTAATTTTTATGAACTAGTTTCTTTTCAATTGAAAAGAAAATTTTGATTTTTTTTTTAAATGATTGAAGAAAAATGTAGAAAATTAAGCAACTACGATAGTCACTTCAGCAACTATCATAGTTGCTACAGCAGTTACGATAATTGCTACAGCAACTACTATTAGTTGCTGTGTTACATCAATTATTGTAGTTGTTGTAACAACTATCGAAGTTGCTGTAGCAATTATCGAAGTTGTAGCAGCTATCGAAGTTGCTGTGGCAACTACGACTGTTGTTGCAGCAACTTCGACTGGTGCTACAACAACTTCGACTGGTGCTACAGTAACTTCGATAGTTGCTTAATTTCTGGAAAAAAATGTGGAGGAGGAGCCTACGAAGAATATGGTATTTATGATAAAGGGGGAGGTGGTGGTGCTGGTGGTGACATCGAAGGAGAAGGTGGTGGTGGTGGAAGAGAAAGAAGAATAGGCGACGTTGGTATAGGAGGAGGAAATGACGGTGGATCGGGAAGAGGTGGTAATGGTGGTGGTGGTGATGTTGAGGAAGAGGAGGTGGTGATGATGGTGGAGGAAGATGAGGTGGTGATGATAGTGACGACATTGACAAAAAGGATATAGAGGGGGTGGGTGGTGTGGGGTAGGAGGAGGAGTGGTGGTGGCAGCAGCGACGGCGGCGACAGAAGAGGTGTGGAGGGGGTGGGGTATGGTGGGGAAAGTAGGGATTTTTGTGTAAATAAGAAAACTTGAGGGTTTTAAGATTAGTGTCATTAACACTAATCTTAAAATTCTCGCCTCTACTCAATATTTAAGGCTTGTGTCACTCTTTTTTAGTTTTGAAATCTTTTTGTCGCCCTTGATTAATTTTTCCCACTTACTAAACAAAGGAATAATTTGTGAATTATTTTTTGGGGAGTATGTTCCACCTTTGAAAAATTTTATCTACTTAAGCAAACATAGCTACTATACATAGCCATAATTTAAAAATATTACCTAACATAGCTATACTTAGGGTTTTATAGCCTCTCGCTCACTCGCCACTCTCCTCCCTCTCTCACTTTCATCTATCCTCTCGCGTTCACCGTTCCCTTCTCTCTCCCTCTCTATAATTTTCTATATATTTCAACTAAAAAAATTGGAGTATTTTTCGAGGGACTGAGAGGTTTTCGTCAGATACCGAGGTGGGTATTGAATCTTTTGATTTGTGCTTGCTTTTTCACTTTAACGATTGTTGCTTTGAATGATGAAGCTTTGGTTTTGGCAGCAAATTTTTGGACAGTAATATTGTGATTGCAGACGAGTGGACAACTTTGAGGAGATACATGTGTATCTGTTGTATCTATGTATGTGTTTGGTTGATGATTGGTACATGTGTATCTGTGTATCTATGTTTTAGTTTCAAAGCTAATGTGCATTTGTGTGCGAGATTGGGAGAGAGGAGAGATTTGAGATACAACCTATATCATCTTGTAGCTGAGATAAAACCTGTATCAGGGTGTATCAAACATGTATCTAGCCTCTCTCTCCTCTCTCTCCAAACTCTCGCTCACCCCTCTATCTCTCTAGCTTGTCTCTCTCCTCTCTAAAATTGTTACTATGGATTGTAATTATTCAAGCTATAGCTACCATTCATAACTTTGATCCAAACTATAGCGCTACTATTCATAATTATGATCCAAACTATAGCTATTTATGAAACTTCATTTTTTCCGGAGATTGATTAGCATAAGTCCAAAATAGAATTGTCCTCCTGTTCGCTTTAAGTGAACAGAGTTGGCAGTAGTGTCGCAAAAAGTTCTCATAGCAATGATGGTAAAGTATAAACACAAAGGTAGGAATAGGATGATGAATTTTGTATATGATACCAGGCAATTTAGCTGTCTTGCCTGCATATTATGCCACCGTGACAGTCTCACTTTGGAGCACCCACTACTCTTCCAATTGACAATTTTCCAATGAAATAAACTATACCTTGGTAATAGAAATGTAAATTAATCTCTATGTTCAATGAAATGTTTACCATCGCAAATGAATTACGTCCAAAAGTTGGACGCTTATCTGTCACTCCCTTTTATCATATTCAGGTGCAGTTCACAGGAAAAGAAAGCATGTGCCAGAAACATATTCTGTCAAACTATAGTATTAAAGGAAAAAAAAAAACAATAAACCTAATAAAATGAGACTCGCTAAACTTCCCTTTGTACAACAGTTTAAATCTCTGAGTAGCTAGTGCCAGAATAACTATGATGTAAATTATTGGCCTTGAGACCAAACCCAGCGCTCGGTTGTCCAGGTTTGGAAAGGAATATATGGCATGCTACACTTTTTGTTAGACCCTATCAGGTTTGAGTTTGATCATCCCTTCCAAGGTTTGTTTCTTCAGACGGAAGCAATTCGTTGTTCTGTTTTGGTTCAGACGGAAGCAATTCTTTCTTCTGTTCTAGTTCAGATGGAAGCAATTCATTGTTCTGTTCTGGTTCAAATGGAAGCAATTCTTTCTTCTGTTCTGGCTCAGACGGAAGCAATGCATTTTTCTGTTCTGGTTCAGACCGATGCAATTCATTGTTCTGGTCTGGTTCAAACGGAAGCAATTCATTGTTCGGTTCTGGTTCAAATGGAAGCAATTCAAAGTTCTGCTCTGGTTCAGACAGAAGTAATTCATTGTTCTGTTCTGGTTCAGACAGAAGCAATTCATTGTTCTGTTCAGGACTTCCATTTTTCACATCAAAAGCTAGTTGTATTGAACGCCATGCTTTGTGGTAACTAATGTTCAGTCCATATCTCTTTCTCATTTCTTCCTTCACAAAATTTGGTGTCATTTCTGTTTCAAATTCAGGTAGAAGCTCACGGATGTAACCAGATATGACCCTTGATGTTGCATGCCGTTGTTGGTCAGGTTTAAACACATCAGCAGAGCAAGTATGGTTTTTTACATACTTACAAATCTTGAATAATGCAGAGTCATTGATCCGTGAAGAATGCAAAAACCAATGGCATTCGTCATCATAACACTTGAGATAATATCTTTTTTTGGTTGATCTGACGGTCTTGAATTTGAAGTGGTTTCTGATTGCGCTATTTGTGAAACATTTCTTTAAACATTCTTTGTTCGCAAACAGAGACCCCACGACTATTTCATCCAATGAAGCATTTTCTCTCAAAATCACACTTGGCAAATCTTCTCTTTTATTCCTCGACCTTTTTCTTTTCTTTGATACTTTTCTGTTCGGAGCCCTCTTTCTCAGTTTCATACCATGTGATGATTTTGTTTCCAGAGGTTCAAACTCTGATATTGGCTCAACCGGTATCGATGCTTCATCTCTTTCAATCTGCATTTCCTCTTGCTGTACGATATTGACTGCGGACAAAGAATTGTTTTCCGCAATATCAACAATGAAACGGGAAGTCTTGAAATTTGGATCATTTTTCAGCAAGTAGATGCACGTCGTAACTTCCTCGTCGTTTGTCACTAGCATTCCTTTGCTTGTTTCTAGATTCGTGTCAAACCAAATATTTGCTTTAGTCTCACCCATTTTCAGTTGTAGAACCTGAAAAATCTTCTCGACAAGAGCTTCAAACGTTATCCCATCATTTACAAGAATTAACTTGATCTCATGATCCAAATACTTGTTATCTATAGTCCATTTGCCATTGTAAGCAATATAGATGCAAACCCTATCCATCCCTGCATTAATTGAAACAACCAAACATACTAAATACTTGCAAGTTTTAGCTTTTAAAACTAAATCTAAAATCACATATTTCAAGTCTTTCGGTGATTAAAAAGCACTAGCTTTTATACTTCTTAATCTTAACAACAAACACACTGAATACTTAGAAACAACAACAACACCTCAGTCCCGAACAAGTTGGGGTCGGCTGTATAAATCCTAATTTCTTCATTTAACCTCATACCACATCATCATCATAACAAATAAAATAAAACTGAAAAATACATTAAAAATATATATAAATAATACTAATAATAAAATAAAAGTTCCATACGAGCCTTAACATTTTTTTTGATCAGGAAACATTAGTATAAGTATAATATATTATGATTAATCTCACTTTCCTATATGGTCCCGCGGGGTTTCTAACCTCAACCTATGGATCTTTTTCTTCCATTGTGCCTTATCTTTAGCTAAGTCTATATTGATAGCAATCATTTGGAGGTCTTTTGAGATCACTTCCTTCCATGTGATTTTAGGTCTACCCCGTCCCCTTTTAATATCTTCACTTACCATAGTTTCACATCTACGGACCAGTGCATCTATAGGTTGATGCAAAACATGTTCAAACCATCTCAAGCGACCTTCTCACGTTTTATCCTCAAAATGTGCTACTTGCACCTTCTAGCGGATGTGGTCATTTCTAATCTTATATGACCACACATCCATCTTAGCATCCGCATCTCTGCAACGCTCATCTTGTGGATATGTTGGACTTTAGCAGCCCAACATTCACTGCCATATACCATAGTTGGTCTTATAGTTATTATATGGAATTTACCCTTCATTTTGGTAGGTATCCTTCTATCATATAGCACCCCGATAGCATTTCTCCATTCAACTATCAAGGCTAGGAGTAAAATCCATTCTCTTGAAACAACGAACCTAAACATCTATATTGTTTGCATTTTGGCAATGCAGTCCCATCTAGTCTCACCTCAACTTCTCTCCTCTCATGCTAACTAAACCAACAATGCATGTCAATCTTACTTCTAATTATCTGAAAACCCTTAAGTGGTCATTTAGTAGCTAAGTTGGATGTGAGTTATGCAGGTTCTAAATTTTTGCATAAATAATACCACGTTAGGTAGCTAGTTGGGAGGTAAATTATTCATGTATATAAAATTAACAATGTTTGGTTTGCAATTTAGAAACCCACATAACTAATAACATGTATAAGTTATGAGGAAATCTATGCATAAATTTATGCATGATAGAAGGTGGAATAACTACAACAACAACAACATACATAACCAATGTAGAAGGTGGAATAACTAATACATAAATAACTAAACCCTACATAACTGAAACCTGCAAAAAATAATATGAAGACCCGCATAACTAATCCCTACATAACTCTAACCAGCTACCAAACGACCCCTTACTTCTAACATGCTTCTCAATGTCAAGCTTTTAGTTGACACCCTCACTAGTTTCGTCAATTAACACTAAGGGGTCGTTGGTTGGGAATAAGTTATCCCGGAATAATTAATCCCGGGATTAGTTTTCCCACCATATTTATGGGATAAATGGTGGGATAAATAATCCCGGGACTAACTAATAACTCTAACCAAACACAGAATAAAATAATCCAGCATTTTATCCTGGGACTATTATACCTTATACCTCACACGAAACGAACCCTAAATACTTAGAATCAACCACAAAAATTGTTTGTGGAAGATTATATCGTTTAACTTATGTTGTTGAAATTAGAATTTTTATAGCAATGAGAAATCTCCCAAAGCAGTAGACAAAGTGTTTCTAATTGACATTTTATCAAACACTTTATAAACACACAACTAGCATTCCCTAATTGCTTATAATCAACAAATAAAAAATCACTTACATACACATAGCACCAACAATAACAAAGAGCCCCAACTACTAAATAAACCAAAACCCTAATAGAAAAAAAATCAAACACAAATAAGATGAACCAAATATTTTAAAAAATAAAATAAAAAACATGAAATAATTACCTGTAACAAATTAATTAAGAGGAGAAATTGATTGTTTATTAGAAGAAAATTTGGCGAAACATTTGAAGAACGGCGATAGCGAGAGAGCTGCTGGAATTTTCTAGGGTAAAAGGCATTTATATTTTGACTCAATTAGCCTTTGTGCTTTAAAAACAAAAGAGTCAATATCCCATTTAGAAATATATTTATATATGTTTTTTTTGGGGATTTGCCTATGTTTTTTTTTTTTTTGGGGGGAAATATGTGTTTTTGCAATTACCCTGAATAAGAAATGATCACAAATTGTTTGATAATCGTCATGCTCGAGCGGAGGTCTATCGAAAACAGTCTTTTTATTTCATCTGAGGTATTAGTATAGACTGCGTACACTTTATTCTTCTCAGACTCTATTTTGTGAGAATATACTGAGTATATTGTTGTTGGTGGTGTTCGAGCCAGCTTTCGCACCTCAACTAAATCTACCTATTTAGGAGTATTTAATGTAATTTACCTAATTTATGAGTGTAATATATATGTCTTGAATGGAATGAATTTAAAAAATCAAAATACCTAAAATGCATGTGATAAAGAATGAAATAACTACACTATCCTTATTTATACACCAGAAAAACAAAAGTTCTTGAAATTATTATTAAAATTTAATATGCATTTAACATTTGAAACAAAAATATTACTCCCTCCGTCCCAATTTATGTGATGTACTTTGACTTGACACGGAATTTAAGAAATAAAGAAAGACTTTTGAAACTTGTGGTCTAAAATGAGTTATAGATATTTGTGTGGTTGTAAATCATTTCTTTAAGGGTAAAGTGGGTATTTTAAAGTTAAATTATTACCAAATATAGAAATGTGTCATTTTTTTTGAGACTGATTAAAAAAAAAGTGTGTCATATAAATTGAGACAGAGGGAGTACCAAGAAAAAAAAATATAGAAATTTTAAATTAAAATATCACGTAAGAAATAATATGTGTTTGATAGGGTCAACTTTAAGTCAATTCATGCGGATTATTTCTTTTTTGTACTATATAGAAGAGTTATTCCACAGTCGACCACTGTTGTAAAAGTGTACAATAAGCCATTTGTTTTGGAACCACAAGATAATCTGCAGCCGCTATAATCTCTGCCACAACTTCTGTTTTTTGAGTGAGTACTCTGTGGTAAGCATTTTGTGCGCACTGGGTAAACCCCCTCACTGTATAATAGCCTGCAAACCGCACATGGAATGTAAACCGCAGTAGGCAAGCCCTGTGCGACAGGCTCGACTCAGAAGGCATTGAGGGGGAATCAATCCAAGGTCATCCGTATGGATAACCACCTTCCAAACCAACTGAGCCATCTCGAAGTACTGTACAATATCATTGCTTATTTAGGTGAGTACTTAGATACATGTCTTTGTTTCACATTTATAGATTTAATGTTTTTTTCCTTGCTACATTTCCTTCATTATAATTTGTTTCTCTTATATATTGGAAATTAGAAGGTGATGTTGTTTTTCGGATTTAGTATAATCTGTATTTTCTAACAATAACTTCAATCACATGTTCAAACTAAATAAGAACAATCACATGAAGTTATAACTTTGTATTTCACCACTTTGAACTTCAAAATAAGTTCAACCCACCTTATGAACCTTAACTTTAAGTTCAAGAACAACAAAGAAGTTCAATAACTTCAAACACAAGTTCAACAACTATGAACTATCAAAATAAAGTTTCTACTATTTTCTGGAAAATAGCAAAACCATAAAGAAAGGAGATGAAGCAGAAATTTAGAATCAAGCCCACCGAATTCACGGTGTGTCCTTAAGGAATTTATTCCCCTCAAGTACCCGAGATTATGGAATCTTTCCTCCCAGGATAAAATGATTCACATCGATAGAATGACGGTACCTCAAACTCGATCGAACAATGAATGCACTCAACGATTTGATGATCACACTTGAGTTTTTCAAGAAGAAGAAGATGTTTTTCTTTTTCTAAATTCGTCATCATACCTGAGGAAAAATTCAGGTATTTATAGCCAAAAGGTGGTGCTTCAGAAAGGAAGCTTTGGTTCTAGAAAAACGCACTGTTTCAGACCGTCGGGACCACCTGCGCCCGCAGATGGCCCACCTGCATCCGCAGGTGCTCAGTCCGATAATTTTCAGAAGCTGCCAGTGGCTTGCATGCCACCTGCGCGTGCAGGTCGCCAGGTGCGCGTGCAGGTCGCTTCTCAGAGGCCAACTAGTGCGTTTCTTACTCGAATGAACGCGTCCCTTCGAGATGCGTTGTGACATGCGTCCGCACTTCTTCATGTGCGTCCGCAAATGGAGAAGGATCATTTCTTATCGGATTTTTAGATTAACATATCACTATTTTTCAAGCTTTAAATGAATTTTGTCCAAAAAGATAATCTCTCGATCATTTGACAAATTCAAATTCAAATCCAAATCCGAAGCCGAGCCGAGAGAGCGACGACGACGATGCCGCGAGGCTTGTCTTGTTCTTGCCTCACTATCCACATAAAGGGGAGTATTCCAATATAAACACTAAGAAGTTTTTTTCTCCCACCAATGTGGGAGAATTTAACTTTCTTAAAGTGAACTACACATTTCACTTTCCCTTCAATTTTTCTTCCCTCCATTTTCCATTCACATTTTGTCACTAGAACCCAATAGGTGATTGTTATTCTTTCTTTCCTTTTATAGTTTCTATCATAAATAATTTTAGCTTTTACTACTCAGACTTTGAATATTGTGAGTGTTTAAAAAGATTAAATCTCACTTTACCCCCTAATATTTAAGGTTTGGAAAATAATACCCCATTTACATATTGAAAGGGAACGATGACCCTCTTATACAATATATTTCGGTGAGATTTGGTAACTAATTCAAAAAAAAAGAAAGAGAAAAATCTCACCAAAAAATATTGCATAAGGGGGTCATCATTTCCTTTCAATATGTGGAGGGGGTATCGTTTCCCAAGCCTTAAATGTTAGGGGTTAAAGTGAAATTGACTCATTTAAAAATTGTTATTTTAATGATTAGATCAGGTAATATTTGACTCTAGAATTTTCTTTAAATTGTTCGTGTTTGAATCTAATAAGAAATCACAGGATGATGAGAGAAAAGAAGATGATAAATTATACTTTTTTGGTCTCACTGTATCTAAGAGGATTCAGAACACGAGGGTCAAAGTATCTAATTTTCAATGTGAATTTGAATATAAAACCTTCAAACATTTTGAGCTACTTAGAACAAGGAAGCACACTAAAAGGGGAATATTAAGTGTTTGTTGTTGTTAATTTATGTCCATAGCAAATCATTTGATGCTCACAATGTCCTAATATAGGCAAATGTATTTGTTTGAGTAATATTTTGATTGAATTTAGGATCAAAATTATTCAAAGTCAAAATTGAAAATATAATTTGGGTGAATCCTTAAACAGGAGCGACAAACGTTTCATTTTGATCTTAGTTCATCTAAACATGACAAGTCAAATGAATTGGCACGAGTCTTGGGACAATGGTAAAATTACGGATTGAATCAAAATTTGGACAAATCACACTATTTCAATTCAAGAATTTGATAAGTAATTTCGAAGTTCTCCATATAAGTCAAATTAGCAAACGGATATAATTTAACCTTAATTAATTTGGAAAGGATTCTAAAAGATCGGTTAATTTTGTCAATTCTAGATGTTATTGACGTTTTTCGGAGTTCAACTCATACGAAAATTTTAAAAAAGACCCTAATCTATAATAATTTTTCTTTACGTCCCTAAATAGTTGATAGAAAATCGCACAAAAATCAAGAACTAAAAATTTATAACACGAGAACAAGAAATTATTTGAATTGGAGCCGGATCTCGAGAGAAGAGAAGGGATTCGACACAACTCTTTATCTATTAAAATTTAAATATTTGTTATAGTTAATTATTTATTGGATCCATCGGAGTAAAATAAAAAATATAAATAATATATATTAAAGAAGAAAAAAAACCATTTTAATTTTCTTGTAACTGTATGAAACGATAATGGATGGTAGAAAATTAAAAGATGGAATTATCCAAATATTGCTCCACTTCATTAGAAGAAATATATAAATCAATACATATGGAGTAATAATAATATATAGCTTAAATATTTAGCTTTGTTGCTTTTCATTACTTATGTTGCAAAAACAACGACAAACATGAAATTACATGTCTTTTTTGGTGCAATATTTTGTTGAACACTCTTCCAAGCAGCTCTCCATTAGCTTCGTATCTACATAAAATGCATCAAAATATATATAATAAATTAAGTGATATTAACATAGAAAGTTACTAAAACAAAAAATAGTTATCCAAAATAAAATTATACCTTCTTTAAATTTGGAGCAACGTTCAATTGAACAAGAAGAATTACAATTCAATTCTTCAAGAGAAATGTGAATCTGACATTGTTTCATACAATCGGAAAGACAACCAGGTGTTTTACTTAAGATACATGAAAGAATGCATTTTGCTTTGCAAGACAGTTTATCTTCACCAACAGCGTTAACATTTGATAAAACAGTCACAATGAGAAAAATTGTCAATAGAACTTTTGTGAATTTCATTTTGGAATATTATATAGACACTTTTTACTCTTCAATTGAATACTTTTTTCTTTTGTATCTTAGGTGTTTGATGAAAACTAAGTAGTGTTATTTATAATCAGAGTTTTCACTAAAATCTAAAATAGATTAAATAATAATCTGATCAAAAATTAAATAATTGTCAAATTATAAAATACAAACCATAATATATATTACATATTTTGACTGTCATATTATGTAAATCCAATTGACAACTCATACAAATTAATGTTTGATTTATCTTTATTAACAAAAAAATAAAGATATTTATTTGCGATAATTACAATAAGTTTGACCCTAAACAAATTATAGTTTAAAATTATTTTTCATAATACTAGTGGTTGGAGCTTTATTGGGGTGAAAGATAAATGCGAGATATATTTTTATGTGTGAGAGAATATTAAATAACCCAAAACATTACGAATGCTAAAATAAATATATTTGAACATAGTGGAGAAGTACTATTTACTAAAAATTATTTTCTGTATTTTGAGTACTTGAATTTTTTTTTAAATTATTTTAAACAGTTATATATACTAGTAATAACAAATTCAAAAATAAAAAATAATGTAAAAGTATTTTAGAATTTAAAAATAACAAAACCACAAAAATCACGCAAATCACATTCAACATATATGATTCGTAAGACGCATTTGACAAAAGCAATTGATAAAAATTCTATACAAATACAATTTGTTAAAGTATCCATAAACGCGATTTGTAAAACTGCATTTGACAATTACAATTTTTTATAAAAAAGATAACCGACATACGTAAAATGCACCAAAGAAACACAACTTATAAAACACATAAAAAGGACTGAATTATTTACTCTATTGTCACGACCCACAAACTAGGTCATGATGACACTTGTCGTGGCTTAGCCTTGACAAGTAAGCCGATCACCCAAACTGATAAAGTAAAACCGAAATCAGCAATAACATAACTATGGCGAGACTTCTAGAACGAAGTCAGATCAATTCATGTACAATAGTAGTGAAAGTCTGAAATAAACGTCATAATATCCCCAAGAAGTGGTGTCATAAGTCAAGGACATCTAATACAAGTATACAACCCAGAAATACTGAAATACATCTCTGTCTCTGAAAATAAGTAAAGACAAATGAAACAAGACGAGGTCCGACAATCAACCCCGAACTCTGGAGTATATCAGTACCTCAAAGATCCACCCAATCACGCACTAACTCAATCGTCGTGTATCGTACTCGGACCTGGATCTGCATCAAAAGGGCACAATAGGGGTGAATACTGTCTCATGTACTCAGTAGGTATCATAGGCCGACTGAACAAAGGGGACAATAATATAAGTAAAGAAAGCTATGAGCACGTCGTCACCTGCAAACAGAAAAGTTCCTAAACGGTAGTTCACACTGTCTCCATTAACAGTTCTAATATAATACAGAATTTAAACAACACAGATATACACGTAAAGTATACAAGAACTGAACACAAGTCAAGAAAACTAAAGAAATCACAAAAGATGCATATACAATGTAATGCAATGATGATGATGACGAGGTGGAACAGTGTAAGTCATCGCATGACTTTCTGTATACACCTATCGAGCTCGCAGCTCCGCAATAGGACCCATGGGGGGTTTGCAACCTATATATTATAACTCATATCTCAATCTCAATCCACCTCTCTGGCTCGTGTTTACGGAGAGGATTTTATAAAAATGTCTCATTTTCTTTCAAAATAATATTCCTCAATGGTACCAGCATCTCATGAATGTATATATGGAGTGAGGATGTAATGCTCACAGTCAAATTAGTATGAAGATATCCAATCAATTCAATACATGTATATAAGTGAGCCCAGAATCAACTCAATATGTCTGCAATTCATGATTATCAACTCTAATTAGGCACCATCGGAATAAATATGCATGTAAGACAATATTAATATCATATCAACCTCTAACTCAGGTTTTTCTACAATCAATGCTCAATAGGGCCGATAATAACAATTTAAGCCCCCGAAACGAGCATCATATGTAGAATAAAGGCATTCAAATGCACATATAAGGCCAATATGTCAAATAAGGCCCCCACTTGGGCAATACGCAATATCAAATATCACAAGTCAACAACCACCGAATATAAGCCCCCACACGGGCACACAACATTAATAATAATCTCGAAATATAAAACCCATAGTTATTTTCCCCAAACCATAGTATAAGATGCATATTCAACACAAGCATGAATATCATCATATGTAAAAAGGTAATAAAGAAAGGCAACAAGTTTATTGTATGCATTCATTATGGCTGAGTTCATAATGAGAATATTTTCATCATTAAATCTTTTTTTGATTCTATGTATTATTCTCATTATGCACATAAGGGAGGAGCCGTGCTTTACTTATTTATTAACTAACCAGCTCAATCTGAAAGAAGTTAAGCCATAACCTACCTCAAAACGATGAAATCTGAGCCTAAAGTCCTTCAACATGGAGCTTTCCCCTTTCAAACGGCCTCAGAATCAACTAAAATATACAAATATAACATCTACGTATTAAAAGAAAGCTAACAATATAGATACAAACGTCATCGTTTTGATCCGCGGGACTCTACTAGATACTTGCTCTTGTACCAACAATATCAGTGAACCTAGGCCCTGATACCAATTTTTCACGACCCGATTTCGCGAGTCATGATGACACCTACTTTAACCCCACCAGTAGGTAAGCCAAACCAGCCTGGAACTACAAGTAATGGGCTAGATGGTGGAAGGTATGATAAATACCAAAAGTAAGCATACAATGGAATTGTAGGTGATAAAAATATAAAAGCAACAACATCAATATCATAGGAGAGAGAGATAGTATGCCAAGAATATCCCACGACCTAGTAAGGTCAGTACAAGAGCCACTAAGTTCAAAAGAATAAGAGTACTAAATAGTATCCAATATATAGGTAGTCTCAAAAAGTAAAGACTGTCCAAAAGTAGTAGAAGGATATAAGATCAGCTCCGGCTCTGAAAGCTCACCCTATCTTCGAATCCCAAAAACAGGCTGGAATAGAACGTCAGTGGCGGTGACTCATTGATACTAGCGTGGATCGCATGGTTGACACGAGCATGGATGACGTGGATGACACATAGAATGTTCGTGAAAAGGAAAGCTTAAGAGTCCATGGGAGTGATGTGGATAAAGAAAAGAGGTTATTTGTACAAGTGGCTAGATTTTAAATTGAAGAATTCACAACAAGAGTCACCAAACAAAGCCCTTGTCTCTCATTAAGGGCATATTTGTAATAACTAGTTGTCTTTTATTTCTCTAGTATAAATAGGATAATTCCTCATTTTACATGGGACTTTTGGATGAATATTGAACATTGAGCTTTGAAGCTTGTAGTTTCTAGGTAAAGCCTAGCATTTAGCTTGTAGTTTCTAGGTGAAGCCTAGCATTAGTTGGTAATTTTAGTAGTGTGGATCTTGGAGTTGTTGGTGAACTTTTTGGTTTGGTTAATCGAAGGTTACTCATTTGTGGTTTCTTGGTTTCCTTTGATTTTCTCAAACTAGGGTTTGTGTTTAAATTGTTGAATTCAATTGGGAGGTGAGGGTATCAAGTCCCTTGTTGCCCATAAATTCAAGAGTTTGAATATTAATCCACATATCCTTCTTTTGTTTTCTTCCTTCTTGTTTTTCCCTCTTTGATTCGTTATCACTCATACTCGGATCTGCATCATAAAAAGATGTAGAAGTGTAGTATGAGTACCAAAATAATGGATAATCCATAGACATCATTGACCGACTGAGCTAAATCATAATAAAAACATAATAAAATGCGAGAATATAAACTAAAGTCAGGAATAATGGACCAAACCTGAAATGATGCTCCCAATCTGACGAGAATAATGAATAATAGGATAAATAGATCAAAATAAATACAATCTAACTACAGTCTAATTGAGCCCCCATAAGCACAGAAGACACAAACAGAAGAGAAATAACTTAACCGAGCCTCCATAAGCCCGATAAGTACAATTGAGGAGGAATTACCGAAAATGATCAACATAAATAATCGATAACCAAAACCATACCATAGGGTCTCTTCAAAGCCATAAACTCTGGACTCAAACTGGAACTTTAAAATCATAATACTGACGTAAAGTACCACATATGAATAGTAAATGCTGTACTTGAACTGGAAAGTAAATACCAAATAACAATTCTAGCCGAAGGTCGAAAAGATGCCTAAGTCAACCTAAGGTTCAAGACTTTATATAAGATGATGAAAGAAGGACTCCTAGGGCAACAAGGGACTAGATTAGATATATGACCTAAAAGAGGACTGATAGGGCCCGCTACTAATCCCGAAAGTCCATACGAAGGCAAGTTCTACCCAAGACTAGGCTAAGGCTTTAAAGTTCTATTTCAAGGTATCAAATAAGCTGAAACTAATTTTAAGGTACAATCTAACTCAAGAGGGAAAGAATAAGTCAAATTCTTTCTAAAACGACTCTTTAATCGGCTAAACAATCCAAATTTCGCTAAACATGCAACCAAGCCATAAATACCCACCCAATTCTAGCACAATACTATACTAATACCATAATAAAGCTCAATATATGAGTAAAGTAAGCCTAGCCTACCTGGACACCGCCGAAAGCTCGATAAAGTCCACTAGATCGGTGCTTTTTCCTTCCGAGAAGACTCCGCACGATGTCATGCTATTAAAATAATAATCTATCCATCAATACAAGAATAACAATACCCATATTGTGTATAAATGCTCCGAGTCCAAAATCGAGCTAAAAATCTCATGTGGGACCCATTTGCGGAATCACAACTTTGAACCCATCAACACGTCTCTCTAAGCTCAAGGATCAAGTATCCTAAAAAATGGCTGAAATCCGAGAACAAACAAAACCTAAATCATCCATCAAGTAAACTAGGGATTTGAATTAAAATCAAAAAATTAACTAAGAATTTAATGGAAACTTATGCAATAATCGACGGGAAAATGACTACTATCACGCCTCCAACTCACCCCGAATACCCAATGATAAATCTTCTCTTTCTCTAAGCCCTCTAGTTTTATTTATTAAGTTGGAGTTGAAATAAATGAAGGAAAAATGGGTTCCATGGACTTAAATGCTGCCAGGGGCCCTTCATCGCGATCGTGGGGACCCCATTGCAAACACAACACGTAACCCAACTTATCCTTCATGAATGCGACCAGTTTACCACAATCGCAAAGGAGGAATTCTGGTCCGATTTGGCAGAGACCCATCGCAAATGCAGAGACAAGCTTGCGAATGCGATGACTGATAAACATAGCCTTCGAAAACGCGACCAAGGTCTCACGATTGTAATAGGCTATTGCCTTGGACTTCGTAAATGAGGCCAAGGCCTTGCAAATGCGAAGGCCATTTTTGGCCTACACCAGCTGAGCTGCACCTGCAGTTTTGGCCAAGTGCCAAAACTCCGATCGAACCTCGAGATTCATTCGGAATCACGTGAATACAAATGAACTATGATATCCTACCAAATTCGATATTCTAGACTCAAAAATTCCATCAAAATTTCCATCCAAGGTTGTTTTGACGAAATTTGGGTCCCACACCCAAGGGTAATTTTAACCAAGATTCACCCAATAGCCCAAAATGAGTTTGAAAGACTCGAGACCTAAACCAAGGGTCCCCCAGCCTAAAATCAATGTTATGGAGCTGACGAACTTGTTAGAATTGGTATACGAAGTCATTTACCTTATGTTTAGTCCGGACACCCAATCCTTAACAATGAAAACTTTAAAACAAGGAATTAGCTCTAAAGCCAAAAGAACTGCCTGGTAATCGAACTGTCAGCTCCAGCAAGTCATAAATGACTTAAGGCAGCTATGGGAAAGCTCTAAATTCCAAATAGTGCTAAAATGCAAAAAATGACCTGGAGGGTCATTACACCTGGTACTTGAGATATATGAGTACGTGGTCAACTGGTGTCTGACAGTACTGCATGAGTGTGTGCGGATATATTTTGGAAAAATTTGGTTCTAAATAGGAACTTTTTATTAATGGAATCTTGTTCCATAGGGACCAGATGAGGGACCAGGTCCATCAGATGTTGAACTTTTTGGCAGTCAACAGTACAACTGTCAACTGTACTTTTTGCAGGAAAGTTGGTGCACAATAGTATAGGATCAACAACTTTCCAATCTCGACCAATGAGAAACTTTCTAGGTTTTTCCTCTCATTTTCTCCATATATATAGATCATTATGTGGGAGGAAGACCTAACTTTTGCACATCCAAAAATTTATATTCTCCTAGAAAAAGTCTCCACTGTTATTTAGCTCAAAGCTCCTATAACAAGGGACCTGTTCCCATCAACGATAACTGTTCTTAGTTCATTGTTGTTTGAGTCTTTGTACTTTGTGCTAAATTGTAAATCTACTCCTATGTTATAAAAGATAGTAGATATTGAACTTGTCTATGTTCTTAGGTTGTATTGCATTAACTAGAGTTAGTAGTTGCATCAACTAAGTTTAGTCAAGTTGATCTTCATCAATTGTTTGTTGTTTTCTTGGGTAGAGTTACCTAGGAGTGTCAACTAGAGGTAGTTGATAAATAGTGCTAGAGTTAGCCGAGTTATGGTCAACTAGAATTAGTTGATATTATAGGCTACAATAGAGTAATTGTAGTGTTGCTCGTGTGGAAACTATCACAAGGGAATAGGGTTAATAGGTTAACCATAGGATTATGAGAATAAGTCTGTAATCAAACCATTGCTCTTGTTTTAGTGAATTGTTGTTGGTGAAAATACTACGAGTAGGTCGTGGTTTTACTCCCTTGAGAAATGAGGTTTCTATGTCATGTGTTCTTTACTGCTTTCAGTTATTAGTACTCGTATTCTCTTGTCTGTGTAGTTAGCATTGTCCTATTAGTAGTCGGGCTCAATCGAGGACCTGGTCCCTTGAATGGTGTTGGACGCATACAAGCCTTCAGATAGCGTACTAGCTAATCTTTGAAATTGAAAAAATCTACTGAACATAAAGTAGCAAATGTATCTAACACTTAGTAATCCATTATTTTCTTGATGCATGACATAAGATGTACCAAGATTTCACAGTGGGACGAACAAGCTGACTCAATTAGCTTTGTTATGTGTATACATATATGGATGGGCCGCATGAAGTACCAGCAAAATGGATAATATATTACAAAATTCTAAGTTCTAGCAGGTGAGATCTATGACAGCCTAATAGGGACTCTCTGTGGAGGTCTTATCATTAGCATCACTAGAGATGTGAGTACCGAACTCCATCCCTGCTTTATCTTTTGAGGAACTACCAGATGCAGTCCTTTGTTCATTTTCGAATCCATTTTCATCCTCACCTTCCTCGGACTCTGAATCACCTCCTTCATCAAACTGGGGAGGTGTTGGTGTAATTTTCAAGGTAGGTGTCACCCCTGGGTTCTTTGTCCTTAACCGTAAATTCCTTCCTCGAGGAAACCTTTCCCGTATCTCAAGTGGTGTAGTGAGAGAGTACTCCTCCACCGAGCCACTGGACTTGTCAGAGAGCTCATCTATCAACTGCTTAGTGAACTGGGCTTGTTTCTTGGGACTAGGTTTTCCCTTTTTTTGTGCATCATTCTTGGGTACCATGGTACCTGCGGAGGGTAATTGTTAGTATTCAAGAGATTCGGGAAACCAAAATACATGTATATAAGTCACTACTACTCACAACGAGTCAGACAACGACTCGTTGCCAGAGTGTACGACTTGTTGTATGACTCATTGTGTTAAAGTCCTGCTATAGTACAAGTACAGGATTGCAGGATGAGTTCTCACTATTAGTTGTCGGGTCTCCCTATGAATCATCGCGAGACTCGTACTGAGTAGATGGACCAAGATTAGAAACTTTACAATTTTGGACCACAGTACCAGTGCTCACAACTCACACAATGACTCGTTGCCTTAGGGTACGAGTCATTACGTGAGTCATGAGGACTGCACACGAGTCATTGCGTGAGTCATGAGGACTGCACTAAGGTAGTTTTAGAACACATGTTGCTTGCATCTCAATTTTTAAATCAATTTGGCAACAAAACTCCATCCACGATCACTGGAATGGTAGGGAATACCAATTCCTCAAGTGTATGCATTATACCATGTACCGAGGTTACTCAGACTTCATCCCATATATAATTTTAACACTAAATTTAGTATCCATAAATCATGAAAACAAAGTATGCCCAATTATGTAATTGCATCTTAACAAACAACCATTTCCATACTCAAGCAAGTCCAATTAGGGTTTTATAAATTCAAAATAATGGAACACCCCTAGAAGGACCTCACAATCAATAATCAAAGGAATCAAAAGTAAATTTTACTTGCTTTGACTTTCGAATTTGATGCTTGAAGGAAGAAAACAAAATTCTTGATCACTTGCTTTGGAATTGAAACAGATGCATAAGTTGGGATTATAATGGGGAATTTATAGTAATGGTGGCTGATTTTGTGGAGAAAATTGAGGGTTGAAGCTGGTTTTGGTAGTGAAGGAAGTTATGCATTTCAAATTTGGGAAGAAGAGACATTATCGGGTGTAATTGAGGGTGTTAACCCAAAAAAACTGGGTCGATCGGGTCAGGTCGCATTTAAAGTCTTGACTGACTTTGACTCAGTGCCAAAGACTCACCCTACAACTCGTTTCATGGGCTATGAGTCATGAACAACACCCTTGATGAATAGGTTCAGTGTATTTACCTGGTTTTCCCATTTACTTACCTTCTCTAGTTCCCACGACTCAATGCGACGGGTCATCATGAGACCCTACGGGTCACTTTGAATCATTTTGAGAGTCATGAGGTGGAGTTACCACATTCTTACAATCTCTATTTTTCACTCCCAGTGGGGACAGATTGCCCCATGAGTCGTTGCCAATGGCTATGACTCATAGTGAAACCTGTGGGGTCTGTGCACCAGTTTTTCCTCTATTTTCAGCTTTAGTTCACAACCACTTGCATACTTCAACACCCATTAGTCCTATACAACAAACCAAAAATCAATGGAAAAAAACAAAATCCTTGGGTTTCCTTCCAAGCAACACTTAATTTAACGTCGCGACACGACGTGGCTAATGTGGCTACTCAAATTTCACCATATTAATCCATGGGGTGCCTCCCATGTAGCGCCTAATTTAACATCACGGTATAACTTGGGTATCTTGATTACTCAGACTTCATTAAGACACACATCACACACTATCTTGACCTCTTCAACATTTTTGACGTATTGTTTCACCCTTTGGCCATTCACTTTAAATCTCTTGCCATTGTTATTCTCAAGATCAATGGAACCATAAGGAAAAACCTTCACCACTTGATACGGTCCCATCCATCTTGAAGTTGGCACCATGCAATTGAACCAATTCAATTGTTTACTTATTCAATGAGACTGAGTTAATCCATCTTGACTTCAACTTGCCAGGAAATAAGCGAAGCTTAAAATCGAACAACAGAACTATATTGCCAGTAATGAACTCTCTCTTCTCGATCTCCTGGTCATGGTACAACTTTATCTTTTCTTTGTACAAAACTAAACTCTCGTATACTTTAAGACAGAAAATATATTCCTCCTAAGAAATACTGTAACACTCTTTCCCTCAATGTCTGGAAGTGCAATTGCCTCCACATACTTCGAGACATAATCAACAAAAACCAAAATGTACTTCATACCATATGAGCTCACGAACGGGCCTATAAAATCAATACCCTGCACATCAAACAACTCAATCTCTAGAATTAGGCTCAATTGTAGCTTGTGCCTTTATGAGATGTTCCCTTATCTTTGACATTGGTCACAAGACCTTACATAGTCATGAGCATCTTGATGAATAGTGGACCAATAGTAACTATATTGCAAAATCTTATGAGTCGTACGCACACCACTACGATGACCACCTAACTGGAATAAGTGACAGACCTCTAAAATACTCATCATCTCCACCTCCGGGACACATCTACGAATTATTTCATCTGCACAAATCCAAAACAAGTATGGCTCATCCCAGAAAAAATTTCACACATCAAACATGAACTTCTTCCACTGCTGAAAGGATAAGTCCTCCGGCACCACATCACTTACCAAATAATTACAAAATCCGCAAACCAAGGAATTAAGTCTTGTGATGTGGCCAATATTTGTTCGTCAGGAAATGTGTCATTAATGTCAAGCTCATCTTTCAACGTCAACATTGCTTCTTCTTCATGTTGTGAAAAGTGGCCAGCCACTTGATTTTTGATTCCCTTTCGATCCTTAATCTCAATGTCAAACTCTTGTAACAGAAGTACCCAATGAATTAATCTAGGCTTTGCATCTTTTTTTCTCCATAAGATACCTTTGAGTTGCGTGGTCAGTATGCATAATCACTTTTGTGCCAACCAAATAAGATTGAAATTTCTCAAATGCAAAAACCACAACAAGCAACTCTTGTTCCGTCACAGTAGTATCTGGGTTAAGTGTATTGCTAGCATAATAGATGGGATGGAGTATCTTTTTACGCTTTGGCCTAGGATTGCTCATAGCGCCACTCCACTAGCATCGCACATATCCTCAAACGACATGGACAAATCGGGTGACACAATAATAAGGGTCGATGTCAACTTCTCCTTAAGGTATTCAAACACCTTTAGACATGCATCATCAAAAATGAACTTCACCTCCTTCTCCAATAATTAAATGAACTTTACCTCCTTCTCCAATAATTTACACAATGGATGTTCAATTTTAGAGAAATCCTTAATGAACCTATGGTAAAATCCAGCATGTCCCAAAAAGCTTCTAATACTATTCACAGAGATTATTGGAGGTAATTTTTCAATCACCTCAGTCTTTGCCTTGTTAACCTAGATCCCCTTCTTTGAAATTTTGTGACCGAGTACTATCCCTTCTTTTACTATGAAGTGACACTTTTCCCAATTAAGTACCAAGTTGCAATCTTTGCACCTTCTCAAAACACTACCTAGATAGGCCAACAAATCTTCAAAAGAGTCACCAACTATTGAAAAATCATCCATGAATACCTCGATAGTGTCCTCCACCATGTCTGAGAAGACATACATCATGCATCGCTGAAAGGTTGCTGACCCGTTACATAATTCAGAAGGCATCCTTTTGAAAGCAAACATCCAATATGGAGAAGTGAAAGTGGTATTATCTTAGTCTTCGGGAGCAATCAAAATCTGATTGTAACCCGAGTAACCATTAAGAAAACAATACCTCCTTTACCCGCATGATGGTCTAACATTTGGTCCATAAATGGCATTGAAAAGTGATATTTTTCAATCCACGCGTTCAACTTCCTATAATCCATGTACACTCGCCAACCGGTGACCGATCTCATTGGAATAAACGTATTTTTATCATTTGGAACCACAGTGATTCCACCTTTCTTTGGCATACATTGAACCGAGCTCACTCATTTGCTGTCCGTAATAAGGTAAACCACACCTGCACCCAATCACTTGATGATCTCCTTTTTACTTCCTCTTGCACAGGCGAATTTAGCCTACACTGATGCTCAATACTAGAAATACAATTTGGCTTGAGTTGATTCTAAGTGGAATACCAATAATGTCAGCAATGAACCATTCAATAGTCCTCTTGAATTTTTGTAAAATCGATACTAGAGCCTCAACTTGCCATTCTGCCAAATCTACTGCTATAATGACTGTCAACGTATTGTTGGCTCCCAAAAAAGCATATCAAATGTGAGAAGGGAGATTTTTGAGCTCCAATACAAGACGCACCTCACTAGAAGGTTTTACCAGAGGAGTTGCCCTATTCTTCAAGTCCAAGTCTAACTTTTTCAGTGCATAAGAATATAAACCCATACCAACAAGTGCGCTCACCATCTCATCATACTCGTCAATATTATCACCTTCAAAATTCATGATCACCACCGCTAGTGCTTCAACACTAAGCCTCTCCTTAACAAAAACTACCTAGGACTCCACATCTATTGTATTAATAATTGAGACCACATGTATGTCGTTTGGTTACTTCATAGATTAGTATACATTGAAAGTTAATTCTTTATTATTCAGCCAAAACTTTAATTGACCAGTTTCCATATCCACTAATGGTCTTTGGGATGCGATGAATGATCTTATCAAGATGATGGGAACCTCAAAATCAACTTCACAGTCTAGGATAACAAAATTTGCTAGAAAGATGAATGATTCAACCTTCACCAAAACATCATACAAAACTCCCATAGGCTTTTTGACCGTACGGTCCGCCATAAGAAGTCACATCAAAGTTGGTTTGGGTGACCCCAACCACAACTGTCTAAATACTGCTAGCGACATCAGATTTATGCTAGCACCCAAGTCACAAAAGCCTTTGCAGAATTAAAAGCCCCAATGGTACATGGAATCGTGAATGCTCCAGGATCTTCCTTCTTCTGCGCGAGAGATTGGGAAGCTATTACACTACAATGGTGTAAATTATCAATAGGCTCAAAACTCACGATCCTCTTTTCCATCATAAGATCCTTCATAAATGTTGCATAACCAGGCATTTGCTCAAGTGCCTTAACTAAATGGATATTAACAGATAATTATTTTAGCATCAAATAAACTTGTGATATTTCCCTTCTCTGGCTCTCTTCTTCAGTCTCTGTGGAAATGTGGAGGAGATCATGGAATGGGAGTTAAAGTCTGTGGGACCTCTTTTTTCTTTCCCTTTTTAGCCATAGTCCCCTTTTTAGCAACTGGAGACAGCTTTTCAGACATCTCTTTCTCAACAAATTGATTAGCCAATTTTGCTACCTTTGCAATGTCAATCATCATAGGTTTGGCATAATCATCAACAAATACGGGCATAGGAGGTTTGACAGTCATCTTTCCACTTCTAGTGGTCACAGCCATGCAGTGACTGTCATTCTTCAGATTTTGGACAGTATTGCTTGGAAGTGTACTTTTCTGACGTTGGTTTAATGCCACAAAAAATTGGCCAAACTGCTGCTCAAGTTGCTTAATAGCGGTAGAATGATATTCCACTTTTTGACTTATCCAAGAAATATCTGCTCGAATCTCCTTAAGGCTTTCATCAGTTTTCTCTACCTCTTTCAACACTTTTGAGTGTCATTCTTGTAATCGACTCTTTTCATGCAATCACCATCTCTACCTCCACTCCTATCTTTGTATCCCGATCGATTGTAGTTGTTATCCTTGTAATAGTTCTGACCTTGATTTCCTTGACTAGAGCTCAATTGTCTTGATTAGATCCTTGACATTTGGCTTGAAAACCAGCAACTTGATCATCTAAGTATTTTGCCTGTTCCTCAGAATCAGAGTAATCATGTTTAGGCGCTCTACCTTAGGAACCAACTGCATTTACCTTTTCTACCCCTAGCCACTCCAGTAAGCTGCTTTGTAATTATGCTCAATTTGATTCTCATCTAGGCTACTACTTGAGAGAGCCCATCATCTACCTTATGATGCACTGCGAATGCTCCAATCGAATAAGTCCCTGCGGGAACATCAATTTCCTGAGTGTGCTAACTCCTATTTGTTTTGGTGATTCTATTAAGTATCGCTGAAGCTTGCTCTCAAGTTAGACTCATAAATGCATCTCCTGTTACAGTGTCAGCCATGATCTTGTTGTTAGCATTCAAAGACCTGTAGAAGATTTCAAGCAAATTGTGATTAGGTATCCTGTGGTTTGGGACTTGTTGCAGCTTTTTCTTAAATCTCAATTATGTCTCATACAACGCCTCCGAATGTAGTTTCCTGAAGTTATAGATCTCATCTTTTAGCTGCAACATATGAGATAATGGAAAAAGCTATTTCAAGAAAGCCGTCTCCAACTCCTGCCAAGTAGTGATTGATCCAACTCTGCTAGCCATAGAGTTATTTCACCAGCCAGTGAGAATGGAAACAACCATTTTCACCAGCCAGTGAGAACGAAAACAACCATAGTCTGATAGCATCTTAATTCAGACCAGGTATCTTGTAGGAACTACAAATAACTACAAAGTTTATTATATGCATGTTTGCTTCAGTAGTAGCGTGACCAGTGAATACCCCTTTCAAGTTCAACAACTAAATCATAACACTGGTGATGTTGAAATTAGTCCCAGCTGGTAGTAGGGTAGAATAATGGCACCTGTTGCACCTGCATCATCCAAATCTACATCATCATATGCATCATAAAATTAAGGAACATAACGATGGGGATGATCATGACCCATATTCCTTCTTTGACTTGCTTGTTCCTCAGCTGCAGCCAAAAGGGTTTCTTCTTCTTAACTAGCCTGCACATCAGCTGCCACCTACAAGAAGGATTTTTGTCTTTGTTGTTCTTCAGCGAGCATATGGGTTGTAGCTTCATCTGCAGTCTCGTGAAATCCTTGATTGTAAACTCCTTGTTAATCCATTCTCCTCAAGTTTCTCAGTGTTTTCTCAATTCCAAGATCCAGTAGAATCAGGGGATTACCTTGACTCCTGTTTTTGGCATATACCGGTGTGCTTCCTAAAAATAACAATAGAATGTTACAACCTTAGGAGAATCACACCCCAAAAGCTAGCTATTAAGATGGGAGAGTCCAAGGCTATAAATAGCCCACACCAATACTTTGTAGTACGGATGTGGGACTTTTTGCAATAAATCATAACAAACCACCACGCTACGCATCCGTCTTCCTCGATGGCTCCACTCTGGGTAGATTTCACTCTACTTTTGTAGGTAGCTATTTCTCAGGTAGCCCTTTTCAAGCGCCATAACGGCTGTGCACTAGACATTACTAGCCCCGGCCGAACACTGCCATACCGGCGTCACCATCCCAGGCACGGTGGGCATGGAGGGTGATGGCTGGCTCTGATACCATTGTTACAACCTTAGGAGAACCACACCTCAAAAGCTAGATATTAAGATGGGAGAGCCCAAGGCTATAAATAGTCCATACCAATACTTTGTAGTACCGATGTGGGACTTTTTGCAATGAATCATAACATAGAAAAAGTAAATCAGGAAACAAAAATAGCTAACACTTAGAAAACACAATCAATCTAATCCTAAACTGTATTCCCCGGGAACGACGCCAAAATTTGATATCGCCCAAATTACACCTCACAATTGAAGAATAAAGCTGTCGATGCCAAATATAGAATCCAACTGAGGTATGGGTCGATCCCACAAAAAATAGGCTAGAAACTCGGTCGAATGCAGTTATATAAGCTATTAGTGAGCTATTTCCAAAAATTAGGGGTTTTTGAAAGTATTATTTGGAAGTCAGTTTGTGAACAAGTAACAATCGTTGAATTACTTTGGATTGTTATCAAGACAATAATGGAGAGACACTAGGACTGTGTTTCTCATGACTTCATACCTCCATAGGTTCTCTATACTGGTTATCTCTCCCAGTGATTAGCATGCAGAATCGATAAGTTAATTTCACCTAAACGATTGTCTAGCCCCTATTAGATGACTATCCTCAATCAGTCATCCAAGTCTCAAGAGTTTCACAATCTAACCCTTATCATGGATCCCTGATTAGCTTTCTCGTGTCCACGACTCAAGCTATTAAGTGAAGGCTGGTAGCTCCAAGTCTCCGTTGTTTATTTTCTTTTTCCACCATTACACCCTCGTCCAAGGAAAGTAAGAATAAGACGAGTTCTAAAGTCACTATTAGAAAGCACTCAAAGCAGAGAGAATAACAATACATGTATAAACACTATTTAAGAATCACCGTGTACTTCAAATCCTACTTAGTTATTCCATCATGGTTTCCACAACCCTAGTTATGGGGTTTAGCTACTTATAATTGCAAGAACACAATAGTAATTCTGGTAAGAAAACATAATTATGCACTTACAAGAAGAAAAATAAAACCACAAATCTCAACTATGAATTAATCTCTTAAAGTATGTGTTTACAACTCTCAAGAACAAGTATATAATCTCTTAAACATAATTAGCTGCTCTCGATGCACTATCATCACCTATCATCGGACCACCTTGTCCTGAACCTGTGCAGCAACTATTCTGGTCGACATCTGTACTGCATTCTTTAAGTCCTGGTCAGTAGTGTTTACTGGTGGTTCTACAGGTACTTCTCTTCTGCTCGGCTCTTCTGGAGCTGACGAAGTAGAAGAAGCTCGCGTTGCAAACTCAGTTTCAGCCCCACCTTGATCAGCTTGTTCAGGTGGTGGTCTACTTGTTCCCTCTCCAGCAATTCTGTCTATTCTCTTACTTTTACCTCGACCTCTTCTTGTCATCGACATTTTTTCTATAATATACAAGAACAACAATGGTTATAATCAGAATCAAGTACACCTATGACTTCGGTTCTACTGCAAGATCTAGAAATGAAGAAATGAAACAACATCCTAAATGTCCCGTAGCCTCCTACTTATAAATGTGGTGCACAACACATCGATAAGTAAGACTCTACTCAGACACGGCTTTGTAGACACCCTTAGAACGACCTGCTCTGATACCACTTTTGTCACGCCCCGAATCCCATCGAGACATGATTGGCACCCGTAGCCGACATGGCCCGAGAGAACCAAGCTCTGCTTCTGTTCATTCATATGCATGTCATAAGCAACACCACCATTACGTAAGAACATGAAAGGCAAAATACGGAAGACATGGAACATGGAGCATATCATATGCGAAACTTGGCCGTTGAGGCCATCAAGTCAAAAACAACGTGTATCATCTTACATCCATACACCTACAAACGTCTACAAAAGCCTCTAACATAGACATTTATCAAAACCAACTGAAAGTCGGGACAAGCCCCCGCTTTATACAACATGTACAATGCCAAAATCAATGTACAACCCGGACACGGAAAGCCCCGAACCAACTGGAGCTCACCAAAAATCAGCGGAAGTCCTGTAGCCTACTGGGGAGGTCTATTAGTACCTGTGCCTGCAACAAGTAAGGTAAATTCCCCAGGAGGGGTCAGTACGAATAAAGTACTGAGTATGTAAGGCCATAAGAAACAGTACATTACACCGATACTTCAATGGAAACAACTGTAAGTGAGTAACCAATGTGGATAAGTAATCATTTTGTATAAATAGACGTAGGTACATTACATTCATTGCGTTGGTTGCATTTACATCCATTAACCATCATCTATTCATATCATGCCTGGGCCCCGACTGATCAGTGGGAAAATAACATACTATTGGGATCGTTCCAGCCAGGCTTATGCCCCTTAGATTGCGATCCACCATAGCATAATTTTGGGATCGTTCCAGCCAGGCTTATGCCCCTTAGATTGCGATCCATTCCCATAAGACAGGTTCGTTCCGACCAGGGTGTTCACCCCTCTGGATTGCCCCCTGTGCTCAACAATAACCAATTAAGCATTACTTAATTCTTTTACTTTTGTTTGAGAGTGATACATTGAAGATGGTACATTATTGGAATTTTGGAACATTAACCAATTAATACGAACCATGAGAGTTACTATTGACTAATGAATAAGGAACATGTGAGTAACACTAGTCAACAATCGAAAATAGAAGACCGTAGAGCATTTCAGAATCGAATAAGTATAATGACTATGTGATACTATGTGCTGCAGAAGGATATGGACAGAGTAACCTTACATACATCGTATTCTTAATATGACGATACAATTCTATACGGGAACCCAATAGTTCAGCTCCTTCCTTACGTCTTACTCTACAACACAAATACCGGACTTACATTATCAAATGGTCTCTTTACAAGTGTACAAAACGACAATAAGCTATATGACCGCCGTATAATGTCTCGTCCCTTACAATACCATTTACGGCATGGTCATACCAACAATACCACAACATGCCCAACATTGACCAATATATCACAAACCAATAGCATGTCACACCAAGTTTATACTTTCCATTCGTCATCACCATAACATCACAATTATTCAATTCAATCACTTCAATACACCTCACAACACAAATCGACCAAAATCCCATAATCTACACTTATAGAAAAATAACAAGTTTAGGACCTTAATCATACCATACATGTTGTTATTTCATCCACACCATGCACTTTTATCAAGACAACAAGTTATCTTTCAAGTTTAAATCTCATGGATTTCACATCTTTTATAAAAACACAAAGTGCCATATCCAACACTTCCAAGCATAACCAACATGATTTACATGCTTTCCCATGCATATAATATATTATTCCATAAGAATAATTACTTACCTAAGCTTGAAAATTGATGATTTTGTTCCAAGAAGTTGGCTTAGGGTTCTTGAGAGTTGAGAGAAATTTTGGGAAATTTCTAGAGATATGTTGGGTGTTCCTTTGAATAAAATCAGATTTTTCCATGTATATATAGTCCCTCAAGTCTCCTTGGCATTAAATGCCATGTACAAATGGTCAAAGGTGAAGAATGGGTCATTTTTGGCCTAATTGGGCCATATCTTTTGTCTCATTTTGGGCTTGTGTTGAGCCCAAGTCAATTGACCCAATAATTCCTCATGTTTAAATCATTCATACGCGTTACAACAATATTCCCACTCACGCTATTCATATCCGTAGCCTCGATGCCAAAAACAAGTGATTCTAGCCACGTATGGCCTATTTTGACCAAAAGGGTAAAATCGTTATTTTGATACCAAATTCGTTCTCGAGTAATTTTATCATACCAATATAATATTGGACTCATTTCATGTATATACTCATGGTTGTAGAAGAAACGTGGCAAAAATCGGCTCGGTACGTCTCTAGATACCCTTAGGACTTAGAAATTTTCAACTTTCGAAAAAGTGAAAAAACCAAGGTGGCACGCTCTTGGGTGTGCCAACTTACTGCCCCTGGACTAAAAATTTTAGCCCAGAGCGGCGTGACACGGTCCCAAACGCGCCCCTCCTTAAAGTTTTTCAAAAATTTCATTTTTCAACTTTTATTCGCGGGTTCGGTTAGATATTTCACGTCCTATCCTTTAACTTACTTCTTAACCTTAATACACTTTGTTTTGAGGTCCTCTTAGCCTCATTTGAACCCCACAAATGCGCCATGAAAATTTTAAAACACCTTCTATGCAAGTTTAATCACATAACAAGAGCCAAATTCAATTATCTCACCAATAGCATTACCAAATGCATACTTATAGCTCTCGATACCTACGTACATATTAGTTAATGTCGTCAAGTAGGGTTGGGAACGTACGGGGTGTTACATTCTTCCCCCATTAGGAACATTCGTCCTCAAATGTTAACAATATCTCTTCAATTACAATAATTACATCTTATATTAGCGTACATGTACATAAACACTTAAGGCTCATGAAGACTTACTTGTCATTGTTCCATTTCCGCACTTTGAACTTCCTCATTCATTTGAAATAGACGGGAATATTTGGATTTCATCATCTCTTCCGCTTCCCATGTGATCTCCTCTACTTGTTGATTTCGCCAAAGGACTTTCACGGAAGCTATATCTTTATTCCTCAATCTTTTCACTTGTCGGTCTAGGATAGCAATGGGTACCTCTTCATAAGTAGATCCTCTGTAACTTGAACATCTTCAATAGGAACAATACGAGATGGATCTCCTATGCATTTTCGAAGCACCGAAACATGAAATACGGGGTGGACTGAAGAAAGTTCTTGAGGTAGTGCTAATTCATAAGCAACTTGCCCAAATCTTCTAATAACTTCATATGGGCCTATGTAACGTGGACTCAATTTCCCTTTCCTTTCGAACCGCATTACCCCTTTCATCGGTGACACCTTTAAAAACACCCAATCACCTATGGCGAATTCAAGACCTCTTCTTCTAACATCCGCATATGACTTGTGATGACTTTGAGCCGTTTGTAACCGCTGTTGGATCACCTTAACCTTTTACATAGCCTGATGAACGATATCTAGCACAAGTAAAGCAGTTTCACCTGCTTCAAACCATCCTATTGGTGATCTATATTTCCTTCCGTACAAAGCTTCATAAGGTGCCATTTTAATACTTAAATTATAGCTATTGTTATACGCAAATTCAATCAGAGGCAAATGGTTATCCCAACTGCCTTGAAAATCTAACGTACAAGCTCGTAGCATATCTTCAAGTGTCTGAATAGTACGTTCTGCTTGTCCATCAGTCTGAGGATGGAAAGCCGTACTCAAATTCACCTGTGTACCCAAACTCTGCTGAAAGGATCTCTAAAAGTGAGCTGTAAACTGTGCTCCTCTATCTGATATAATCGAAAGTGGAATACCATGCAGCCACACTATTTCTTTAACATACAATCTTGCATACTCCTCAGCTGTATAGGTGGTCTTGACTGGTAGAAAATGCGCGGACTTAGTAAGCCTGTCCAGTATAACCCATATTGAATCAAATTTCCGCCGTGTGCGAGGCAAACCTGTGATGAAGTCCATATTAATCATAGCCCATTTCCAAACTGGAAGGTTGATACATTGCATATAACCTCCTGGTTTCTGATTCTCCACTTTCATTTGTTGACAATTTGGGCATTGAGCGACAAATTCTGCAATATTCTTCTTCATATTTCCCCACCAATACACTTCTTTTAAATCATGGTACATTTTTGTAGCACCCGGATGAATAGAGTAGCGTGAATGATGCGCCTCTGTCATAATTCGTTTCCTCAATTCATCTACATCTGGTACACATACTCTACCTTGGCATTGAAGTACCCCTGCTTGCGTAAGATTGAAGGCCGTAGTTAGACCCTGCTGTACATTCCCTTTCAGCTGCAATAACATAGAATCCGCAAACTGCTTCTCTTTTACTTCAGCTATTAAGGAGGATTCCGCTGCATTCTGCACAATAACTCCATCCTCTGAGGATTCAATAAGGCGAACTCCCAAGCTGGCTAATTGATGTAAATCTTTGATTATCTCTTGCTTTTCAATCAACTGGCCACTAGTGCTTTCTACTGCCTTGCGGCTCAATGCATCAGCTACCACATTTGCTTTGCCTGGATGATAAAGAATGTCAATATCATAGTCTTTTAAGAGCTCTAACCACCTCCGTTGACTCAAATTAAGTTCCTTCTGCTTGAAGATATATTGCAAACTTTTGTGATCTGTATAGATATCAACATGAACCCCATACAAATAATGACGCCATATCCTTAAAGCAAAGACTATCGCTGCTAATTCAAGATCATGTGTGGGATAATTCTTCTCATGTGGCCGCAACTGTCGTGAGGCATATGCTATGACATTATCGTGTTGCATCAATACGCATCCGAGGCCAACCCCAAAAGCATCACAATACACTACATAACCTTCGGTACCTTCGGGAAGCACTAAAACTGGTGTGGAGGTTAATTTATCTTTCAACTTTTGAAAGCTTTTCTCATACGCATCATTCCACTGAAATTTAACTGCCTTATGTGTAAGCTTTGTTAACGGTGCAGAAATAGAGGAAAAACCTTCCACAAATCTCCGATAATAACCTGTCAATCCAAGAAAACTACGAATCTCTGTGGGTGTCGTAGGTCTTGGCCAATTTTTTACCGTTTTAATCTTTTGTGTATCAACTTGTATCCCTTCATCTGACACAATGTGGCCCAAGAATGCAACTGATTTTAACCAAAACTCACACTTGGAGAACTTGGCATATAATTGACGTTCACGGAGAATTTGCAACACTTGCCGTAAGTGAATAGCATGGTCCTCTGGTGATCTTGAATAAACTAGGATGTCATCGATAAACACCATGACGAACACGTCCAGAAATGGCTTGAACACCCTATTCATCAAATCCGTGAACACTGCTGGTGCATTTGTTAGAGCCAAATGACATAACTAAAAATTCATAATGGTCATACCGTGTTCGGAAAGCTGTCTTGGGTACATCTTCTTCTCTAACTCTGACTTGATGGTAACCCGACCTCAAGTCGATCTTTGAAAAACACTTGGCACCCTGTAACTGATCAAACAAATCATCAATCCGAGGGAGGGGATATTTGTTCTTGATCATTACCTTATTCAGTTGTTGATAGTCGATGCACATTCTCAATGTGCCATCTTTCTTTCGTACAAATAAAATCGGTGCACCCCACGGAGACATACTCGGCCTGATGAAGCCTTTGTCCAGTAAATCTTTCAACTGCTCCTTCAATTCACGCAGTTCTGCTGGAGCCATTCTATACGGAGGAATAGAAATAGGCTGAGTGCCTGGAATTAAATCAATGCCAAATGCTACTTCCCGTTCTGGGGGTAAGCCTGGGAGATCCTTTGGAAAAACATCTAAAAATTCATTGGCCACTGGAACCGACTGCGGAGTTCGTGGTTCTACATCATTATCTTTCACTCGTACTAAATGACATATGTACCCCTTGGCAATCATTTTTCTTGCTTTCAAATAGGAAATAAATCTTCCTCTTGGTGCCCCCACATTCCCCTGCCATTCAAAAGCATTTTCCTGCGGAAAATAAAAATGCACCTTCTTGGCCCGACAGTCTACCGTGGCATAACAAGAGGCTAACCAATCCATCCCCATTATCACATCAAAATCCACCATGTCTAGTTCAATGAGGTCGGCCAGTGTATCATGACCACACACAGTTACCACACAACGACGATATATTCTTTTTGCAACAATATATTCACCAACCGGTGTAGACACTTCAATTGACTTAATTAATAATTCTGGTGCCTTTGTAAATTTCGCAGCAACCAAAGGAGTAACATAGTAAAATGTAGAACCTGGGTCAATCAGTGCATATACATTATGTGAAAATATAGATAATGTACCTATGACGACATCTGGAGAAGCCTCCGAATTCTGCCGGTCTACTAAAGTATAAGTGCGGTTCCGGACCCCACTAGTACTGGCTGCTCCTCTGGCACCTCTACCACGACCGGCGGGCTGTACACCCCTGCCTAGGGAGGGGACCGATGATGATGATGCAACGGCTGACCCCGCAGGTTGTGCTACACCAGCTGTGCCCCTTTGTGGGCAGTCTCTCACTATGTGCCCCGATAAACCGCACCAGAAGCAAACATTAGTCCCAATCCGGCTTACACCTAAATGATATTTCCCGCAACGCTGACATGGATGACGAGAAGATCCCGCTGTCTGTGACCCACGAATCCCACTACTCTGCCCCATATTACTTCCTCTAAATCCTCGAAACTGAGTTTGAGTGCCTGCCGCAGAATAAGAAAATGATGGTCTCGGCGGCCTAGAAAACATTCGAGGTCTCGATTCTTCTTGGGATACCATAGAATGTCCCATAGGTCTAGCTCTTTTGGACTGTCCTCGCTCAGCTTCATGTGCCCTCCTTCTCTGTCTTTGGTCCTCCATTTTCTGGGCGAAGGCCTAAATTCTCGCTATATCCATGTCTTTGTTTAGGGCAGCGATAGTACAATCTCGTACCAAATACGGCTTCAACCTGTCTACATATCTATGGACTCTATCTGTCATCGTAGCCACAACATTGGGAGCATAACGGGCCAATGAATTAAATTGCAAACTGTATTCCCTGACACTTAAATTTCCTTGACGCAGATTCAAGAATTGATCCGCCCGAGCCTCACGGATCTCATAGGGAAGGTAGTGATCAAGAAAAGCCGCTTTAAATTCTTCCCAATTAGGTGGATCTGCACCGACACCACGAGATTTCTTCCAATCTTCATACCACAGTATCGCCTCTTCCTTCAATCGATATGCAGCAAGTTCAACTGTTTCTACCCCAGTTATAAGCATAACATCCAAGGCCCTTTGAATCTGATCTATAAAGTCTTGTGGATCTTCATTCAGATCTGATCCAGTAAATGTGGGAGGATCTAGTTTTAAGAAATCCTGGGTCCGTCGGCTAGCTGCTCTCGATGCACTATCGTCACCTGTCATCGGACCACCTTGTCCCTGAACCTATGCAACAACTATTCTGGTCAACATCTGTACTGTATTCTTTAAGTCCTGATCAGTAGTGTTTACTGGTGGTTCTACAGGTACTTCTCTTCTTCTCGGCTCTTCTGGAGCTGATGAAGTAGAAGAAGCTCGCGTTGCAAACTCAGTTTCAGCCCCACCTTGATCAGCTTGTTCAGGTGGTGGTCTACTTGTTCCCTCTCCAGCAATTCTGTCTATTCTCTTACTTTTAGCTCGACCTCTTCTTGTCATCGGCATTTTTTCTATAATATACAAGAACAACAATGGTTATAATCAGAATCAAGTACACCTATGACTTCGGTTCTACTGCAAGATCTAGAAATGAAGAAATGAAACAACATCTTAAATGCCCCGTAGTCTCCTACTTATAAATGTGGTGCACAACACATCGATAAGTAAGACTCTACTCAGACACGGCTTTGTAGACACCCTTAGAACGACCTGCTCTGATACCACTTTTGTCATGCCCCGAATCCCATCGAGACATGATTGGCACCCGTAGCCGACATGGCCCGAGAGAACCAAGCTCTGCTTCTGTTCATTCATATGCATGTCATAAGCAACACCACCATTACGTAAGAACATGAAAGGCAAAATACGGAAGACATGGAACATGGAGCATATCATATGCGAAACTTGGCCGTTGAGGCCATCAAGTCAAAAACAACGTGTATCATCTTACATCCATACACCTACAAACGTCTACAAAAGCCTCTAACATAGACATTTATCAAAACCAACTGAAAGTCGGGACAAGCCCCCGCTTTATACAACATGTACAATGCCAAAATCAATGTACAACCCGGACACGGAAAGCCCCGAACCAACTGGAGCTCACCAAAAATCAGCGGAAGTCCTGTAGCCTACTGGGGAGGTCTATTAGTACCTGTGCCTGCAACAAGTAAGGTAAATTCCCCAGGAGGGGTCAGTACGAATAAAGTACTGAGTATGTAAGGCCATAAGAAACAGTACATTACACCGATACTTCAATGGAAACAACTGTAAGTGAGTAACCAATGTGGATAAGTAATCATTTTGTATAAATAGACGTAGGTACATTACATTCATTGCGTTGGTTGCATTTACATCCATTAACCATCATCTATTCATATCATGCCCGGGCCCCGACTGATCAGTGGGAAAATAACATACTATTGGGATCGTTCCAGCCAGGCTTATGCCCCTTAGATTGCGATCCACCATAGCATAATTTTGGGATCGTTCCAGCCAGGCTTATGCCCCTTAGATTGCGATCCATTCCCATAAGACAGGTTCGTTCCGACCAGGGTGTTCACCCCTCTGGATTGCCCCCTGTGCTCAACAATAACCAATTAAGCATTACTTAATTCTTTTACTTTTGTTTGAGAGTGATACATTGAAGATGGTACATTATTGGAATTTTGGAACATTAACCAATTAATACGAACCATGAGAGTTACTATTGACTAATGAATAAGGAACATGTGAGTAACACTAGTCAACAATCGAAAATAGAAGACCGTAGAGCATTTCAGAATCGAATAAGTATAATGACTATGTGATACTATGTGCTGCAGAAGGATATGGACAGAGTAACCTTACATACATCGTATTCTTAATATGACGATACAATTCTATACGGGAACCCAATAGTTCAGCTCCTTCCTTACGTCTTACTCTACAACACAAATACCGGACTTACATTATCAAATGGTCTCTTTACAAGTGTACAAAACGACAATAAGCTATATGACCGCCGTATAATGTCTCGTCCCTTACAATACCATTTACGGCATGGTCATACCAACAATACCACAACATGCCCAACATTGACCAATATATCACAAACCAATAGCATGTCACACCAAGTTTATACTTTCCATTCGTCATCACCATAACATCACAATTATTCAATTCAATCACTTCAATACACCTCACAACACAAATCGACCAAAATCCCATAATCTACACTTATAGAAAAATAACAAGTTTAGGACCTTAATCATACCATACATGTTGTTATTTCATCCACACCATGCACTTTTATCAAGACAACAAGTTATCTTTCAAGTTTAAATCTCATGGATTTCACATCTTTTATAAAAACACAAAGTGCCATATCCAACACTTCCAAGCATAACCAACATGATTTACATGCTTTCCCATGCATATAATATATTATTCCATAAGAATAATTACTTACCTAAGCTTGAAAATTGATGATTTTGTTCCAAGAAGTTGGCTTAGGGTTCTTGAGAGTTGAGAGAAATTTTGGGAAATTTCTAGAGATATGTTGGGTGTTCCTTTGAATAAAATCAGATTTTTCCATGTATATATAGTCCCTCAAGTCTCCTTGGCATTAAATGCCATGTACAAATGGTCAAAGGTGAAGAATGGGTCATTTTTGGCCTAATTGGGCCATATCTTTTGTCTCATTTTGGGCTTGTGTTGAGCCCAAGTCAATTGACCCAATAATTCCTCATGTTTAAATCATTCATACGCGTTACAACAATATTCCCACTCACGCTATTCATATCCGTAGCCTCAATGCCAAAAACAAGTGATTCTAGCCACGTATGGCCTATTTTGACCAAAAGGGTAAAATCGTTATTTTGATACCAAATTCGTTCTCGAGTAATTTTATCATACCAATATAATATTGGACTCATTTCATGTATATACTCATGGTTGTAGAAGAAACGTGGCAAAAATCGGCTCGGTACGTCTCTAGATACCCTTAGGACTTAGAAATTTTCAACTTTCGAAAAAGTGAAAAAACCAAGGTGGCACGCTCTTGGGTGCGCCAACTTACTGCCCCTGGACTAAAATTTTTAGCCCAGAGCGGCGTGACACGGTCCCAAACGCGCCCCTCCTTAAAGTTTTTCAAAAATTTCATTTTTCAACTTTTATTCGCGGGTTCGGTTAGATATTTCACGTCCTATCCTTTAACTTACTTCTTAACCTTAATACACTTTGTTTTGAGGTCCTCTTAGCCTCATTTGAACCCCGGGTTCGGTTAGATATTTCACGTCCTATCCTTTTACTTACTTCTTAACGTTAATACACTTTGTTTTGAGGTCCTCTTAGCCTCATTTGAACCCCACAAATGCGCCATGAAAATTGCAAAACACCTTCTATGCAAGTTTAATCAAATAACAAGAGCCAAATTCAATTATCTCACCAATAGCATTACCAAATGCATACTTATAGCTCTCGATACCTACGTACATATTAGTTAATGTCGTCAAGTAGGGTTGGGAACGTACGGGGTGTTACAACAACAATCAAGAACTAAAAATTTATAACACGAGAACAAGAAATTATCTGAATTGGAGCCGAATCTCGAGAGAAGAGAAGGAATTCGACACAACTCTTTATCCATTAAATTTTTTCTATTTAAAATTTAAATATTTGTTATAGTTAATTATTTACTGGATCCATATGAGAAAAATAAAAAATACAAATAATATATATTAAAGAAGAAAAGAGAACATTTTAATTTTCTTGTAACTCTATTAAACGATAATGGATGACAAAAAATTAAAAGATGGAATTATCCAAAATATTGCTCCACTTCATTAGAAGAAATATATAAATCAATACATATGGAGTAATAATAATATATAGCTTAAATATTTATCTTAGTTGCTTTTTCATTATTTATGTTGCAAAAACAACGACAAGCATGCAATTACATGTCTTTTTTGGTGCAATATTTTGTTGAACACTCTTCCAAGCAACTCTCCATTAGCTTCGTATCTACATAAAATTCATCAAAATATATATCATAAATTAAGTGATATTAACATAGAAAATTACTAAAACAAAAAATGGTTATCAAAATAAAACTATACCTTCTTTAAATTTGGAGCAACGTTCAATTGAACAAGAAGAATTACAATTCAAATCTTCAAGAGAAATGTGAATCTGACATTGTTTCATACAATCGGAAAGGCAACCAGATGTTTTACTTAAGATACATGAAAGTATGCATTTTGCTTTGCAAGACAGTTTATCTTCACCAACAGCGTTAACATTTGTTAAAACAATCACAATGAGAAAAATTGTCACTAGAACTTTTGTGAAGTTCATTTTCTAATATTTAGACACTTTTCCTCTTTAATTGAATATTTTTTTTCTTTTGTATTTTAGGTGTTTGATGAAAGCTAAGTAGCGTTATTTATAATCAGAGTTTTCACTAAAATCTAAAATAGATTAAATGATAATCTGATTTAAAAATTTAATAATGGTCAAATTATAAAATACAAACCATAATTTATATTACATATTTTGACTGTCATATTATGTAAATCTAATTGACAACTCATACAAATTAATGTTTGATTTATCTTTACTAACTAAAGAATAAAATATTTATTTGCGATAATTACAATTAGTTTGACCTTTAACAAATTATAATTTAAAATTATTTTTTCCAATACGACTGGTTAGAGCTCTATTGGGGTGAATGCAAGATATATATTTAAGGGTGAGAGAATATTAAATGGCACAAAACATTAAGAATGCTAAAATAAATATATTTGAGCATAGTAGAGAAGTGCTATATACTAAAAATTATTTTCTGTGTTTTGAGTACTTAAAATTTTTTAAAATTATTTTAAACACTTATATATATTAGTAATAACAAATTCAAAAAAAAAAATATGTAAAAGTATTTTAGAATTTAATAATTACAAAACTACAACGACCATGCAAATCACATTCAACAAATATGATTCGTAAAACGCATTTGACAAAAGCAATTTTTAAACATTCTACACAAATACAATTTGTAAAATGTATCTATAAACGCGATTTGTAAAACCGCATCTGGCAATTACGATTTTTTCTATTTTTTTATAAAAAGGATAACCAACGTAGTAAAATGCACCAAAGAAATACAACTTATAAAAAACATAAAAAGGACTAAATTATTTACTCTATTTAATTAAAGTCGATACAACATAAATATATATATATATAATAAGAGGGAATATTTCACTTCTATTTCATCTGCTATTTTTTAGGAATAAAAAAGACAGATAGAGGACAAAATAGATTTCTTTTTATTCTATTTATTTATATTAAAATTAAAAAATTAAATTAAACAAAATTCTTATTAGTTATTAGTATTAAAACTAATAAAAGAAACCCTTGAATCACTAAAACTAAATATAGATATACCGGGGATGTCTCTTAGTAATGTCTAATGGCTACTCGCGTGATTTGGAATAGAGTAATTACAATATTGCTTTAAGCTAAACAGTACGAACCTGCAGCTAAAGCGGCCTTAGCGACCATTAGCGACCTAAAACAAAAAGAAATAGGAAAGCGGCCATAAGCCCTCCGATCGAGTAGTAAAGACAAAGGGAAAGGGAAAGAACCAAGTTTTCTGTGGTGATGTCAGAATTTGCACCTATTTGTATCTATTTAGTGATCAGCCCGTTAGTTTCTTTGATCCCACTTAACTGATGTGCCTTGAACTTCTATCATATATGAAACTAACTAATGTGACTTGAACTTCTATCACGATTCAAAATCTAAGGTCATGATGACACCTACTATAACCCACCGGTAGGTAAGTCAATCCTTCACCCAACAAGCTAACAAGTAACAATGGAGAATAAGTAAAAATACTAGAATAATATGGCTATTAGGATTCGGTGATCTTCCTTCTCTTCAGCTGTACTGAATTCTAGAGACCCATTATATTTTTTGTCTTATATCTTTCTAGATATGTGTTTTAGCTTTTTTAGACTTGCTTTGTTTATATTATTTTTTGTATTTTTAAAATTGTTAAATGGTTAATAAAGAAATGGGGTCAACTACATATCCTCACGACCTAGTGAAGTTTTGGGTCGTGACAAATTTCAAACTTAAAAGGCATTAGCCTTTAACGCACACAATTCCATTTTGCTGTGTTTACATACTTGAGATTGTTACATACTTTTAACTTTGATAAACAAAACTCTTATTAATGGTTTAGATTTGTTTGATAACAAAAGGTTTAATTACATTTCATCAAAAGTAGTTATCAATTCTTCTTTGCCTCGTTAAAGTTGAAAATTTTAAAAGATAAAAAACATTGATAACTTTTATCTTATGAAATTGAAATTGCAATGCACCAAGTAGGATAGACATTGTCAAACTGTTTCGAAAAATTTGCCTGAGGAAAAGAGAAGATGATCGAAATGTACCACTGAAAGATTCACTGAGATTAAAATGGGCTGTCAAGAACGTAGAGAAAGTAGGATGGGCAATTGGTCAGACAAAGACAACTATTATGTTAAGCACATCTTGACAAATTGTTTCTTTCACTAAAGTACTATGAAGATTATATTGTTTGAATCAAACTCTGTATTTTTGTTGTTTAAATTTTCTCTTCAATAAATTAGGTTCTTTTGTTAACAGGCACATTTTACATGTTTGTAACAATGCAATTTCACTAAATTCTTATCTTATCCTAACTAACTCTGTCACAAACTGGAGTCTTCCAACAATCGTGAAAGCCAAGTAGAAGCTTTAAGACAGAACGTCAGGAAAGTATGAACAATTCAATTAACAAAATTTAAAGCAATTCTTTTTTAATGACCAATGTACATATAAATTACACACACATTATTTATGTGGATAACATCAGGTAATATTTAATTATGGTAAGAGTCCCAAAATAATGAGAAAATGACTTGTAATTATGAAGCTATGAAGTATCATAAGGTACGGATTACAAAATAATGGCGGTATGTTAACAAATTGGTCCACTACAAAAACAAGACTTCATAAGTTCAGGGACTTGAGAGTGTCGCTATTCCATTGTAAGATGAGACTTTTTTTTTTAAAAAAATCAATTACGCCGTATGGTGGCGTGTCCCTCTTATAGATAAAATCAGAATTTTTACACAGGAGTAGGACTTAAAAGTCCATAACTACTCCCAGGTATTAGTACAAAAAGGAAACTTGAAAACTATTTCTCCTACAAGGTCAATCTGTAGGACGGGCGAAAAACAGAGAGGAGAAATGCTTTACACAAATTGATTCCTTATATGCACATGCCTAATACAAGCCATTTGCACTAAGTCCAATCTATACGAACTCTTAGCTATAGCAGGTAATGCAAGTGGAGAGGATATAATTCGACTTTCTCTTCCTATACTCCATTTCGCCAAAGCATCCGCAACTTGATTAAATTCTCTATAGCAATGTTGAATCCGACAATTTCTCTTGTTGATCAGTTCTTTAGCTTTCTGAATTGCATCGTGCATCTGCCATGGAGGTATGCTTTTTCCTTGTAACATATCAACTACCAAAAGGGAGCCACATTCAAGAATAAGATTATTCATACCATTATTCTCGCACCATCTCAAGCCAAAAAGGGCTGCCTTTGCCTCGGCAAGGTTACTACTATCTCTTCCCGTGGAAGCATGAAAAGCCATTACCATAGCTCCAAAATTATCTCTGCAAATACCTCCTATGCCTGAGCTTCCTTCATGATTTTTGCTCCCATCAGTGTTAATTTTTAGCCAATTATCCGGTGGTCTAGTCCATTTAACAATTATGCATTCAATCTTGGGCTAAGACCCATGATCTGAGCACAAATGATCTTCCAGTTGGTACTCCAAATGATATTGCTTCTGGTTTTCGATATCACCCATCTGAGGTGCATAAGGACTTGGTGCCTGATTCTCCCAGCATAAACGGTAATGTCTCCATACCTATTAGCACATCTGGCCTTTTATATTTCCCAGCATATAATAATGGGAGTGATCTGTAGAATGCATTGGTGTGTACTGTTGATAGGTTTGGTGCTCCACCACCTTAGCATCATAACTCTGATTGATATATTGTCCCACCTAATTCCAAGAGGATTCCCAAAAGCATTCCAAGTAGATTTTGCAATTTCACCTTCCACGAAAGTGTGATGAATAGTTTCTTTTTGAGGAGTCCTGGAACAAAAACATTTAGAAACATAAGTATGGCCAAATTTCACCAAAATATCATCCATGGGCAATTTTTCTTTCAAAATCCTCCACGTAAGAAAAGACATTTTAAAAGGAAGATGCTTATGCCATATTTTTTGCATAAATCTAGATTTTTCTTTGCTCTGTCTAGCAATGGCCCAAGCTGAAGACGTAGTAAAAATTCCATTGCTATTTGGCATCCATATAGCTTGATCAGGCTCATTATCCTTGCCTATGCCTATAGACAAGATGTGTTCTGCAAGATATTCTGGAAAGTTCATGTGATTAATCTGCCACCTGTTCTCAACAATAAGATTATGGACTTTTTGATTGTTAGGAATAATATCCGTATGAATGATATGAGCAATAGCTCCCATTTCGGTCCAATTATCCCACCAGGAATCACAGGTGCCAGCATTGATCCTCCATAGAAGATTGTCTTCCACTTGATCTCTAATTTTAAGCATGTTCCGCCATATATGAGATTGAGTGGCCTTTCTTTGGATAGCTACTGGGGAAGAGTTCTTGCGATATTTATAGTTTAGGAAATCTGCCCATAAAGACCTGCATGTTCTGAATCTCCACCATCTTTTCATATTCAAACTGGTGCTAACATCTTGAAGATATCTAAAACCAAGCCCCCCTTCATCTGTTGGAAAGAAAATTTTCTTCCATGCACTCCAATGGTATCTCTTGTTGCCTTCATGAGTACCCCAGAAAAATCTGGCCATGTAAGTTTCAATAGCTTTAAAAATTGTTTTAGGAGGTTCAATAGCTGCTAGCATGTGTATAGGTTGTGATTGGAGCACATGTTTTATCAAAATTGTCCTTCCTCCCACCGATAAAAGTTTACCTGCCAACCTGTTGTCTTTGTAATAATCTTGGTAACAATATTATTAAAATAACAGATCTTCTGTCTACCAACGTATAAAGGGCATCCCAGATAAGTGATAGGAAAATCTGCATGTCTATAACCAGTAATTCTCTTGATTCTCCGTATATTGAAGTTGCTAGTCTTTGGTGCCACTAGAAAATAACTTTTTTCCTTATTGATGAGGTGACCCGAGCATTTCTCATAATTTATGAGCTGATGAAGAATCAGTTCCAGAGATCTTTTGCTACCCGATGAGAAAATCATAACATCATCTGCATAGGCTAAATGTGTAATCTGAGGTCCTTGATTTTGCATGCTGAAACCTCTGAAATGATGTATATAAGGTAATTGGTTAAGCATAATAGAGAGGACCTCAGCTCCAATAATAAAAAGGGCCTGTGAAAGCGGATCTCCTTGCTTTACCCCTCTTGAAGAGTGGAAAAATCCTTTCCTGTTGCCATTAATCATAATTGAATACCATACATTGGATATAGATCTCCAAATTAAGTCCAACCAGGTTTTGAAGAAACCAAATTTTCTTTAAGAATTAAGAAGGAATTGCCATTCCACTCTATCATAAGCCTTCGCCATATCAAGTTTGATGGCTACATTTCCTCCTACGTTTTTCTTGCCAATGGAATGAATAATCTCTTGAGCTAAAAGAACATTTTCTGTGATAGATCTACCCTTGATAAAACCACTTTGATTGTTTGAGATGATTTTGGGTAGAAGACCATTAAGCCTAGTGGCCATAATCTTAGATATAATCTTATTAGAGCAGTTGCTAAGACTGATAGGTCTCATCTCATTGAATGAGCTCGGATTTTCCACTTTAGGAAGTAAAATGAGACAAGTACCAGTGTAAAAATTTGTCAGCTTGGCTCCTCTGAAAAAGCTTTGAACGACCTCTATCAAATCGCGTTTTATAATCTCCCAACATTTTTAGTAGAAAATTACTCCGAAGCCATCAGGCCCAGGAGCACTGTTAGTAGTCATATCTAAAATAGTGTTATGAATTTCCTCTTCAGTCGGGATAGTAGTCAACATAATATATCATCACTATTGATTTGTTGGGTAATACAATCCAGATGATGAAGCTCTGGATTGTTTCCTTCCTTGAAAAGTTTGTAAAAGTGTATTAACAATTGCAATGGTAAGATATGGATTTTCTGGAACAACGATTTCTATGTTGAGCCTCTACATATGGATGAACAACAAATAACTATTCAGGCTACTAATATACAGACTTTGCAGAAGGTATGGATGACTGTGGTTTATGCTAAATCAAAACAGCATCTGAGACTACCACTTTGGGACAGTCTTAGATATTGTAGTACCAACATTAATGGACCTTGGACGATTTGTGGAGATTTTAATGCTATTATGAATGCTGATGAGAAGAAGGGAGGTAAACCTCACAGAATGGAAAAAATTTGGGACTTTATTGAATGTATGGAAGATTGTGGTATGATGGATGCGGGATTTACGGGCCCGAGATTCACTTGGTGTAACGCTAGAGGAAGAATTCACAGTATAGGGAAACGTTTAGACAGGGTGTTCATAAATCACCGCTGGACTGATTTGTACCCTAGAAATGATATAGAACACCTAGCTAGCACAGGCTCAGACCACACACCTATGCTAGTAAGATGTGCGAACTCAGAATATAGGGGTATCAGGTACTTCAAATTCTTGAATTTTTGGACTGATCAAGATGATTTTAAAGATGTTGTACAGAATGCTTGGAACATAGAAGTGGAAGGTAATTGTTGGTGGAGATTTCAGAGCAAGCTTAAGCACCTCAGCAAGATACTCAGCGAATGGTCTAGGAATCGTATTGGTAATGTCTTTGACCAGGTTAAGGTATGGGAGAACAAGATGCATCTGTTGGAATCGAATACATTGAAAATGACAGAGAAGATCTTAGAGAAGAGCTTCATAAAGCTCAAGCTGAACACACCAAATGGATTAAATATGAAGAATCCATTCTTAGACAGAGAGCTGACATCAAATGGCTAGAAGAAGGGGATTCCAATAGCAAATATTTTCATGCCATGATAAAGGATAAAAAAAGGAGGCTTACCTTACATCGAATCAAGAATGAGAGAGGTCAATGGATCAATGGAGATGAAGAAATAGCTTTGGAAGCTATTCAACACCCAGTGAAGCCCAACCCTCTTTTGTATTTCTCAATCTTTTTTTGCATTAACGAAAGGTTCTTGAATAGCTATAATCTGAGTTTTATAAACTTTAGAAAGAAATTTGAGTCTTTCAAAATCCCCTCTGGACTTAACTCCCCTAATATTCCAAATGATTGTATTAATCATTAATATTATTGGGGGATATTTCTTCCTTTTGGATAGCTTTAACTGTAGCCCTTGTAGTAGGACCCGGTTTAACAACAATACATGAGTTTATATTATTTTTGTCTTTACTGAATCTAGGAGATAAGTTCCCCTTTTTAACAAGTTCTTATGTCCTCTGCATCACTGCATCCTCTGCCTGTCCATGCCAGGTTGATTTTGGTACAAACGCTTTAATCAACTCTTCTTCATCAGTTGAGTTACACTCTTCATATTCCTCATCTTCATGGTTATCCTCTAATTCTAATAATTGATCTTCTCCTGGACTGGAATCATACTCACTTGAATCCCCTTCCTCAATCGGTAATCTGATAGGACTTTTCAGGTGTTGGTTAGTGAGTAGATCAGAGTTGTTCCTGTTAACAACTATATTAGGATTCTCTTGATGGTCAACCCACAATTGCACTTCCAAGTTTATACCTTTAGCATTTTTAATCACATCTTGGTCTTCAATGAGCGTAGCAAATCCCTCCTTCAAAGGTGTAACTTCATCCAACTTTGTAGAATTGATATTTCCCACGGTAATAGGAGGAGCATGCTTCTCATTGTCTTTCCCAGAATCAAGAGTGCTAGGAGATTTAGAGTTGAAAGGCACTGTTTTATTTCCAGTAGTCCTTGTATTAGTGCTAGGAGATGTAGTCTTGAGATTCTTGTTTTTGTGGGACACCGTTGCGTTGCCATTGGAAGTAAAAGGCTCATCTATCAATTCAAGTTACTGGAAAGCATTCATGGTAGTGACAGGAGGATTAGTTAAATTGGTTAAAATAGATCTCACTTCATGTTCCACTGCTATCTCCCCTTTTTCGAACCCAGATTCTTCACCAGCTTGAGAGTTGAGATAAATCTGCTTTTGCACCTCCTCGTTGCCTTGATCCCGCTTCTGTAAAAATTCCTTATTTGATGGTGGCCTAGCCACCCATTTCATCTTAGTCTTTCTACTTAAATTAGCTCTTATATCATTTTGGATCCTTTGCCTATTTATTGCTTTGTTTCTTTGCTTCCTTTCAACTTGATTTCCAATGTATTTGGTGTGATCATTTGGTTCTTGGTTCTGGGCAGAATTTACCACCTTCTTCCCTTTACCATTCAACTGGTTAAGATTCAAAGCAAAACTATTACTCTTTTGTGGAGCAGTAACATTGGCCTTGTGGTTGGAAGGTTGATTCATGTCCATCTTTTCTTTCAAAGGTATGTTAGCATTGTTATTGCGCCCTTTGTGAAGTTCTGTATTGTTCAACTTACCATTTTCACTAGTAGATGCTAAATTAGAATCCCCTGAAGCTAACTGTTTAGCTTTATTGGCATCACCAATTTTTTTTATTTTTATTTTTTCTATTTTTTTTTTTTCAATCAAGCACTCATCTTCAATACTCCCTTGATGTTTACAAGCAAAGCAATAATCTGGAACAAAATCATATTCTATGTCTTGCCAGTATCCTCCAGCTTCCTGACCATTTTCTCTTCTAATACCCACAGAAATGGAATCTCTTCTCTGCAAAGTTAAGTCTACTTCAATCATTACTTTAGCGAGGTTAGGTCGTTTGCTTTATCAATCCTCAATAATGTGCCAATAGGAGAAGTGATCCTAACAAGAGCATCCCAATTGAAATAATGCCATTTAAAGCCAGGCAAGGTTATCCAAATTGGTGCTAAGGATGTCTGTCTCTTCCTCAGGGTTGAAATCCGTAGTCCAAGTCACAATACGCATAAGATTACCCAAAATCCACAATTTTCCTTGGAAAATATATGTTCTGATAAAATCCATAAAAATATGTTTCGAGTTATAATGACCATTTTTCACTGTACCAATCATCGGAAATCTAGCAGCAAAGCCTTTTCTAATATCCTCTATAGCAGGTTTTCCCAAGAGAAAACTTACCTACGAGGGTTAATTTGCATTCCTTCACCAGCTCGGTTTCCTCTTGCAAAGTGAAGAAAGCTGCCAATTTACCCTTAATGCAGTTCTGGTGGCTTGAAATTGAGCTTCGTTTTTGCCTTTTTGGTACCAATCGACACTACATAAGAGCTTTTGGGATCGATTGATGAGCTCGCACGATTTGGGGGATCTGAATAATGCGACATAGAATCTTAGGGAAATACTGTTAATTGATGAGTGAGACTTATATTGCAAATAAATAGATCTACTACTTTTAACACAATGAAGGGCAAGCAGAGCTGAATTGAAAATATGACAATTATCCACAAATTAACACCTAATCATATAATGCTTCTACGGATGATCTTTTCAATATTTCTATCAAGCAAAGGTCAACATTGATAATTATTAGAAACTCATCGCTTTTAACAAACATATCCAACAACACGTTCAAAGCATGAGTTGTATTGCAGGTCCAACATCAGGTTCAAAGCATGAATTATATACCAGAGAACCAGAAGTGGTTTGTGAATCTAAGATTTACTTAAAATATTCTATTAGGAACAGTATTAGTTGCTTCTTTTTCAAGTCAATATTTTCTTATATCAAAATACTAATATATATGAAAGGTACCGTTTCAAAGAATTTATTTCTTGATTAGTTTACGGAATTAACTTCTACAACAAGCTGAATTTAGGTACATAGATGAATGTCTTTGTTTCACATTTATAGATTTAATGTCTTTTTTTTTTCTTGCTACATTGCCTTCATTATAATTTGTTTCTCTTATATGTTGAAAATTAGTAAGTGCTTGTTATTGTAATGACCTTCCCGGTCATTTTCTTCGTTTTCGTGTGTTGTCAGCGTTTAGAGCTTTTCTATAACTGCCCCAAGTTATTTATGACTTGCTGTGACCGACAGTTCGGCTCCCGGGCAGTTCATTTGAGAATATTATTTAGACCGAGCACGTTGTAAAATATTAAATTAAATTAAAATTTGGTAAAATGACATAGTTAATTACCTTTTGAAAATATTTTTGAAATTTATAAAATTTATAAAAATTCTTTAGTTATGATATATCTATACTATTTTTATAACCTATTAATAATTAAAGCGGAGATAGTGAATTTAAATATATTAAAATAATATTTTTATTTTATAGAGGTTTTGTTAGAAATAATTTTTTATTAATTATGGTATATTCAAAAAGTTATATTTATTTTACCACGGACCTATGCAATACCCAAATATATATATAAATGAAACAAAATTATCTTGAGTTCAAACTCACTCCCACGTGGAAGTAGGGAGTGTTGGCAGCAAGTATATAAGTTGCCACTTATCAATTTCAAAAGTGACTTTGATTGACACCTATCTTAATGCTCATTAATTGATATGTACAAACAAACATACAAAATGTTAAACTTAAGAAATGCTGGAATCTTTTTCCTATAAGTTAATATAGTACGTATGTGTTTAAATAAAATAACCTCAATTCAACTTTTCACTTGATTAATACTCCTGTTTTCATACACGTAGGAAAAAATATATTGTGAAGGAGTTATTTTTGTGGTCACACTTGATCATTGATAGAAAAATTAATTACCTACATCAAGTTATTCAAGCTCGGGTTCTAGTGGGGACGTATTTGTGGACATATAATCGTCGTTATTTTGATAAGTTTTATTGTATTTATGGTAATTTTCGTCTGCGATGATATATTTTAGGATTGATATTAATGTTTGAGCTATATTTTGAGCTCAAATTGAATAGTGCTAGTTGTGACTATTGGCCATGGAGTTGTTTGGGACGCTGTGACGGTTTTAGTTTCGTGATTCCGCAAGCGGGCCCCACAGGGACGGTTCAGACATTTTCTCGAACTAATGCAATATGGGTATCAATAGTCATGTTTTGACATGTAGTTTATTATTTTGGTAGCCTGACAACAGTCAGAGGCCTCTCAGAAGGGAAAGGCTCCTATTTAACTGGCTTTAGCAGGCGTTCGACGGCGTCCAGGTAGGCTAGGCTTACCTTCCTTTACACTTAGACTGGGCTTATGTGTGATATATGTATGCTATTTTGCTGGTATTGTGGGCTGGTATTATAGACTTGGTGGTGGTGGTTTGCTGTCATTTAGGCCTTCTAGGCCGGATAGGGCTATTCGGATATATTCCAGGCCCGTTATCCTCGTGGTACCCCACAGATGACCTATTTGGGGTCGGATAGTATTGTTGTTGTTGTTGCTAGTATGGGAATGTTATTGTTGGACCTTAGTCTAGGCTTAGCCAGACTTAGCCCAGACTTAGACAAGTATAACTAGACCTGGTTTTTGGGACCCGGTAGGGAGCCCCGTTACCCTTTTTGTTGACTTGTCGAAACTTTGACATCTTTGGGCTTAGATAAGCCCTATATGACTATTAGGGTTATGACGGGATTGAGTCACCCCGATTATACCCGGTTGGCCTGTTTAGCTTTGTTCGTCCCTGATAGCACTGTATTTGATTGGGGTCGGCTAGTTTGACTTAGAACGCTGAACCGCCTTTCCATGACTTATAATGTATACCCAGACTTGTATATACATATTTTTATAGTTGGTAGTTGACCTAGAAGGACCCCGAGATTGACTTGTAGCATGTTGTGGAGTTAGCTTTTGTACCTATATACTAGTATTGACTTGGCACTAGGGCGTTCCCCGTTTATTTGATATGATATGACCTTTGATTCTGTTCTGGTTACTGGCTATGATGAGTTTCAGTTCGAGTCCGGCTACTGATTCAGGTATGATGATTTTGGTTATTGATTATTGGGTGTTCCGGTTCGAGTCCGGCCCCGGATTGTGATACACTATGAGTTCCGGTTCGAGTCCGGCCACTGATTATTATGAGTTCCGGTTCGAGTCCGGCATATGATTATGATATGATTGGAGAGTTTTGGTACTGGGTACCGTGATCATGATACTGTTGTTCTATGAGTTCCGGTTCGAGTCCGGAAGATATGATATATATGTGGCCTCTTGTTATTACCCACTACTTCCGGTTCGAATCCGGCGTCTGACCTCTTGTTATTACCCATTGGTGCCGGTTCAAGCCCGGTGCACTCTTGTTGGTTATTGTGGTTACTGGATACTGATACAGCTTCGCAACACTGTTGACTATGCATTTACTATTTTTGTGTGTCCCGCCGGTTTATGGGGGCCAGACTGGGTTATTGTTTTCTTCCGTGTGCCTATCGGGTTTATGGGGGCCCAGATAGGTTATGTTTGACTTGTGTGTTTACATACGTATTTATTTACTCATTATTCGGTATCACATTTATTTATTTCCTAAGCATATCTACACGTCTCGGCAGTTACTTATGTATTTATTACTTATACCCCGGACTTAGCATACACCCTCGCATTTTAGCTTGCTTATATTACTTCGAGCTCAGTCGGCTGACGATGCCTACTGAGTACCCGTTTCCCCGGTACTCATACTGCACTTCTGCATCTTTTTCCCCGATGCAGATCCAGGCACCAGTCGACGGTTTTGACGTGACTCTTTTCTCAGCACTGATTTCGGAGCAGGGTGAGCTTACTGACGTCCGAGGCAGATCCTACTCCATCTTCTACTGTATATTCTTTTGCTCGCAAGACTATTGTACTCATTATACATGTTTGGTTTCTGTCTTGTATTTTGGGTATGTTAGTAGTGGCTCATGTACTGACATCACCAGGTCTTGGGAAGGGTTCTTGACTTCATATATTGTCCTCTTCCTTCTCAGTCTTGGCATATATACATATCCTGACTCTGTCTTTAGCATTATAGCATGTTTATAAATATGGTTACTTCCACTTCTTCTTTGTTTTACTAGATTCCGCCCGTTAGCCCGTTGTTTGTCGCTCCGGGCTAGGGTTTGGCTTGCCTATTGGTGGGTTACGGTAGGCGCCATCATGACTCAAATATTGGGTCATGACAGTTATTCTTGGTTTTCATTTATAAGTTCTATGTAAAATGATTTTAGCTTTTATTAATCAGATTTTAAATATTGTAAGTGTTTAAAAGTAGTCATTTTGGCATGAATTTGAATATAAAACCTTCAATTTTTTTGAGCTACTTAAAATGAGGAAGCATGCTAGAGGGGGAGTATCAAGTGTTTGTTGTTGTTAATTTATGTCCAGATCAGCAAATCATTTGATGCTCACAATGTCCTAATATAGGCAAATGTATTTTTGGGGTAATATTTGGATTGAATTTAGGAACAAAAGTATTCAAAGTCAAAATTGAAAATATAATTTGGGTGAAAGCTTAAATAGGAACGATATACATTTCATTTTGATCTCAATTCTCAATTCATCTAAACATGACAGGTCAAATGAATTAGTACGAGTCTTGGCACAATGATAAAATTGCGGATTGAATCAAAATTTGGACGAATCACACTATTGTAATTTAGGGATTTGATAAGTAATTTCGAAGTTATTTATATAAGCCAAATTAGCACCCGAATATAATTTGATCTTAATTAAGTTGAAATGAATACTTAAAGCTCGGTTAATTTTACCAATTCTAGATGTTATTGACGTTTTTCAAAGTTCAACTCATACAAAAAATTCTAAAAAAAACCCTAATCTGTAATATTTTTTCTTTACGTCACCAAATAGTTCATAGAAAATCGCACAACAATCAAGAACTAAAAATTTATAATACGAGAACAAGAAATTATCTGAATTGGAGCCGGATCTCGAGAGAAGAGAAGGGATTCGACACAATTCTTTATCCATTAAAATTTTTCTATTTAAAATTTAAATATTTGTTATAGTTAATTATTATTGAATCCATCTGAGTAAAATAAAAAATACAAATAATATATATTAAAGAAGAAAAGAGAACATTTTAATTTTCTTGTAACTCTATTAAACGATAATGGATGATAAAAAATTAAAAGATGGAATTATCCAAACTATTGCTCCACTTCATTAGAAATATATAAATCAATACATATGGAGTAATAATAATATATAGCTTAAATATTTATCTTAGTTGCTTTTCATTACTTATGTTGCAAAAACAACGACAAGCATGAAATTACATGTCTTTTTTGGTGCAATATTTTCTTGAACACTCTTCCAAGCAGCTCTCCATTAGCTTCGTATCTGCACAAAATTCATCCAAATATATATCATAAATTAAGTGATATTAACATAGAAAATTACTAAAACAAAAAATGGTTATCAAAATAAAACTATACCTTTAAATTTGGAGCAACGTTCAATTGAACAAGAAGAATTACAATTCAATTCTTCAAGAGAAATGTGAATCTGACATTGTTTCATACAATCGGAAAGGCAATCGGGTGTTTTACTTAAGATACATGAAAGTATGCATTTTGCTTTGCAAGACAGTTTATCTTCACCGACAGCGTTAACATTTGTTAAAACAGTCGCAATGAGAAAAATTGTCAATAGAACTTTTGTGAAGTTCATTTTCTAATATTTAGACACTTTTCCTCTTTATAATCAAGGTTTTCACTAAAATCTAAAATAAATTAAATAATAATCTGATCCAAAAATTAAATAATAGTCAAATTATAAAACACAAACTATAATTTATATTACATATTTTGACTGTCATATTATGTAAATCTAATTGACAACTCATACAAATTAATGTTTGATTTATCTTTATTAACTAAAAAATAAAATATTTATTTGCGATAATTACAATTAGTTTAACCCTTAACAAATTATAGTTTAAAATTATTTTTTCCAATACTATTGGTTAGAGCTCTATTGGGGTGAATGCAAGATATATTTGTAAGGGTGAGAGAATATTAAATGACACACAACATTAAGAATGCTAAAATAAATATATTTGAGCAAAGTAGAGAAGTGCTATATACTAAAAATTATTTTCTGTGTTTTGAGTACTTGATATTTTTTAAAATTATTTTAAACACATATATATACTAGTAATAACAAATTCAAAAATAAAAAATATGTAAAAGTATTTTAGAATTTAATAATTACCAAACCACAAAGACCATGCAAATCACATTCAACAAATATGATTCGTAAAACGCATTTGACAAAGCAATTTATAAACGTTCTATACAAATACAATTTGTGAAATGTATCCATAAACGCGATTTGTAAAACAACATCTGGCAATTACGATTTTTTTTCTAATTTTTTATAAAAAGGATAACCAACGTAGTAAATGCACCAAAAAAATACAACTTATAAAACACATAAAAAGGACTAAATCATTAACTCTATTTAACTAAAATCGATACAACATAAATATATATATGAAACTAAGTAATGTGCCTTGGACTTCTATCACGACTCAAAATCTAAGTTCATGATGACACCTACTATAACCCACCGGTAGGTAAGCTAATCCTTCACCCAACAAGCTAACAAGTAACAATGGGGAATAAGTAAAAATACTAGAATAATGTGGCTATTAGGATTTGGTGATCTGCTTTCTCTTCAGTAGTACTGAATGCTGGAGACTCATTATATTTTTTGTCTATATATCTTTCTAGATATGTGTTTTAGCTTTTTTAGACTTGCTTTGTTTATATTATTTTTCATATTTTTGAAATTGTTAAATAGTTAATAAAAAAATGAGGTTCAACTACAAAGATAGTAAATATCCTCACGACCTAATGAAATTTTGGGTCGTGACAAATTTCAAACTTAAAAGGCACTAGCCTTTAACGCACACAATTCCATTTTGCTATGTTTACATACTTAAGATTGTTACATACTTTTAACTTTGATAAACAAAACTCTTAATGGTTTAGATTGATAATCCACGTGAGAACATAGAAGTATTAATTGTTTGATAACAAAAGGTTTAATTACATTTCATCAAAAGTAGTTATCAATTCTTCTTTGCCTCGTTAAAGTTGAAAATTTTAAAAGATAAAAAACATTGATAACTTTTATCTTATGAATTTGAAAATGCAATGCGCTAAGTAGGACAGACATTGCCAAGCTGTTTCGAAAAATTTGCCTGAGGAAAAGAGAAGATGATCGAAACGTACCACTGAAAGACTCACTGAGATTAAAATGGGCTGTCAAGAACGTAGAGAAAGTAGGATGGGCAATTGGTCAGACAAAGACAACTATTATGTTAAGCACATCTTGACAACTTGTTTCTTTCACTAAAGTACTATGAAGATTATATTGTTTGAATCAAACTCTGTATTTTTGTTGTTTAAATTTTCTCTTCAATAAATTAGGTTCTTTTGTTAACAGGCACATTTTACATGTTTGTAACAATGCAATTTCACTAAATTCTTATATTATCCTAACTAACTTTGTCACAAACTGGAGTCTTCCAACAATCGTGAAAGCCAAGTAGAAGCTTTAAGACAACGTCAGGAAAGTATGAACAATTCAATTAACAAAATTTAAAGCAATTCTTTTTTAATGACCAATGTACATATAAATTACACACACATTATTTATGTGGATAACATCAGGTAATATTTAATTATGGTAAGAGCACCAAAATAATGAGAAAACGACTTGTAATTATAAAGCTATGAAGTATCATAAGGTACAGATTACAAAATAATGGCGGTATGTTAACGAATTCGTCCACTACAAAAACAAGACTTCATAAGTTCAGAAACTTGAGAATGTCGCTATTCGATTGTAAGCTGAGACTTATATTGCAAATAAATAGATAGACTTGTTTATTGGTCTACCATTTCTAGATTGAAAAGAATAGGCAGGAAGTGATATTGCTCTATAATCAGTACATTAATCTGTTATATAGGTATTGGTATTAAAACTTGATTCATTTGTCATAATTCTACGGATGTTAACAATCACAACATGGAGAAAACATCACTTTTTGTGAACGACCGAGTAGAATATTTCACCTTTTGTCAAAATATATAAACAATACATGTTAAAAATTATGTCAATTTTGAAGTAGAAATATCACCTTTGACAAACTTTATTTTTTGTACCATTTTTGTCAGTGGGTCAGGCACAAGGTAAATATTTTAAATTATCAGGTTTTTGAGTTTCTGTAACGATTCAAATTGTCGTTATGCTGAAAAAGGAGGTAAAATTCACACTTATTAGTCTTTCTTTAGCCGAATTTTGAGAAATTCAGGGTTAGTCTAAGATTGGACGATTTTTTAGGTGTATTAGTAAAACAAAATCTGGTACAAATGTGATAGTTGATTGTGATGTTTGATGGGATATTTGGTTAGGCAACGAATTTTGAAAGCTGTAGCAACTTTCGGCACCTGAAACGGAGTTATAGAACTCTGGATATAGAGTTTATCGTGGAGAGATTGGTTCGCGATGTTAAGATTCGTTGTGTGTGTTGTAAAATGAGCAAAACTAAGTAGAGGTCTCAAGATTCTGCCTAGGACCACTGCAGTTGAAAAGTAACCGCAGCAGCGGTACAAGGAATCGCAGTGGCGGACCTCAATTTAAAGGCGCGAACCGATGCAGCGGAACTTTAACCACTGTTGCGGTAACACGCAGGTTTTGACAGTTTCAAAAACCAAAAAATATTTTCATTCTCCATTTTTTTGAAAAACGCAAGGAAGCTCTGGGAGGTGATTTTCAGAGGGTTTTTGGAGTTTTTTCTTTTTAGAGGTAAGTTGTCACGACCCAAAAACTAGGTCATAGAGACAGTTGTCGCGGTTCAGCCTTGACAAATAAGCCAATCACCCAAAAAGGAAAGAAATTCTCAACAAACATCAATAATAATCAGACGAGACTTCTAGAACGAAATCAGGACAATACAGAATAATACTCCCTCCGTCCCATTTTATGTGTCGCCTTTTGACCGGGCACGGAATTTAAGAAATAAATGATGACTTTGTAAAGTTTACAAAATTGCCCCTATTAAAGTCACTTTAATGTTTTTCTTTTAGTTGTTTTTTCTTATTAAGTGGGACCCAGTGAGGATAAAATGGGATGATGCCATTAAATTGTTGCCAAATAAGGAAAGATGACATTCTTTATGGGACGGACCAAAAAAGAAATAGCGACACATAAAATGGGACGGAGGGAGTACATAAGCGGAAGTCTGAAAGAAATGACATAAAATCCCCAAAATCTGGTGTCATAAGCTTTAAGAGCATCTAATACAACTCAAAAATACTGAAATATGAATAGCTGTCTCTGAACACAAGTAAAGACATAAATAAAGATAGGATGAGGTCCCGGAAAGCACTCTGAACTCTAGAGCATGCCAGTACCTCGAAAAATCACCAACATGGTAGTACGAACTCAATCGCCACATGTCGTACTTGGACCTGAATCTGTACCGAAAGGGCACAGTAGGGGTGAGTATGATCCACATGTACTCAGTAGGAATCATAGGCCGACTGAGCAAAGTAGACAATAATATAAGTAAGGAAGACTATGAGCACGTCACCTGCAAACAGAAAAGTTCTCAAATGATAGCTCACACCATCTCCACTAACTAAATGTATTTGCGCATAGTAGAGAAGTACTATTTACTAAAAATTATTTTCTGCATTTTGAGTACTTGAAAATTTTTAAAATTATTTTAAACAGATATATGTACTAGTAATAAAAAATTCAAAAATAAAAAAATAATGTAAAAGTATTTTAGAATTTAATAATTACAAAACCACAAAGATTAAATCACATTTAACAAATATGACTCGTAAAGCGCATTTGACAAAGTAATTTATAAACATTCTCTACAAATACAATTTGTGAAACATATCTATAAACACAATTTGTAAAACTGCATTTGGCAATTAAGATTTTTTCTAATTTTTTTAATAAAAAAGATAATGGACATACGTGAAATGCACCAGAGAAACACAACTTATAAAGCACATAAAAAGGACTAAATTATTTACTCTATTTAACTAAAGTCGATACAATATATATATATATATATATATATGAAACAAATTAATGTGCTTTGGACTTCTGTCACGATTCAAAATTTAAGGTCATGATTATACCTATTATAACCCACCGGTAGGTAAGCCAAACCTTCACCCAACTAGATAACAAGTAATAATATAATGGAGAATAAGTACAAAAATACTAGAATAATGTGGCTATTATGATTCAGTGATATGCTTTCTCTTCAGCAGTACTGGATTCTAGAGACTCATTATATTTTTTTTCTTGTTTCTTTCTAAATATTTGTATTAGCTTTTCCAGACTTGCTTTGTATTCGTAGATACTCTTATATTGGTTTCATCAGGTCTTGGAGTTGTTTTGATTTTGATTCGTTTACACTGCATTTATAAGAGTTAGTTACTTATTTTATATTATTTTCGTATTATTAAAATTGCTAAATGATTAATAAAGGAACGAGGGACGCCTAGAGGAATAGTGGATGCCCTCACGACCTAATAAAATTTTGCGTCGTGACAAATTTCAAACTTACTATTTTCAATTTTGATAAACGAAACTCTTAATTATTGCAGTGCGTTAAGTACGACAAACACTGTCAAGCTGATCTAAAAATTTGCCTAAGAAAGAGAATGAGAGAAAAATAATATCAAAGACAATTATTATATTAAGCACATCTTGATAGCTTGTTTCTTTCACTGAAGTACTGTGAAGATTATATTGTTTGAATCAAGCGAATCAAACTCTGTATGTTTTTTTTATCTTTTTTTTTTTTTTGGGTTAACTGAATCGCGATATCCAGTCAATTTTGATAAAAAGGAAAATTGTGTCAATAAGTAGAAGTATCTTTTTGAGTAAAAGCATAAGTAGTTGTGGGAAAAAGCTTTGGTGGAATTTTAACGATTATGAACATTACACTTGTCACGACACAAAATAGGCACGTGATGACACTTGTCACACCCTCTAGATAAGTAAGCCTTTCTCAACCCAAACTCAGTAATCAATTAAATCAGAAGCGGAAGAAAGAGAATAATCCCCAAAATATATATAAAGAAGAGGCAAATATTCCAGATACATTCCAGGTCTAGTTGTCACTAGCACAAGCCTCTAATATAGAATAGGAATACTAGTCTTCAAGAATATCTTAGATGTGAATAAACCATAAGACATAAATAGAGTGATCTAATAAGTCATGAAGTCCCTCAACTGCTACCTCGATCTCCGCAATGCTGATACCGAAAGAAGATGATCTACAAACTGCTATTCGGCCCAATACCTGCACGGGGTGCAGAAAAACAAGAAAAAGGAAAAGGAAAAAGGAAGCAAGAGTGAGTACGAAACCACATGTACTCAGCCAGCATCGTCGATAACCGACCCTAATCCAAAGTGATTCCGATAACCACCACCCCAACTATCCAAGGTTTTCCAATCACTCTATACCCCGTCAAATCACAGTATTTTATCCTATCAAGGTAATCCAACACAACGATCAACATACATATCAAAAGCTGGGTAGGCACACTAATCCACAAGGGAATTTATTTATGAAGAAGACTCACAAATATGCTATAATAGGCTTAATCAATTATCATTAACTAATACTATGGGATAGCAATAGGGAGAGTGTATATATATAAGGGTATATCTTATACTACTAAAAGGTGCTACACCACTATCTCTCTGATCAAGCCTCAACCATACCCCACATCTCACAAAACCTCAACCTCCCAACCAATATAAGATGATATAAAGTAATGTAATGAAATGAAATGAATGCTCAAACACAATATCTCAAACAAGTTCTATCATGGTAATATAATACAAGAAGAAATACTAACACAATACTAAATCATACCAAGGAATGTCAATGCAATGCAAATGATGCAATGCAATGTGGTGATGATGATAGGATGATGATGAATCTTTGAAAGTTATCGCATAACTTTCTGTATACACCTACCGAGCAACGCTGCTCTGCAATAGGACCCATGGGGGGTTCGCAACCCATATACTTTCCATAATCTCAATCTCATGTCTCAAATCAACCTTACCGACACATCCCTCGGTATAGGCATTTTATAAAGTGTCTAATTTCTTTCAAAATCAGAATGTCTCAGTGGTACCAATGTCTTAGGAATATGCATGTGAGATATGAGGATGTGATGCTTACAACCAATCAGTTTGAAGATCAACATCCATTTAATAAATGTATAAGTAAGCTCAGAATCAACTCAATGTATCAATAATTCATGATATCAATTTCCACTTGGCACCACCAGAATAAATAGTCATGTATTCATTAATATTATCATTTCTAATCCCTCTCTCGGACATAACTATAATGAACATGCAATTAACTGCTCAGATAAGGCCTACAATGTCAAGTCAAGTCCCCATTCGGGCAACACAATCATAAATATGGCATTGCAATACACAGCTAAGGCATATGATGACAAGTCAAGCCCCCACTCGGGCGACACAATAATAGATAAGGCATTTAATGCGCAAATATGACCAGTAACATCAAGTCAAGGCCCCACTCGGACATCACAATAATATATCTTATCAATTCAAAGCAATATTCATATAAGCCACCACTCTGACACATGATCATAAATAATTACTCAAGTTTATAGTAAAGTTCACACAAGCCCCACACGGGCAACACGAAATAAACAACGATCTCAATAAAAATATATTGTGAAACTATCCAAACCTAGCTTATTTCATACGATAAGTCTCATCTACTATTATAAGTCCAACTATACTCTAAATATTCTCTAAAGGTCACTAATCCCCAATCATCTCAATAAAATTTGCAAAACAAGATTCAAGCTCTAAAATAGGCATCCAATACAAATATTTAAAGATCACTAAGTTATCTATCCACATTCCACTCTAAGGATAATTACAAGAAACAATACTAACTAAGAAAGGTAATAATCTATCTACAATCCACCAACAGACTCAGGTACCCGCGGAGATGCTCGTCATTTCACCTATACGGGACCCCCAGTTCTAAAGGAATCACAAAATACAAACAAACAAGCATACAACACATAAACACTTTGGAAAAAGTCAAGGTATAGCTCAACTTGCCTTAAATGACGACCCGCAAGCTCAAACGCAGTCCAAAACCGCAACAGAAAGCCAAACTCTCTTGAATCAACACCAAATACGTCCAATCAAGTCAAATATGACATCTACAAGTCAAACGGAAACTATCGATACCCATATTGACCATATTTGAAACGGGTCAAAAATGGACCTCGAAAACGGGTGAATACGAAAGGGTAAAATTAGAATTTTATTTTAAAAACACATTCTCCAAGGTTAAAGGACCCTACAACTGAAAATCCATGTGAAAACAAGTTTAAAATGAGGTCCAAATCGAAGAAAAACCATTTTCATGCTTTATCGGCAAAACCCCAAAAATCCATCGAAAATCAAAAGGGTAAAAATGGATTTTTTGTTTGAAAATCATAATCCTCAAGTGAAAAGGACTCTATGGATGAAAACCCAAGCAAAACAAGGAAGAATTGAAGGTCAAATCAAAGAAATACCAAATTTTTAATTTAGGGGGAAAAACCCAAAGAAACCCATTTTGAAATCCTTGATTTAGAAGAATTTAGATGATAAAGTTGGTAAGAAATGATTTAGAATTGAGTTAGGAACTTACCCATACGAACTTACGCAAGAAATCTCCCCCAAAATATCTCTCTTGAGCTCCAATATGATAAAAATGGTGAAAATGAGTAAAAATGGGATAAATCCCGAAATTGGAAATTTTTCAGCAAAGAAGGTGGACTTGTTGACCGTTGACTGCGCGTTGACCGCGGTTAACTGTTGACCAACCATTAACAATTTTAAAAACTTATTTTTAACCGTTGAAACTCATCCAGAGTTCTATGAACATGAACCAATAGTGCAAATTGATCATAACATACGTTCTGGATCCAATGAAATCATCGACTTTACGAAAAAAATTGTTTACAACAAATTAACCCCCGGAACCTCTTTAGGCTAAAATACACTATTTTTCAAATGAAGGGTTGAAATACAATTAAAGATTTTAAACCCAAACTAACCATGCTACCAACCTAAAATCGACGCTCTGGATCTAATGAAACAGTCAGAAACCTCATCCGAGACTCAAATCATAAAATATTAATCAAAGTCAAACCTATCGTTTTAATGATACTCAAAACCACAAAGTCAGATAAAACACTCCCGAATGCATCGGGAACCACGCCAACCATCCCCACAACTCATAAACAAGATAAGGCAACCACGGAGAGGGGAAAAAGGGTCAAAATACAGAAAATTCTCAGATTCAAAAATGAGGATCATTACAGTATCCACCACTAAGATTAACGTTAGTCCTCGAACGTACAAAAAAAAAAAAAGCAACACGGATAAAAGATGGAAGATACCCTCGAAAAACTTCGAACTAGCACTTCAACTTTGAGTCACAACTATAGTACTACTGGTTTCACCATAGAACCAGGATTACATCACACAAGGACCCTCCAGGTCACAAAACAAGCATCAAAAGGCCAAAATCTCAATGAAGCCGAAACTCTATATAAACGAACTTCCTCTAAACTCATAAACTGAGTCAAACACAATAAAGGTGCTGAACAAGTTCGGCTAATCTAAACTTAACCAAAGAACCACAAGACACAAGCTACAACCACAAGACCACAATTCAATTAAACCTAACCAATGCACCACAAGGAACTGTCTACAACCACAAGACCACAAATCACCTAAACTTGACCAAGGTACCACGAGGCATTGGCTTCAACCACAAGACTACAAATCACCTTCGGCCCCACAAAAAGCCAAGGGACTCACAAACCACATAACTACCCACCAAAACACTGAATCAACCCACCTAAGGCCGATACTATCACTATCAAAATAAATCACACTATAGCCCCAGGCTAAAGCTACTAAGCCAGAAACCAGTGTCAAAACTACCCAAAACACCTACAGGTCACACCCAGCACAACAAAACTCTACTCTACCATCATACCCTCCTACTCAACCCCTTTGAGGCAATCAACAAGCACTATAGCACTCTATATAACATAGACATGAACACAAAAATAGCATCGAATCCACGCGCAACTCATCACAAAGACACCCAGGCAAATCTCGATACCCAAAAGCCATCACATAACCCAAAATCCTCAACAACCTAATAGAACAAAGAGTCTTTCCAATCCTATACACATAAGCGACCCATCATATCAGGAACCATCAACCCATAGAAGAAGCCCAACAATCACGATATCTTACTAACTGACGCACAAGTCACAATCAAATATCGAGAGAGACACTGCTAGACTCTACACAAGCTACCAATGAACAACACTATCATGACTCCAAATTTCTGACTCAACCTATAAATAAACTCTGAATGAATCAAATATCCTTATGCGCAAAAAGAAATCCTTATCTTTTTCCTTAACTTTATTTCCATTTTGAATTCTTTAACACATGAGTCGTGGACTAATAAGGTACAACTCGAACCAACTCAATTCTCATTCAACATTTCCTTACACAAGGTCCACGAAGAGTAACGCATACTCAAATCGAAGCTTATGAGCAAAATATTTCATCAAGCCATTTAGCTACAAGAGTGACAATGCTACCAAGTAGGCACCACTTTCCATTCGAAATCATTCCAAATCAAAAGCAAATATCCTTATGAGATGAAATATTTGATTCTGATCGAGGAGTGTCTCAATACCAAGTAGTGTATTTACTCAAGCAAAAGCCAAATACTAAGAAAGTAACAAATCGCTAGGCAAGCTACCATCCATAATTCCAAACCACGAGACCAATTCATTCAATCAATCTAAAGGTGCCAAAACCTACAATCGATCTATCACTATTCCACAACATAACCATCAAGAATATCATGTTGGAATACACCAAATCCACAATACTCAAGGATGTCAAATCAAAATCCAGTGGTATACTGTGAAAGAGTCCCAACATAGTATCTGCACACCCGATCCACCATTCATCCATGACATAAGCATCAAGAACACATAACCAGACACCAAAATCTTTAATACCCAAGAAATCTGGCCAAAATCCCACTATGAACTCTAAGAGAGTAGCGACATAGGATCGATACACCCGATCCACTACTAAGAAAATATCCATGGGGTAGCAAATATCAACAGCTCCAGCAAAACTCACAAAATCATATCTAAACTCAAGGATGAATAAATAAATATATAGTAGAATGTAGAACCACAATCAACACCGCTAAGGCATAGCAAAGGTGCACCAAGAATCATACTTGTGGCTGTAGTACTAGAAGACCTGCCTCGAGTCCATCCTGTGAAACATGATACTGGGATCTATCATCTCCTGGAGTAACTGGTGAAACATATCTCTGTATAACCTGTGGGCAACTCTTCATATAGTGCCCAAGATCCCCACATAAGACACAACTCAAGGATGTCGAGGCCCACTGAACTAGGCCTGAAAACCCCAACGACTACCGTGATCTAACCCTCTCAAAGCATAACCATAAAGATCCTGACCTCCATCATGTATATCACTATGACCATCAAATCCCTGAGCTCTCTGACCCGAAAGCCTCTCATATTTCCACACAAACCCCTCTAGAAACACTCGAGCAAACTGATCCTATGAAAGAGGAGGTGATCGAACTGGTTTCCTCTCCACAAAGGTACTCTACCACTAACTAGTTGGCCTGATGAACTGAATGGAAATGAAGTCTACTCCATTAGAATCCACCAAGCCCAACTTGTGCAACTTCTCATGACAACCAAGCAAGAACATATAAGCATCAAGCCTAGGATCTACATCAAAACAAGGAGGATCTGTCTTTATAGACTCTACAAATCCAATCTGTACTTCCATGAACATAAAGGGTAAGATCACTGGATGTAGAGCAATCACTGGCAATATCTCATCAACACTAGGAGAATCAGTAGGAGTCGCAGATACATCTGGAGTCTGAAGCACTGAAGTAGCATGCTGAATCATAATAGGAACCACCCTCTGAAGAAAGCTCAACACTCAAACTAAATAATTCTCAAGCATAGGTATGGTCACGGGTGGTGTCTGAACTAACCTCAACCCCTCTAACTCACAAGAACTACCACCACTATCAACCCTAGAACATGAAGAGGCCACCCTACCTAACCTTTAGTTGGTCTGGACATCTCAATCCGACCACTGCCTTAAACCTTGCTCTTTCCGCACACAGAAGGCACAAACTATAAAATAAAAGCCACGAAAGAACACGTGCTCACTATTTATGAGAGAGTGAATAAGAGATTTTTGAGTTATAAGAAGCTACAAACGCACGAAACAGAATGAAGAAGTGGAAAACTTCTAAAGTCTTATAGCCTCTCGAAGATAGATAACAAATGTCTTTGCACCGGTCTGCGAGACTCTACTCAACTCAACTTGTACTAATGAGACCAATGAACCGGGGCTCTGATACAAATTTTGCACGACCAAAAATAGGTACATGATGGCACTTGTCACACCCACCAGAAAAGTAAGCCTATCCCTACCCAAACTCAATAATCAATTAAATCAGAAGCGAAAGAAAAAGAATAATCCACAAAATATATATGAAGAAGAGGCAAATATTCAAGATCCATTCTAGGTCTGATTGTCACTAGCACAAGCCTCTAATATAGAATAAGAATAATAATCTTCAAGAATATCTTAGATGCAAATAAAGCATAAGACATAAATAGAGAGATCTAATAAGTCATGAAGTCCCTCAGCTACTACCTCGATCTTCGCAATGCTAATACCAAAAGAGGATGATCTATAAACTGCTACTCAGCCCAATACCTGAATGAGGTACAGAAAAACAAGAAAAAGGAAAAAGGAAGCAAGAGTGAGTACGAAACCACATGTACTCATCAAGCATCGTCGATAACCCACTCTAATCCAAAGTGATGGCAGTAAACATCACCTCAACTACCCAAGGTTTCCCAATCAGTCTATACCTCCACCAAATCACAGTATTTTATCCTATTAGGGTAACCCAACACAGCGATCAATAGACATATCAAAAGCTGGGTAGACACACTAATCCAAGTGTATCAACACTATTTATTTTTATTCAACCACAAGGGAATTTATTTATGAAAAAGGCTCAAAAATATGTATAACAGGCTTAATCAATTATCATTAACCAATACTATGGCATAGCAATAGAGAGAGTGTATATAATATATAAGGGTATATCTTATACTACCAAAAGGTGCTACACCACTATCTCTCTGATCAAGCCTCAACCATACCCCACGTCTCACAAAACCTCAACCTCCCAACCAATATAAAATGATATAAAGTAATGTAATGAAATGAAATGAATGCTCAAATACAATATCACAAACAAGTTCTATCACGGTAATATAATACAAGAAGAAATACTAACATAATACTAAATCATACCAAGGAAAGTCAATGCAATGTAAATGATGCAATGCAATGTGGTGATGATGATAGGATGATGATGAATCTTTGAAAGTTATTGCATAACTTTCTGTATACACCTATCGAGCAACGCTGCTCCGCAATAGGACCCATGGGGGATTCGCAACCCATATATTTTCCATAATCTCAATCTCATGTCTCAAATCAACCTTACCGACACATCCATTGGTATAGGCATTTTATAAAGTGTCTAATTTCTTACAAAATCAGAATGTCTGGTGGTACCAATGTCTTATTAATATGCATGCGTGATAAGAGGATGTAATGCTCACAACCAATCAGTATGAAGATCAATATCCATTCAATACATGTATAAGTAAGCTTAGAATCAACTCAATGTATCAATAATTCATGATATCAGTTTCCACTTGGCACACCCAAAATAAATAGTCATGTATTCATTAATATTATCATTTCCAACCCCTCTCTCAGACATAACTATAATGAATATGCAATTAAATGCTCAGATAAGGCCTATAATGTCAAGTCAAGTCTCGACTCGGGCGACACAATCATAAATATGGCATTTCAATGCACAGATAAGGCCTATGATGACAATTCAAGCCCCCACTTGGGTGACACAATAATAGATAAGGCATCTAATACGCAAATATGACTAGTAACACTCGGACATCACAATAATATATCTTCTCAATTCAAAGCAATATGTATATAAGCCCCCACTCGGGCACATGATCATGAATAATTACTCAAGTTTATAGTGAAGTTCACATAGGCCCCACACGGGAAACACGAAATAAACAATAATCTCAATAACAATATATCGCGAAACTACCCAAACCTAGCTTATTTCATACGATAAGTCTCATCTACTATTATAAGTCCACTTATACTCTAAATATTCTCTAAAGGTCATTAATCCCCAATCATCTCAATAAAATTTGCTAAACAAGATTCAAGCTCTAAAATAGGCATCCAATATCAATAGTTAAAGATCATTAAGTTATCTATCCACATTCCACGCTAAGGATAATTACAATACTTACTAAGAAAGGTAATAATCTAACTACAATCCACCACCAGACTCTGGTACCCGAGGAGATACTCGCCATTTCACCTAAGCGGGAGACTCTATTCTAAAGGAATCACAATATACATAACATAAACATTTTGGAAAAAGTTAAGGTATAGCTCAACTTGTCTTAAATGAGGACCCGCAAGCTCAAACGCAGTCCAAAACCTCAACCGAAAGCCCAACTCTCTCAAATCAACACCAAATACGTCCAATCAAGTCAAATATGACATCTACAAGTCAAAAGAAAACTATCGATACCCATATTGACCATATTTGAAATAGGTCAAAAACAGACCTCGAAAATGGGTTTTGAATATGAAAGGATAAAACTGGAATTTTATTTTAAAATGCATTCCCCAAGGTTAAAGGAACCAACAGCTTAAAATCCACGCAAAAACAAGTTAAAAACGAGGTCCAAATCGAAGAAAAATTATTGTCAAGCTTTATCGGTAAAATCATAAAAATCCATCAAAAATCAAAAGGGAAAAAATGGAATTTTTATTTGAAAATTATAATCCTCAAGTGAAAAGGACTCTATGGGTGAAAACCCAAGCAAAACGAGGAAGAATCGAAGCTCAAACTAAAAAAATCCCAAATTTTCTATTTGGGGGAAAAAACCCCAAACCCCCCCCCCCCTTTAATTTAGAAGAATTTAGATGATAAAGTTGGTAGGAAATGATTTAGAATTGATTTAGGAACTTACCCGCACGAACTTACGCAAGAAATCTCCCCCAAAATCTCTCTCTTGAGCTCCAATATGATAAAAATGATGAAAATGAGTAAAAATGGGGTAAATCCCGAAATTGAAAATTTTTCAGTAAAGAAGGTGGACTTGTTTATCGTTGACCGCGGTCAACTGTTGACCAATCATCAGCAATTTTAAAAATTTATTTTTGGCCGCCGAAACTCATTCGAAACCCTATGAACATGAATCAATAGTGCAAATTGATCATAAAATATGTTTCGGATACAATGGAATCATCGAATTTATGAAAAAAAAAAAATTGTTTACAACAAATAACCCTCAGAACCTCTTTGGGCCAAAATACACTATTTTTTCAAATGAAGGGTTGATAATTAAAGGTTCTGAACCCAAACCAATCATGCTACCAACCTAAAATCGACGCTCCGGATCTAATGAAATAGTCAGAAACCCCATCCGACACTTGAATCACAAAATATTGACTGAAGTCAAACCTATCATTTTAAGGACCGAAGTCAAACCTATCGTTTTAAGGACACTCAAAACTAAAAAGTCAGATAAAACACTCCTGAATGCATCGGGGACCACGCCAACCATCCCCACAACTCATAAACAAGATAAGGCAACTACGGGGAGGGGAAAAAGGGTCAAAATGCAGAAAATTCTCAGATTCAAAAATGAGGATCATTACAACACTTTAAGAAAAATATCAAGTATAGATCTTTTATGATGCTGAAATTCTTTTCTTTTTCTTTTATCCTTAACAGTATAGAGAAAATACAAACAGAGATGTCATGTTACATAAACAAATTCACGATAAAGAAAAACGTTTTACATCATATGGATGGTGGAGAGACGAGCCCGACTTTCATATTACCATATCTTCTATACTTGTCAATAATTGGCTTCACTGCCTCTCAATTATTCATGCCTATGTTCATATTATCATATCATTGTCTGCTGTTTTTGATCAACTACAATTATCCGTTAGTTATCAAGAATTTATTTATTCTGGTAAGAGGTTTGTATATGTTATATTCTTATCTTGGCTATTCATCTCTAGGTTGCCAGACGTTGTTATCTAGGTAGAATTATGTCTCCAGGAAAGAAACTGAATTTTCACACTTGTATTCTTAGGAAGCCATAAAATTAACGATTTCAAGTGGTGTTCCTATAAATTGATTGTGCCGTGGCTGTTGTTGGATGGTAAACTGATGCTTATAGGTATGGATCATCTACCATTATGGGTGCATACTAACATATCTTATTTGTGAAATTGAAGTCTTTTAGTTGTGAATGATATAGGGAGTCATAATTTTTGTGTCGGTAATTTGTATGCATACCGGATATATTGTTGTTGGTAAGAGGTTTGTGCACATGTAGAATAAGTGTGAGATTTATAACTTGATTCTGATTTGCCTTAAAACATAAAGTATTTTGTTGGGATGAAATGGTCCTGAATAGAGAGGAATGGATATAGGTAATTCATAAATTGATCCCCATTTGACTCGAGATTGAGGAATCGTTGATTGACTACTATCCGGACTGAATGAAAATGTGTCAAGGGGATGCACAATTTAGTTCAAGGAGATAGAGGTTGATGAATAGGAGCATGTAAAGGGAAGAAATTGATAGACATTCACATCACATGGCCTCTCGAGTAGAGCAAAATGAATGCAGAGAATTTATATAGCTGGAACATATTCTTGGGATGGGCTTGGTTTATTGTTTAATTAACTGATTAGAATGCTAAGAAACATTTATCCCAGTACAAAAGGGACTAGTGTATTGATGTAGCATTTTAATGGTTATTGCTCGTTTATTATTCACCACCAGAATATTTTGACTGGCTTGTTCTCGATGATAATTCTCATGCTTTGTTCCTCAGCTTCTTGTTCTTCGGGAAAGTTGACATTTTGTATTGTTAACAAAATTTTGCAATTGTATAAAATAAATATGTATGTGGATATAGTTTGATATTGAAATGGAAATATTCTTGATGAAATTTATGTACCAGTATCTCATTTCTTTTATTTTACTTGTAGGATAAAATATCACAGTATCTTCCTGAAGATCAACAACAGGCTGTCACTTTAGGTATTCCGTTGAAGATACTGGCTCATCCGAATGACGCTATTGGGAAAGTGGATGGAGCTGAACATTCTAGTCGCGTGCGTGGGTTAAGTGGTAGTGTTTGCCCTTCGGCCACTTTTGGGTTGCCTAGACATTCAGCTACTCATGCGAATTTTGGTAATTCTAGTTATATGTCCCATCAACATGTTGAAGACGTAGAGAAACATGTAGAAATCTTGGAAGAGAAGATTACCGGATATGAGGAGACCAAGGAAAAACTTCAGGAGACTAAGGAAAAGCTTGAGGAGATAGAGAAGCGGCTTGTGCAAAATGAGAATCACTTGGCAACTCTTCATAGTTTTTTACAAGCTAAATTTAGTAGTGAGTTGCCCACTTTAAACTTAGATCCTTAGCTTATATATGTAGTGTTTCTCTTAACTTTTTGTGCTTCTATTACGCTAATACTAGTGGTATCTTTTATGGTTCAACCGTGGCTAATTAATAGGATGGATTTGTCTACCCAAAAAAAGTTACCTACGCCCAAAAATAACCACGGTTCATGTGTGGCTAGTTAAAAATTCAAATATAATTTATTATTCCAGAAATCAAGTTTAGCAACGGCCAAATCATGGCTATATTTAAAACAAACCGTGGCTACACAACCCTGGCAAAATGTACTTAGCCACGGTTTTTGTACAGTTCAGCTACGGTTTCAAGCATGGCTAAAAGTCAATTTTCTGGTAGTGATATGTGTAGGCTAGAAGACTCCTAAGCTTTGTTACAAATTTTCTTTCTTCTTACACTTGGACAATGATGAGTGAAGGTACGTTCCTATTTATTTTTCTGCTATGTTTTGGCTCTGTGTATGTGTTGAAATTCAACAGACAGATTCCAAACTTAAAAGGTATTAGCCTTTTAACACACAATCCCATTTTGCTACGTTTACATACTTGAGATTGGTACTACTTTCAACTTTGATAAAGGGAACTCTTAATGGTTTAGATTGATAATCCATGTGGGAACATAGAAGTATTTGTTTGATAATAAAAGGTCTAATTACATTTCATCAGATGTAGTTATCAATTCTTCTTTGCTTTGCTAAAATGAAAATCTTAAAAATTGACAACTGTCATCTTGACAAATTGAAACGGCAATGTTCTAAGTAGGCCATACTTGACAAAACTACACATAAAAGAACAGTACTAAAGAGGAATTTCACCCTAGCCTAACTTAATCATTTGAAATTCTAACTTTTCAACAATGTATATAAAGCCTATGAATAGTCTGTTTGGGAAAGTGGTAATATGCAACTGGATTTCCCAACATAAAACAAACCAGCTGAATTTATTTCCCAAAAAAATTATTTCTTGATTAGTGCACGCAATTAACTTCTGCAACGAGCTGAATTTAGGTACTTAGATGAATGCCTTTGTTTCACATTTATAAATTTAATGTTTTTTCCTTCCTTGCCACATTGCCTTCATTATAATTTGTTTCTCTTATATATTAGAAATTAGTAAGTGATTGTTATTCTTGCTTTTTATTATAAGTTCTTTATGAAATGATTTTAGTTTTTATTACTCAGATTTTAAATACTGTGAGTGTTTAAAAAATTTCATTTTTATGAATAAATAAGGTTATATATATCTTTAGATTATTTTTTTTGAATTGTTTGTGTTTGAAACTAATAAAAAAATCTCAAAATGATGAGGGGAAAAAAATTGATAAAATTATATTATCTTGATCTCACTGTATGTAAGACGATTCAAAGCACGATGGCTAAATTAAGTATCTAATTTTCAATATGAATTTGAATATAAAACCTTTAAATTTTTGGGCAAACAACAAAAATATAGGAGGTTTGCCCCCCTAATTACAAGATATATCGAAAGTTTGGTCTTAATTACAAGACATACCAAAAAAAGTACCCAGATACATAAGCAAAAGTCGGGTTTCAACAGGTGTGGATAGATCCATGGCTACACATAACAAAAATCGGGTGTATCCATGGAATTCCGGCGAGATCCATGAAATTCATGGATTTTCCGACGAGATCCATGAAATTCCGGCAACGGCTATGAACTGACGACGAACAAGCAGCCATGGAATTTCGGCCAGATCCATGGATTTTCTGGCGAGATCCGTGAAATTCCGGCAACAGCGACGGACCGGCGACGAACTAGCAGCCTTATTCTCCTCTTCGCCGGAATTCCATAAGTTGTGGGTTGCTAGTCCGTTACCGTTGCCGGAATTTCATGGATTTCACCGAAAAATTCATGGATCTGGTAGGTCTCTAGCCGTGTATCTTACCCAATTAATGTATATTTGTGTATTTCAGTCTTATATACACAATCTCGAATACATAGTCTCAGATACACGTGACCCCTAAGATATACGAGATTCCGGTATGTTTTGTAATTTAATTTAAAGTTAAAAAGAGCTTTTGTAAATAGCCTCTTTATGTTTGACTATTTTTATTATTTGCCTTGAATTTTTTGAGCTACTTAAAATAAGGAAGCATACGAGGAAAAATATCAAGTGTTTGTTATTGTTAATTTATGTCCAGAGCAAATTATGGATGCTCACATTGTCCTAATATAGGCAAATGTATTTGCTTGGGTAATAGTTGAATTGAATTTAGGACAAAAGTATTCAAAGTCAAAATTGAAAATATAATTTGGATGAAAATTTAGACAAGAGCGACATGAATTTCATTTTGATCTCAATTCATTTAAACATGGCAAGTCAAATGAATTGACACAAGTTTTTGGACAATAGTAAAATTGTGGATTGAGTCAAATTTGGACAAGTCACACTATTTTAATTTAAGAATTTGATGAGTAATTTCAAAGTTATCCATATAAGTCAAATTAGCAAATGGATGTAATTTACCCTTAATTAAGTTGGAAAGAGTACTTAAAGATCGGTTAATTTTGTCATTTCTAGATGTTATTGACGTTTTTCGAAGTTCAATTCATACGAGAATGAGAAATTCTAAAAAAGATCCTAATCTATATTATTTTTTCTTTGCGTCCCTAAGTTGTTCATAGAAATTAGCACAACAATCAAGAACTAAAAATTTATAACATGAGAACAAGAAATTATCTGAATTCGAGCCGGATCTCGAGAGAAGAAAAGGGGTTCGACACAACTCCTTATCCATTCTATTTAAAATTTAGATAGTTGTTATAATTAATTATTTATCGAATCCGTCTGATTGATTTAAAAATACAAACAATATATATTAAGGAAGGAAAGAGAGCATTTTAATTTTCTTGTAACTCTAAGAAACGATAATGAATGGTGAAAAATTAAAAGATGGAATTATCCAAAATATTGCGCCGCTTCATTAAAAGAATATATAGTTCAATACATATGGAGTAATAATAATATATAGCATAAATATTTATCTTAGTTTCTTTTCATTACTTATGTTGCAAAAACAACGACAAGCATGAAATTACATGTCTTTTTTGATGCAATATTTTGTTGAACACTCTTCCAAGCAGCTCTCCATTAGCTTCGAATCTGCATAAAATTCATCAAAATATATATCATAAATTAAGTGATATTAACATAGAAAATTACTAAACCAAAAAAAAATTGTCAAAATAAAATTATACCTTCTTTAAATTTGGAGCAACGTTCAATTGAACAAGAAGAATTACAATTCAATTCTTCAAGAGAAATGTGAACGTGACATTGTTTCATACAATCAGTCATGCAACCAGGCGTTCTGCTTAAGACACATGAAAGTATGCATTTTGCTTTGCAAGACAATTTCTCTTCACCAACAACTTTAACATTTGTTAAAACAGTCACAATGAGAAAAATTGTCAATAAAACTTTTGTGAATTTCATTTTGAAATATATATAGAGACACTTTTTCTCTTCAATTGAACACTTTTTTCTTCTGTATCTTAAGTGTTTGATGAAAACTAAGTAGTGCTATTTATAATCAAAGTTTTTACTAAAATCTAAAATAAATTAAATAATAATCTGATCCAAAAATTAAATAATAGTCAAATTACAAAACACAAACTATAATTTATATTACATATTTTGACTGTCATATTATGTAAATCTAATTGACAACTGATACAAATTAATGTTTGATTTATCTTTATTAACTAAAAAATAAAGATATTTCTATGTGATAATTACAATTAGTTTGACCTTAACAAATTATAATTTAAAAATATTTTTCGTAATACTATTGGTCAGAGCTCTATTGGGGTAAAAGATAAATGCGAAATGTATTTTTAATGGTGAGAGAATATTAAATGACCCAAAACATTACAAATGCTAAAATAAATGTATTTGCGCGTAGTAGAGAAGTACTATTTACTAAAAATTATTTTCTGTGTTTTGAGTACTTGAAAATTTTTAAAATTATTTTAACATATATATATATATACACTAGTAATAACAAATTCAAAAATAAAAAATAATGTAAAAGTACTTTAGAATTTAATAATTACAAAACCACAAAGATTAAATTACATTTAACAAATTATGACTCGTAAAGCGCAGTTGACAAAAGTAATTTATAAACATTCTATACAAACACAATTTGTGAAACATATCTATAAACACAATTTGTAAAACTGCATTTGGCAATTAATATTTTTTCTAATTTTTTTTATAAAAAAGATAATGGACATACATAAAATGCACCAGAGAAACACAACTTATAAAACACATAAAAAGGATTAAATTATTTACTCTATTTAACTAAAGTCGACACAATATAAATATATCTCTCTCTCTATATATATATATATATAAAACAAATTAATGTGCTTTGGACTTCTATCACGATTCAAAATTTATGGTCATGATTGTACCTATTATAACTCACCAATAGGTAAGCCAACCCTTCAACCAACTAGATAACAAGTAATAATATAGTGGAGAATAAGTAAAAAATTACTAGAATAATTTGGCTATTATGATTCGGTGATATGCTTTCTCTTCAGCAGTACTGGATTCTAGAGACTCATTATATTTTTTATCTTATTTGTTTCTAAATATTTGTTTTAGCTTTTCCAGACTTGCGTTGTATTCGTAGATACTCTTGTATTGATGTCATTAGATCTTGAAGTTGTTTTGATTTTTATTCGTTTACTCTGCATTTATAAGAGTTAGTTACATATTTTATAGTATTTTAGTATTATTAAAATTGTTAAATGGTTAATAAAGGAACAAGGAACGCCTAGAGAAATAGTGGATGCCCTCATGATTCAAACATACTATTTTCAATTTTGATAAACGAAACTCTTAATTAAATGGATAATCATGTGTTAACATTAGAAATATTTGTTTGATAGCAAAAGGTCTATTACATTTCAGCAAAAGTAGTTATCAATTCTTATTTGCTTTGTTAAAGATGAAAATTTTAAAAAATTAAAAACATTAACAACTTTCATCTTATGATATTGAAATTGCAGTGCGTTAAGTAGGACCAGTGTTTTAAAAGGCGGAGGCGTGAGGCGAGGCGTTTTACATAGCACGGGGCGAGGCGTAAGTCCCGAGACATGGGGCGTAAGTCCTAAGGATCTACGGGGCGTATATCTCATGTATCTTTATTTTTATAATTTGATTACTAAAAATATAAGTAACAACAAAATTTTCAATGATTCTATAAATAATTTCTTAAAATATATGACTATCATACTATGCAATTTACCTCCCTAAAAGAAATAATCAATAAACTATTAATATTAGAATTAAAACATAAACTCTTTCATGAATAAAAATAAAATACTTTCAAATAACAAAATAAAATATGATAATTTTGAAATATAGGACAAAAACATAATGATCAATGACAAGTGAATATATAAAATTCGAATATGTATTTTAAACAGAAATGTTAAGCCATATTCACCCTCATGACGTTCTCAATTAGTACATAAGCTAGTTAATTTTAATTTTTTTATTTTAATAGATGAAAAAAATTACTAAGCATCATTTAATTGGTAGAGAATTATGAGTATCAATAGCTTTGACTAAGGAATTTGACACAATTTGTATAAGAACTATTAGGCGAGTCCCGGGCGTTGGGCGTTAGGCGTGTTAAGGGCGTATAGTCGGGCGTTTTGCCAGTGCCCCGCCCCGGGGCGAATCCTAGGACGAGTCCGGACTCTGCCTTTTAAAACACTGAGTAGGACAAACACTGTCAAGCTGATCTAAAAATTTGCCTAAGAAAAAGAATGAGAGAAAAATAATATCAAAGACAATCATTATAGATAGTCCAATAAATCTTCTTGGTTCTGCAGATTCCTTGTCACTATCTTTCCGTCAAGTCCTAAAAGTATTATAGTCTGTTTGGGAAAGTGGTAATATGCAACTGGATTTCCCAACATAAAACAAACCAGCTGAATTTATTTCCCAAAAAATTTATTTCTTGATTAGTGCACGCAATTAACTTCTGCAACCAGCTGAATTTAGGTACTTAGATGAATGTCTTTGTTTCACATTTATAAATTTAATGTTTTTTCCTTCCTTGCCACATTGCCTTCATTATAATTTGTTTCTCTTATATATTAAAAATTAGTAAGTGATTGTTATTCTTGCTTTTTATTATAAGTTCTTTATGAAATGATTTTAGCTTTTATTACTCAGATTTTAAATACTGTGAGTGTTTAAAAATTTTCATTTTTATGAATAGATAAAATGATTTTCATTTTCATTTTCTAAGCCCTTTTTGCTACAACGGAGGGAGATTATGACTCGTCGTTACTGGCGGTCGTTGTCACTGGGCTCAAAATCGGGCCAACCTTTAGAAATTAGGACCCAACCCGATCCGATCAAAAATTTAAAATAGAAAGGGAATCCACATGTCCTTTTCAAACAACCGTAACTCCCTCCATCTTTCCTTAACCACTCCCTCTCCCTCCCCTAATCAAACACTAATCCAACCCTAATTACCCCCACTACTAAGAAAACAATCCACTTCTCCAAAATTTCAACTTGAACAAGATTTCATATTGAAGACTCCAAATTCCTAGTTCATCTCAAGAATCACTACTCACTATTTGAACTTAAGTATTTCTCGTGCTTGTAAACTCTCTTAACTTGACTGAAACGTGGAGTAGTGAATCACATGGGTTTTTCCCTAGATTTAAAAGCTTGGGCAACTAGGTTAGTTGGGTCACTGGTCTTGGTTGAAAATACGAGTTTTGATTAGGTTAGGGGGTGTTAGGTAGTTAAGTATGAGTTATTGGTTACCCGGGGTGAAGTTTGAGTAACCCCAGTACGGTTGTTCGCATACGTCACGGGAGGAGTGTCTGTAATATCACTCCGATGATTATTTTCCATGATGAATGGATTGTGCCAATACGCAATTGATAAAAGTTTGGATAAATGAATAAGATAGGGACTGCCTATTTGCAGGCTCAATGACTCCCACAATGACTCATTTTTATAGGTCACGAGTCGTCGTATGAGTCGTAGTGACTGCATCTGGGTTACAAAATGGCTAAGTCCCTATTGACTGAAATGTTATCCCTAAGAGTCACTCGACGACTCATATGGTCACTAGACGAATCGTCAAGTGAGACATTCTGGGTTGGCTTGGCAGGTTGGTGACCCTATTCATTCGTTGATGATTAGAGGGGTTTGTGTGAACATCTCTACACAGACCATCTACCGCTTCCTATATAGGACTAATTTTGTGCCCCCGGTCAACACATCGAAGATTGATCACCAGATTGATGAAATGAGAAAGGTTAAGACGAAGCAGATTGGTACTGAAGATAAGTTGGTACATCTCTGATGGATAACACACATCATTTCCACCGCACATGAGAATGCTCCTTGGGTTGCGGGTACATCGTCACAAATTACAAAAAGGAGTTTGAATTTCACGGTGAAGTCATGGTGGACACTGGTTCGTCATAGGTTGCGACCTACAGCAAGAGATAACACTTTAAACCCCGACCGAAAAGCCCTGAGAGTAGGTATTATAGAGGGATATGACATTGACATTGTGAGGATCATCACCAGTGAGATTCGTGACAGGGTTATGAGTACTGATACGAGCTTGGCTTTTCCATGCTTACTGATGAAAATCTGCTTAGAGGATAGGGTGCCTATTTTACCTGAGGTTGATAATTTTGTTGGAGTCCACCAGACCATGGATTTGGGATTGATTCAGGATCAGGCAAACCCAATCCCGAGGGAAAAGGTTGGCGTTGCGTTACTTTAGGGTGCATTCCAGGCGGGTGCACAAATGGATATTGATACCCCAGGTTTTGTAGAGCTAGGGGACACATAGGTTGAGTCTCAGGCTGAGACTGAGCATCCCAAACCGCAAACAATTGCTGATGTCACTACATCCACAGCTTCTAAACCACCTTCAGCCCTGACACCACCGACTTCGAGACCATTTATGCCACGTCCACTTGTCGTTGGACGTATCTTAGTCTCCTAGGAGTTCATGAATGATGTTAAAAAAAGATTAGTCACCCTTGAGCGAAAAGTGTCTAATGTCGAGAAAGGGGTGCAGTCATGGGTAAAGAAGAAAATTTGGGGTGAAATGCGTGGAATGCAGACCCGGTTTGACAGTTTTGAAAGGAGAATCAATAAGAATCTCGAAGAGGTGTAGTCCACAGACTTAGCCAGCATCCATGAGGAGTTGGCTGCCCTGAGAGCTGCTATGGAAGACATAGTCCTAAGTCTGTATCCATCTTTCCCTACCCCCCACCATGCCGATCATCGAGGAGATTCCAATAGAGAAGGTGCCCAATATATGGGGCACAAAAGGTAAAGAAAAGGTCCCAAAAGGTAGTGGCGAGAGAGAAAACAAGCAGAGAAAGAGAAGAAGAGATAAGAATGAGTTGAATGAGGCATTTGCAGTGAGCAAGCAGTCTACACAGGACCAGTTGCCTGAGGTCCATGAGATAGGGCATGGAGTCGAGAGCTCCAGATTTATTGAGACCCCGCCTTCAGATGCTGCGAGAGTTAATGAGAGTGGGGGCATAATACTTACCCCGCGAGTGTTACACCATTGAGTGCACCGACCACCACCGATGCCAATATTGATTTAAGCGCCACGACCATCTTCAAGGCCACTATTGCTGAGACTGAGGTCCATTCTGAAGCTCCAGTAAATGAGAAGTCATGATCCGACGTCTTGTGCTCCACAAGTATGTCCCTTCCTGAGTTTTTCATTTTTTTCATGATTTCTGTAATGGGGACATTGCATTATTTCCAAGTTGGGGTGGTGGTGTACCACAACCGAGGGTTTTTGTTGTCGTATTTCTTTTCCCTCGGTTGTGCTATCTTAGTTAGAATCGACATGTTTAGGTTTTTATTGGTTTATTGTATTTTGTGTAACTTAGAAAAAAATGAAGAAACTTGGTGCAGTCAATGCAAACATGCATGTTTAATGAACCCCTCTAAAAATTTAGTACTTATATGCTTTGTTGTGTGCTCACTTGGACTGTAACAAGATCTCGTCATGGCATTAGGATTGTTAGTGTGATAACCTGGCCTGATTTTTTCATGAACCAAATAGGTAGTAACTGAGATAATAGCCCCGAACCGAGAGTGTGTAAGAATTTACCTAGTCGGTGAGTGTGTGTGGTCTAGAACTTGTCCGTTTAGTCTCACTAAAGTTGTAGGACAGAAGGTTGGGAAAGGATCATAGGTCATTTTTGAAATAAATCCACTAAAATCCTAATAAGTCTACCAAATGAACAAAATATCCCTTGAACCTAAATTTGAGCCTAATTAGACCTTTTCTTTGAATTACCCTATTCACCTTCCCGATTTTCACAATGAACCTACTGTGGCCCTAGTCCCTCATTGGACATTGTGTACCTAAACTCAGAAAAATAGCCTAAGTTGAGGGTGCCTACTGTAGGGGTGCATAGAGAGTTGGGTATAAAGAATGTGGAGTAAAAAGAAAAAGGGATACGGTTGCGGTGTGAAAAGAATAAAAAAAGGAAAAAGAAAGAAAAGCTGAATAAAATAAAACTGCACTTGGGTCCGAAAAATGAAAAAAAGTTGAAAAGGGGGAAAGAAATAAAAGAAGGCAGACAAAGTGTAAGCCAAAATTAGTGTAGTGTCAAGTAGGGTTAGTCACTATTCACATATGTACCATTCCTAACCCAGAGCCTACATTACAAGTCAATAAAGACCTATAGTGATCCTAATTTGACTGTCCGAAAGCTAAGGAATTGAAAATAAGGGCAACCCTACAGTACCAAACACACAGAGCTTGATTTTGTTATGATAATAAGAGATTTGATTCAGTCCCGATCTTGAATTACATTACACATACTGAGTGTGGAACTTCTTCTAAGTGAGAACATAGGGGCTATATTCTAGTTGCCCCTTCTTTAAGTAGTGTCATTTGTTCAAAGTGTCGAGTTGTCTATTAATAATGTGATGTCATGCCTTGATCCCTTTGTGTTATGGTGATTGGTTTGTATACGCACTGCACTTGTTGATTTTTGATGATCTTAAAGGGTGTCGAGCTTTGTTTTGAACAAATTACATACTGAACAAAATATTCTTTGGTAAAATCTTGACTACCATAGTGATCTTATTTTATTCTAGGTTAAGCGTCGTGATAGTAAATTATTTTGTTTCCTGAAAAAATGCAAATGCTCTAAGTTGAGGGTGTTGATGTGCTGCGGTTTTACTGCACTCTTGACGCTTAAAACAAGGAGAATATGATAGTTCAAAGGCTTGTTTACATAGATATGATGTAATTGTTATAGTTTTCCAGGATAACAGGGTCCAGAGGTGAATGAATAAAGAAAGAGGAAGAATTGCACAAGTACAGACAAAGGACACGGGCCACGAGTCGTTGGGTCACAATACAACTCGTAGCCCAGTCGTCACATGACCAGAATGACTTTGGACTTGGAGAATTGGAGGAACACTTGACCACGAGGGCTAACTACAACTCATTGTCACACATGACAAGTCATAGCATGAATCCGTTATGACTCCAGTGAGTTTTAGAGCCTTGGCAAATTCAATGACAAGCAGAGTACGACAGGAGGTTACAACCTGTTGGGTCACATGATGGATCATTATGATCAGTCATCCTAAACACTACAAGAAAAATCCTGAAAGAGTGCAAGATGGTCCCAGTGGAGACGAGTCACCCTATGACTCGTACCCTACTTGTCCTTGAATCCACCTCTGACTCATAGCGTGACTAAATGAATCGTTGTCTGTGAGCCATAGAAGAAGGCAACGCCTGGAAAGAAGACTGACGATGAGTCATCTTCAAACCAGACGACTCGTTGTTAGAAGTGTCATCATTGCCGACTTTATACTCAGACTTTGTTTAGAATAGTTTTTCTTTTTGTCTATAAATACCCAATGTGGGTCTATTTTTTGAGGTTACGTTCTATTGATACTTTCAAGACATAATATTGGTTTTGCAAGTACAAATATTGAATTCTAGGGTTTTAATTCAAGTTGAGATTTTGGAGTTTGCTTATCATTATTGTAAGTTCATACTTATGCTTTCATCTATGAACTCTTCTTGTGTGCTTGAAATTATGATTAGCTAAACACCACAACTAGGATTGTGGAAACCATGAAGGATTAACAACGTAGCATTCGAAGTACAAGGTGAATCTCGAAGGGTAGTTGGGTATGTATTGTTGCTTCTTTGGGTTTGGCTATTTTTCTAACGAGTGCACGTGTTGGAACTTGTCCTATCTCTACCCTGGACTTTAGAAAGGGTAATCGAATAGGAATAGTGAATCAACAATAAGACTTGGAGTTATCTTCATTTAATTAGCCTTGAGCCGGCAAACGGAGAGGACTATATTGGGATCATAGATAGGGTTTAGTAATGTGAAACCCATGACACATGAACCATTGTGCTTGGGGATAGTCATCTACAAGGAGCGTAATCTAGTCGGTTAGATGATACATAACCTATTGATTCTGCATGCCGAGTACCATAAGAGATCACTATAGTACGGAGAACCTATGGATTATGAAGTTATCGGGGAACACAATTCTAGTGCCCTTCTCATATTGATTATAAATCCAACAAATCAACACTTGTTACTATTGATCTTTTGTTTCACAACCCCCCCCCCCTCGGTTTTACTTATTTGCCAATTATGTAGACCGACACGCAATAAAAATTCGACCTATTCCCTGTGGGATCGACCCCAACCTTGTTGGGTTCTATATTTGATCAGCGACCGCTTTATACTTTTTGGGAGATGTAGTTTGGGTAACATCATCCTCCCAGGATAAAATGAATCACTTCAACAGAATAGTGGTACCTCAAATTCTGTCGAATTTCGAACTCACTCAACGATTTGTAAATCACACTGGAGGTTTTAGGAAAAAGAAGAAAAGATTGTTTTTACTTCAAAATTTCGTGCCTATACTTGAAGGAAAAAATCAAGTATTTATAGCCATAGGTGTTGCTTCATAAAAGAAGCAATGGTTCATGAAAAATCACACTATTTTGGACCAATCGAGCCCCCTATGCCCGTACATGGACCACCTGCGGCTGCAGAAAGCTTCTAGTGATATATGTTGGCATCTGCGGAGCCAGATGCGTCCACAGATGGACACCTATGTGCACAGGTCGTCATTTCATCTTCAAACAATGCCACGAAGGGTCGCGTCTCATCGAGGTGCGTTGTGACATGCGCCCGTACATGCTCGTGTGCGTCCACAAATGGGGAATATTTTTGGATTAAACAATCATTAACTCTTAAGTTTCAAATGAATTTTGTCTAAAAAGATAATCTCTCGATCACTTTCCAAAGCCGAAGCCGAAGTTGAGCGACGATGACGCAAGGCTTGACTTCTTCTTTCCTCACTATCCACATGAAGGATTGTTTCTATATTTAAACACAAAGATTTTCCTTTCTCCCACCAATGTGGGAGAACACACCTTTTGTAAAGTGAACACACATTTTCACTTTCCCTCCATTTTCTATTCACTTTCATCACTTATAACCCAACATTAGAAACGTATACTAGGGAACCAGAAGTGATTTGTGAATAGATTTGCTTAAAATATTCTATTAGGAATAGTATTAATTGCCTCTTTTTCAAGTCAATATTTTCTTCTATCGAAATACTAATATATATGCAAGCTACAATTTCAAAAAAAAATATTTCTTGATTAGTACACGCAATTAACTTCTGCAACCAGCTGAATTTAGGTACTTAGATGAATGTCTTTGTTTCACATTTATAAATTTAATGTTTTTTCCTTCCTTGCCACATTGCCTTCATTATAATTTGTTTCTCTTATATATTAGAAATTAGTAAGTGATTGTTATTCTTGCTTTTTATAATAAGTTCTTTATGAAATGATTTTAGCTTTTATTACTCAGATTTTAAATACTGTGAGTGTTTAAAAATTTTCATTTTTATGAATAGATAAGGTTATATATATGTGTTTGAAACTAATAAAAATCGCAGAATGATGAGGGAAAAAAAGATGATAAAATTATATTCTCTTGATTATTGTTTTTTGGATTTGGTAAAATCTGTATTTTCCAACAATAACTTCAATCACATGTTCAAACTAATTATGAACAATCACATGAAGTTGTAACTTTGTATTTCACAACTTTTAACCTCAAAATAGGTTCAACCCAACTTATGGACATCAACAAATGAAGTTCAAACCATTTTCTGGAAAATAGCAAAATTGTAAGAAAAAGATGAAGACAGAAATGGAGAATCAAGTCCATCGAATTTACGGTGTGTCCTTAAGGAATTTATTTCCCTCATGTACCCGAGGTTATGGAATCTTCCTCCCATGATAAAATGATTTACTTCAGTAGAATAGTGGTACCTCAAATTCTACCGAACAACGAACTCATTCAATGATTTGATGATCACACTTGAAGAAGAAGAAGATGTTTTTCTTTCACAAATTTCATCACTATACCCGAGGAAAAATTCAGGTATTTATAGCCAAAAGGTGGTGCTTCAAAAGAGAAGCAATGGTTCATGAAAAGAGACAACTTTCTGAAATGTCGCGACAACCTGTGCATGCTGGTAGCCCACCTACATCCGCAGGTGCTTAGTCCGACAATTTCCAAAAGCTGCCAGTGGCCTGCATGCCACCTGCACTGGCACCTGCGCCCACGGGTCGCCAGGTGCACGCGTAGGTCGCTTCTCAGAGGCCAAACAGTGTATCTCCTCCTCGAATGGACGCGTCCCTTCAAGGTGCATTGTGACATGCGTCCGTACATGCTCTGGTGCGTCCGCAAATGGAGAAATTTCAGATTGAATTTTTGGATCATTAACTCTTAAGTTTTAAATGAATTTTGTCAAAAAAATAGTCTCTCGATCAATCATTTGACAAATTCAAATCTAAATCTGAAGCCGAGCCGAGCGAGCGACACCCACGACTGTGCGAGGCTTGACTTTTTCTTGTCTCACTATCCACATGAAGGAATGTTTTTCAAATATAAGTATAATAAAGTTCCTTTCTCCCACCAATGTGGGAGAAATACTCTTCTTTAAAGTGAAAACACAATTCACTTTTTTTCTCCATTTGTTCCCTCCATTTTCCATTCACATTTCATCACTAAAACCCAACAATCCCCCATATGAAAAGGAAATGGCTATTTCATTTAAAATATTCGAACAAGTATGTGATCTACAAGAAAAGACTAATTGCATCTGGATAAGTAGGTTTCCCTTTGAACTTTCCGTAGTGAACTTGCATCGGATGCACTCGGTCAATTGGTAGATGTGATATCTTTAAACCGTCGAACTTTAGTGGACACCTAGACAACACAAGTCATACAACCAGCCTTTTACCGTTTATGGTTCTCAAGATTTTTTTGTTTTAGCCATGAACACAACCTAGTTTCATGAGAGCTTAGAGAATAGGCCTTTGCTATCATTCTCCTTGAAGCGGCTTCCACTTCACCCTTACATAGGTGATTCCTAAACGTTTCAATCCTATAGATCAAAATATTTGGTCAAATCTGCCAAACTTAAAAACCATTAAAAGACTTCCAATTATAAGTCTTATCCTTGTTTCCTGAATATTGTCTTCATCATGAGAATGGGTTGAGTTTATTGATAATGTTGAACCGTCAGTCACAATTTTGTTTGATCTCTTTGAACCTAGCTCTTGGGATCTCCAGTCCGCTAGGTAGAGTTATCGCCGTGATGACATGCTCTAGGCCGTAAACCCATTCCCTTCGATGATCTTTAAACTCCCTCTCTAGATAGACCTTTTATAAGTGAATCTGACACATTATCCTTTGACCTTACATAGTCAATAATGATAATTCCACTAGAGGGTAGTTCTCTAACGGTATTATATCTCCATTTTATATGACGAGATTTACTGTTATACATCATGCTCCCTGCCCTACCTATCGCAGCTTAGCTATCACAGTGTATGCATACTGGTGCCAAAGGTTTGGGCCAATAAGGAATATCATCCAAGAAATTTTGGAGCCATTCAACTTCTTTACCGGCTTTATCTAACGCGACAAATTCAGATTTCATTGTAGAGCGGGCAATACATGTCTGTTTGGATAGTTTCCAAGAGACTGCTCCTCCACCTAAATTAAATACATATCCAATCATGGATTTTACTTCATTCGATACGGTGATCCAATTTGCATCACTATATTTTTCAATTATCGCAGAATATTTGTTATAATGTAAAGCATAGTCATGAGTATAATTTAGATACCCCAAAACTCTTTTCATTGCCATCCAATGAGTTGGGATTACTCGTGGACCGACTCAATTTAATAATAGTACATGCTGTATCTGGTCGCATACAATTCATGATGTACATCAAACTTCCCAACACTATTGCATTTCATTCTTTCAAAGTGCATAGCTCACATCCAATGGAGTCTTGGCAATATTGAAATCCAAATACTTGAACTTGTTAAGTACCTTTTCAATGTAATGAGACTGTGACAATGCCAACCCTTGTGGAGTTCTATGAATTCTTATCCCTAAGATCACATCTGCAACTCCAAGGTCTTTCATATCAAACTTGCCCTCAAGCATTCGTTTCGTAGCATTTATGTCAAAAAATGTCTCTACTGATGATCAACATGTCATCCACATACAAACAAATAATGACTTTGTGATTTAGAGTGTCTTTCATGTATATACATTTATCATGAATCTGTTTGCCAACATGGTTTGGTCAAACTTTGCATGCCACTGTTTGGGTGCTTGTTTTAGTCCATAAAGTGACTTAACAAGTTTGCACACTTGCTTTTCTTTACCAGAAATCATAAAACCCTCGGGTTGTTCCATGTAAATTTCTTCCTCCAATTCTCCATTTAAGAATGTTGTTTTCACATCCATTTGATGGACTTCAAGACCATATACCGCAACTAATGCAACCAACATCTGAATGGACGTTATCCTTGTTACTGGCAAGTATGCGTCAAAGTAATCAAGGCCTTCTTTTTGTCTAAAGCCTTTCACAATAAGTCTTGCCTTGTATTTTTATTTGCAAAAGTTTCTTTGTCCGCACAAACATGTCTAGTGGCTCCTAAATCTAACCACCATTCATTTGGATTTCCAACTAGATTATATTTTGTGATCATTGCACACAGATTTTCAATCTTTTCAGTTGCTTCCAACATGTTTATCTTATTTTTTTTCTTGTTCCTTTTTAGAACATGACAACTTAGAGCTTTGTGGCGAACTTTACTATAATTGTAGCACTTGCCTTTGACTTATCCATATATATTTGATTCCATTGAGGTATTTATGTATCATATAGTTTCTTATGGCCTTACATACTCAGTACATTCTTCGTACTGACGTCGAACTTTTTCTTGTTCTACTCTTTCTCTTATCTAGAAGAATTCTTCCTCTTCATATTATGTGCAACATTATCTTTAACAAGATTTACACACATCATTGTTGATTTCTCACGCAACTTAATGACCTCTTCTATCTTGAGACGAATTACAATATCTTCTAAACCAAACACTTGGTTTTCAAACATTCCTTTTTCTGGAACATAAGGATATCTACTTGTGAACATTTGCATTTCAAGTTTGGTCAGCCAAAAGAACATCATTTCCTGCCATTCTTTGAAGTTCACACCAGAATATTTTTTCGGTTTCTCTATCGTTTCCATTGCTTCAGCAATATCTGAACGACTTAATGACGCAACATTGGTTGCCATTGGGACAACACCAATCACAACCTAATCAATTCGTTGTTCAGTTTCACTCGTCATTTCCTTGTCAAGCTTTGACAAATACTTTATTATTTTAGAATACTAACTATAAAGCCTTTAATCTTTAAACACTTGTTCTAGTTTAACAACGAAGTTTTTATATTCTTCAAATCGTCAACTGAATGATCTTTGACTCATGATGAAGTTAAGATTGTTGTTTTTCGGGTTTGATAAAATCTGTATTTTTCAACAATTACTTCAATCACATGTTCAAACTAAATATGAACAATCACATGAAGTTGTAACTTTGTATTTCACGACTTTGAACCTCAAAATAGGTTCAACCCAACTTATGAACATCAACAAATGAAGTTCAAATCATTTTCTGAAAAATAGCAAAACCGTAAGAAAAAGATGAAGACAGAAATGGAGAATCAAGTCCACCGAATTCACGGTGTGTCCTTAAGAAATCTATTCCCCTCAAGTACCTGAGGTTATGGAATCTTTCCTCCCAGGATAAAATGATTCACTTCAGTAGAATAGTGGTACCTCAAATTCTACCGAATAGCAAACTCACTCAACGATTTGATGATCACACTTGATTTTTTCAAGAAGAAGAAGATGTTTTTCTTTCACAAATTTTGTCCCTATACCTGAGGAAAAATTCAAGTATTTATATCCAAAAGGTGGTGCTTCAGAAGAGAAGCAATGGTTCATGAAAAGAGACAACTTTCTGAAATATCGCAACCACCTGCGCCCTTCCAGAAGTTGCCAGTGGCCTGCGTGCCACCTGCACTAGTACCTACGCCCGCAGGTTGCCAAGTGCGCGTGCAGGTCGCTTCTAAGAGGCCAAACAATGCATATCTTCCTAGAATGGACGCGTCCATTCAAGCTGCATTGTGGCATGCGTCCGCATATGCTCTGGTGCGTTCGCAAATAGAGAAATTTCAGATTGAATTTTTGGATAATTAACTCTCAAGTTTCAATTGAATTTTGGCCAAAAAGATAGTCTCTCGATCGATCATTTGACAAATCCAAATCCAAATCCAAATTCGAAGCCAAAGCCAAAGCCGAAGCTGAGCCGAGCGAGCGACGACGACAACGGCAAGAGACTTGACTTGTTCTTACCTCACTATCCACATGAAGTAATGCTTTTCAATATAAGCATAAGAAAGTTTCTTTCTCCCACCAATGTGGGAGAAACACTCTTCTTTAAAGTGAAAACACAATTCACTTTTTTCCTCCATTTTTCATTCACATTTCATCACTAGAACCCAACATTGATATCATTGTATGTAAGATGATTCAAAGCACGATGGCTAAAGTATCTAATTTTCAATATGAATTAGAATATAAAACCTTAAAATTTTTGGGCAAACAACAAAAATATAGAAGGTTTGACCCCAAATTATAATACACATTGAAAGTTTGGTGCTTAATTACAAGACAAACCAAAATAAGTACCCAGATACACAAGCAACAGTCGGGTTCCATCGGGTGTGGACAGATCCATGGATACACACAACAAAAAATGTGTGTATCTATGGAATTCTGGCGAGATCCATGAAATTTCGGCCATATCCATGGATTTTCCAGTGAGATCCATGAAATTCCGGTAACGGCGACTGACCGACGACGAACCAGCAGCCATGGAATTTCGGCCAGATCCATGGACTTTTCGACGAGATCCGTAAAATTTCGACAATGGTGATGGACCAGCGACGAACTCGCAACCATGAAATTCCGACGAAATACATGAAATTTCGGCCAGATCCATGGATTTTTCGCCGAGATCCATGGAATTCCGGCGACTGACCGGCGACGAACTAGCAGCCTTATTCTCTTTTTTGCTAGAATTCCATAAGTTGTGGGTTGCTGGTCCATCACTATTGTCAGAATTTCATGGATTTCGCCGAAAAATCCATGGATTTAGTAGGTCTCTAGCGGTGTATCTTACCCAATTAATATGTATCTGTGTATCTCAGTCTTAGATACACAATCTCGAATACATAGTCTCAGATAAACGTGAGTTTGTGTATCTAAGATACACGCAACCCCGGTATGTTTTGTAATTTAATTTAAAGTTAAGAGAACTTTTGTAAATAACCTCTTATGCTTGACTATTTCTGTTATTGCCCAAAAAATTTTGAGCTACTTAAAATAAGGAAGCACACGAGGAAAAATATCAAGTGTTTGTTGTTGTTAATTTATGTCCAGAGGAAATTATTTGATGCTCACATTGTCCTAATATAGGCAAATGTATTTGCTTGGGTAATATTTGAATTGAACTTAGGAACAAAAGTATTCAAAGTCAAAATTGAAAATATAATTTGGATGAAAAGTTAGACAAGAGCGACATGAATTTCATTTTGATCTCAATTCATTTAAACATGGCAAGTCAAATGAATTGACATGAGTTTTGGAACAATAGTAAAATTGTGGATTGAATCAAAATTTGGACAAGTCACACTATTTTAATTTAAGAATTTGATGAGTAATTTCAAAGTTATCCATATAAGTCAAATTAGCAAATGGATGTAATTTAACCTTAATTAAGTTGGAAAGAGAACTTAAAGATCAGTTAATTTTGTCATTTCTAGATGTTATTGACGTTTTTCGGAGTTCAACTCAAACGAGAACGAGAAATTCTAAAAAAGATACTAATCTATATTATTTTTTCTTTGCCTCCCAAAATTGTTCATAGAAAATCGCACAACAATCAAGAACTAAAAATTTATAACATGAGAACAAGAAATTATCTGAATTTGAGCCGGATCTCGAGAGAAGAGAAGGGGTTCGACACAACTCCTTATCCATTCTATTTAAAATTTAGATATTTGTTATGGTTAATTATTTATCGAATCCGTCTGACTGATTTAAAAATACAAATAATATATATTAAAAAAGGAAAGAGAGCATTTTAATTTTCTTGTAACTCTATGAAACAATAATGAATGGTGAAAAATTAAAAGATGGAATTATCCAAAATATTGCTTCACTTCATTAAAAGAAATATATAGATCAATACATATGGAGTAATAATAATATATAGCATAATATTTATCTTAGTTTCTTTCCATTACTTATGTTGCAAAAACAACGACAAGCATGAAATTACATGTCTTTTTTGATGCAATATTTTGTTGAACACTCTTCCAAGCAGCTCTCCATTAGCTTCGAATCTGCATAAAATTCATCAAAATATATATCATAAATTAAGTGATATTAACATAGAAAATTACTAAAACAAAAAATTTATCAAAATAAAATTATACCTTCTTTAAATTTGGAGCAACGTTTAATTGAACAAGAAGAATTACAATTCAATTCTTCAAGAGAAATGTGAACGTGACATTGTTTCATACAATCAGCCATGCAACCAGACGTTCTACTTAAGACACATGAAAGTATGCATTTTGCTTTGCAAGACAATTTCTCTTCACCAACAGCTTTAACATTTGTTAAAACAGTCACAATGAGAAAAATTGTCAATAGAACTTTTGTGAATTTCATTTTGGAATATATTTATATATATAGACACTTTTTCTCTTCAATTGAACACTTTTTTCTTTTGTATCTTAGGTGTTTGATGAAAACTAAGTAGTGTTATTTATAATCAAGGTTTTCACTAAAATCTAAAATAAATTAAATAATAATCTGATCCAAAAATTAAATAATAGTCAAATTATAAAACACAAACTATAATTTATATTACATATTTTGACTGTCATATTATGTAAATCTAATTGACAACTCATACAAATTAATGTTTGATTTATCTTTATTAACTAAAAAATAAAGATATTTCTTTGCGATATTTACAATTAGTTTGACCTTACCAAATTATAATTTAAAAATATTCTTCGTAATACTATTGGTCAGAGCTCTATTGGGGTAAAAGATAAATGCGAAATGTATTTTTAATGGTGAGAGAATATTAAATAACCCAAAACATTACAAATGCTAAAATAAATGTATTTGAGCATAGTAGAGAAGTACTATTTACTAAAAATTATTTTCTGCGTTTTAAGTACATGAAAATTTTTAAAATTATTTTAAACAGTTATATATACTAGTAATAACAAATTCAAAAATAAAAAATAATGTAAAAGTATTTTAGAATTTAATAATTACAAAACCACAAAGACTAACTCACATTTAACAAATATGATTCGTAAAGCGCTTTTGACAACAGCAATTTATAAGCATTCTATACAAATACAATTTGTGAAACATATCTATAAACGCAATTTGTAAAACTGCATTTGGCAATTTAGATTTTTTCTATTTTTTTTTTATAAAAGTAATAACCGACATACGTAAAATGCACCAGAGAAAACAACTTATAAAACACATAAAAAAGGACTAAATTATTTACTCTATTTAACTAAAGTCGATACAATATATATATATATATATATATATATATATATGTGTGTGTGTGTGTGTGTGTGTGTGAAACTAATTAATGTGCTTTGAACTTCTGTCACGATTCAAAATTTAAGGTCATGATGGTACCTATTATAATCCACTCTTAGATAAGCCAACCCTTCACCCAACTAGATAACAAGTAAAAATGCTAGAATAATGTGGTTGTTAAGATTCAGGGTAAGTTGCTTTCTCTTCAACGGTATTGGATTCTAGAGACTCGTTATATTTTGTCTTACTTCTTTCTAAACATTTGTTTTAGTTTTTCAGATTTGCTTTGTACTCGTAGATGCTCTTGTAGTTGTGTCGTCAGGTCTTAGAGTGGTTTTGATTTTGATTCGTTTATTCCGCATTTATAAGAGTTCGTTGCTTCTTCTATATTATTTTCGTATTATTAAAATTGTTAAATGGTTAATGAAGAAACAAGGTACACCTACAGGGATAGTGAAAACCCTCAAGACCTAGTGAAATTTTGGCCTTTAACACACACAATTCCATTTTGCTATGTTTACATACTTGAGATTGTTACTACTTTCAATTTTGATAAAGAAAACACTTAATTAGATTGATAATCATGTGGTAACATAGAAATATTTGTTTGATAGCAAAATGTCTAATTACATTTCAGCAAAAGTAGTTATCAATCCTTTTTTGCTTTGTTAAAGATGAAGATTTAAAAAAAAAATATTGACAACTTTTATCTTATGAAATTGAAATTGCAATGTGCTAAGTAGGCCATAATCCATATACACTGTCAAGATGATTCTGAAAATTTGCCAAAGAAAACGAATGAGAGAAGAATAATATCAAAGACAATTATTATATTATAGTGGCATGTCGCTCGTGTTGAGCACGGGCCCAATATTTATACTTTTTTATCTCAATTTATGCGACACATTTTACTTTTTAATTCATTCAAAAAGGAATGTTATTTTTCTATTTTTAGAAACAATTTATTTTTAAAATTTTTATTTTATTTTTTAATGAAATGATTTATGACCACACAAAATCTAAGATTTATTTTATACTACGAATTTCAAAAGTATTCCATTCTTTCTACTCCATGCCTAATTAAATGGTGTTACATAAACTGAAACAAAAAATTAGTAAAAATAAAAGTTAAAAGTTAATTCCCTTTATTACGTGTTTTATGCTTCATTTATTTGTACCTAATAAAAATTGAAATTTTGATCATTCAGATCTTAGCTCATAACTGTGTATTTAATATTTTGTTTGAGTCGAATCATTTAGATCTCAATAAGTTTACTACTCTCATACTCTCTTTTTGACACAGATATTACTATTGAAAAGTACTTCATCCGATCATTTTTAATTTATCTTTTTGTATCTATTTTATCATTGTTATTAAGTATTATTTATTTTCTAATACTTAAATGACTTATAATAACTAATTAGAAGTGATATAGTAAAATTACTATAAAAAATACTTGTGAAAACTAATTAAGTGGACTCCATATAAGACGTCAAATTAATTTAAAACATCAAGATTTAATTTATTATTTTGTGTCTATTTTATCTTTTTTATTAAATATTATTAATTTTTTAATACTTAGATGACTTATAATGATAAATTAGGAGTGATTTAGTAAAATCACGATTGAAGCAGCTGAAGCAGACATGTCGACCATGAGCTACCTGCTTCAGCAGCTTCATTCCCACGTATATATTAGTAAGCACATCTTGGCAGCTTGTTTCTTTTACTGAAGTACTGTGAAGATATTGTCTGAATCAAACTCAGTCGTTTGATGTGAGGTATCAGGTATAATAATCTCTGGATAAAATTTAGGATTATTTTATCCTACGTTTGATTGGAGGTATTAGTTAGTCCCGGATTTATTTATCCCAAACATTATGTCATATGAATACTGAAATTTGATCCTTTTTTCATAATTCTATTAATGTCAATGTTTTTGTCAGACTGTAAAGAAGATGAACAATCACAAACATCAACTTCTGTTAATGACCAAGTAGAATAGTTCACCTTTAGTCAATATATAAATAATACATGAAAAAAATTATGTCAATTTGGAAGAAATATCTTTTTTTTTGGCTAACTGGATTGTATTATTTGAATAGAAGTATAAGTATCAGTGAGAAAAAAGCTTTGGTTGTTGTAATATAAAGACAATATATTACTAAAACTTAAATAGCAAAAGGAGAGATCGAGAGTGAAATATGCAGTAGCTTTGTTTCCCCCTTTTGGTGCATTTTCAATGACATCCACAAGCATTTGCAACATTGGTGGAATTTTAACGATTTTGAACATTACACTTTCAGAAAAATATCAGGCATAGCTTTTTTATGATGCTAAAATTCTTTTCTTTTTCTACTATCCTCGCAGTATAAAGAAGATACAAACAGAGATGTCATGTTTACATAAACAAATTCACGGTAAAGAAAAACTTTTTACATCATACGGATAGTCGAGAGACGAGCTGCGACGTTCGTATTACCATATAGAATAGTATATGCAAGTTCAAAAATGTTCATAGATAGTCCAATAAATCTTCTTGGTTCTGCAGATCCCATGTCACTATCTTGTTAGGACCGAAATAATCAGGTGTCATGCGGAAGCTAGCAAAGCAAACCTCGAAAGACGCCACATAAGAAGACATGCGAGAAATACACCAAAAGAGACACAATAATTTAACCTGGTTCGGTCAATAGACCTACGTCCACAAAAGGAGATGAGCAATCCACTATATAAATGAGAGTACAAAATATCAAGAGAGACAACCTCACACAATTCACTCAGAATAAAAAGAGGTTCACACAAGTGACACCGCAACACTTGTGTCTCAGAAAGTCTCCCCCTAAACAATACTCTCAAACCCCTAGGACTACATTGTGGATGCTACCAAGCTAGAAGAAAGGAGCCTCTATTTATAGAGTCTATAACATTTTCCTACAGGAACAAGGATTAGCCAAATATGGAGAATTCATGTTTTCCGTTTTCTAAAAGGAAAACTCAATTATAATAAGAAAATCAGGGCAAATACCAACATATCTTTCCATCAAGACCTGAAAAGTTATCGATGATTGACATGAGTCCCCAGTTACAGAAAGAGGTTTATCGAATGAAGTATATAATCCATGCAAACTAACCTGAAGTGCTGAAACGGGTGACACTAGATTTTCTCTGTTTGGCAAGTGGTAATATGCAACTGGAATTCCCAAGATTTAAAAAAAAAAAAGTGTTGCTGTAAGATTTGTTCTTGAACTACTAAGAGCTTAGATATGGAAGGCATGAAAAAATGTGATTTTGTTGAAGTATTACTTGATACAGTTGTCATGAGCGCTTCTTGACTGCTCAACATTGTTGCTGGCTGATAACTTTGATTGACCATAGAATTTCCCAAATGCTTCTGAAAACTGTGAAATATACGGAGATGAGAGACAAATAAAGAGCCATGATAAATAGAGGATGAGTAAGGAAATCGATCACAAGTACCAACTGTAATAGGCCTAGGTTATAAGGTCACGGAACAGCTGTATAAGTTCACTGCTCTAGCCCGTCAATGAAGGTTAAAGGTAAGATAATTTCAGACCAAAAGCCCAGAAAAAGCAGAGATCAAGCTGGACAATTTGCTGCATTAATATGAATAAAAGGATCTATTTACTCTTTCTATGAACATATAATGAAAATAGGACATACGAATGTCATCCAGAATTTAAAAATAAACATGAAAAGTAGTGTTTTCTGATGTCTGTCAGCAAATTCCTTAGAACAATATCTTGCAAGACAATACAATTTTCTGAAAGGCGCTGCCAATTAACCGAATTGAAGGAAAATGTTACCAGATTTAAAACAGTTATAAGCATAGAAAATACATGTTCTTGCAAGGGCTAAAGTAATATCAACACAGAAAGGGGGAAAGCACATAAGAGTATGAAACGATAAGATTAGGATAGCTAAACAGTTTGAATTCAAAGCTACATACAGGAAACGTAAAGTAAAGCTTAGAGACCAAGTAACTAGTGTTGTATTGATTCAGGGTATGAGGAAAAGGGCGAAGATCCCTTTACAAGTAAGGATGACTATTTATAGTGTACAAACTGAAGCCTTAGCCAATTGAATTCTAGTGGTAACATCCTAAAGGATCATCGCCTATGTGGGAATGCCACCTGTCCTGATTCGTTCGTGAGTTAGCTTAGTATTCTCCTGGCTCTGTCCTACAGGAGCTCATCCGCGTCTCTGAGGGACCTGACTTTCTTGTCCCCAGTTTGTCATTTTGTGCCAAGTCACTGATGATAATGAGTGGGAACTTCCTTGTTGTGGCTTCGTCGAGAGCATCCTTTTGTAATCATAGCATCTGCGTGCTGCCCACATGCTCAAGTTGCTTATTTGAATTCAGCCACGTGTCCTTATACTGATTTTGTCCCAACAAAGATCAGTCACAACATGAAGAAAACATCACTTTTTTGTGAATGATCGAGTAAAATGGTTCACCATTTAATTTGTCTAAGTTGATAAACGGAACTCATAATTAATGGTTTAGTTATCAATTCTTCTTTCTTTGTTAAAGATTAAATTTTTAAAAAATAAAAAAGATTAACAATTTTTATCTTATGAAATTGAAATTGCAATGTGCTAAATAATAGGCCATACTCTGTCACGATGTTTTTTGAAAATTTGCCTGAGGAAAAGAATGGGAGAATAATAATATAAAAGACAAACTATTATGTTAAGCAGATCTTAATTAACTGCTTCTTTTTTTCACTGTTTGAATCAAACTCTGTATGTTTTGTTAATTAAATTTTCTCTCCAATAAATTAGGTTCTTTTGTTAACAGGCACATTTACATGTTTGCAACAATGTGATTCCACTAAGTTCTTATATTATTTTGTCACAAACTGAAATTTTCCAATAAATTTGAAAGCCAAATAGAAGTTTTTAGAGAGAACATTAGGAAAATTATGAACTATTTAATTAACAAATTTTAAAGCAATCCCTTTTTAATAACTAATGTACATATAAAGAACAAACACATCATTTCTGTGGATAACGTTTGATAATATTTTATTATAGGAAGACGTTATTTCTAGATTGAACAACATGCTTTAAAAAGAACAGGCGGGAAGTGATATTGCTCTATAATTAATACATTATGTTATATAGGTATGAAAATTTGATACTTTTTTCATAATTCTACAGATGTTAATGTTTTTATCAGACTGTAAAGAAGAAGAACAATCACAACATGGAGAAAGCATCATTTTTTGTGAATGATCGAGTAAAATGTTTCACCATTTAATTTGCCAATATGTAAATAGTACGTACAGGTAGAAGTATTACCTTCGAGAAATTTTATTTTGTCCACCACTTGTATTAGTGGATGAGGCAGAAGGAAAATAATCTAAATTAACTTTCGTCACTATATAAAAAGTGAAGGGCCTAAAATAATTCAATTTTATTTTGATCTCAATTCATCTAAACATAACAAACCTAAATGAATTAGCATGAGTCTCGGAACAGTGACAAAATTGCTGATTGAATCAAAATTTGGACTAGTCATACTATCTAGCAAAGGAGTTTTAATTTTACCTAATTAAACTTAGGTGAGTTGGAAAGGATACTAAAAGATCAGTTAATTTTGTCGTTTCTAGATATTATTGATGTTTTTCGAAGTTCAACTCATACGAGAATGAGAGATCCTAACGAAGACCCTAATCTATAATATTTTTAATTTATTGTTAATTGAAAATCGTACAACATAGAACAACAAATCAAGAACTAAAAACTTATAACATGAGAACAAGGAATTATTAGAATTGGAATCAGATCGAGAGAGAGAAGAAGGGCTTCGACACTACTCCTTACCAATTAAAATTTTTTTGTTTAAAATTTAAATATTTGTATCGTTAATTATTCATTGGATCCATCTGATTAAAATAAAACTACAAAAAACATATATTAAAGAAGGAAAGAGAATATCTTAATTTTCTTGTAACTCTATGAAACGATAATGAATGATGAAAATCAAAAGATGAAATTATCAAAAATATTGCTCCACTTCATTAGAAGAAAATATAAATCAATACATTGGAGTAATATGATATATAGCATAAATATTTAACTTAAAACTCTTTTCACTGCTTATGTTTTTGCAAAAATAACAAGCACGAAATTACACGTCTTTTTTATTGCAATAATTTGTTGAACATTTTTCCAAGCAGCTCTCCATTAGATGGGAAAAGGTACGAATTTACCCCCGAACTTTGATAAATGGTACATAAATGCCCTTCGTCATACTTTGGGTACAATTATACCCTTGCCGTTAATGATTTGGGCTGTATATGCCCCTAGACCTAACGGTGGGACACGTGTCACGATCTTAGCCATTTATCCTTTTCTATTAATTTATTTTAATCCTAATAATTAAATACCCAAAATTAAACCCCATTACCCGATCCACCACCTACCCGGTCCCATGAAATCTTCAAGAGGGTCTAAATTTACCTGAAAAATATAAAACTTTTTCCTGAAAAAAAAACACATCGATGCAACGTGGAACTACCGGTGCCGGAGGACTTTCTCGTTTCCGTTCAGCTCCGGCGATATGATTAGAAGCACTACTTGAATCCGACGATACTGAAAACGAAATTGTACTTAACCTTTCTTCTCCCATTTTACATACACTTAATAAACCATCACCACACCCATCATCAACTGTTTCGAAGTTATCGGAGATTAAAATGGATCCGGGTTTGTTTGAATCGGGTGGTGGTAGTAGTGGTAGGTTTCTCCGGCAGAATAGTTCTCCGACATCGCCGGTGATTTGAACGGAGGAGAGAGAGGTGGTGGGTCGGGTAGTGGGGTTGTGGTGGTAGTAGTAGTAGTTTTCTCCGGCAGAATAGTTCTCCGACGTCGCCGGTGGTTTGAACGGAGGAGAGAGAGGTGGTGGGTCGGGTAGTGGAGTTTAATTTTGGGTATTTAATTATTAGGATTAAAATAAATTAATAAAAAAGGATAAATGGCTAAGATCGCGACACGTGTCCCACCGTTAGGTCTAGGGGCATATACAACCCAAATCATTAACGGCAAGGGTATAATTGTACCCAAAGTATGACGAAGGGCATTTATGTACCATTTATCAAAGTTCGGGGGTAAATTCGTACCTTTTCCCCCATTAGATTTGAATCTGCATAAAATTCATCAAAATATATATCATAAATTAAGTGATATTAACATAAAAATTACTAAGATAAAGACAGTTACCAAAATAAAATTATACCTTTTTAAATTTGGTGCAACGTCCGATTGGACAAGAAGAATTATAATTCAATTCTTCAAGAGAAATGTGAAGCTGGCATTGTTTTATACAATCGCCAACGCAACCAAGTGTTTTACTTAAGATACATGAAAGTATGCATTTTGCTTTGCAAGACAGTTTATCTTCACTAACAGCTTTAACATTTGTTAAAACAGTCACAATGAGAAAAATAGTCAATATAACTTTTGTGAAGCGCATTTTGTAATGTTATATAGACACTTTTTCTCTTCAATTAAATACGCCCTCCGTTCCAATTTATGTGATGTAGTTTGACTTAGCACGGAGTTTAAGAAAAAAAGAAAGACTTTTGAAACTTGTGGTCTAAAATAAGTCATAGAAGTTTGTGTGGTTGAAAATTATTTCATTAAGGGTAAAGTGGGTATTTTAAAATTAAATTGTTACTAAATATGAAAATGTGTTATTCTTTTTGGGAGTGACTAAAAAAAAAAGTGTTTCGTATAAATTGGGACAGAAGGAGTACTTTTTTCTTTTGTATCTTAGGTGTTTGATGAAAACTAAGTAGTGTTATTTATAATCAGAGTTTTCACTAAAATCTAAAATAGATTAAATAAGAAGCTGATCGTAAATTAAATGATAGTCAAATTATAAAATACAAATCACAATTTATATTACATATTTTGACTGTCATATTATGTAAATCCAATTGACAACTCATACAAATTAATGATTGATTTGTCTTTATTAACTAAAAAAATAAAGATATTTACTTGCGATAATTACAATTAGTTTGACCTTAACAAATTATAGTTTAAAATTATTTTTCATAATACTATTGGTTAGAGCTCTATTGGGGTGAAAGATAAATGTGAGATATACTTTTAAGTAGGGGTGTCAATGGTTTTTAAAAAACCAACCGAATCAAACAGTACCAAATAGATTTTTAGGTTTTCTTTAATAAAACCAACGATTTTTATATTAATCTATAATTATATCGAATAATTAGGTAGGTTTTTTATTTTGTAAAATTAACCGAAAAAATATCGAACCGTACCGAATAATACATGTATAAAATATATTGTATATATTAAGTTTAAAAGTAATAAAATACTAAACTTTTGCTTTAGCACCGGGGTGGTGGAAGCGACTACAAGCGGTAACATAATTAACACCCAAAGTCTTAACACTAAAACTTATTATACTACTCCAATCGTAACTAAATTAGTTCTAACTTTTCGACTCTCGAGTAATAACTAGTAAGCTATAAGGTATTCCAACGATCGTGGGTAGCAAGCTATAAGTTATTAGATATTTTTCCTTCTTATGAATTAAATTTTTCTTATTTAATAATTGATTTAAGTAGACTCAATTCTTGAGTTTTATCTTGATTGATCTCTTCCCGCTCGTGTGATCTAAATTTTGTCTTTGATTGATATTATTTTACACTATTGTAAAATAATGGGATGGATCTCTATCCTTATTTTTTTCATGTTTTCTTGACTCATCGCCTTTTAAACACTAAAAATGTCTAGAGAATTTTTTTCAAAGTCATACACAAGTATACATGGTAGCGTGTTCTAAACCTCTTTATTTTTTTAAAAAAAATACCGAAAACTAACCGAACCATACCGATATCGAAGAGAAACGGAGATGATGTTTGAAAAGTCTAATATTGGTTACATAAAATAAAATAACCAAAAAATTGATATGATATAAATTTCATAAAATAACCGTCCGAACCGTACCATTGACCCCCCTACTTTTAAGGGTGAGAGAATATTAAATGACCCAAAACATTACGAATGCTAAAATAAATATATTTGAATAGTAGAGAAGTACTATTTATTAAAAATTATTTTCTGTCTTTTGAGTACTTAAAAATTTTTAAAATTATTTTAAACAGTTATAAATACTGGTAATAACAAATTCAAAAATAAAAAATAATGTAGAATTGAATAATAAAAAAACCACAAAAATCACGCAAATAGCATTCAACAAATATGATTCATAAAACGCATTTGACAAAGCAATTCATAGACATTCTATACAAATACAATTTCAGAGACATATCCATAAACTCCATTTGTAAAATTGCATTTGGCAATTACGATTTTTTCTATTTTTTTATAAAAAGGATAACCAACATACGTAAAATGCACCAGAGAAACACAACTTATAAAACACATAAAAAAGACTGAATTATTTACTCTATTTAACTAAAGTCGATACAACATAAATATATATGAAACTAATTAATGTGCTTTGGACTTCTGTTACAATTCAAAATCTAAGGTCAAGATGACACCTATTATAACTCACCATAACAAGTGATAATGGGAAATAAGTAAAAATACTGGAATAATGTGGCTGTTAGGATTCAAGGTGAGATGTTTTCTCTTCAACAGTATTGTAATGACCTTCCCAGTTATTTCCCTCTTTTCCGTATGTTCTCAGCGTTTAGAACTTTTTTATAACTGTCCCAAGTTATTTATGACTTGCTGGGACTGACAGTTCGGTTCTCGGACAGTTCGTTTGAGAATATTATTTAGACCGAGCACGTTGTAAAATATTAAATTAAATTTGAATTTGGTAAAATTACATAACTAATTACCTTTTGAAAATATTTTTGAAATTTATAAAATTCTTTAGTTATGATATATCTATACTATTTTATAATAGTTTTATAATTTATTAATAATTTAAGTGGAGATAGTGAATTTAAATATGTTAACATAATATTATTATTTTATAGAGGTTTTATTCGAAATAATTTTCTATGAATTATGGTATATTTAAAAAGTTGTATTTATTTTACCACGAGCCTATGCAATACCCGAATATATATATGGGAATAAAATTGTACTGGTGTGCCACCTCCATCACCACGTGGAAAGTGGAGAGGCGCACACCATAGTGACTCCATCAACTTGACATGTGCTACATGGGCACTATATATATGTATATACATTTTGGACGAAATGTCCATAATGTATAACATGACAGTTACTTCACTGTTCTCATCTTATTCCCTCTCCGTTTTTTATCATATAAGCTCAATATTGAGATAATCCATTAAGGTTTGAGCTTAGGGGTTTATATATCTGAGTTCGTGGACTCGCTCTCGTCATTTCTACGGTATGTTTTCTTATTTTTACGGTAATTTTCGTTTACGGTGGTATTGATGTTTGAGCTATATTTTGAGCTCAAATTGAGCAGTTTTAGTTGTGACTATTGGTCACGGGGTGATTTGGGACGCTGTGACGATTTCGGTTTTGCGATTTCGCAAGCGGGCCCCACGTGGGATTTTTGGACATTTTTCAAACTAATGCAATATGGGTATCAATAGTCATGTTTTGACCTCTAGTTTATTATTTTGGTAGCGTGGCGGAAGTCAGAGGCCTCTCGGAAGGGGAAGGCTCCTGAATAGCTGGTTCTTTTAGCAAGCTTGACGCGACGTCCAAGTAGGCTAGGTTTACCTTCCTTTAGATTTAGATTGAGCTTATGTGTGATATATGTATGCTATTATGCTGGTGTTGTGGGCTAGTATAATAAACTTGGTGGTGGTGGTTTGCTGTGATTTAGGCCTTCTAGGCCGGATAGGGCTATTCAGATATATTTCAGGCCCACTATCCTCGTAGTACACCACAGATGACCTGTTTGGGGTCGGATAGTATTGTTGTTGTTGTTTCCAGTTTGGGAATGTTATTATTGGACCTTAGTCCAGGCTTAAACAAGTATAACCAGACCTGGTTTTCGGGACTCGGTAGCGGGCCCCATTACCCTTCTTGTCAACCTGGCAGAATTTGACATTTTTGGGCTTAGTTAAGACCTAGTATGACCTGTTAGGGTTGTGACGGGATTGAGTTACCTCGATTATACCCGATTGTCCTGTTTAGCCTTGTTAGTTCCTGATAGCACCGTATTTGATCGGGGTCGGCTAGTTTGACTTAGAATGCGGACCAGCCTTGCCATGACTTATAATGTATCCCAGACTTGTATTGTTTATAGTAGATAGTTGACCTGGAAGGATCCCGAGATTAACTTGTAGTACATGGTGGGTTAGCTCCTTTGTTTATGTTTTGGGTTCATTCTGGGCCGATATGTCCCCGTTTACTTGTGTTTGTGTGGATTCTGGCACTACTCGGTCACTTGGTTACTGATTATTATGAGTTTCAGTTCGAGTTCGGCCACTGATTCAGATATGATGGGTACTGATTATTATGATTTTCGATTCGAGTCCGGCCACTGATTATTATGAGTTTCGATTCGAGTCCGGCCACTGATTATTATGAGTTCCGATTCGAGTCCGGCATCTGGTTATGATATGATTGGAGAGTTTTGGTACTGGGTACCGTGGTTACTAGATACTGATACAACTTCGAGACACTGGTGACTATGCATTTACTTTTCTTTTGTGTCCCGCTGGTTTATGGGGGTCAGACTGGGTTATTATTTTCTTTCGTGTGCCTATCTGGTTTATGGGGGCCCAGATAGGTTATGTTTGACTTGTGTGTTTACTTAGGCATTTATTTACTCGTTACTCTGTATCGCATTTATTTAGCTCCTGAGCATATCTATACGTCTCGGCAATTACTTATGTATTTATTACCTATACCCCGGACTTAGCATGCCCCCCCACACTTTAGCTTGCTTATATTATATTGAGCTCAGTCGGCCGATGATGCCTACTGAGTACCCGTTGCCCCGGTACTCATACTGCACTTCTGCATCTTTTTCCCCGATGCAGATCCAGGCACTAGTCGACGGTTTTGATGTGACTCTTTTCTCAACATTGACTCTAGAGCAGGGTGAGCTTACTGACGTCCGAGGCAGATCCTACTCCATCTTCTACTGTATAGTCTTTTGCTCTCGAGACTGTTGTACCTGTTATATATATTTGGTTTCTGTCTTATATTCTGGATATGTCTAGTAGTGGCTCTTGTACCAACCTCACCAGATCTTGGGAGGGGTCTTGACTTTATACATATTGTCCTCTTCCTTCTCAGTCTCGGTATGGGTATATTTTGGTTCTGTTTGTTTTTATATTTCTAGCATGCTTATTAGTACGGTTACTTCCATCTCATTTCTGTTTTCTGAGATTTCGCCTGTTAGCCCGTCGCTTATCACTCCGGGCTAGGGTTTGGTTTGCCTATTGGTCGGTTACGGTAGGCTCCATCATGACTCAAATATTGGGTCGTGACAGCTTGGTATCAGAGCCTAGGTTGTATGGGTAGTGTTGGTACATGAGCTAATGTGTGGTAGAGTCCTGCGAATCGGTGCGGGGATGCCTGTATCTTATCTTCGGGAGGCTACGGAGCATTCTTAGGGGAGTCTCTCATTTTCTTGACTCATGTCTGTGCGTTGGGTATATGTTGGTTTCTGATTTTCATTTGGTTCACTCTTTATGCAGATGGTTAGGACGCATGGTGCGAGAGCCGAGGGTCGGGACCCCGAGCCTGCAGCGAGGGCTCCTGTTAGGGGCCGAGGTCGACCCAGAGGTCGGGGGCAGGGCAGAGTAGCAGCCCCAGGTCGAGATAATGCTAGGGATCAGTTACCCGATCCCGTTATAGCTATAGATATTCCGCCTCCACAGCAGTCGGTGGGCCAGGGAGCAATCCAGGCTCCACCCAGTTTTATTAATGTTTCTTTGCTCCGAGGTACATTACTTCAGTTGTTGGGGATAGTTAGAGGTCCGTCAGCCGAGGGAGCCCAACCAATAGTACAGGGAGTTGGTGTTGGGGCTCAGCCTGCAGCTGCAGCACCCAGAGTTGAGATTTCGCCAGCGCCGGTAGCTCCACAGCCGGTTACAGATCAGCCTGTTATGTCTATCGATGAGCAGAAGATGTTGAGGCATTTCTTGAGGTTGACTCTACCGAGATTTGATGGTACTCCGGGTGAGGATGCATATGAGTTCTTGTCCAGCTGCGAAGATACACTGAGGAATTTGGGATTGGTACAGTCTCGTGGTGTTGATTTCGTGGCATATCAGTTTGATACTGCAGCGAGGAGATGGTGGAGGGGATATCTTGATTCCAGGCCAGCAGGATATCCGTCGGTTACCTGGACCCAGTTCTCTGAGATTTTCTTGGGAAAGTATATGCCCCGTACTATACGGGATCCACTCAGGGATGAGTTCTCCAGATTGACTCAGGGTTTATTAGCTGTCGTTGAGTATGAGGCGAGGTTTCATGATCTTGCTAGGCACGCTACTTCTATTTTTCCTGATGAGTATGAGAGAGTTAGATGTTTTGTCAGGGGACTGAGATTGCCACTCCGCAGGGTAACCCAGAGTTTAGTGACTTCAGAAAAGTCATTCGCAGAGATTATTGAGCATGTATACTCTATTGAGGAGATGGATCGCGAGGCCCAAGGGGGCAGCAAAAAGAGACTTCGTGTCCAGGGTAGTTTCAGTGGGAGCCATAGTGGTTCGCAGTTCAGAGGTCGTGGTTTCCAGTTTCAGGGTAGGTACCCTCAGCAGCAGCAACAGTCTTTTCAGCAACAGGGTCAGCCTAGTAGACCCGTACAGTCAGCCTTGCAGATATCTGATAGGGGTCAGCCCGCCTATAGTGGTTCTGTTAGTCAGCCTCAGGGACGTGGTCAGCCCAGTTTATCGACTAGAGGTGGTTATATCAGATCTTCTAGGCCGAGCAAGGAGCCTGGAGCATGTTATACTTGTGGGGTTGTCGGTCATTTTGCGCGTGAGTGTCCTCAGCGTAGGGAGATTGAGCCTTCAGTTCAGACAGCACAGCACATCAGATCTGTACCGCCAGCAGGCAGAGGTGGTGCACAGGGTCGTCGGGGTGGTCCCCAGGGTTCCCGAGGTGGAGCGCAGGGAGGTCGGACTGGTAGTCAGGTTAGTGCTCAGACTAGTAGTAGCCAGCGTCAGTTGTATGTCGTACCGGCTAGGTCGAAGGCTGAAGCTTCAGATGCGGTGATTACAGGTACGATTTTCGTATGCCATCATCCAGTTTCTGTATTATTTGATCTCGGATCCACGTTTTCTTATGTATCTACTTATTATGCACCACGGTTGGGTTTATGTTCTGAGTTATTATCTGTGCCCTTACGTGTATCTACCCTTGTTGGTGATTCTTTAGTATTGGATCGGGTATATATATCATGTCTGGTGACTATTCAGGAGTTTGAGACTCAGGTTGATTTTATTGTATTGGCCATGGTAGACTTTGATGTGATTCTGGGCATGGACTGGTTGTCTTTTTATCATGCAGTCTTGGATTTCTTTGCTAAGACCGTTACCTTAGCCATGCTCGGTGTACCCCCGGTGGTATGGCAGGGTTCTGTTAGCAGCACACCGACGGGGATTATTTCATATGTTCAGGCTCGTAGTTTGATAGCAAGGGGTTGTGATTCATTCCTTGCTTATGTTCGGGATGCTAGCATTAAGAGTCCGTCACTTGACTCCGTCCCGGTTGTTCGTGAGTATCCTGATGTATTCCCGACTGACCTACCTGGCCTTCCTCCTAAGTGTGATATAGAGTTCATTATTGACCTCGAGCCGGGCACTCGACCTATTTCTGTGGCTCCTTATCGTATGGCTCCTGCTGAGTTGAGAGAGTTGAGTAGTCAGCTTGAGGATCTTTTGGGGAAAGGTTTTATCAGGCCCAGTGTGTCGCCATGGGGTGCTCTAGTTCTATTTGTAAAGAAAAAGGATGGGTCTATACGAATGTGTAACGATTACAGACAGCTAAATAGGGTGACGGTGAAGAATAAGTATCCTATGCCTTGTATCGATGATTTGTTTGATCAACTTCAGGGTGCAGCAGTATTCTCGAAGATAGACTTGAGATCTCATCTCTATTTTCTGTTTCGCCTGTTAACCTGTCGCTTGTCGCTCCGGGCTAGGGTTTGGCTTGCCTATTGGTGGGTTACGGTAGGCGCCATCATGACTCAAATATTGGGTCGTGACAAGTATTGAATTCTAGAGACTCATTATATTGTGTCTTATTTCTTTCTGAATATTTGTTTTAGCTTTTCAAACTTGCTTTGTGTTTGTAGATGATCTTGTATTTGTGTCATCGGGTCTTAGAGTTGTTTTGATTTTGATTCGTTTATTCCACATTTGTTTTGATTTTGATTCGTTTATTCCACATTCATAAGAGTTATTTACTTATTTTATATTATTTTCGTATTAGTATTAAAATTGTTAAATGGGTAATAAAGGAACAAGGTACGCCTAGAGGAATAGTGGATCCCCTCACGACCTAATAAAAGTTTAGGTCGTGACAAATTTCAAACTTACTACTTCCAATTTTGATAGATGAAACTCTTAATTAGATTGATAATCATCTGATAACATACAAATATTTGTTTGATTCTAATTACATTTCAGCAAAAGTAGTTATCAATTCTTTTTTGCTTTGTTAAAGATGAAAATTTAAAAAAAAGAAATAAAAAAAATTGACAACTTTTATCTTATGACTAGAGGAGTATGGCCCGTGTTAGCGCGGGCCCAATCGAAAGAACGTGTTAAAGCATATAAGTATATATACATATATATATATATAACAAAATATATTAATTACTTGAGGAGTCAAGTTTTACAAGATGGCTCTGTACATTTTACTTATATAGATAACAAAATTTGATGCATCCTTAGGTTGAGCTCTGTAAGCATAAGAGTGAGACCTGTTGCATAAAATGAACAATGTAAGATTAAGACCGAAGAGGATACATTAAGCTATAAAAACAGTAACAGTTATTTGTGAGTATGAATATGAATTGCAAGAGGGACACAAATCACTAGTACTTTATTTTGTGTAACTTAATATAGAAAAACAACATATAATTTACGTCAAAAACCACTAAATGTTTTAGCATATACTGCGAAAAGGTGACCATACTTACAGACACATCATTGTCTTCTACAAAGAAGACGATACATTTTTGAGTAGAAGTCCACAATAGCAATTCAGTTCTATTTCAATTTATACCTTGCCTTTTAAGCCAACTTTGACAAATAAATGTAGTGAGATTTGGACAATAACAACATATAATATTACATTTTAGAAAGATGCATATTCTATGGTTATTATAAAGCCCATTATTAACCATAAAAGAGAAAGCAGGCTAAAATTTTAGTTTATGGGTTATGAATACACGTTTTTACTTATTGGATTCTCAATAAATTATTTATGCCTATTAAATAAGTTTTTTAATATATGCATTATACAACTACACGAATAGAGATCCAACGTGCATAAGCTGCAATCAGAAAGGAGTAAACATAGAGCAAAAAAATAAACTATCAGTAACTAATTTTACAAGCAAATTAATGTAGATTGCATATGTTAGTTCAAAAATCACAACGACAATTAATTTTGCGAGCGAAAGAAAGGGAGATCGTCAAGAGCTACAACTAATGAAGTTCTTAGCAGTATATGAAGTACAAATTAAAGAAATTAGAAATATGACCAGACCGGAGCTTCTTCCTTGGTTATCAAAGTGATATCGTGAGATATTGACAAAAACTTATGAGGTCTTTTTCTTGGCAGAATTTACTCAGATGGAAAAGAAATCATTGAACTGTTGTGGTTCCTATGCAGGTCAAATTAATGTTGCTATGTTATTTTATTTGGGATCGTGCGCAGATATTCAATATTAACTACAGCACAAAGAGAGGGAACCAGAAAACATACCTGCTCAAGGATGCAATATTTGCGTAGAGCCATCAAACATTGCAGCGCTTTATTAGATATATCGTCTTCACAAGAATTATCCACGAGATTAAAGAGCCTATTTTTCATATCCTGAAATGGCCTTACTAATCCATTTTGGATTATCTCTTAGTTCTTATTTTTTATAACCATGAGTAACATATGTAAAAGAAAGTTCTTAATTCTTAGAAATAACAGATGTAAAACTCAAAATTCCACCTTTTCACTACTTGAAATCAAATCAGCAAAAAACCATATTTCAAGAGTCCCATGTCAGTTAAATTTACAAAGAAATAATCTGGGAAAAAACTAATACTCAACAAACAATCAATAGCAGAGATAGAAATAACCAAAATTTCACCTTTACAACAATAACATACCCAGTATATTCCCACCAAGTGGAGTCTGGGGAGGGTAAGTGTACGCAGTCCATACAACTACCTCAGATGTGAGATAGAGAGGCAGTTTTCGATAGACCCCCGGCTCAAGATCAAAATTCCACCTTTACAGATCTTGAAAATCTAAATCAGCAGAAACCCATATCCAAGAATTTCATAGCCTCCATATTCACCATAAGAGTAGAAAAAAAAAAACTTCTACTCTAAGAACCATCAACAGCAAAAGTCAAGATCCCTCCTTTTTACACCTTAAATTCAAAATCCAACACAAACCCACATACAAGAATCCCATTTCCACCATAACCAAACATATATCTACTAATTTCAAAGCTCACGAGTTAAATTTCAGCTTCAGATACCCCATCAACAAAAAAACAAGAAACCCAATAAGGTAAATGAAGCACCTACCCAAAGAGAAGAAAAGGCATTATCTCCACCACCATAATCATCAAGAGCTGTACAAGTTTTCTGAATCTGATTCACCAAATCAATTAAACTCTCCATAGTACAAAAATTAAAATGTTTCCTTCCTTTTTTCTCTTCTAATCAAACTTAAGAAAAATACTAAACCCCATAGCTATAGTTAAAAAAAACGAACAAATCTTGTAACTCAATCTACTCTATCTAGACACACATGAATCAAATTGGGTCAAGATGGAGAGAAATCTCAAAGCACAACCCAAAAAATATAAGTCAAAAAGCAAAAAAAATAGCCAAAAAGGAGCATACCAGAGAGAATAGGCAGAGGATTTCTAGCTTATACCACAGAGAATAGGATTATACTCAAATTTTCTTTTTAGTTTTCTAACAGAAGAGCGAAGAGAGAAAACATGGACAAAGATAAACTTTAGGCTAAATCTGAATGGTAATGTATTTGAGAGATGCTACTTGTGTACTTGGTATTCTATTTTAGAGATGCTACGTGTATACCTCAAAATTGGTGCAAGACACGTAATACACAACACTTAGGGTAGAGTATACAATGACCAAAATACCCCTATTTTAAATTTAATTGACAATAAACTGACATATTGAAAACTGCCTCTTCTAATATATAGAAAAATTGAAATTGCAATACGTTCAGTAGGACAAACACTGTCAAGCTAATCTAAAAATTTTCCTAAGAAAAAGAATGAGAGAATAATAATAATAAACATATTATAAACAAAATAGTTTATCTTAAATAGTCATCAATATCAATTAATTGAAAATGTGAAAGAATATCTCTAATTATTACATTCCCGGAACTCGAAAGTCGCCGTATAAGAACTTTAATTATTCAAAATAAGATCTAAAATATATCCAGAATACTAAATAAAGAGGAAGGACATTGTCCCGAAACAAAGGACATGAATAAAATGGAGATGATCCAATGGCTGCCATAATATGGTGCTCATCCTTGAATCGATATTGGAGTCACAAACTAGAGTCAAGATCTTGTCTCAAACGCCGAAACATGCTATACACTCAACAAAAAGAAGAGTACATGCAGTATCAGTACAACAACTATGTACTGGTAGGCATCATCGGCCGACTTAATTCAACACCATACAAATAAACAAGTCAAATACAAGTAACAATCAAGGCACAACTCACAATTAATTGACAATCAGGTACAATCATAAACACTTCAACTCACGAATTCAACAGCTATCCTTTTCATATGTATCAATACTCAAGTTATACCAGCATATCATTTACACTTAGGCAGATTCAATCAACAATAGTCAAGACAATATATGTGCAAATGTAATGATGATTGCATGCATGCAAGATATACACACATATTAGGGTCAGCAGGGATCATCAGCTATGACCTGCAGGAGACGAGCTCAGTCCATGTATCAGTATCGGCGTGGTACTTGATCCAATAACAGTGCCGATGTGACACCCGATCCAAATAACAGTGTCGGTGTGACACCCAATCCCAATATCATCTCAATATATATATAATCTCAAATCCAATGCTCAATGCATGATGGCCACAACCTTGCCTTTTCTTTTGATTTTTGTTCGTTCTAGATCTATAAATAACAAATACATACATTTCAAAACAACATTCCACACTTTTAAACATCATAAACCCAAATCCATCAATTTCAACCTATGAACTTGACCTAGTTCATCATTCTAGGGTTTTCTATCTTTTAATCTCTTTGATTCCCCATATTTAGAATTTTAAGGAAGAATTCTACCATAGGAAGTGTTTTCTAACACCCTAACATCAATAACAACAAAAATATAAGTCATTTCCTATCAATTCCCACCAGTTCATGAATTTAGGGCTAGTTTCCAATTCAAGCAAGACTATGATTCTTACAATCCTAAGAATCTAAGGGAGCGATTTCAAGTTTGAAGAGTAAAAGAACCTTACCTCAAAGATGGAAAACACCCAAATTGGTGCAAATTGCATTAGCTTAGCCCTGAATTGAGTTTTTAGAAAAATGGGAATGAAAATGCTGATTCTGACTTAAAACTATTTTTTCTGCGTCTTTCGTCGTTGCAGCAACACCTAGGCAAAAGTGGTCTGTCGTGCGGCGACACTTCTGCCGCTGCAACGATGAATTTTTTGCTACAGCGACACCAAAATAGTAGCTCAGGATCTGTTCCCAGCTCTGGTCATTTCACAACACGTTTCTTTATTTTCGATATTACGATCTGACCCTTTCACGGTAATCACTATAATCGGAGTTCTGCTAACCCGTTTTATGCACCGAAAGTTTCTATGGCACCCTACACTCGTCATCTAACACATTAACAACTCAAAATCACCAATTTACACACCAATAACGACCAGATCTTTTGAGACCATACCACACTCAAAATATGCCTAGGCTAGCCCTGAATTTCACAATTTTGATCTAGGGAAGAACTAAGCTGATGTTTTACTCTCTATTTCAACGTAACAATGTTTTGGATTGTTAAAAATGTGGTTGTTAGGATTCAAGGTGAGCTGTTTTCTCTTCAGCGGTATTGGATTCTAAAGACTCATTATATTTTGTCTTATTTCTTTCTGAATATTTGCTTTAGCTCTTCAGACTTGCTTTGTATTCGTAGATGCTCTTGTATTGATGTCATCGAGTATTGGAATTGTTTTGATTTTGATTCCTTTATTTCGCATTTATAAGAGTTAGTTGCTTATTTTATATTATTTTCATATTATTAAAATTGTTAAATGGTTAATAAAGGAACAAGGTGCGCCTAGAAGAATAGTGCCTGCCCTCAGGACCTAATAAAATTTTGGGTCGTGACAATTTCAAACTTACTATTGACACCCAATTTTGACCTCCCGACATTCCTCCCGGGCTGCTATTTTATCAAAAAATATTAGTTTTTGGATTTTTAATTATTATTTTGCTATCAAATAAATTCCGACGTTTAGTACTCATAATTTTTAAAGTTTGCAACTTATTTTAGCATTTAATTTTATATTTTTTAATTTATTAATTTAAATATAATATTTTACATAATTCTATCAACATTTATCAAACTATTTTTGCAAATATGCATACTCATAATTTACAAACACGTGGTCCGTAATTTTATTATTATTATTATTATTATTATTATTATTATTATTATTATTATTATTATAGCATTTCTTAAAATTCGTAACTTATAAGTGTCTAATTTATTTTAAATTAATAGTATCGTCGATTTTAAATAGTATATTACGTGTCATAATAAATTTGAGAATAACAATTTGACGTTGGTTGATTTTGTTGTTATTGGATATTTACTTATATATTTTATTAAATAGCAGCCTAATTTAATTCAAAAATTCTAGCCATTTTTGTACTCAATTTCGTGTCAATTTTAGTCTAAATTAATTTAATTTGACCCAATTTGTGACCCAATTATAACCCCTGATCCAACCCATCCTAATTTTAATCATAGTCATTGATCTCAAGAGATCAACGTTTGAGATCAAAGCATTTTTTCCTTTCCTTTTTAATTAAAACCAACCCCCAAACCTAACTCTATTCCAAACACATCAGCCACACCCTATTTCTCTACCCGATTTCACTCTCTCTCCCTTCTCTCTCCTCTCTCCTCTCTCCTCTCTCCCGATCTCCCGCCTCACGTTGCTTCCCCACCACCCTCGGTCATCGCCGACCGGCGATCCTTCACCACCACAGCCGTCCTTCACCTCTACTCTCTATAACCGACCTTCTCCTTATCTCCCACACGACAAACACCCACTCTACGCCGCACCGCCCTGTCACCACTGTCGCTCCATTGACGGACGACGAAGCAGCCACCACCACCGGCGACCTCCAAACCCCTCACCTTTCTGTCACTGACGCTGTCTTCTCTATCTCCGACCAAGCTTCACCGGTGAAACCCCCGACGAGTCAATACTACTCCGCACACCAATCAAATCGTGCGGGAAAATGTCAAATTTTACGATGGATTCTTGGGAATCCATCACAGGTTTGATTTCTTGTTTAAACTTATATTTGAATTCTCTTCTACCTTCCTTTTTATTTTTATTTATCTGACAGTTTTCTGTGATCTGAAATTAACGAAAATAGGTTGAGATTCTTAGTCCGATGCATTGTGATTTGTGTCTGTTAATTTGCTTAGACTATCATATGTAAAAATGCCCAATTTTGACAAACATTCGGTTAACCTTAATTTTTAAAATTGGATACTGATTTTATTTTGGTTTTTGAAATCATTGTTCTTGCTTATCGATTGTTTGTTTTGCCAATACTTTGTAATCCCGGGCATCCATCTTTATGACAAATATGATTATTTGACGAGCTCACTATGAATTAGTAATTCGGAATATTACTTGACTTTTGGATTAGTATTATATTGTCGATTGCTTGACTTTTTTGGTAAGAGTTTTGATTTTAGCATATTTACACCCACCTAATTGATTCGTATCTCCTTAATTAGACTGGAATGACTTGGTACTTAATCTAATATTGGTAAGTTTTGATTCATAAGTCGTAATATTGATTCTCCGTCCTACCCAATGTCCTTATTTTATTTATTTGCCCTTATTTTAATTCAAAGAAGATTTTTACTTACATATTTATGGAAAAAGATTTTGATTAGATGATTCCGGCGAATATTTCTTTTCCTTTTTTAATTCCCTAATTGATGCCTGAATATTTCTTCTCCTTTTTATTCTGCACGACCTTGCCTATATAAAGGGTCCTTTTTCACTCATTATGGACACTTTTTGAAGCATCTACGCCCTCTAGACTAAAAATGTACTTTAAAGTTCTTAGTTTGCTTCGAAAGGGTCGGCTTGGATTTCTCCCTTGCTGTTCTGTCTCCTCACCGTGTGCTGCCTAAAGTTTTTCTTTGCTCTTATTTAATCTACCGCTGCCGATTGGTTTGTACTTTCAACTATGCATTCAATACCTATGTGTTAGTTCTGTGTAACTTTAAATATTGCTTTAATTGTTTTTCCTAATCCTTAAGTATCAAATGTCCTTTTGTTGTTTATGTGTTCTTAAGATGGACTGTTATAACCCTTCCTAGATCCTCGTTCTTGGTGCCTCTTGGTATGTATGTTTGTATTTGACAGGTTCACATTAAAACATGACTTGTTTCGGAAAAATTGAAGAGTTGCCGGGGATTGGGAATGATTTAGAGGTTGTCCAAACAGCCTTCATTTTTATTTCTTTGTATTCATTTTGGGTCTGTAATAATTATTGTACAAACTCTATGGCAATATAATAAAAGATTATGGGGGCGGGGATTATGTGACTTAAATGTTATTGACACCATTATCTTATCACTTAGGCAACACTTTCTAGGCTTATTAATCAAATTTCAGCATGCTAATTAATTTATTTTTATCATCTAGAAATCATATTTTTGGATTATTAACTAACTTTTGACGAATTAGGGCATGTCAACTTAATGCTTAACCATTTTTAGCACGTTTAACGAATTCTCGGAATGTCACCACCAATTTTTCGTATCTATTTTATTTTTTAGCATGTTATGTAATTTTTTCGCATGCTTATTTACTTTTCCAGCATATTAAATTGATTCTCAGTATGCTAAAATAATTCTCAGCATTTCTAAATGAATTTTCAGCCTTTAAATAATCTGTGTAGTTTAAATAATTTTCTGCACAGTTCTAATAACTTTCTGCACGATTCTAATAAATTTCCTGCACAATTAAATTAATTTCCTGCATATTAAATTAATTTTTTGCATATTCAAATTACATTTCCTGCACTATTAAATCAATTTCCTGCATATTAAATTAATTTTATGCATATTCAAATTAAATTTCCTGCACTATTAAATCAACTTCCTGCATATTAAATTAATTTTTTGCACATTTAAATTAAATTTCCTACACAATTAAATTAATTTCCTTCATATTTTTATTAAATCTTCTACACAATTAAATTAATTTTCTACATATTTAAATTAAATTTTTTGTACAATTAAATTAATTTTATACAAATTGAATTAATTTCCTGCATATTTAAATTAAATTTCCTGCATAATTAAATCAACTTCTTGCTTTTTAAATTAATTTTCTGCATATTCAAATTAAATTTCCTACATATTTAAATTAAATTTCCTGCACAATTAAATTAAATTTTTTTTCATATTAACTTAATTCCCTGTATATTTAAATTAAAATCCCTGCACAATTAAGTTAATTTCCTATATATTTAAACTAATTTCCTGCATGTTTAAATTAATTTTTAGCATTTTTTTTAATCAATTTTCTGCACATTAAAATTAATTTCTTACATATTTAAATGAATTTTCAACATTCTTAATTTAATATTTAGCACATTAATAAATTTTTCGACACCTTAATTAATACGTCTCGCCTAGAAATCATCCCTATAACTCTTAATCATGTAAAAATGAATAATTGTCTTTTCAAACATATTAACCGCCTAATCAACTTTAATTAATCAAGAGGCTTTTATGAAATCATTATGTGCTACTTGTAAGTCCTATGTGTTTTGTGTGACGCAAAGCCCGAGTCTAATTAGGCAACCTAGGATTTTTCTTGTCTAGAACCAAATCCCAAAATAGTAAGTCCAACGCCTCTTGGACATTAAGTTGGGATGGGTAAGCATTTTAGGAAACGTTAGTTTTATCGTTTTCTTTAGAACACATTTAAGATTAATAACCAAAATAGGTGGGTGGGGTAGATAGTCGAAAATAATGGAAATTGCCCTAAGCAGAATTCGACAATGCGATATGCCACGTTGTCACCCGTTAATAAGTCGGGCGTTGATCCGAATAATATAAAATTAACCTTCGTCTAGATACGATCGAATTTTATTTATTTTTGCATGCTTGTTTGGGATAGTTTAGGTATAATTTAATGAATTTTTTCCATTATAATTTGTGTCTTTCTATCTTCTCACTTCTCTAATTCCTTTATTTATTTATGCATTTTTGCTACTTTATCATGTAGTTAATTATTAATTAGATAATAACTAAGTTGTATGTTTAATTTTGTTTATTATATTTTCCCAATTTAAACACTTAGTTAACATTAGGTTAATAAAATAATAGACTTTTGTTTATCACATAGAATTTTTCGCGTAATATATGAGTTCGGATGGGATCCACATTTGTGGACCTCAAAAGGTGCCGAACACCTTCCTTTCGAGGTAACCTGAACCCTTATCCGAATTTCTGGTTGGCGTAGGCTAATAATTAAAATAAATTCGTAATTAGTCTAGAATGGTGCCCTAACGCACCTTAATTCGTTAGGTGGCGACTCTTCTCTTTTTCCATCCCAAAAAAAATTGTCATGTCGGATCCCGCTTTTCGCGAGAAAAATGGGGCACGACACTTACTACTTTCAATTTTGATAAAAGAAACTCTTAATTAGATGGATAATCATGTGGTAACATAGAAATATTTGTTTGATAGCAAAAGGTCTAATTACATTTCAACTACGGGTGAACAAAATCAAACCGAAAACCGAACCAAATCGCAAATCGAGTCAAACTAGAAAAAAAAAACTCGACTAATGGTTTGGTTTGATTTTGAAAAAAAAATCCGACTATAATTGGTTTGGTTTGGTTTTAACTAAAAAAGTCAAACCAACCAAAATCAACCCGATAGTACATTTATACAATTTTTAAAAATAATTAATACATAAAAATACTTATTGTATGTAATTTATAAATATTTCTTAAACTTTTTCATTGTTTTCATCTTTCAACATATTATTTCAAGTTTAAACTTAGAATTTTGAATGGTCCAATAAGTTTTATAGCTCATAGATATTAGTAACTCAAATAAAGCTCAAATCAATACTAATATGATAATAATGTTGGATATTTATTCTTTAGTTTTGGATAAATACATAACCTAAATTTATTTTTTCTATTTAATATTTAGTCATGTAATTAATACTTACTAGACTTATTTTAGCACGACTTAATATTTTTAAATTATGATTATTTTTATTATAACTTATTAATATGCAATATTTATTTTATACGATTTTTTTATTTTTTTTGGTTAGATATTTTATAGTCATAACTCATTTCATATTTTGTGTTATTTTCTTAAGGAATACCTAAGATAGTTGTATCTTGCTAGGACTAAAGAAATATCTTAAGCACAAGTTAATTATATGTTTGTATGAAGATTTTAACGGAAAAAACTCGAAAAACCCGAGAAAACCGAAAAAACCCGAGGTTGAAAAATCCGAATTTTATTGGTTTGATTTGGTTTATAGATTTAAAAACCCGACACAAATGGTTTGGTTTGTTATTTAAAAAATTCAAATCAACCCAATTATGTACACCCCTAATTTCAACAAAAGTAGTTATCAATTCTTTTTTGCTTCATTAAAGATGAAAATTTTTAAAAATGAAAAACATTGACAGCTTTTATCTTATGAATTGAAATTGCAATGTGTTAAGTAGGACAAACACTGTCAAGCTGAAGTCTAATGTGGTTCCACTAAACTTTTATACTATCCTAATTCTGTCACAGACTGAAGTCTTCCAATAATCGTGAAAGCCAAATAGAAGCTTTTAGATAGAGCATTGGGAAAGCTATGAACTATTTAATTAACAAAATTTAAAGCAATTCCTTTTTAATGACTAATGTACATAATAAAGTACAAACATATCATTTCTGTGGATATAGTCTGATAATATTTCATTGTAGTAAAACACCATTTCTAGACTGAACAACATGTTTTAAAAAGAATAGGCTGCAAATGATATTTCTCTAAAATCAATACATTATGCCATGTGAATACTAAAATGTGATCTTTTTTTCATAATTCTATGGATGTCAATGTTTTTGTCAGACTGTAAAGAAGATGAACAATCACAAACATCAACTTCTGTGAATGACCAAGTAGAATAGTTCACCTTTTGTCAATATATAAATGATACATGAAAAAAATTATGTCAATTTTGAAGAAGTTATCTTTTTTTTTTGGCTAACTGGATTGTATTATTTGAATTTGAATATATAGAAGCATAAGTAGCAGTGAGAAAAAAAGCTTTGGTTGTTGTAATATAAAGACAAATCTATTACTAAAACTTAAATAGCAAAAGGAGAGAGAGAGAGAGTGAAATATGCAGTAGCTTTGTTTCCCTTTTTGGGTGCATTTTCTACAGCTACACATAAGCCCCTTTTGTAGGCACATACGACTTGGAGTGGTCATATTGATACAGTTGCCACATCAATGACATCCACAAACATTTGCAACATTAATGAACAATACACTTTCAGAAAAATATCAAGCATAGCTTTTTTATGATACTAAAATTCTTTTCTATTATCCTCACAGTACAAAGAAGATACAAACAGAGATGTCATGTTTACATAAGCAAATTCACGGTAAAGAAAACTTTTTACATCATACGGATGGTGGAGAGACGAGCTGCGACGTTCATATTACCATATAGAATAGTATATGCTAGTTCAAAAATGTTCATAGATAGTCCAATAAATCTTCTTGGTTCTGCAGATCCCATATCACTATCTTTCCGTCAAGTCCTGAAAAGTTATCGAGGATTGACATGAGTACCCAGTTACAGAAACAGGCTTATCGAATGAAGTATATAATCCATGCAAACTAACCTGAAGTGCTGAAACGGGTGACACTAGATTTTCTCTGTTTGGCAAGTGGTAATATGCAACTGGAATTCCCAAGATAAAAAAAAAAAAAAAAAAAGTGTTGCTGTAAGATTTGTTCTTGAACTATTAAGAGCTGAGATATGGAAGGCATGAAAAATTGTGATTTTGTTGAAGTATTACTTGATACAGTTGTCATGAGCGCCCCTTGACTGCTCAACATTGTTGCTGGCTGATAACTTTGATTGACCATAGAATTTCCCAAATGCTTCCGAAAACTGTGAAATATACGGAGATGAGAGACAAATAAAGAGCCATGATAAATGGACGATGAGTAAGGAAATTGATCAAAAGTACCAACTGTACTAGGCCTAGGTTATAAGGTCACCGAACAGCTGCATAAGTTCACTGTTCTAGCCCGGATAATTTCTGAACTATCTTGAGATAAGTACCTGTGATCCATATTTGGCACTTGAAGAAGCTGCTTTTCGTTCATCAAGGAATCTCAAGAAACTCCTGAAGCATAAAAAACAAATCTAATTAATTACCTCCTACATAGTAAAAGTAGATTGAAGATTTCGCAAACCTTAACAGGGAATAGACAACATAGAGTCAACATTTACTAATATTGGTATAGGTACTTCATTTAGATCCCCACTTGGTGGGAATATACTGGGTATGTTGTTGTTGTTGTTGTTGTTGTTGTTGTACTTCATTTAGATCTTTCAAAGTACAAAAAAAAAGTGCATAATCCCATGTTGGATACTTTGCCATGCCCATTATAAGTTTGGGTTTAACTAGAAGTACTACACTTAATCAAGTAAATTACCCACATTCAAGAGGGATAAGCTTCAAGAAGAAACAAGGTACAAACTAGAGAGTGAAACCTTCTTTCGCTACATTGCTTGCAATTCTCCAAGCGTTTTGCCATATCCTTAAAACAGAATAGGTAATTTTGCATAGAAAATGAAGAACGAATGTAGTTTGAGGCTTATTGGAACAGAAATGAGTTGCACCTATCTAAAATTATCAGTAATCACCAAAGCAAGCCCCCCACCGCCCACCCCACCCCACACAAAAAAAAAAAAGGGAAAAAAAGAAGGAAAACAAGGAATAATAGAGACGAGCAAGCATTGCAAGTTCTAGTATTCAACATACCAGAGTCCACTTTCATCGGCCACAAATACCATTGGGTTACAATCAAATCCCACTCCAACAACCATCCTTTCAGAAAGAAATAATACCTGCAAGAGAAATCTTGATTACACATCAAATATTAAGATCTGAAAAAGAAAAAGTAAAATGAGATAGGATTCTGACCCACATCACGAAGAGGCAAATCACGGATTGCTACACTTTGTGCTGCAGCAGAGGGGCCAACTTCATCAACGAAGTATATCATTGAGTTATGACCTGAGAGATCATCCAATAAAATATCCAAAATATAGCTGCATTAGTATTACATAAATGGAAAATCTTGTGTACTTAGTCGAAGACCAAGAAGAATAAAATATAACAATTGAGCAGTGTACTTAGTCCAAGACAAAGAAAAATAAAAATAGAAGAATTGAGCACACAACACCGTAAGAGAATATGCAACCAAAATGAGATAGTGGAAGAACCGCCAAAAATAATGCATAAGCCAAAGAAGCAAAGGAAGGGATATCTGACCTACATATGCTAAAGTATTGCCACTTGGGGACCATCTGACACCAAAAGCCCAGCAAAAGCATAGATCAAGCTGGACAATTTGCTGCATTATTATGAATAAAAGGATCTATTACTCTTTCTATTAACATATAATGAAAATAGGACATATGAATGTCATCCAGAATTTAAAAGAAAAAAACATGAAAATAAGTTTCTGATGTCTGTCAGCCAATTCCTTAGAATATTATTTTGCAAGACAATACAATTTTCTGAAAGAAAAAATGAACATCCTCTCTTAATACCACATGTCATTGTCAAGCTTTGAGATAGCCTGTTAATAGCTCTGCCAATCAACCGAATTGAAGGAAATGTTACCAGATTTAAAACAATTAAAAGCACAGAAAATACATGTTCTTGCAAGGGCTAAAGTAGTATCAACACAGAAAGGGGGAAAGCACATAACAGTATGGAAACGATAAAATTAGGATGGCTAAATAGTTTGAATTCAGAGCTACACGTGATATTTAAAACTGATTTAAGCAACTTGAATAACATCTATTCAACAAGGAGGTATGGGAAACTATCTTAGCAATTTCATCTCTGATACTCGACATTGCCAAAATACACAGAATTGTATCTGGATAGGAAACGTTGCACATGGACAGAAGAGTAGAATCATATAGCTTTAAATGCTGGGGCAGTTTAAAACCGCAAATGGTTATAAGAAGAGAGTTCAGAAAATTGGATTCATTCCATGCCCATGACGTGTCAGTGCGCCTTTTCTTCTGTACCTGGTTTATAAAATAGTACTCCCTCCATTTCAAAAAGAATGACCTAGTTTGACTTGGCACGGAGTTTAAGAAAATAAAGAAGACTTTTGAATCTTGTGGTCCTAAATTAAAGTTATGGCAAATGTACCAAAATGCCCTTTAATCTTGTGGTTTTAAACATGCCATGTGGAAAGTTGGAATTAAAGTGTTGCCAAAAAAGGAAAGGGTCATTCTTTTTTAAACGGACTAAAAAGGAAAGTAGGTCATTCTTTTTGAAACGGAGGGAGTATCTGATATTTCAGATTTAAGCCTTTGACTTTCTGCTTTCTACAGGAAAGTGAGTGAAGGTCAACTTTATTTTGCTTTCACAAGAAAACAATCTGAAATTGTTCAGCGCTTCAGTTGGCAAGATAGAGAATTCTTATTTAGCCAAACACAAACATTAGGCCCTCCAGATTTCTAAGATCATCATTTACTTCTCAATGAATAAGTTAGTACATTTATGAAGCTCTTTTCTAATACACTCAGTGGGGGTATTTAAAACAAACTTGTTAAAGGTAAAATATGAGCAGCTTTCTTTGAACATAAAGAAAAATAGAATTGGATAAGCAGGGTTACAACATAAGATAAGATTCAGACCTCTCCAAATTTGGTATCTGCAGAATTCCCCATTGCAGAGTCTCTGATCCATTGAGTGAGAAATTATAAGAAACCATGATAATATTGAAGAATCTAACTGAATGGAGAGGACACAATTTTGTGAAACATACTTTGCATCGACTCCTTTAATGAATGTTGAAAATACTCGACATTTACCATCAGTGGATGTTGTTGCTAGGAGAACCTGCAGGAATATTTTACCAAAATTTGGCTCAAAGTGATAACATACTACCTCCTTTGAAATTTAAAAAAAAAACAAGCTACTGAACATATAGTAGCAAGTGTATCTAACATTTAGTTAACCATTATTTTCTTGATGCAAGACATAAGATGTACCAAGATTTCACAGTCGGCCAAACCTAACTCAATTAGCTTTGTTAAATGTATACATGTGGATGGGCCGCACAAAGTATCAATAAAATGGATGATATATCACAAACTCCCAAGTTCTAGTAGGTGAGATCTAGGACCACCCAATAGGGGCTCAGAATACTCCCTCGCATTAACATCAAGAGAGATGTGGAGATAAGACAATATCTCCAACATCAGCAGTCAGCAGGCGAATATCTCCTACATCAGCAGTCAGCAGGCGCTTAGCTTTTATTTTGAAGGTCACATTTTAACTTTAATGTAATAAGCAACATTACCTTCTTGCAATTAGCTCTATGATATAGTTACTCATGACCTGGTTTTGCTTCATCTAGTTTAAGAGGAGAGGGGGAACAAAGAGGAACCAGACCATCAACTCCGAGGCATTTCCTAAAGTAAGTTAAGCTTGGAATACCTTATTCCAGCATCTATAGTTGCCTTACACTTCTTGACTTCTAATAATACTAAAAGAGAATGAGACATGTGGGGATTGCAATGAGCAATATCATGTTACAAAATATTGTGTCAATAAATTCATGGCAACTGGTCTGCAATATCAATGGAATACCCAAAATGACAGAGCTGCAAGTCAAGAAAAAGAATAGTCCTCAAATCCTTTGTAGGAAATCTTTTGCAAATAACAGTGCAACTATTTAATGAATGTCAGGGTATCCTTTTGCTGCTACATGATGCAATAATATAGAGAGAACAGACGCACATTATTTGGATGCCAGGCAATACTTGTTACAGATGAATCATGCCTTTTCCTGATAAGCTTACTCACCCACCTGTGAAAAAATAAAGATTAAATTAGACATGTTCCTGTAAAAAGTAAATGTTACTCGTAATAATTAGTATATGTATTAAATTGTATAAGTGAAAATGCAAGATGTCAGTATCTCTTTTCACCTCAGAGAATAGTAACAGAGTTTTTTATTTGTTCATCATTAGTCGAAAAGTTTGGCCTGTATACACCTATGGATTGACACAATACCCAATTCACAGATAACATTGTACTATGCATGAACCAGATAAACTACGCCATCAAACTAGGAGTGAGGCTTACTTTGGCTTGAATACACATATGGATTTGACACAATACCAAATTCACAGATAACAATGTACTATGCATGAACCAGATAAACTACACCATCAATCTAGGAGTGGGGCTTTTTTGCTTCATCATTAGTCATAAAGTTTGGCTGGTGTATGCCTATGGATTGACGGAATACTAAATTCATAGATAACACTGTCCTATGCAGAAACCAGATACACTACATCAACAAACTAAGAGTGAAATATCAGCCACTGAAAAACTGCAATTAGTCTAAAAGGCAACATTTCAGTAATGCAACGGTATGACCAGCTTCAATAGAAATCCAATCTACAGTTTACTGAATGTAATTATGAAATCATAGATTGAACCACCGACTCAGAAAAATTGGGTGCTATCATAAAGCTTTGTATCAGCTAAATTCACGAGTTGGAGATAAGAAGCCTCGAAGCGCTAACATCCACTGCAGGGTAAACCACCACTTCTCAGGCCCCCTACTGATTCTATCATAGAGGCCAATGATAGACAATAACTCCTCCCGAACACAACTTACAACTTTCATCGTGTTGTGTTCTCCAAAGAAAAACTCTTCTCAAAATCTCACTCAACAGGTGCTGAGTTGGAATCCATCTAACTAAGGATTCTTGTGGCTCCGTAGGATCCAACTACATAAGAACCAGGAATCGAGGGCTTTCCGCCCAACTCTATGGTCTTAAGAATTTGGCTTTCAGAATGAGTCATTGCCCTTCTCTGACCCTGACTGCCCATTCATGCATCTAACTAATGTGACCTCAATATCCGCACATTCTAAGACATATGCTAGCATTTAGATGTAAGAAACCATATGTTCATGTCATTCTCTCTGCACATCTTTTGCTAAGGATTTAACTTGTTCAACCTATCACATGGAGAAGTAATATACCAATTTTTTTTTTTTTTATCAGGTAAAGTATGATCCATTCAATAAGCGTCCAAGGGACGCATCTTAATACAAAAAGAGTTAGCTCCTGTACATTCCTGGCCTCTTATCTAAAAACTCAAGGAGCTGACAAGATCCAAAAGCAGGATGGGAAATATCACCAGTTATTTTCTTGCTCGTAGTAGCATATACAAACAGTTTTAGCTCCACTTCCAACTGCAAACTTGTTTTCTGCAAGAAGAATTTAATAAGCTAATGAAAAAAGTGAAGCAAGTTTATGGTTTAACGTCAGAAATATGAGATAGAAGATTAGAAATGAAGCTCAGTTGCACATGGTCTGTTACTTCTATAAAATCTTTTAAACTGTGCACACTTTGAACATAAGATAAGATGAATATTGATGACTGAGTTATGTAAAAATTGGAAATTCCGCAAAGAATCAGTGACCCACATGCAACAGAAAAGAGCATACCAAAAGAGGTTAAGCCACATCCATTTTGACATAGAATAACTTGCAGAAGAGGAGTCTACGAATTTGCAGTGGATATTGTATGTGTGAAAGAGACAGAAGACAGAAACCATCTTTTATGCATCACTGTGGCTGCTCTATTGTGTAATATGTTTCTACGCATTTATGAGGTCAAGTGAGTAATGCCCAGGACAATGAAGGATGTATTGCTTGGCTGGAAGAGAGAGGACTGAACAAAAGCAAAAGGAGGGTATCAGAGACAGCATGTATGAACAAAAGCAAAAGGAGGGTATCAGAGACAGCATGTATTTGGTGTATTCTGTGGAAGGGAAGAACTCTAAGATGCTTTGAAGGGAAAAGGAAGTCTATTCAAGAACTCAAAAGTACCAATTGATTTTCAATATTTGTTATTTGGTGTAATCTTGAATGGTTGTTTTAAGCTAGAAAAGATGTTACAGTTTAATAATGTTTTGCAAGAGTTGTCTCTGATCATGGAGTTTTTTTGTTTTTTTTTTTGAAACTGGTAACAGTTCTGATCATGGATTGTATATCCAGACTTTTGAAATCAGATGCATTGTCTAACTGCACATTTTAATATAATATATTTACTTCATCAAAACAAAATATAAATATCAAAAAATAGCATACAAAAAGAATTAACATGGACTTGAATACCTTTTGGACTCCACTGCACACAAAGTGCTGCACGATTCAGCCTGAGAATAACCAGAGTAGGAACCCACCCTGTTGTTTCTTGGTTCCAAACATATCTACAAAGATTATTATTCTCTTCAGCACATTATTTCATAAGAAATACCCACATTGTGCAGTCATGGAATACGCAGACACGTGGACCCTCCCTCCCTCACACACACACACACACACACACCTACACCTTTCATCCTCTTTGTGTTTTCCCCACACTATATTACATTAGTCTTTTTTCAAGTCAAACTGAACTATTGTACATACATTAAAAAGAATAAATTATTAGATTAAAGAGAATAAAATACAGAATAATCCTACCACAAAATGTGTTATACCAAACAAAAACGCACTCTGTAGCTCCATTAACCATATAGATTGTCACCGACTCACAAGAAATATAGTAAGCTCTACTAGGAAAAGCAAAAGAAAGATAGTGTAGCCCCATCTGGGTGACGTGGCTTTTAAGCACCTTAAGAAAGAAAAGCCTGGTTCTAACCTTCACAAATATTCTTTGAACAATGAATTACTGCCAGCAATACAATAGAAGGATGTTACTGACTACAGGTAGTTTGAAGTACTTCTCAAGCCTAAAGGTCATTCTAATCAGACAGTCTCACTCTGGTCAGACTTCACAAATTACAAAAAGAAAAAGATAAGGGAGATGCTCTTTGTAGGACAAAAAAGCGACAATGTGAAATGGAAAACTTTCAGCTATCACCTATTTAATGATATCAAACTCTAAAAACTCAAAGGTTGATAGTCACTTACGAATTACGATCATGCGAAACAGTGACTATTTTGTTGGATCTGTAACTCCAATCTATACCAGAAACAATTTGGTCATGCTGCAGCATAAAGGAACCATAAGAATCAAATTAATGACAATGTTTCAGTCAAATGGAATTGAAAAGAATCATAACAGTGAGATATGATAATAGAAGATAAATGATGGATGAAAAGATATCGTCATGAACATAGATTACCGAAATCATATGGAATAGAGTTCTTTTAAAATTTTATCTTTATCAGATAATATGAAATTTTAAAGAGGTTATCTCAAATTTTCAACAGCACATTAATAGACATAGAGGCTAAAATCAAAGGAATAAAACAGGCTTTATTTACATGATAGTAGTCCCCTATCCAAATATTTGATTACTAATCCTTATGGAGGAAAAAGAGAAAGAGTGCATGGTTAGCTGGACAATGCCTAAGACAGCTAAACAGCTTCTGCAAAGCTGGTACATGGAAAGTTAGAAAAAGGACAAGATGATCCTCAGAACTCACTGCCTTCATTCATATGGTGGATCCTGTGAAAAGAAAGGAACACTAGAATTTTTGAAAGCAAAAAGAAATTAGTTAACATCAAGTACAGACACATCTCTTAGTTCCTTTTTGGTTGTGACATGGCAATTGCATATGAGATAGAAGCCATGATAGATTGTTTGGACTCGTTTCATTTTGTGATATAGTTATCTCCTGTAATTACTTGCAGCACTTTACTGCACATTAATAGAGTATCTTTTACCAATCAAAAGAAAAGACAGAAGGAGTACGGGGAAGGGCATTCCAGCTCTAACAAACGTTACAAAGTTATAGGCAGCAAAACAAGAGACACCACTGAGATTTTGACCTTTTAACAAATTGATAACACAAAGAGATGATATTAATTGTAACTCAAACTGTATTTACCTTTTGAAGAACATGGACCTTCTCCCACTTGTCTTCAGATAGTTTATAAATATGTACTTCGCTGTTGTTAGGACAAAGTGCAATCACTGCAAAAGTAAATTATAAAGGCATTAGCAACTCTTCCTCATTCCATCGAATAACACCACACACAACAAACCACTACATACCAGACAATGCATACTCTACTACTAGTATATTCAGATAAAAGCACCACTCTCACTCACACGTCGATCTTGAATTAGATTAGTGGTTAAATCACAGCAATCGAATTATTCCTTTGTGGCAATAGGTGCAATCTTAGCATAAATACCAACTTCATCCAAGGGTGTTAATGAAGTGGAGGAGAACCATGAGGTCTCATGTTCAAATCCCCCGGGGGAAAGAATTACTAGGTGATGGGAAGAGTTACCTGGAACCTGTAGGTATAGCAGGGCGAAGCTAGGGGTGCTATGGCTTCATTCATTACTATAACTTACACTGTCATATAAGGTTAACAACAAGAACATATCCAATGTAGTCCCACAAAATGGGGTCTCAGTGTACGTAGACCTTACTCCTACTTCAGAACCCAGAGGTAGAGAGGTTGTTTCTGATAGACCCTCGACTCAAGGAAAAACAACCAAAGCAATCTAGAAAAAGAAGACCATACATATAAGGTTAAAATTATATAGTAGATAATCCCTTAGCTTATTTGTTTGTTTACTTCTTTATATTTTGAATCCCCTTAGTGAAATAATGACTCCACCACTACTCTAGAGAATAGTCGAGGCACACCCAAGCTTATGGACCGATAAAATTGTTGCCATGTGACCTAGAGGTCACTGGTTCAAGTCGTGGAAACAACCTCTTGGAGAAATGGAGGATAAGGCTGCATAGCATAGACCCTTGTGGTTCAGTCCTTCCCCCAACCCCGCGCATAGCAGGTGCCGTAGTGCGTTGGGCTGCCCTTCTTTTTATAGTTGGAATAGAAAGTAGTGGGTGCAAACAATGACAGCCAATCCCATAACCATTATGAATGACCGAAACACTAGAAAAGGTAAAAAGTAATTCATCCTACTATATAATAACAACATACCCAGTGTAGTCCTACAAAGTGAGGTCTGGGGAGGGTAGAGTATACGCAGACCTTACCTCTTCCCCAAAGGTGAGGTAGAGAGGCTATTTCCGATAGACCTTCGGCTCAAGACAAAAACAGTCTAGAAAAAGACGTAATGAAAGTACAAGAGACAATAGATAGTAACAAAAACAACAGATAGTAGTATACTACAATTGAACTACACCAAACAATAGATATTAACATAAATCAAAGAACAAGAAACTACAAGAGTAATCCTACGACTACTAGTAAAGGCCACAAGACAATGCACTCCTATCTACTAGTATAGAATCACTCCTATCTACTAGTATAGACGCACTCCTACCTACTAACTTTCTACCCTAATTCGTGTCCTCCACACCTTCCTATCTAAGATCATGTCATCGATAAGCTGCAACTGCATCATGCCCTTTCTAATTACCTCTCCCAAGTACTTCTTTGGTCTACCTCTACCTTTCCTAAATCCACCCATAACCAACCTCTCACACCTCCGCATTGGGGCATCTGTGCATCTCCTCATCACATGCCCGAACCATCTCAACCTCGCTTCCTGCATCTTTTCTTCCACCAAAGTCACTCCCACCTTGTTTCGGATCACCTCATTTTTAATCTTATCTCTCCTAGTATACTCACACATCCATCACAACATCCTCATTTCCATCACTTTCATCTTCTAAATCTGAGTATTCTAGACCGGCCAACACTTCCCGTCCCATACAACATAACTGGTCCAACCACCACTCCGAATACGAGCCTCTATTTCATCCACCCTGCACCGATATGGTGAACGACATCCTCGTCAATCTCTCCACTTCCCAAGATAATAGACCAAGATACTTGAAACTACCTCTCTTTTGGATGGCCTGCATCAAGCCTCACTTCCACATCACTGAAAATAGGCCCAAAAAATGAAATTCTTGCTTAAAATCATGATTTTAAGCAATCCAGGGCAATACAGCGATGCTTTTTGCATTAAAAAAAATCAATCTTTTTCCCTTTTACCAGACAATGATTATTCATTCGAATTGCAATAATCTTGAAAAATTAAAACTAATGAGCAAAAGAGATTACTGGATAGGTCGGGACTCCAAGCATGGCAAGTAATACACTGAGCAAATTTATGTACTGAACCTGCTGCCATTTTATTTTTATTGCCTACAATATGAAGGAAAAAATTAATGGATCAAAAAAAAAAAATGATTTCCAGTGAAAAATGGGAAGAAAATGGAAGATCTGAGGAGAAAAGAATGTGAATTACGAAAGGATCTATACCTGAAAAACGAGATCTACAATCCAAATGTTGAGTAATTTGTAATTTTGTAGTGTATTTCAAGAATTCCAAAATGCATTTGTTGATCAGAGAGAAAAGGAGAAAACTGTGGGGTTGTAAACTAACAGTGATCGAAAACAGAGGACTGAAGTTATAAATATTAAGTTTTTAGCTAACTTTTGGGCCTAGATGGTGGGCCCGGTGGGTAGAAGCCCACAATTAGTTGTTTCATTTGGAAATTACTATTTTCGTTCCTTGGGCACATCTCTTAAGAAACTACTCGTTTTTAAAAAATAAAGAGTAGTTTTACTAATTTACTCTTAAGTATCTTGAAAAAAATGTACTTCTTCTATTTCAAAAAGAATTACTACCTTTTTTTTTTAGTCTGTTTCAAAAATAATGATCTTTTTCTTTTTTGGCAATACTTTAATTTCAATTTTCTACGTGACATGTTTAAAACCACGAAATTAAAGGGTATTTTGGTATATTTTGTATAACTTTAATTTAAAACCACAAGATTCAAAAGTTTTTTTTATTTTTTTTAAACTTTGTGTCAAGTCAAAACAAGTCATTCTTTTGAAACGGAGAGAGTAACTCTTTAGTATTTTTTTTTGTTATGTATAATTCTCTTTATTTAAAAAAGGATAAAAGTGGAAGAACGCACCACTTATTTAGGAATAAAGAGAGTAGGTAAAATGACCTTTAAAATTGGTGATGTTGAACTTTTGACCTCCACTTATTTCATGAGCAAAATTTTAAGGTTCAAAGTGTTGTTAGGGGAAAATTTTGTTAAACTTGAAGTTTTATCCGTGGAATAAATTGGGTTAAAAATTTAAGATTATCCATTTTGAAGATCATTCTTATAAATCACCCAATTTCATATATAAAGGTTCATTTAGGAAAAATAACAATAACAACATACCTAGTGAAATCCCACAAGTGAGGTATGGGGATGGTAGAATGTACGCAGACCTTACCACTACCTCGTGGAGATAGAGAGTGTAACACCCCGTACCTGTTCGACCTATGTGATGATGTTGAACAATGGTTACTTAAGTTTCGAGACGCTATGAGTATGTATTTTGTAAGGTTGGTGATGAAAAAAAAAATTTACTTCGAGCCTCGTACATGTGATTAGATTTTAGTCGGAGATGTCTTGTGTAATACCCCATACATTTCCAACCTCATTTGGTACCTTGGAGTCATGTTTACTTGATGATTAAGGTCACTACGTAAGTATTTTGTAGTGTTTTGATAGGGTATTGGATGATATGCAAGTGTTAGAAAAAAATGGCTGAAAAATCCAGCAGGCCACTGATTCAGAGAACCTTCAATTCCTGCGCCACTGCTGCAAAGCAAGGCAGTGGCGCAAGGCACAACATAATTGGCCTTTCCGAGCTCGTTTTGCGACGAAATGCAACGACGATTCTTCCATGGTTTCTTTTGATTCCTTGGAGTTCCTTTAGCGTTGTTAAGGCTTCAAATACCTCGATACACTACTACATACTCCTACATGATCAAACCATGGAATACAAGAATTTACCAAAATGTTCAAAGAAGCCATAGGTGACTAGAATTCCTATTTTTGCGATTGAGGCTATGAATGAAAATCTCATAAGTGAATATTGTCGTGGCATTATGGAATTAATTAAACATGAGATATATGATGTATTATACATGAGAATTGGTGGGCTAAGTTGAGACATGTTATTGGGCCCAATTTGAGGCCCAATATGGAATAAAAGACAAGGCCCAAAGAGGAAATGACCCAATCTTCCAATGTTGACCAAGTAAACATTGTATTAAATACCAAATGTGGCTAAGGATGCCTTGAGTACTATATAAAGGCTCCAACATCAGATTTTCTTTTATTCACACAAAACTCTCATATCTTTTTGGACATTTTTCACAAACATTTCTCATTTCCAAACCCTAAAGCAAAATAATTTCCTTGAGACTTCTTGGACAAGATCAACATATTCCAAGCCTTGGTAAGTATTTATTTTCATGGATTAATATCTTATATGCATAAAAGAATATGTATATCATGTTGGTTGTGCTTGGAAAAGTTGGTCATGGAACTTGGTGAGTTTGTATGAGATTTGTGGTATATGGAATTCAAGTGTGAATTAGGCCTTGTGCCTTTGATGAAAAAGCATGGTATGGACAAAATATGAACATGTATGGTGTTATTTTTGGTATAAAACTTGTTCTTTTCTAAAAGTGGGAATTTTGGGATTTTGGCCGATATGTGTTATGAGTTGAATTAAGGTGCTTTGATGGATTATTTGTGATGTGTTATGGATAAGAAAGTGTAAAGGAGAAGTATTGTGGTGAAATGTATTGATTTTCATGTATTGGTCAATGTTGGGAATATTATAGAATTTTTGGAATAATAGTATGATCAATGGTTTTGTCAAAGGGAAATGACATGTTGAAAGCCAAACATGTAATTCATTGACATGGTATGCATTTGTAAAGTAATTGGTGGTTAATGTGAATTTCGTTATGTATTTGTAGACACATAAAGAAGGAGTGGGATTATTGTCTACGCATCTAAGGTTGTAGATTCGTATTGCGAATCCAAGGTATGCAAGGTTATTTTGTCCGTATCTTTCTACGGCCAATAGTGTTCACAATTGACATTTCTTTAGTTCTATTCCGAAATGTACCAAGGTATCCCATATGCACTTATTTATGGTCATTGTCATATATTTCCTACTCATTGATCAATTGTGAATCTCATTTCTCATATTCATGATTAATGTTCCGAAAGTTCAAAGAAGGCTATGTTTCAATATTCCAATAGTGCCTATACTTGTGTCTCTTGTTCATGGCTTCTTGTCCAATGGTTCCAATAGTATCATGGTGCTAGTGATGTTATATTTCTCATTGATATTTGTTCACATGTCCTTCACTTATTGGTCAATGATTCAAAGTTTCCAACAATGTTGTGTTCCAAAGTTCCAAAGTGATGTTATGATTATCAAAGTATCAATCTCAAAGTAATGATCAAAGTAATGCAAATGTGGTCAATGATCAAGTACGGGTGGCAAGTCTAGGGGCGTAAGCCTAGCTCGACTCGATCCCGAGATATGGATTTATGGGTGGCAAGTCTAGGGGCGTAAGCCTAGCTCGACTCGATCCCAAGGGTGGCAAGTCTAGGGGCATAAGCCTAGCTCGACTCGATCCCTATATGATGATATGAAAGACCCACTGATCAGTCGGGGCCCGGGTACATTGTGTTATGTAATGACATGTGAGCATTGAGATAAAGAAAGTAATGAAAATAATGAAAGCAATCCACATGGTTTCCAAAGAATAACATGGTGACTCATTCACATTGAGTATTCATATGTTTTGAGTTCATTGACATATTCATTGAAATATTCATGTGTTGTATAGTTTCATCTGAGCCTTGCATACTCAGTACTTATTTCGTACTGACCCCTCTCGGGGAATTTACCTTACTTGCTGCAGGCGCAGGTCCCAGTAGGCCTCCTCAGTAGATTGCCAGTGTTAGCGGCTCTTTGGTGAGCTCCAGCTCATTCGGGGCTTCTCCGAGTCAGAGTGTATATATGTTTTGGTATTGTATATATTGTGTAATGCGGGGACTTGTCCCGACTTATGGTTCATTTTGGTCAATGCTCTTGTTAGAGGCTTTTGTAGACGGATGTGGGTGTATGAATGTAGAAGGGATATGTCGTCCTTGACTTGGTGGCCTCAACGGCCAAGTTTCGCATATATGTACATATATCATGTTCCATGACTTCCATTGTTGGTCTTGATAGTTGATATGTGTTTATGGGTTTCTTATGGCATGCATATGATTGAGTAAGTAAAGATTGGTTCTCTCGGGCCATGTCGGCTACGGGTGCCAATCACGCCTCGTTGGGATTCGGGGTGTGACAAAAGTGGTATCAGAGCAGTCGGTCTAAGGATGTCTACAAAGCCGTGTCTGAGTAGAGTCTTACTTATCGATGTGTTGTGCACCACATTTATAAGTAGGAGGCTACGGGACATTTAGGATGTTGTTTCTTTCCTTCACTCTAGATCGTGCAATAGAGCCAATGTTGTCAGTTGTATTGTATTTGATTTTGGTAATTGTTTTTCTTTGGTATAGTCAAAATGCCGAACACTAGAAGAGGAAGAGGAAAACGTAAAAGTAAGCTGATCAATAGAATTGCTGGTGAAGGAACAAGTAGACCACCGCCTGAACAAGTTGCTCAAGGTGGGGCTGAAACTGAGTTCGCAACGCGAGCTTCTTCTACTTCTTCAGCTCCAGAAGAGCCGAGAAGAAGGAAAGTGCCCGTGGAACCACCGACAAATGCCACAGATCAGGATCTTAAGAATGCTGTACAGATGTTGACACAGTTAGTGGCGGCACAAAGCCAGGGAAGAGCTGGTGCTATGGCACATGATGATGATGAGGCTAGAATGGCAAGTCGCAGAACACAGGATTTCTTGAAACTGGACCCTCCTATATTCACAGGGACAGATCCAAAAGCAGATCCACAGGACTTCGTGGATCAAATTCAGAGGGCATTGGAAGTTATGCATGTGACAGGGGTAGAGACAGTTGAACTTGCTGCGTACAGGTTGAAGGGAGAGGCAATATTGTGGTATGAGGATTGGAAGAAATCCCGTGACATTGGTGCAGATCCACCTACTTGGGAAGAGTTTAAAGTGGCTTTCCTTGATCATTACTTGCCCTATGAGATCCGTGAGGCACGTGCGGATCAATTCCTAAATCTCCGTCAAGGAAATTTGAGCGTCCGAGAATATAGCTTGCAATTTAATTCCTTGGCTCGATATGCGCCAAATGTTGTGGCTACGATGACAGACAGGGTCCATAGATACGTGGACAGACTAGAGCCATACTTGGTAAGAGATTGCACTATTGCGGCCTTGAATAGGGACATGGACATTGCTCGCATACAAGCCTTCGCCCAGAAAATGGAGGATCAGAGACAAAGACGCAGGGTACATGAATTTGATAGGGGACAGTCCAAAAGGGCTAGACCTATGGGACCACCTATGATGTCCCAAGGAGGAACTAGGCCCCGTATGTTTCCTAGACCACCTAGACCGTCGTTCTCTTATTCCACAGGGAGTGCTTATCCTCAGTCTCGAGGGTTTCGAGGTGGTTCAGTTGGACAGAGTAGTGGGGGTCATGGATCACAGTCAGCAGGTTTTCCTCGTCAGCAGTGTCAGCACTGCGGGCGTATGCACACAGGTCCATGTCGGACAGGGATGAATGTCTGCTTTTGGTGTGGTATGCCGGGACATATAGCGAGAGAATGTCCACAGCGGAGCATGGGTGGTATAGCACGACCAGCTGGGTCGGCTGTTGCGTCTTCAGCATCGGTTCCTTCACAGGGCCGAGGGGTGCAGCCTATTGGTCGAGGTAGAGGTGCCAGAGGAGGAGCCAGTACTAGCGGGGTCCAGAATCGTACTTATGCTTTGGTGGACCGCCAGAATTCAGAGGCTTCCCCAGATGTCGTCACAGGTACATTATCCATATTCTCACATAATGTATATGCATTAATTAACCCAGGCTCTACATTTTCCTATGTTACTCCATTGGTTGCTGCGAAATTTGCAACGACACCGGAAATATTAATTAAGTCAATTGAAGTGTCTACACCAGTTGGTGAATATATTGTTGCAAAGAGAGTGTATCGTAACTGTGTGGTAACTGTGTGTGGTCATGATACGTTGGCCGATCTTATTGAATTGAACATGGTGGATTTTGATGTAATTATGGGAATGGATTGGTTGGCCTCTTGTTATGCTACGGTAGATTGCCGGGCCAAGAAGGTGCAATTTTGTTATCCACAGGAAAATGTTCTAGAATGGCAGGGTAAGGTAGGGGCACCACGAGGAAGATTTATTTCCTATTTGAAAGCCAGAAAAATGATTGCCAAGGGATACATATGTCATTTGGTACGAGTGAAAGATAATGATGCAGAACCATTAACTCCACAGTCTGTACCGATCATCAATGAATTTCTTAATGTATTTCCAGAGGATCTTCCAGATTTACCCCCAGAACGGGAAGTGGAATTCGGCATTGATGTGATTCCAGGCACTCAGCCTATTTCTATCCCTCCATATAGAATGGCTCCAGCGGAACTGCGTGAATTGAAGGAGCAGTTGAAAGATTTGCTGGATAAAGGCTTCATTAGGCCTAGTATGTCCCCGTGGGGTGCACCGGTATTATTCGTACGCAAGAAAGATGGCACCTTGAGAATGTGCATCGACTATCGGCAACTGAATAAAGTAACGATCAAGAATAAATACCCCCTTCCTCGCATTGATGATTTGTTTGATCAGTTACAGGGTGCCAGGTGTTTTTCAAAAATTGACTTGAGGTCGGGTTACCATCAGGTCAGAGTTAGAGAGGAGGATGTACCCAAGACAGCTTTCCGAACACGGTATGGCCATTATGAATTTTTAGTTATGTCATTTGGGCTAACAAATGCACCGGCTGTGTTTATGGATTTGATGAACAGAGTGTTCAAGCCATTCCTAGACGTGTTCGTGACAGTATTTATAGATGACATCCTTGTTTATTCAAGATCACCAGAAGACCATGCTTATCACTTACGGCAAGTGTTGCAAATTCTCCGTGAGCGTAAGTTGTATGCAAAATTCTCCAAATGTGAGTTTTGGTTGAAATCAGTCGCGTTCTTGGGTCACATTGTATCAGATGAAGGCATACAGGTTGATACCCAAAAGATTGAAGCAGTGAAGAATTGGCCAAGACCTACGACACCCACAGAGATTCGCAGTTTTCTGGGTTTGGCAGGTTATTATCGAAGATTTGTAGAAGGTTTTGCTTCTATTGCGGCACCATTGACAAAGTTAACTCACAAGGCAATTAAATTTCAATGGAATGATGCATGTGAAAAAGGGTTTCAAAACCTGAAAGATAAGTTGACTTCTACACCAGTGTTAGTTCTTCCTGAAGGCACAGAGGGCTATACAGTGTATTGTGATGCTTCCGGGATTGGTCTCGGATGTGTATTGATGAAGCATGGCAGGGTGATAGCATATGCCTCACGACAGTTGCGGCCACATGAGAAAAACTATCCCACACATGATCTTGAATTGGCAGCGGTAGTTTTTGCTTTAAAGATATGGCGTCATTATTTATATGGTGTTCATGTTGACATCTATACGGATCACAAAAGCTTGCAATATCTTTTTAAGCAGAAGGAACTCAATTTGAGGCAACGAAGGTGGTTAGAGCTTTTAAAAGACTATGACATTGATATTCTTTATCACCCAGGCAAAGCAAATGTCGTAGCTGATGCATTGAGCCGTAAGGCAGTCGAAAGCACTAGTGGTCAGTTGAATGAAAAGCGTGAGATAATCAAAGACTTGAATCAATTAGCCAGCTTGGGAGTTCGCCTTATTGAAACCGCAGATGATAGAGTTATGGTGCAGAATGCAGCAGAATCCTCCTTGATAGCTGAAGTGAAAGAGAAACAGTATGCAGATTCTATTTTATTGCAGCTAAAGGAGAATGTGGAGCAGAATTTGACCAAGGCATTTGATATTACACCGGAAGGGGTGCTTCAATGTCAAGGGAGAATATGTGTACCGGATGTAGATCAGCTGAGGACACGAATACTGACAGAGGCGCACCATTCGCGCTATTCCATTCATCCAGGTGCTACTAAAATGTACCATGAATTGAAAGAGGTGTATTGGTGGGGCAACATGAAAAAGAACATTGCAGAATTTGTCGCGCAGTGCCCAAATTGTCAACAAGTGAAAGTGGAACATCAGAAACCAGGAGGTTACATGCAATGTATCAATCTTCCAGTCTGGAAGTGGGATATGATTAATATGGATTTTATTACGGGTTTGCCTCGTACATTGCGGAAGTTTGATTCCATATGGGTCATAGTGGACCGACTTACTAAATCAGCGCATTTTCTACCGGTCAAGATGACCTATACAGCTGAGGATTATGCAAAGTTGTATGTAAAGGAGATAGTACGATTGCATGGTATTCCACTTTCTATTATATCAGACAGAGGAGCACAGTTCACAGCACACTTTTGGAAATTTTTTCAGCGGAGTTTGGGTACTCAGGTGAATTTGAGTACGGCTTTCCATCCTCAGACTGATGGACAAGCCGAACGTACTATTCAGACACTTGAAGATATGCTACGAGCATGTACGTTGGATTTTCAAGGTAGTTGGGATGACCATTTGCCTCTTATTGAATTTGCGTATAACAATAGCTATCATTCAAGTATTAAAATGGCACCTTATGAAGCCTTGTATGGAAGGAAGTGTAGATCACCAATCGGATGGTTTGAAGCAGGTGAAACTGCTTTACTTGGGCCAGATATTGTTCACCAAGCCATGGAGAAAGTTAAAGTTATCCAACAACGGTTACAAACGGCTCAAAGTCGTCACAAGTCATATGCCGATATTAGAAGAAGAGGGCTTGAATTTGCCATAGGTGATTGGGTGTTTTTAAAGGTGTCACCGATGAAAGGGGTAATGCGGTTCGGAAAGAAAGGGAAATTGAGTCCACGTTACATAGGCCCCTATGAAGTTATTAGAAGATTTGGGCAAGTCGCATATGAATTAGCCTTACCTCAAGAACTTTCCTCCGTCCATCCGGTATTTCATGTGTCGATGCTCCAGAAATGCATAGGAGATCCTTCACGTATTGTGCCCGTAGAAGATGTTCAAGTGGCAGAGGATCTCACTTATGAAGAGGTGCCCATTGCTATCCTAGATAGACAAGTAAAGAGATTGAGAAATAAAGACATAGCATCCGTAAAAGTCCTTTGGAGAAATCCACAAGTAGAGGAGATCACATGGGAAGCGGAAGAAATGATGAAATCAAAGTATCCCCACTTATTCCAAATGGACCAAGAAGTTCACAGTGCGGAGGTGGAACAATAACAAGTAAGTATTTAAAAGCATTATGTGAATGTTTATCGGTATGTTAGAGTAAAGATACATTGTTGTGTATAAGACATGTTGTTAACATTCGAGGACGAATGTTCCTAAGGGGGGAAGAATGTAACACCCCGTACCTGTTCGACCTATGTGATGATGTTGAACAATGGTTACTTAAGTTTCGAGACGCTATGAGTATGTATTTTGTAAGGTTGGTGATGAAAAAAAAAATTTACTTCGAGCCTCGTACATGTGATTAGATTTTAGTCGGAGATGTCTTGTGTAATACCCCATACATTTCCAACCTCATTTGGTACCTTGGAGTCATGTTTACTTGATGATTAAGGTCACTACGTAAGTATTTTGTAGTGTTTTGATAGGGTATTGGATGATATGCAAGTGTTAGAAAAAAATGGCTGAAAAATCCAGCAGGCCACTGATTCAGAGAACCTTCAATTCCTGCGCCACTGCTGCAAAGCAAGGCAGTGGCGCAAGGCACAACATAATTGGCCTTTCCGAGCTCGTTTTGCGACGAAATGCAACGACGATTCTTCCATGGTTTCTTTTGATTCCTTGGAGTTCCTTTAGCGTTGTTAAGGCTTCAAATACCTCGATACACTACTACATACTCCTACATGATCAAACCATGGAATACAAGAATTTACCAAAATGTTCAAAGAAGCCATAGGTGACTAGAATTCCTATTTTTGCGATTGAGGCTATGAATGAAAATCTCATAAGTGAATATTGTCGTGGCATTATGGAATTAATTAAACATGAGATATATGATGTATTATACATGAGAATTGGTGGGCTAAGTTGAGACATGTTATTGGGCCCAATTTGAGGCCCAATATGGAATAAAAGACAAGGCCCAAAGAGGAAATGACCCAATCTTCCAATGTTGACCAAGTAAACATTGTATTAAATACCAAATGTGGCTAAGGATGCCTTGAGTACTATATAAAGGCTCCAACATCAGATTTTCTTTTATTCACACAAAACTCTCATATCTTTTTGGACATTTTTCACAAACATTTCTCATTTCCAAACCCTAAAGCAAAATAATTTCCTTGAGACTTCTTGGACAAGATCAACATATTCCAAGCCTTGGTAAGTATTTATTTTCATGGATTAATATCTTATATGCATAAAAGAATATGTATATCATGTTGGTTGTGCTTGGAAAAGTTGGTCATGGAACTTGGTGAGTTTGTATGAGATTTGTGGTATATGGAATTCAAGTGTGAATTAGGCCTTGTGCCTTTGATGAAAAAGCATGGTATGGACAAAATATGAACATGTATGGTGTTATTTTTGGTATAAAACTTGTTCTTTTCTAAAAGTGGGAATTTTGGGATTTTGGCCGATATGTGTTATGAGTTGAATTAAGGTGCTTTGATGGATTATTTGTGATGTGTTATGGATAAGAAAGTGTAAAGGAGAAGTATTGTGGTGAAATGTATTGATTTTCATGTATTGGTCAATGTTGGGAATATTATAGAATTTTTGGAATAATAGTATGATCAATGGTTTTGTCAAAGGGAAATGACATGTTGAAAGCCAAACATGTAATTCATTGACATGGTATGCATTTGTAAAGTAATTGGTGGTTAATGTGAATTTCGTTATGTATTTGTAGACACATAAAGAAGGAGTGGGATTATTGTCTACGCATCTAAGGTTGTAGATTCGTATTGCGAATCCAAGGTATGCAAGGTTATTTTGTCCGTATCTTTCTACGGCCAATAGTGTTCACAATTGACATTTCTTTAGTTCTATTCCGAAATGTACCAAGGTATCCCATATGCACTTATTTATGGTCATTGTCATATATTTCCTACTCATTGATCAATTGTGAATCTCATTTCTCATATTCATGATTAATGTTCCGAAAGTTCAAAGAAGGCTATGTTTCAATATTCCAATAGTGCCTATACTTGTGTCTCTTGTTCATGGCTTCTTGTCCAATGGTTCCAATAGTATCATGGTGCTAGTGATGTTATATTTCTCATTGATATTTGTTCACATGTCCTTCACTTATTGGTCAATGATTCAAAGTTTCCAACAATGTTGTGTTCCAAAGTTCCAAAGTGATGTTATGATTATCAAAGTATCAATCTCAAAGTAATGATCAAAGTAATGCAAATGTGGTCAATGATCAAGTACGGATGGCAAGTCTAGGGGCGTAAGCCTAGCTCGACTCGATCCCGAGATATGGATTTATGGGTGGCAAGTCTAGGGGCGTAAGCCTAGCTCGACTCGATCCCAAGGGTGGCAAGTCTAGGGGCATAAGCCTAGCTCGACTCGATCCCTATATGATGATATGAAAGACCCACTGATCAGTCGGGGCCCGGGTACATTGTGTTATGTAATGACATGTGAGCATTGAGATAAAGAAAGTAATGAAAATAATGAAAGCAATCCACATGGTTTCCAAAGAATAACATGGTGACTCATTCACATTGAGTATTCATATGTTTTGAGTTCATTGACATATTCATTGAAATATTCATGTGTTGTATAGTTTCATCTGAGCCTTGCATACTCAGTACTTATTTCGTACTGACCCCTCTCGGGGAATTTACCTTACTTGCTGCAGGCGCAGGTCCCAGTAGGCCTCCTCAGTAGATTGCCAGTGTTAGCGGCTCTTTGGTGAGCTCCAGCTCATTCGGGGCTTCTCCGAGTCAGAGTGTATATATGTTTTGGTATTGTATATATTGTGTAATGCGGGGACTTGTCCCGACTTATGGTTCATTTTGGTCAATGCTCTTGTTAGAGGCTTTTGTAGACAGATGTGGGTGTATGAATGTAGAAGGGATATGTCGTCCTTGATTTGGTGGCCTCAACGGCCAAGTTTCGCATATATGTACATATATCATGTTCCATGACTTCCATTGTTGGTCTTGATAGTTGATATGTGTTTATGGGTTTCTTATGGCATGCATATGATTGAGTAAGTAAAGATTGGTTCTCTCGGGCCATGTCGGCTACGGGTGCCAATCACGCCTCGTTGGGATTCGGGGTGTGACAGAGAGGTTGTTTTCTAAAGACCCTCGGCTCAAGTGCAGTAAATTCAGGTACAAAGAAGAAGGAAACAATGAAGAAAATATAACAACTAAGGAACAATGCAAACTCTACAAGAAAGAAACAAGAATAACAACAAAATAGTATAATAGTCGAAACACAACAAATCATAGACTATGATAGTTATCACAAGCAGAGACTACAATACTATCACAAGCAGAGACTACAATACTACGGCTAGTACAATGACAAACACCAACAAGCCTAAAACCTCTAAAAGCAAGACAATACTTCTATCCAACTAGCCTTTTACTCTAATACACATTCTCCACACCCTCCTATCTAAGGTCATGTCCTAGGTAATATGAAGTTGCAACATGTCCAGCTAATCACCTCTCCCCAATACTTCTTCGGTCTACCTCTACCTCTTCTCGTAGCGACTATATCCAACCTCCTCACGAAGGTGTTTGCACCTCCCCTTTTCACATGTCTAATCATTTAGAAAGAACGTCCATGAATATTCGATTTTTAACATTGTCATTTAATTTATGTCTAGTTTTAATTTTTTTTATATGTGTATTCATTTTTGGATAACTTCGGACAAAGTATATTAAAACAGGTAACCCCATATTTATTTTTACTTCATTTAAGGGAAAGTTTGAGAAATATAGAGTGATTTGCACAAAAATGATACTTTAGCACGGGCTACAGAACATATGCTTATCTCAAGAATTTGACTTTCTCCCATGAAAATGAAGGATATCCTTTCAAATTTATTTTAAAAAGAATTGCATGTATGTTTATATTTTGTAATAACATTAAATAAAGAATAGAATCAAACAATCTTCGATGTTGAATTGTTTCTACGATAATATATTCTTTCACGTGGCCAATTTTATGTCGCACTTTCAAAAGAAATATCAATGTTGACACTAAAAGCCTTGGCCTTGACAAAACAATCAAAATGGATGAAAATAAAATGCACCAAGAATATCGTCTATAAGGATGAGATACACTCTCATTACATATTTATACCTCATAAAATAAAACAAAAAATTAAATGTATCTAATTTAAATTTAGTTATTAATCTTTGTAGGTTCAGACGATAACGATCAATATTTATCATCCAGAAAAATCATACTTTATTCACTCATGTATAATTATTTATTCTAATTAATTTTTGTTATATTGATACTATTTTACACTTTGTGTACTACACTGCTCAAGATAAAAATGTGACACATGCGTCAAGAAACTAGTAATATAAAAAATGGGTAGTAGCAGAAGAAAAAAGAAAACATTTATAGAAACATAAAGTTTTCTTATTTGGCATTAGCCTTGTTGTAAGTTACATATAATTAATAACTGGATATCAGTTATTTTAAAAGTAAAAACTGTAACTCCAACATTTCTCATCATTCGATTTTGATATTTGGTCAATGAAGACTTGATTCTTTAGTTTGTGCCCTCATTAGTTCTTGTAACTCAATTTTGGGAGACATATCTTTTGAGCAAGCGCACATATTAAGTGCACAACGATACGGAGGTTTACCACAAAAACTCTTACAATCTTCATTGTTCTGACAAAAACAACATAACTTGATGTTTCTTGCTTCAACCTTTGGTGAAACACCTGTAAATTGAAGAATCTATAATTGATCATGTTATGTATACAAAAACTCTTACCTTAATGAGAAATATACATATTATTAAGAACACGTGTATTTCCAATGAAATTTCTGACATAATTCCTTGAAAATTAAATGTGCTTGTCGAAAATCTCGAATTATTGATAACTTTCGACAAAGAATTATGTGAAAAGTTTGCACTATATCTAGTAAGCAAATACATGTAAACATTTATTTCTCTATATTATAAAAAAAATATCTATAACGATTCACATAAAATCCTTGAAACAAAAATTTATACAACTAAAAAGTGATCAGGAAATCACAAATAATATGAAACAAAGTTGGTGTTTAGTAGGTGCAACTTATATACTCATATAGATAATTCATTAATTCTAATCCTACACGAATATCTTTCATTTACTACTTTCTTCTCCCTCTAATGAATGTGTAACTTCACCTAAAAAAAGTTAAATAAATAAATACATGAACATAATATTTTAATACAAAAAACACTAAAAAGAAATTTGCGAAAAACTCAAGAGTAAGGTGTGGTATTCATGCATTAAAAAAAAATTAAAACAAGTTTAATTTAAAAGAGGAAAAACCTTACAAAGTTTTATCACCATAATGATAAGAAGAAAAGTGATCACTTTGGAGGCCATATCAAAATAATTTTTTTATGCCAAAAAAGTTAACTTGAAAATAGTATGTGTAGATGTTTGGTAATAGCATTTTTTACTTCTATTTATAGCATGTTTAGTCAACAAGCTTAACAAATATAATAATATCTAATATACACAAATTGATGATTTTTACAAATGAAAAATAGCAAATTAAATAATATTTAATAAAGTAGAAAAATGTAAACTTATCTATTAAAGACATATTAAATTATGAAGTTGAAAATCAAACTTAAAATTTGACCTGAAATTTGATTAAAATGGTCAATTAAACTTTGTCTTTGAACCGTAGGTGTTCTTTATTTGATATTGGTACAAAATATTTTATAGCAAATTAAAGTAATTATAACAAGAATAGAAAAGTATTTTATGGACACATCAATTAAAGATAAATTAAATTAGGATCTACCCAAAGTTTGGTTAACATGTTCTCTCACTTTCTTTTTGAAGACAATCTAACAAAAGGATCAATGAAGACATAATATCAATGATATCTAATAAGCACAAATTAAATCATGCTCATCACATCCAACATTTAGTTGCAAATTGGAGTAAATAAGAATAAAAAAGTGATTGTATGGATTTATGACATATCTATTAAATGCAAACACTATCACAAAAATAATTTTTTACTGACAGTAAATATCTTCAAATAATAATTAATCTTTACCAACAATTAGTTATTTGTCATTGTATTCAACATCGCTAAAGGGTATATTTGCAACTATACAAAGCGTTAGTAAAGTTAGTATTTACTGTCACTAAAAATCACATCTTTTAGTGGCAATTAATCTATTAGTTCACTTTTACTTATCCACTATTTTAAAAGGTAAGCATGCCTGCTCGAGTTGAGTACATCGTCACAATACTCAATAAATTCCATGAAAACCGACTAAATGGTGTGAAAAACTATATCAAATGTATTGTTCCTAAATGCACACACGAATGTATGTAATCATACAAATAATATAGTGATTTTAAAAATCGAATATCTAATTTGTAGGGACTTACGATTAACCATCAATTAAATTAAATTAATGCTAATTATCTATAAACATAAAATAAAATCTCCAGTTATAGTTATAAACTAACTAAAATAAAAAGAAGAAAACAAATAATGAATTTTAATCAAGAAAGAGACTTTTATGTTATCAATGAGATGAAATTGATCTATGGCTACGGACTAAGGGTGGGCTCGACCGGGTCCGACACGTTCCTATCCGGTTTCGATAACGGATTCGGTAACGGTCCGGCCCGGTTCCGGTAGAGACGTATTAAACCGGTACTCGGCGTATCGGGTACCGATCCAGTTGCGGAATCAGATTTTACACCGGTTGACCCGGTATCGGTGGATCCGGTTTCGGTCTGGGTACGGTCCGACCGAATCGGTTAACGATCGGATTTTAAATTATTATTTTTTAATTGACAGCCGTTGAGGGGGGGCCCACCAACGGCTATTTTGAGCCCCACCCTCCCAAAACAACCCCCATCCTCCCAAAACACCCCACTACCCCCTTTAACCATTTATCATTATAAATACTCCTATTCTAATTCTTTTTTCTCACAAATATTCACATACTCTCTCTAATATATTAAAAATCTCTTTATTATTCTCTTGATTTTATTTATTGTGGTATTAGCTAATTGGAGTTGAAGATTTTTTGAAGATATTGCAACCTTCAATATTGATCTTTCAATTTCAATTTTTGACATTTGCTCTACGTCTGCTTTTACGCAGACGTTCGATACATTTGTTCCAACTTTAATCTCTCTATCTATTTACTTTAATCGCTATATTTTTTATTTTAAATATCTGTAATTCTTTACTTTCATTAATTTTTTTGTTCTAATATTATATTGTTTGTTTTTAATAGTTTAGTTATATTTAAATTTAATTATGGACTCCGGTAAAAAAAGTATTGCTAAAAAATCTTTCATGCTTCGTAAGGGTAAAAAAAATAGTGCCACTACTTCAATACCTTCTAGATTTTTAAATGATATTAATGACACTTCTTTATCACAACCAAATGGTTACGATATTCACCCCGGTGCACAGTTAGACCATGAGACTCTAAGTAGGCGTTATGATATTTGTGATGAAGAATTACCGGTAGAAGATGATTTAGAAGAACAAGAGTTAGATGAGGCTCCTACCCCTACTAGTCCAATTACAGAATTACCGGAACAAGATGATGAAGATTTACCGGAATTTAGTAGGGCCAAAGGGACTGAACGTCGAAAAAGGTTTATAGTTTGAAAATTTTTGGTGCATGATAGGTAAAAAAAATACCGCTACTTGCAATAGGTGTCAGAAAGTTATGAAATATTTGACCGGGGAAAACAATGGCGGGACGGGATTGCTTAGTAAGCATTTGAAACAATGTAGTAAAGAATTTGTTCGTCTAGAACAGGAGCCTAAGAGGAAAAAAAAAATGTACCACAATTTCAGGAAGAATCTGTAGGAGGTAATATGGTGCAAACTCGTTTGTATATGTCTAACCCGGCTGGCCCGTGCTTATCATCGACATATAGTGAAGATGTAGATAGAGAAGAATTAGCAAAAATGATTGCTTGGTGGGTTTGTCTTTTAGTTTTGCTTCACACCCCTGTTTTATTCATTATATTCAACGAGTTTATGATCCCTCTTTTAAAGATTTTTCACGAAATACAATCAAACGTGATATTTTTAAATATCAAGCTGAACATTATCATTTTCTTCGTTGCTTATTTAACAACTTTAACGGTAGAATATCTATTACTTCTGATATGGGTCGTAGTGTATTGGGTAATGATTATTTTACTATTACGGCTCATTGAATTGATCACCATTGAAACATGCAAAAAAGAATTATTTGCTATAAATATGTTGACGAGACTAAAGCTGGTTTTAATATAGGTACTACAATAGAAGATAGTTTGAAATATTTTTAATTTATTGATAAAATCATGTCTGTTACATTAGATAATGCTTCTAAGAATATGAAATCTATTGATACTTTAAAAGTTAGACTTTGTCCTTTAAGTGATGATTATTTTCATGTTAGATGTAGTGCACATATTTTAAATTTGATAGTACAAGACGGCGTGGAATTGTTTGGAAATGGTTGTTATAAAGTTTGAATTGCTTGTAGCTTTATTTTTAAAAATAAAAAAAAGGCTATATTCGATGATTTTAAACGTCGTTGTCAAGAATTAGAAATTTCATATAGAAAAGTTCCAAAAGAAGTCTCTACTAGATGGAATTCTTTATATGAAATGCTTATTGTTGCTTATGATTACGTGAACCTGTAAAGTTAGTTTATAATGCTCGAAATACGAGTCCTGATTTAAATCTATGTGATGATGATTGGGCTGAAATAAAAGAACTTTGTAAATTTTTGAAAGTTTTTTATCAAGCTACATATACTGTATCTGCTATATATACTCCAACGATTTCTTCTGTTTTGATAAATATTACTACTGTTTCTAAAATACTTGCTGAATATAAAAAAAAATCTTTGTTCGAAGAGTCTATTTTAGCTATGATTGAAAAATTTTAAAAATATTTTTTGCCTATTCCGCAAATTTATTTGACCGCTGCTTTATTCAACCCATTTTACAAAGAAATTGGTGTAATGATGATGGATCAAAAAAATTATAGAAATTTATAAATTGGCTTGAATGAAACAACCAACGGTTGAAGATTGTAGTACTAGATAGTTCCTAACACTAGGAGCTTGTATAACATGTATCAAGTTATGGGATAAAATATTCCGTCGGCCGAACCTTCTTCATCTAGGCTTAGATTTGATGATTTAGATGATGAAATGGGTGAAGAACTTGGTCTTCAATGTTCTAGTAGTAATGATTTTGGTTCCTATCTTTCTCAGGATCGAGACAATATTAGAGATGCAAATGGACAATAATAACTTTTAGCGTGGTGAAAGACCCGTGTCAGACAATTACTAAGGCTTTCAAAGGTGGTTCGAGATTTGCTAGCAAGTCAGGCCTCTTCAGTTGCTTCGGAGCAAGCTTTTAGCTTGGGAAGATTTATTATTGGAGATCATCGATATTCAATAGCAAAGGATAGTTTGGAGATTTCAGTTTTATTCAGAGATTGGATCAATGCCGAACGAAGAAATTTTGGGCTACCAAAATTACCGCCCCTAATCGAAGATGAAATAGATGAAGTATTTGCGAAAGACAGTAATGATGGAATGGAAGCAATGGATGAACAAGGAAGAAGACCGATTCCGAAAAATATGTCCGCCGACGATATAGCTAAATTACAATTAATTAGAATATTTTGGATGTTATAAATATTAGTAAGATATTAGAGATCTAATTCAAACAGAACTCTTCCTAGAAGGTGGTTGCGTAGATTAAATTCTCTTCTAATATTTGTAATACATGTAAAATGTCCGAAATTTGAATAAATAATATATAGGCTATTCGCCTTAATTTTTTTTAAAATTTTATCTTTTATTAAATGCAATTAATTTTATACATTACTTAGTTAAATTTTTTGTTAAAGCAAATAATTTAATGAAAGCTTAAAGTAAATATATTGAAAAAAAGTTGGAAAAAAGTTCGCAAAAAAATTGAAAAAAGTTTGAAGAAAATTTGAATAAAAGTTTTAAAAAAAAGTTGAAAAAGTTCGAAAAAACTATTTCAAAAAATTTGAAAACGTTTGAAAAAATATTTAAAAAATTTGTAAGTAATTTTTAGTTTTAAGATATGTTATTATAATTTTTTTATTTTTTTAAAAAACTTATTACATTAAATTTAATTAAAAAAAAACCGTGGACCCGGTAATCCGATCAGGTCCGGTCCGACCAGGTTACCAACAGACCAGGTCGGAACCACCAAAAAATTCGGTGAACTCGGTACCGGTACAATTTCACGGCTAAAGAGGACCGGAACGGACCCGATAACGGAAATACTCGGTCCGACAAGTCCGATTCTGGTCCGTGCCCACCCTTACTACGGACTACCTAACAAACACATTACATTCTTCAATTGATTCAACTTCTTAGTTTCTCTAATTTATTAATTAACAAAGTTAATATTATGAATAAGAATCTTTCGAGTCCTTCATCACCTATTCAAATTACTTTCACTCCTATATGTCTATGGTTGTGAACCTAAACCCAAATGCATTTAAAACTCGTATAAATTAACCCAGTAAGGAAACTTAGGTATATGTCTATCTTAAGTGTGAATCCGCTCCATGATGCCCAGGATTAAAATCTTGTTCTATTTAATTTTATTATAATTTTGAATTTTCACTCTCGAGTTCAATTCAAAATTCGTAAATAATATTAATAGTTGATCAAACAATCAAATGATTAAGCTCAAAATTAAATAAATTAACCAGTACGATAAACTAATTATTAAAAAATCACATTAATCGATAATTGAAAAATCAGATCTAAAATTGTTAGGATTTGTCTTGAATTTCCTAGTTTACTTGAATTTTACAATAATTGTGTTTTACTTTAAAAGAGTTTTTTTTATGGAAAAGGTTTCCCTGTAGGAAAAGATCTCTTCCATAATTAGTGGAAGAAAGAATTTGAACCTCTATAAATAGAAGACCCCTCTTCTCATATCACAACACAATAACATCCACAATGTAGTCATCAAAGAGTCTTGTTTAGGGGGAGATTTCTCTCAATAGATTTTTATGCTTTTTCAATATTAGCTTTTCATATTTAGGCCAATTGGCCAAACCCTATCAATAATATGTTTTAGTATATTTTTATTTGTCATCCGATTTATCGCCTCTATGGTTTGCAAACTATTAACTTTCACATGACGCCCTCTCGATTTTGAACCCAATAAGTGGTATCAGAGCCAACATTCCTATGAGTCCTATGGTTCAATGATCCGATGGTTCAGATTGAAGACATGTTATGATGAAAGTTGCAACCAATTTGATGATAATGAAGATATATGTCCAAAAACTACATATGGAGATAATTGTCAATCATATTTCAACAATCCTGCTGTTACATCTTTAAAAATAAAAGCTTATTTTTAACCCTGCAAAGGACTCCAATATTTTTAATCCGAAAGGGCTCATATACTTTTAACCCAAAAAGGCTCTATTTTTAAGCATGTCAAGCAACAGTGATATATGAAGATTATGTGAAGAAGAAGATGAAGATCAATTTTACCAGAAAATTCAGGCCAAGGAGAGATTTGTTAGGATTTGTCCTGAATTTCTTAGTTTACTTGAATTTTACAATAATGGTATTTTACTTTAAAAGAGTTCTCTTTGTAGAAAAGATTTCCTTGTAGGAAAAAATCTCTTCCATAATTAGTTAACCTCTTTCTTGAAAGAAAAGTTTTGAACCTAGACCCCTCTTCTCATATCACAATACAATAGCATCCACAATGTAGTCATCAAAGAGTATTGTTTAGAGAGAGATTTCTTCCAATAGATTTTTATGCTTTTTCAATATTAGTTTTTCATACGTAGGCCAATTAGCCAAACTCTATTAATAATATATTTTAGTATATTTTTATTTATAATCCAATTTATTGCAGTTGCAAACTATTAACTTCCGCATATCATTCTCTCGATTTCGAAGCCAACAAAAATATCATACAACTAGAAACATTTTTGTAAAACATTGTGGAAGTCTTGAAATACTATTTACATACTATTTTTGTAAAACTAGCAAGTGAAAACTAGCTTTATTTACATTTGATGTCCAGGCACAACTTCAACTTATAATCCATTTCAGTTTAACTTGAAATACTATTATTCTTTCCAATAACAATATGCCTTATTGCATAACTAAACCAGGTTAAAAAACAAAAAACACGACTGTACATTACTTGGATTACTCTTATTAGCAATGACACTTTGGTGGCGGAAAATAACCACCTTAACGAGGTCTATTCGTGCTCCAATTAACGGGAAGCTTCTGCTATGTGTGGGGTTTGGGGAAGGATCGGATCACATGGGTCTATTCTAAGAAACTTTACTGTATATTTCTGCAACAGGCTGTTTTCACAGGTTCAACCCATGACCTACCGATCACACGGCAACAACTTTACGGGTTACAACAAGGTTCCCTTTCACATTGCACCATATATTATTGCTCAAAATATACGTTATCATTCGACATTGAGGCCGAAGATTTATGATGGTCAGCCTAATGAAGTACGTAGAGTGAACAAGAACATCACGAATTTGATTCGTAATGGTCGATTGAGGGATGCCAGAGGATTATTCGATAAGTTAACTAATCGAAACACAGTTACATGGAACTCAATGATCAGTGGATACGTGCAAAATCGTGAGATTGTGAAAGCACGACACTTGTTCGACAAAATGCCGCAGAGAGATGTTGTTTCGTGGAATTTAATGATTTCGGGGTATTTGTCGTGTCGTGGGAATGGGTATTTGGAGGAGGGTAGGAAACTGTTTGATGAAATGCCTGAAAGAGATTACGTTTCGTGGAACACGATGATTAGCGGGTATGCTAAAGCTGGGAAAATGAGTGAAGCTGTGGAGGTTTTTGAGTGTATGTCTGAGAAGAATGTTGTGTCGTGGAACGCGGTGATTTCGGGGTTTTTAAGGAATAGGGATGTGAAAACTGCTGTTGAGTATTTTAAGAGAATGCCGGAGAGGGATTCAGCTTCTGTTGGAGTGCTTGTATCGGGTTTGATACAGAACGAGGAGTTGGATGAGGCGGAACATGTGATTTATGAATTTGGAGAAAGCGATGATGGGAAGGAGGATTTGGTTCATGCTTATAACACGTTGATCGCTGGATATGGTCAGAAAGAAAGGGTTGGTGATGCTAGACGTCTTTTTGATAAAGTTCCATGTTATAGTGGTGAAGGATTTAGCAGAAAGAAGAGATTTGAAAGAAATGTGGTATCGTGGAATTCTATGATCATGGCTTATATCAAAGCAGGAGATGTGGTTTCTGCGAGAGAACTTTTTGATCAGATGACGGAAAGGGATACATTTTCTTGGAACACTATGGTTAGCGGTTACGTTCATGCCTCAAATATGGATGAAGCATCAAACCTGTTTTCTAAAATGCCGAATCCTGATGTACTATCATGGAATTCAATCATCTCTGGATATGCACAAACTGGAAAGTTGGAATTGGCACGTGATTATTTTGAAAGGATGCCCCACAAGAATCGAGTTTCTTGGAATTCCATGATCTCTGGTTGCGAAAGAAATGCCGACTATGAAGGAGCAATAAAGTTATTCAGTGAGATGCAACAGGCCGGAGAGAAACCTGATAGACACACACTCTCATCACTTCTAAGTGTTTGTGCTGAAACTGTGGCTTTGTTTCTCGGTATGCAGATTCATCAGTTAGTGACAAAGACTGTTATACCTGATATACCTTTAAACAATTCCCTAATAACTATGTACGCAAGATGTGGCGCAATACATGAAGCAAGGACAACTTTTGAAAGGATGAAATTTCAAAAAGACGTAATCTCATGGAATGCAATGGTCGGAGGCTATGCATCTCATGGTTTTGCATTTGAAGCCCTAGAGCTTTTTGAATTAATGAACGGCCTTAAAGTGAGGCCAACTCGCATCACGTTCATTTCAGTTCTGAATGCGTGTGCTCATGCTGGTTTAGTGGAACAAGGTCGGTTATATTTTAAATCTATGGATTCTGAATTTGGAATCAAACCTGATGTTGAACATTTTGCCTCCCTTGTGGATATTGTTGGTCGCGATGGACAGCTTGAGGAGGCCATGAAAGTGATTAACACTATGCCAGTGGAGCCAGATAAGGCTGTCTGGGGTGCAGTATTAGGTGCTTGTAGGGTGCACAATAATGTTGAGTTGGCGAGAATAGCAGCTGAAGCACTAATGCGTCTGGAACCAGAGAGTTCAGGCCCTTATGTTTTGCTATATAACATGTATGCTGATGCTGGAAGGTGGGATGATGCAAATGAAATCAGAATGTTGATGGAAACAAATAATATAAGGAAGGAGGCCGCTTATAGCAGGGTGGGCTCAACTTCCTCATAGTGATTTCTCAAATAGTAAAATTTGATCACACGAAGAATTTGGACCGAGGAGGCTATTTTGGGGTTTAAATCCTTAGAAGGGACACTTCATGTGCAGTATCCTTCTGAGCATTTGCACTATTCCTGGCTATGACAAACAATGCAACAATGCTGTTAAACACCTTGTGATGTTTCGGAGAAATACGGCTGCAGTATAAGTGTTGGAGTTCAGAGAATTGAGCATAGTGAATAAGAGTGGGGCAGAAGCTTGTTTCATGAAGTAACACCACGAACACAGGCATGGACTCTACTGACATCGCATGATCTCCGGGTTTGCTTGTGCCTTATTCTTCTAACTTTTTTTTAATCTTCAGTAATCAGTTGTGTGTTCTTCTTTGAATATATTGTTTGGATGTTCGAGCATGGTGTACTATCTCACAAACATATAACCTGAGAGAGCTATTAATCGACATCTTTAGGCAAGTCACAGGTGTCATGCACCATGTGCATCCCACTGATGATATAGCTGATGAGTTGCCGCAAATGTTTGATAGGCAAAAGATATCCCATTATCTTGGATGATAAATGGGAAGTTGAGGTGTCGGATTAGTTAAGATTATGGTGGAACTGGAAGCAGAATTATGTTGACAAGGCAACTTAAACAACTGGCAGATGAAGTCATGTGACATAATGATCCTCATTGTCTTCGATTCATGTCAACAGATGAGCATTAGAAATTGTTGCAGAAGTATTTGAAAAAGAAACTTGCCCTCTGAACTCCGGGCTCTGGACTACAAGTTGCACAATTTTGGTGTGAACTGCCTCTTACAGATGTCTTGGTTGGCGCAATCTTTGCAAAGAGAGAAAGGAACATATTAGAGTGGTGTGAAGTTTCAAACAACTTGAAGTCCCACATTGGTGTAGTTGAAAATGAGAGCAGTTTGGCAGTAAAGTTGCTGTTATTCAGCAGTTCATTTAAGACATTGTCTTCTATGAAAGGTTTGTTCAATGTAGTGATGAAAATTTTTCCAACTTAAGTTTTCACGAAATGTCACAACATTTCATAGCTAACACTTGAAGGAAGGAGAAAAGCTAGCCTAATACTGATAGAACATCTCAAATATCAATTACTGTGAATGAAAATGCTTTACTTGGTGAGGGTTCGACAACACATCTGTGATCATCTACTCCCTCTAGTTCATTTTACTTGTCTATTTTACCAAATCAAGACAGTTTTGTTTCCTTTCCTCATACTATCCTTAGTATTAAATAACTACATAAAGTAGTGGTAGTCAAATTTAAAATTATAAAGCATCATTAATAAAGTTAGTTTAATAAAATACACTTTTAATTAAATCTTTTTTAAGGAGTGTGTCGGTCAGGTAAACGAGAGCTAAGTAATATAAAACGGAGAGAGTACTAATATAATATTTCAAGTTGCAACATTTTCATGGCGATGAATTACAAGCTATAACAGAGACACATGCAGCCATATCATCATCCAAAAGTCAAAACATAACTGAGGGGCCAAAAATACCAATCCTAACAATTATACCTCCATTTATTTTTATTTGTCATATTTTAGTTTCAAAAGTCAATTTGATTAGTCTCTGAAATTAAATTGAATTGAATTATTTTAATATTTTAATATTAAAATTTAGATATTCAAGAACTATATAAAAAATACTATAAATTGCAATTTTTAAATATATATGTCTATTTACGCGACTGCTCAACTTAGCATTTCCCTATGTACAAAACTAAAAATAGAGAATTTAGCAGAATAAAAACATACCTGCACAAGCATTCTTCAGGCTAAACAGTACCCTACAAGATTAATAGTTAATCAGGGAAAAAAAAATGAGCAGGTTTGCTCACATGAGAAAGGCTCTCCAGGACGGGAATATGCAATAAAAGGGGGACATAGAGCCTTCTTCTCACAATTAATTTACAAGTTTTGTATGGTTCATATTTATGAAGGATCTAACTTCTAAAAAAAAATAAAAAAATCCTCCTCCTTTGTGTATCGATCAACATGACCTGCCATCAATTTGTGATCATTGACAAGTCACCTTAGCACAATCACGTTTTGAATTCATGATTGAAGAACCTGTAACAAGCCTTGAAAAAATTAGATTTGTAAAGACGTATGCAATCAGTCATACTCCTTGAAAAATTTTCATTAGGCAAGATCAATCGAAATGTAGCCAACTCTCTGTCTTCAGAATTTGTGTGAGAGGCAGAAGAGGATAAAGTCCAATGAAAGTGTACTGTTCAAGTATAACTCTACAAGATGAGTCTATCTTGTTAGGATTTCTTGAAGGTTACTCTACCCCAAAACTCTAGCTTGGAGGCTACTCTACATAAATCCTGAATTACGCCTCCATATTCCGTTGAAGAGGCATCCCAAAATTCCATGTGTCCTTGGATATTCATAAAGAGATCAAGAAATCGCATCTCGAATAACCGATAAACTTTGGACATTCACAAAGAATCATCATGGAGAAAAATTAGAGAGAAAATCAAGGGAGAAATAGAATTGTACCCATATTAATGTTTATCAATAAAATATTCACGTTTCTTCATATTTTACTTGTGATTGCAATTTAGTTTTTATCACATTAAAATTTGTTGCAAAATTATTTGGCACGCCCATTGGGACCAAATCGGCCCTTCATCTCTTCTCTCACAAATCATATCTGAAAATATGGAGTCACAAAACCGCAAAGATAGAAATTACTTCAATCATCGTCTTTGATTTCTTCAAGTCTACACTACAAAATTTGCAGGACTCTACAAGATGAGTCTATCCTGTTAGGGTTTCTTAGAGTCTACTCTACCCTAAACCCTAGCTTGGAAGCTACTCTACCTAAACCCTAATTACGCCTATTTAAAGGGTACCATATTTCCTTGAAGAGGCATCTCGAAATTTCATATATCTTTTGGGATATTCGTAAGGATAACAAGAAATCGCATCTCAAATATGCTATAAACTTTGATATTCACAAAGAAAGCCCTCATGGAGAAAAATTGAAAAGAAGAATCAAGGGAGCAATAGAATTGTACCCCCAATATTTATAAATAAAATATTCTTATTTCTCTATATTTTATTTATGAATACAATTTAATTTGTATCACATTAAAATTTGTTGCAAACAGACACGAATTAAGTATCACCTACTCTAGCTGTCAATAGATATTTTGAAAAAGTTATTGAAAGGCCTCAGTACTTTCAGTTAAGCTATAAATTTCCTAGTTTAACAGTAGAAATATAATCCTCCATTAATTCAAGGAACTAGTGATAATCTGGGAGGCTCATTCACACAGAATTAGGATACGCGGCCTCTGACTTTATGGGTCAATGGATACAAAAGCATAGCATTCATAATTAGGTATAGATATAACATTTAAGCTCATATAGATTTAACATTTAAGTTCATATGTTCTGAACATCAAATCTGAAATCAAAGCCACTTTTCATATTGTAGCGGAATAATAAAGCAGGTCAGACTTTTACTTCACTCATAATAGTAGTCATAACAAATGCGACACTAAACCATCATGTAGACTCGGGATTGAGAAAATGCATTAGCCTAATATTCTTCGAACAAAACTGAATCTAGGTTTCTTTTTAATCAGAGGCATGTCTTTATTTCTATTTTTCATACCTTAAAAGTAAACTTTTTAACTTAACATAGTAATATTATTGCTATTATTTATAGTGTAAGGACTACTTCAATTAATAACATGTTAACCATGTATTTGTAATACAATTTTTTGGATGTTATTGTATAAAATTTTATTTATTAAAATGATGATGTGAGTAGTTTAATTTAAAATTTTAAAATATTCTAATATAAATGGTAGGAAGTATTTTATTTTATGTAAAGACTTTTTCCTTTTTCAACAAATTACTTCAATATTGTCAAAAACAAAAATAAAGTTATAAAATTCATTATAATTTTTTTAAAAAAAATTGGGGTCTAAAAATTTTAGGGCTTAAAGTAAAGACTTTATGCTCCCCCTCGAGCCACCTCTACTGATTTGAAGTCAAAATTTTATTTGAACATGCAATTTGAATTTCAAAAGTTATATTTTTGCTTGAGAAAATTATAGTTCAGAAACAAGGTATCGGAATATCCTAAGGTACAACATTAATAAATTGTATACATATCTTTGTATTCCTTTTATAAATTAATGCTTGCGATTACATGCTATTATAAACTTTCTAATACACATAAATTTAGAAAGATTCATTGGTCCAAAAAATTAACAACAATATTAACTACATATTCTTTAATTTAATTTTTCCACATGATATAAAAAAAAAATTCACTTCGAGCATGAATATTTTTTTTACAAAATTTAAAATTATGGATATTTTTGTAAAATGTAAATTTATGGGTTAAGTTTTAATTATTTTTTTTTAAAGAAAAAAAATTCCAAACTTAGAATTGAAATTCTACCTGTGAATTTTTTATTAATTGAAATTCTACCTGTGAATTTTTTATTTGAAATAAACAATTTCAAATTAAACTTTTGTATAAATATCATAAACAAACAAAAATATCAAAACTAAACTTTAAATTTGAAGCCCTTGTATGGTCAAACGACCCTTTGTATTTTCTTTTTGAGTTTGAAGCTTGGATGATCACTCAACTTTGGTAATTGACCGTGGATGCTAACTTGAAAAAGTTGAATTACTTTTGAAAGACAAAATAAAATTGAATGACTATGAAAATAAATTATCCAAAGTTGAATGACTTTTGAAAGACAACAAAGTTGAGTAAATATGAAGGCAAACTACCCAAAGTTTTGACCATTCAAGCTTCTAACTCCAAAATGTTGGTCAAGGTCTATATAGTTTGACTCTCAAAAAGCGAAACACGACAAATAAAAGTGAACGGAGGAGTACTAAGTACTCCTATTGATTATCCCTTTTTAAGAAAAAAAAATTTGTTAGTCTTAAATACCCACTAGCAACATATACAGATCTAAGATCTATAATAGCATAACTTAATGTATTACTTGATAATATTTAATTTTAATGAATGACTCCCTTGCAGATTTATGGTAAAAGAAATAATCCAGGATTTTTGGCTAAAGAACAAAAAGGAAGACATATCAAGATCGGCTGTCAAAAAGGAAAAGAAATATGTCACTTCTTCAACAATTAATTATATAATCCTACATCAAAGGAAAGGAGTATCAAATCTTGTACCAAGCATTAATAGCGATGAAGACTTCCAAGGAAAGGGTATTTTGGATAGTTAAGGATCATTAAAATGATCCAACCTTATTTTTGGAAATAGTATATTTCACATCTCATTTTTAAGAATCAAATATCTTGGGTTGCCTTTTATTTTTCATATATTTCCAACGGCTAGTAACCGTATCTTTAGTATTTATAGGGTGGAAGATTAAGGAAGAGATATACACTATCTCAACCTTCTCTAGCTCTCTTCTCTACTTTTATTAAGCATTGTATTCTCTTGTGGTTTACTATGTACTCAAAAAGAGATAATAGAAACACATAGTTGGTGAGACTTTTGTATCAAAGAGAGAAAAGAAAAAAAGTGTGAGTTAATGCCAAAAAACTTAACTCAAATCTTGTAACTTTTGATTTACAAAAGAAGAGCTAGTAGAATCTCTTGCAACCCAAGGTGATTGAATTAAGACTTATTAGAGGTCTCAACCAGTATAAAATATCTGGTGTTATTTCTTTTTCAGTACTTTATTTTCTGCACTCTATATTACTGTTTCAGTAGTCGACTGTCTATCAAAGTAAGTCAACTATCTAATCGAAAAAGAGTAATTCATCCCCTTCTTATTACTTTCATTACTTTCTTTGTTCCTAAATAAGTGATTTTTTTAGTTTGAGAACTTCCTTCAACAAACTACTTATTCTTAAAAAATAAAAGGTGACTTTACCAACTTACCCCTAATTAAATTTTATCAACTTACTCCTTCACTTTACCAACTTACCCCTTCACTTATTTAGGAGCAGAGGAAGTATTAATAACCAATTGAAATCTTAACATCGACATGAGAACTTAATGTCTTAATCATTACTAGAATTTCAGTCCAATTGAAATTCTAGCATGAGAACTTACATTTATGTGCAATTTCCTTTCTAAAGAGAAGAATACATGCTGCTACTAGAAAATGTGTATTGTTTCAAACTTAAATTTAAAATATTATTAATGATCGATGGGTTTTGTATACAACTATCACGTGCATCTTACGAAAATAATGGATCTAAATAACGTCATTAATATATGGGTAACTTACACAAATCTCATAGATTTAGTAGCTAATAATATTTTTTACCAGAATTTTGTTCAATTACAAAAAAATTTGGAATTTATCCTTTGTGATACGTATATTAAGACGTGATACATATCGTTTGTGATAGATTTGTGACTGAGTGGTTAGTTAAATAAGGAAGTAATAGAGTTGTATTTATTAAGAAGAGCGAATCACGCGAAATGTATTTATGAATGAATCTCTGAGATATCCAAATCAACGTAAATAGTCAATCAAATTTCAAATTTCAATCATACCATACTCGTTACTATTTTCAACCCCGACGAATTTCTTCCATCTCCTTTTTTCAAAATTTCAATTATCTTCAATGACGATTATAATGGTGTTGTTGCGGCATTCAGGAGTTTGAGTTTCGAAAATTAGGTACGACAACTATAGAATTGACGGAATTTCGGATTCATATTAATGATACATTTAGATTTATTACAGTGCATTGTTGTTTTCTGAATTAGTTAATTAATATTTGTGATACATCTGGTAGCCTTGTGATTCATATCTGTGATACATTTAAAATTGTTACCTTGCAGTTATGTTTTGATGTGTAACTCTCCAGAATGTATTCATCAAGCTAAGATTCTGCATAAACGACATATATTGAACAGTAATAAAATAAATAATATGTATCACCAATACAAGTTTTGAATCACTAATTGAATATATCAATAATATGTATCACCAATGCAACTTTTGAATAGTAATATGAATCACTAACTGAATGTATCAATAATATGTATCATCAATGCAACTTTTGAAGTGTAATATGAATCACTAACTGAATGTAGCAATAGTATGTATCACCAATGCAGATTATAAGATTTGACTACACTACATATGTATCAAGAGCAATAAAATTTTTTTTATCAGATTCTGGGGGTCTTCTCTCCAATTCTCTCTGTTCTTCTCTCCAATTCTCTCTATGTTCCTTTCTGCTTTGATTTCTTCTCTATGAGAACTATGGCTACCTGTCAGATGTGTGATCAAAGATACCTGGAATAAAATCCACAACTTCATCAATTGCAGGAAGAACAATGTTAGTTACAATTTGGGTAATATCCAAATTGAATGAGGGTGAATCTTCATTAATCATTAAAGGAGGAAAAAATAGTGACACCACAAGAAGATGGTTTTGAAACCAATAGAGAAATCTGGAAAAAAAAATTAAACCGAATTAAATTGAATGTGGGCCGTTGTTGGAGGTTGCAGTAATAGTGATAGAAATTTCAATGGGGAAGAAGTTGCCTATTTTTTTGGGGTGAAAAATTTTAAAAAATAAAAAACGTGAAGTTTAAACTGTTTGATAAAATATATTTTTAGAATCTGTTTGATATGATGCAGAAGTCATTTTATATTGACAATATTTCGGTTTGATTGAAAAGTATAAAATACATTTTTTTTCAAAAATATACGTAAATATACTAAAGTTTAAAACTAATGTAGCAAATTAAATAGTGTTTTGATGATAATACTAAAGATTGAATAATTTTTTAAGTGTTATTTGAAGCAAAGGAATTTAAGGCAAATGTTAAAATAGTTCTACCAAAGAATGACTTGCATGCACCCATATAAAATTTATTTTCCCTATTTTGGTGGAAAATGTTTTCCTTAGAAATTCTTTTTTGTAATTCAATACTAGAAAGTGGCTTTCACTTGGATTTTCCCCCTCATAATGCCTTCCAACATCTTGTTGGATTTTTCCCCCCCCCTCAAAATTGACTTCCAACATTTTGCCTATTATATTGAAGTAGGTAATCATTTCAGTTAAAACTTTAAATTATTTGAGAAAGTATATTTTTAATTATTTAATTGTATTTTGTTTTAACACCTCCTTAGGGTTTAATTCTTTTGCTTTGACCAAACACATGCTTTATTATTATGTTTAAGTGTACGCATGATCATCTCATTTAAAAGTTTAACCTGTGCGTAATCCTCGAGGCGATGGGGCGTAAGCCTCATGAATCTTAAATTTTTTAATTTATAATATAGTAAAATAGTGTTATAAAATAAAAATTATAAATAATAAACTAATAATTAAAACAATTAAAAACATGATCAACAAACTCATAGAAAATAAAACTTCTAATATAATTTTATAAGTCTAAAGAAAGAAATGCTATAATAGCTACTATGAGATGCAAATCAACTCTAACATCTTAACTTTCAAATAAAAAAGAATCACATTTTTGTAAAATATATTATGATCGTACTATGCAATTTACATCCCTGAAAGAAAATAATCAATAAACATTACTAGTAGCCTCACGGTAATTTTGAGATAATAAAACATAATAATTTATTTTCAAATAGCGATTATTTTGAGACATATGAAAATAATATGAAGACCCATATAGATAAGTGAAGATATAAAAATTGGCTAATGAAGTATTTTTAAAAAGAAATGTTAAATGGTATTCACCCGCATGGTGCTTTCAAATAAATAAATATGCAATACAATGACTTATTATTTGAGTTATTCTCAATCTTCTAATTTCTATAGATGAAAAAACTATTAAGCATCATTTATTTATTAGAGAGTTATTCGGGTCAACAATGTTAATTAAGGAATTCGACACATAATATTCCTAAGATTTGTTAGGCGACTCCCGAGCATTGAGCGTTAGACGTACTTAGGGGGTACAGTTGGGCGTTGGGCGTTTAAGGCGTAAGCCTTACAGGACTTAAGCCTAACACCTATGCCTCAAGGCATTTTGCTAGTGCCCTGCCCCGGGGCGAGCCTCAAAACTGTCTCTTAAAACACTGTTTGCAACTTGCAAGTATTATTTAAAGGAAGATCAACCAGGGTGCAGCAGTGTATGTCGAAGGATGGTCAGTTGAACACTATTTATCGAAAAATGATGCTATTTATATAGATCAAATGTTACTTGTCATACATATATACTATAACCTTAAAAGTATTCTTAACACTTCTAAAGAAATTTCCAACTTCACCATTGAACCCAACAAATAAAAGAATTTAAAATAGTAATTAAAAAAAACTACAGCACATGCTTGAGAGCTAGTTCACAAATAAAGGGAAAGTCTATAAATAATGGTCATTGGAAAGCAAAGAAACATGTAAACAAAATTTTCCTAAAGTGTGAAAGTACAATTTCTATTATGGAATTGCTTAAGTTTTGTTCTATTCTCACTATTCTTCTCACTCTTTTTCTTCTTATCTAAATTCACGCTCTACATTATTGTGCTTGTCCTTATGTATTTAGGGTTCGTTTAGATGTAGCTGGTTAGAGTTATGCATGTATTAATAATGAATGAATTAGTATGAGAGAATTTATGTACTATTTTATCCAGAAATTAGTTATGCAAGGTTTACTTATTCATGTATTACTTATTCCACCTTTTTTCCGACATAAAATAATAAATAAATTTCCTCATATAACATATACATGTATTAATTTGGCTTAAGTCATCTGCAGCCCCTTAAAATTGTCCGCAGAATTCACTTAGACACCTTAACTCGACCTTGTACCTATTGAACACCTCTACCACTTTGATTTTGAACCATTCAAACACTATTTTGACAATCAGCTAAATAAATAAAACGGGTGTGATGCACTCGCGGTGACGTGGCAAAGTAACAAATGAAATGATGACATTTGGCGTATGGATCCCAAAAAAATTATTAAAAATAAATTGTGAAAAGGAAAAAAGAAATCTATTTACCTAATTTTAAAAAATATTTTAATATTTATATATATAAAAAATTACCCATCCACCTCTCTCCCCCCCTCCCCCCCCCCCCCCCAAATTCTAATACCTATTAACATTAGCAGTTGTCATCGTTTCTCCCATTCTCACCATCTTCCTCACATGTCATTTTAAATTCATTGCTATACTTTTTTCTTTTTGTGTTGTGGGTTCTTTAGAGTTTAAATTATTAAAAATTATTTCAGATTCGTATGAATCTTATAGGAAAAAATGGAGTTTCGTCGGAAAACTTTTTGACCTAATTTGATTTTTATTTTTTTGATGAAATCCTCTTCTACGGCTTTAACAGAAATATTTGTCAATCAACTCTTTTAATGAAAAGCTTTAATTGTCCATCCATTTAATTGGTGCTTTTCCAGGAAAGATAACGACAATGACAAAATTAGTTATGGCGAAATGATGGTAGGAAGAAAAAATGAAGAAGAAAGAATGAAGGATAATGGGAAATGAGAGTAGTGACTAGTGGGGGATGGTGGCGAGGTGATGGGATTTGGATGGAGAGGAAATGCACAGGAAGTAGGTGTTTTTGAGTTGGAGAAGACAAGGAATTTTTATATTTTTTTTATATTTAAATTTTGGCTCTTTTAATATTGACATGTAGCTTTTTAATTGGCTTGGAAATAAGTTTTCTTAGTTTCACGCGCGTTTTAGATTTGCATTCCACTTATAATGCCAAGTCAGCAAAAGGTGTTTAATAGGTACATGTTTTCAATAGTTGAAGTGTTCAATAAGAACAAGACCAAGTTGAGGTGTCTAAATGAATTATAGTGACAACTTTAAGGGGCTGAAGATGATTTAAGCCTATTAATTTTGCGGATTTCTAAATTGCAAACCACACTGTGTTAATTTTATATATGAATAACTTACCTCGTACCTAGCTACCAAACGTATGTGGTATTACTTATGTAGAACTTAATATCGGCATAACTCATTTCCAAACCAGCTACCAAACGACCCCTTCGTATATACGTGACTATATACATATATGCAAGAATATGCATGGCATTTAAACATTTTATTTTTTTTGGTAATGTTGAATTGGTCATTATTTGATTTCTTATAATCATGATGATGAAATATTTCAGTTAATATGTCATGGACCTCAAAGACGCAAGTTATAGCTACAAGGGATGTTGATCATGATATCTCTGGACTCAAGAGGAGGCTACTCCCTCGACTTTCCTGGTGTTTTGGTCCTTGTAATTCTGATAGTGACTGCAGTGATTGTTGGGTATGTTGTACATGTTCGTATAATAGTGTAGAAAATCGATCTTTCTGTACGATTTAGAATTTTTGTGTGTGATTTCAGTGTCTTCGTTGCCTCTCTACCTCCACGAGGTAGTAATAAGGTTTGGGTACACTCTGTTATCCCTATTCTCCCTAGACTCCACTTGTGGAATTTTACTGGATATGTTTGTATGTTGTTGTCGTCGTATTTCAGTGTCTTTGTTGTATCATTTTGTTCCTTTATCACGAAAACGTTGTATGAATAATGAAAAAGACTATCGAATAACCTTTTATATATTCAAGAATGTTAATGGATTCCGCTCCTAATGCCCATCACTCCTATACATAATGACTATGACAAAAAAATGAGTGAATAGAAATCCAAGAAGAAATTTGTAAAGAGCAATCTCGATTTGTGCTTCATATATCTCTTCGAAAATGGCCCCTCTACTTTGTGATAATACACTGAGTATGTTATTGTTGTATATCTCTTCGAAAATGGTTGAGATTACGTTTGGAAGAGAAGAGCTTTAATTTGGATATTGGGAAGGGCATTATTCATACCAAATGAGTAATAGCTACTCATGACGTTGACAATGTTTATCTAGTTTAAAATACCTTTATCAGCTCTTTGACCAAAATCAAAGCCATGGCTAATTTTATAAGAATGTTCTCGAGATGAAGAAATGCAATCTTAAAGAATGAAAACAATAAATACTTTATAAACAAACAAACAAAAAATGTTTTCCACCGTGTCCAACATTGGTAATGGGGTCCGACTAAATTTGATCAAATTCGCATAGAAAAGTCACACTTCATGGAATAAAAAGTTTCCTAACAAGGAAACTTCATACCCCGAGAACTAGTGATGACAAATTGGCGGATTAAAAACAAGTCAACATAAAATGGGTAATAGTTTGACCCGACCATACTTCATATGGTAAAATGGGTTGGGAGAAAGACAGATTGACCCATATTTTCATAAGTATGTGGCAGTCTACTTTAGAATTCAATATCCGAGTAGAACTCTAGTAATCTGATAACCAATTTGCAAGAAATATTCCACGTCACTATTAATTATTTGCATTACATTAGTTGTCAAAGTACAATTTACTAATACCCGACCTAATCTCGACCAAGGAACCAACCCCGACCCTAGGAACTGAGCTCGAGATGGAGAGTCGGGTCTCAAGTAGAGGTCGGGAGTTGGGTCGTGGGTCAGGTCGGGGGACGGGATCAAGATTCGAGGTCAGTCCCTAGGTTGGGTTTGGGTTCTAAGTCCTAGGTCAAGGGTTGGGGTCAGAGTTGAGAGTCGAATCTCGAATCAGATCTCATGTCTGTTCTCGGCTAGGGGTCGAGAGTCGGATCCTAGACCGAGTTCGAGGTCAGCAGCGGATCCCCATTGGCCCCAAGCTGTAGTTGTGAGTTGGATGATTTTTTAAATAGATAAAGAATAAAGAATATTTATCACTTCACCATTGATTTACCACAAAGTACACCATTGATTTACCACAAAATACTAACACTTTCAATTAAACAAACACTTAACAGGGTTCAGAAATTGTCTATGCAGTGGCAGTACACTCTTTAACTCCAGCTCAATAATTGAGATTAACTTTTTTCATTATTATACCCATCCTTTTCTTTCCCCCACTATTTTGGAATCTTTATTTCCTCAATACTTTAGTGCCCACTTATGGAGGAAGCCTCAAAGTAACTCGTAAAATCGTTGTCAAGTGATCTCGAAGTCACAGTTCAAGTCATGAAAACAATCTCTTATATAAATACAAATAAAGTTACGTATAATAAATCATTACGACTCATTCTTTTTTCGAACCCTGCACGTAGCGGGAGCTTTATTACACCGGCTGCCTTTTTAGTACCCACTTCTCCACACTCACTCCATCAAGATTTCCCATTAATGGATTTCAAACTCCTCACTTTTCTCATCTTCCACTACTTGTTAATCACTTCATCATCAATCTATGCATCTCTTCCACTCCCTAAACAATCTCTCCCCACCAAATCCGGCTACCTCACCGTCAATTCCACCACCAACTCCGCCATTTTCTACACTTTCTACGAAGCCCATAATCCTACCACACCTCTCTCTCAAACCCCAATTCTCATTTGGCTTCAAGGTGGACCTGGATGCTCTTCCATGATCGGAAACTTCTACGAACTAGGACCCTGGCGCGTCTCGTCTTCTCACAGGCATAACGTCGAACATGTCACACTCACTCCTAATCGGGAATCTTGGAATCGGATATTTGGCATCCTTTTTCTTGATAATCCCATTGGTGTTGGATTTAGCATTGCTTCAACACCTGAAGAAATACCGAGGAACCAAAAGGGTGTGGCGAAGCATTTGTATATCGCGATCAAGAAGTTTATTAAGATGAATGCATTGTTCAAGAATCGGGCTATTTACATCACGGGTGAGAGTTATGCTGGAAAATATGTGCCAGCAATTGGATATCATGTCTTGAAGAAAAATGCCCGGTTGCCTGTTCGTAGTAAAGTGAATTTGGTTGGAGTTGTTATTGGTAATGGACTAACTGATCCGATAAGTCAAGTGGCAACTCATGCTGCAAATGCGTATTACTTTGGATTGGTAAATGACAAACAAAAGAGCGAATTGGAGTTTCTTCAAGAAAAGGCGATTTCATTGGCAAAGAATGGTAATTGGAGTGAAGCAACAAATGCTAGAAGTGAAGTCTTGAACACGTTACAGAGGATGTCCGGAATGCCAACTTTGTATAACATTAGAAGGCACAAGCCATACCAAAATCATTTGGTGGCTAAGATTTTGAACAACGCTGAGGTAAAAAAGGCGTTAGGAGTGAACGAAACTATTGTTTTCGAGGTGTGTAGTAAGGTGGTAAGGAAATCACTGCACGAGGATTTGATGAAGAGTGTGAAGTATATGGTGGAGTTTCTCGTCAAGAATACTAAAGTTTTGTTTTATGAAGGTCAGTTGGATTTGAGAGTTGGCTTAGTGTCAACCGAGGCGTTGTTGAAGAGAATGAAGTGGGAGGGAATTGACAAGTTCTTGGAAGCGGATAGAAAAATTTGGAGAGTTAACGGTGAGCTAGCAGGGTATGTGCAGAAATGGGGAAACTTAAGCCATGTTGTGGTATTGGGTGCTGGGCATTTGGTTCCACATGATCAACCATTGAATTCTCAGGCCATGATTGAAGATTGGGTTCTAGAAAAGGGACTTTTTGCGAAGGATCAAATTGAAAACTTGTCCACCAATTTGTCTACTGTACTTTAGTACTAGGATGGGTGACTCTTGGGAAGTCTACTTTTGTTGGATTACACGGGATATGTTGATGTTGTTGTTGTACTTTAGGATATAGCCAGGTACTTCTTGTTTTTATCTTTGTAAGAGATCATAGTGTATGTTGGTCCATTCCTCCGTCAATGAGTTGTTTAAACTCCTTTAAGGTGGTTTTTTGGTGATTTCAATAATCCTTTATTTTGTCCTCATGATCATAGCTAATTAGCTCCTTCGATTCAGGTCCTGGATTTTCTTGCTTAATGTAATTACAATTGTTGGGGAACAATGATAAAACTCCAATAATAATTGTTAGCAAAATAATAATGTAACAATAATAATATTATTTATTATTGATAAGATAATTCTGATATATTATGCAGTAATATAATTATTTATTAGCAAGTTAATGACACTGAATATTAAATAAATATTATTATGATATTATTTTAAGTGATATATTAATTATTCTTGAATCGTGCTAGGCACTGTCCTAAGAAACTATTTCGACAGTGTGAAATATTTTTCCAAAATTAAACAAGTCTTTCCTAATTAATTAGAAGAGATTAAATAAGTCTTTCCAAATTAATTAGAGGATACAGAAATCAGCAAAATTATTATTAATACAAATACTAGCAAGTTAAATTAGGAAATTAATAAAAAATAATACAAAAATATATATCACAAGTAAGGGGGAAAGAAGAGGAAAACGTTGAGGAGGGAGAGAGTAGAAAGACAATTGGTACACTAATTTGCTTGAAAATGGTTGCTTTATAGTGGCTAAAAAGTGTCAAGAAGTTGAGCCACTTGTCCAAGCTTTTACATGCATAATGACAAGTGTAAAAAATGCATGGTTAACTTGGTGCCACATAACTCTCATTAACCCTCTTCTTCAAGTAATAAATTTGGCTTCCAAAATACAATACATATTGGCTTTTTAAATACACTTCAATATAAATTTTTTTAAAATAAATAAATATTTTTCCTATAACAATAACAAGACCGTGAGTTGACAAGTATCTTTCTTTTTCGGTATGACTCTATATTTGCTTGTATTTCATTTTCCCTGGCTTACTAAATTGTGCCTAAATCGGTTGAGTATAATTTTCTTTAGGTAAAGATAGTAAAGATATATATATATAAAATGAGTAATTTGTAGTTCGGCTAAGACAAAGAAATTATTTATGTACTGTTAAATTATTCTTGTTGTTTGGAAGAATAAATATTAGTCATCGGCATGTTGTGAATGTATCATTAGGCTTCGTTGGAAAAGAAAAAGGTGTTCCCAGAATTTCTTGCATACCAATCGCAAATTATGCATCTAATAGTTCCTAGCCTTTGTATAAAGTTTAACTGGAGTGTTACCTTTGTTTGCCCCATTTTGTGTTGGTTCTAAGTGAAATGTGAATGAAAAATGGAGAAAAAAAAATGGAGGAGAAGTGAATTTTGGTTTCACTTTATAAAGAGTGTTTCTCCCACATTGGTGGGAGAAAGAAACATTCTTGTGCTTAAGTATGGAAGCACTCCTTCATGTGGATAGTGAGGCAAGAACAAGACAAGTCTTGCATCGTCGTCGTCGCTCGCTCGGCTTCGGCTTTGGATTTGTCAAATGATCAAGAGATAATTTTTTTGGACAAAATTCATTTGAAACTTGAGAGTTAATGATGTTTTAATCCGAAAATTCGATACGAAAATATTCTCCATTTGCGGACGCGCATGGCATGTAAGGACGCATGTCACAACGCACCTCGAAGGGACCTGACCCTTCGAGGCATTGAGGCACTGTCACAACGCACCGCCAACACAGATGCTTCTGCTTCGGGCCATATATCACCTGCGGACTCAGGTCGACCATTGCGGGCGCAAGTGGTCGCGTCTGTTCAAAACAGTGCATCCGATTGAGCGCAAGTGGTTGCGTCTGTTCAAATCGTTGAGTGAGTTCGTTGTTCGGTAGAATTTGAGGTACCACTATTCTACTGAAGTGAATCATTTTATCTTGGGAGGAAAGATTCCATAACCTTGGGTACTTGAGGGGAATAAATTTCTTAAGGACACACCGTCAATTCGGTGGACTTGATTCTCCATTTCTGTCTTCATCTTTTTCTAACGGTTTTGCTATTTTTCCAAAAAATAGTTTGAACTTCATTTTGTTGATGTTCATAAGTTGGGTTGAACCTATTTTGAGGTTCAAAGTTGTGAAATACAAAGTTACAATTTCATGTGATTGTTCTTAGTTAGTTTGAACATGTGATTGAATTTATTGTTGGAAATTACAAATTTTATCAAACCCGAAAAACAACTCTCTTAAGAAATTTTTAAGTACTTGTTAATTTGTATAGTGTCTGATTTTGTGGAGACTAAATCTTTTGATTTCTAATCCCTCGATTTAAAGAATATAAAAACTTTGCTGAGAAATTGGACTGTGAATTCGGTTCGAAGAATATAAAAACTTCACCGATTCGTTGAACTCTTTGTATTAGTTTCTGGAGTTTAAAATCTATAAATTTTTACTCTGTTTGAATTTGTGTTTGATTTGAAGAATATAAAAACTTCGTCAGATATCAAAGTTCATTTGGTTGATAATTTGAAGACATAAAAACTTCATTGTTGACTAGAAACAAGTGTTTAAAGATTAAAGTCTTTATAGTTAGTATTCTGAAATACTAAAGTGTTTGTCAAAGCTAGACAAGGAAATGACGAATGAAACTGAACAACGAATTAATTCGGTTGTGATTGGTGTTGTCCCAATGGCAACCAATGTTGCGTCATTAAGTCGTTCAGATATTGCTGAAGCAATGAAAACGATAGAGAAATCGAAAAAATATTCTGGTGTGAACTTCAAAGAATGGCAGTAAATGATGTTCTTTTGGCTGACCAAACTTGAATTGCAAATGTTCACAAGTAGATATCCTCATGTTCCAGAAAAAGGAAAGTTTGAAAACCAAGTGTTTAGTTTAGAAAATCTTGTGATTCGTCTCAAGATAGAAGAGGACATTAAGTTGCGTGAGAAATCAGCAATGATGTGTGTAAATCTTGTTAAAGATAATGTTGCACATAATATGAAGATGAATAATTCTTCTAGACAAGAGAAAGAGCAGAACAAGAAAAAGTTCAAAGGCAAGTGCTATAATTGTAGTAAAGTTGGCCACAAAGCTCTAAGTTGTCAAGTTCTGAATAAGAACAAGAAAAGAAATAAGATAAACATGTTGGAAGCAACCGAAAAGATTGAAAATCAGTATACAATGATCACAGAATATAATCTAGTTGGAAATCCAAATGAATGGTGGTTAGATTCAGGAGCCACTAGACATGTTTGTACGGACAAAGAAGCTTTTGCTACTTATGATATCACTGGTCCTAAAAAAGTGATCTTTATGGGATATAATGTAACAGCCAAGGTTGAAGGAAGTGGGAAGATATTCCTAAAAATGACTTTCAGTAAGGTGTTGACTCTCAACAATGTTCTCCATGTTCCTACTATTAGGAAGAACTTAGTGTCGACAACGTTACTTGTTAAAAATGGGTTTAAATGTGTGTTTGTTTCGGAGAAAGTTGAAATAAGTAAGAATGAAATGTATGTAGGAAAGGGATACCTCAATGAGGGCCTTTTCAAACTTCATGCAAAGGCTGTTGAAAAGAATAAAGTTGAGGTTTCTTCTTACTTGCTTGAGTCAAATGAATTGTGGGCATGAACGTTTGGGACATGTCAATGACAAAACCTTGCGAAAATTGATTAACTTAGAAGTTTGGCCTAACTTTGATTGCAGTAAATCAAAGTGTCAAACCTGTGTTGAATCGAAGTATGCTAGGCATCCGTATAAGTCTGTTGAAAGAAATTCGAATCTCTTAGACTTAATTCACATAGACATTTGTGATATGAAGTCAACACTATCTCGTGGTGGGAAAAAGTATTTCATAACATTTATTGACGACTGCACTAGATATTGTTATGTCTATTTGCTGAATAGTAAGGATGAGGCAATAGATGCATTTAGGCAATATAAAACTAAAGTTGAAAATCAGTTGGATAAAAGAATCAAAATGATAAGAAGTGATAGGGGTGGAGAATATGAATCTCTTTTTATGGAGATATGTTCGAAAAATGGAATTGTCCATCAAACTACGACCCCGTACTCACCTCAATCAAATAGGATTACGAAAAGGAAAAATCGAACCTTGTAGGAAATGACGAATGTCTTACTTATAAGTTCAAGTTTACCACAAAACTTGTGGGGGGAAGCTATCCTTACAGCAAACCGAATACTCAATCGAGTGACCCATAGAAAGACACAATCTATTCCATATGAGAAATGGAAAGGTATAAAATCCAACTTGAAATATTTCAAAGTGTGGGGGTGTCTAGCGAAAGTCCAAGTTCCTATACCCAAAAAGGTCAAAATAGGACCAAATACTGTGGACTGTATTTTCATCGGATATGCTAGAAATAGTAAAACATGTCTATTTTTGGTTCATAAATTCAAACATCTGGATATCCATGATAATACGGTAATTGAATCAGATAATGCTGAGTTCTTTGAACACATTTATCCGTATAAGATTAGACATGAGTTGTCTAGCGAAGGGTCTAAACGACCTAGGAATGAACCAAAGGAGAATGCACTTAATGAAGAGAATCCAAGGCGTAGTAAGCGACAAAGAACGTCGACTTCATTCGGATCAGCTTTTGTAACATTTCTTCTTGAAAATGAACCTCTAACATTTAAAGAAGCGATGTCGTCTGCAGACTCATCCTTTTGGAAAGAGGCTGTCAATAGTGAGATTGATTCAATCTTGAGCAACCATACTTGGGAGTTGGTTGATCTTCCTCCAGGCAATAGACCTTTAGGTTCTAAATGGATCTTCAAAAGAAAAATGAAAGCTGATGGTATTATTGACAAATACAAGGCAAGACTTGTTGTGAAAGGCTTTAGACAAAAAGAAGGCCTTGATTATTTTGACAAATACTCGCCAGTAATACATATAACGTCCATTCGGATGTTAGTTGCATTAGCTGCGGTATATGGTATTGAAATCCATCAAATAGATTTGAAAACAACATTCCTAAATGGAGAATCGGAGGAAGAAATTTACATGGAACAACCCGAGGGTTTTGTGGTTTCTGGTAAAGAAAAAAAAGTGTGCAAACTTGTTAAGTCACTTTATGGACTAAAACAAGCACCCAAACAGTGACATGCAAAGTTTGACCAAACCATGTTGGCAAACGGATTCATGATAAATGAATGTGATAAATATGTTTACATTAAAGACACTCCAAATCACAAAGTCATTATTTGTTTGTATGTGGATGGCATGCTGATCATCAGTAGAGACATTTCTGACATAAATGCTACAAAACGAATGTTTGAGAGCAAGTTTGATATGAAAGACCTTGGAGTTGCGAATGTGATCTTAAGGAAAAGAATTCATAGAGCTCCACAAGGGTTGGCATTGTCACAGTCTCATTATATTGAAAAGGTACTTGACAAGTTCAAGTATTTGGATTTCAATATTGCCAAGACTCCATTGGATGTGAGCTATGCACTTCGAAAGAATGAAGGTGAAAATGACTCACAATTGGAGTATGCAAGAGTGTTGGGAAGTTTGATGTACATCATAAATTGTACACGACCAGATATAGCATGCGCTATTAGTAAATTGAGTCGGTAAACGGGTAATTTCAATCAAACTCATTGGATGGCAATGAAAAGAGTTTTGGGGTATCTAAAACATATTCAGGACTATGTTTTGCATTATAACGAATATCTTGCGGTAATCGAAGGATATAGTGATGCAAATTGGATCACCGGATCAAATGAAGTAAAATCCACAAGTGGATATGTGTTTACTTTAGGTGGAGGAGCAGTCTCTTGGAAATCATTTAAACAGACATGTATTGCCTGCTCTAAAATGGAATCTGAATTTATTGCGTTAGATAAAGCCGGTGAAGAAACTGAATGGCTCGGAAATTTCTTGGAAGATATTCCTTATTGGCCCAAACCTTTGGCACCAGTATGCATACACTGTGATAGTCAAACTGCGATAGGTATTGATAATATATCTATTGTTGGCATGCCTGGTCTAGGGAAGTCAACTTTGTCCACAAAGATATTCAAAAATTCTTCTATTGTTTTGTCATTTTAAAACTGAATATAATCTGAGAGATCTATTAATTGACGTCTTTGGGCAAGTCGCAGGTGTTGTGCACCATGTGCATCCCAGTGATGATATAGCTGACATGGGATTGGTGAAGATTATGTTTCCAATTGGTGGAAGTGGAAGCAGAAGCAGAATTATGTTAACAAGTTGACTTAAAACAAGTGGCAGAGGAAGTCCTGCGACATAATGATCCGTATTGTCTTCGACTCCTGACTACAGAGGATGATAGTTGGAAATTGTTGCTGAAGTATTTGCAAAGGAAACTCACCCCCTGAACTCCGGGCATTGGACTACAAGTTTCACAATATTGTCTTGATGGGTGCAATCAGTGCAAAGAAAGATAAAACATCTCAGAGTACCGTGGAGTTGCAAATAACTTGAAGTCCCATGTTGGTGTAGTTGAAAACTAGAGCAGCTTGGCACTAAAGTTTACTGCGATTTACCAGTTCATTGAAGACGCCGTCTTCTATCTTTGTGAATACTTTGAAAGGATGCAAAAATTAGAGCATCCCGATTGATGTTATTCTGGACAGCCAAAGGGTTTGTTCAATGTAGTGATGAGAGAAGATTGAAGGAGGTCAGATGATGGATCTAATTTATAGTAGTTTAGTAATGGTTACTAAGGCATTCTCCAATTGCATGGTGAAAAGCTTGCAAATTCATGATCAAGTGGGGGAGTACTTGTGCTCAAAACAAAATCAAAGAAGAAAGTTTATGCAGGTGAATTTGGACCAAATCATAAATCAGTCTTTGCTATCTTTATTCTCAAAAGTGTATATATATCTCTAAGATGTAGTAGTATGTCTTATTTCAAGTGAATTTGGTTCTAAAAGAGAACTTCCAAAAAGGAAATTTCCAACTTAATTTTTCACGCTACTGTCATACTTCCAACACTTTTATAGCTAACATCTGAAAAGCTATTACAGATAGAAATTCTCAAATATCAAAAGAGAAGATATTCGAAGCAACGCGGGATTGCAAGAAAAAAATGACAGCAAAATGTCAAGATAAAAAGTAGGAAGCAACAAATACTAAAACACCTTGGAACATAAGAAACTAAGTGATTACTAAATACTATTACTAAAAGGCTACGAGGAGATGGTGCTAGCCCCCCGCCCCCCCGCCTCTCTCATCTAAAGGGCGACAACAGTCGGCTGCCTCTCCCATCTAAAGAGCGACAACACTCGGCTGCCTCTTCCATCTAAAGAGCTATCTACTTACTTTTTGTCCTAATTCCCGTTTTCCACACCTTTCTATCTAGGGCCATGTCTTTAGTAAGCCGGAGTTCTGTCCTATCCTGTCTAATCACATCCTTCAGTTCTTTCGGCCTACCTCTAATTTTTCACAACTCTTTACTGGCGCATCCGAGTACCTCCTCCATGCATTAAGTTGCGCTAAGTTTGACCACTATAATAGACAATTTCAAAAACAAAGGGAAAGGTTATTACTTCCTCTGTTTCAATTTGGTTGTCTTAATTCTTTTTTAGTCTGGACTTGTTCTTCTTTAATAAATCTTTAATTCTAACTTTCCGCATCATTTTAAGATCACAAGATTAAAGACATTTTAGTACATTCTACATATCTTTAGTTTAAAAACACAAGATTAAAAATCTTATTTACTTTCTTAAACTCCGTACTAAATTAAAATCAGACAAATAAATTAAAACAGACATGCTACTATATTTCATTTTGATTAGAAATGCTAAGACAAAAAAAATCCTTAACTAGTATTCGCACTGTTATATGGATATTGCTGTTATAGTACTAATTTATAGAAACTCCTAGTACCCAAATTTCATTTGCCAAACAAGGTCCATTTATCTGAGACCCACCCACCCGACAGTCCATGACCCGACCCGACCCGACCCACATCATGCCCCCCCAAAAAAAGAGAAGATATTTTAAACTAATAAAAGATAAAACCGGTAAAACTCTTTGCACGGTTGCTCTACTTTGAGCCACTCAACTTTCAACTTCTCAAATAACTAAATATTTCTTCTTTCATTCATAGGAAAAAAAAATAATTTCAGCTTATTCTAAACTTAACAATGGCTTCTACAGCTTATGCTTGTGGCCTTTTGTGCAAAACTAGAGCTTCTTCTTTGATTGGTATCTCTTCTTTTCCTTTGATGGAACCAAGTATGAGACCAGGTGAGTCATTTTCATTGTTCCAAAGTTCTTCTAGTTCATAAATAAGACAAGAGATGAATAGTGAATATAAAGGTGGAATTAGGTTTTGAAGCTTATTGATTCTGAACTTAGTAGGCGTTCGGACATGCGATTTCATGTCCGTGATATAAAATCATCAAATTGAAATCAGCGTTTGGTCATGCGATTGCATCTCATGATTTTATATCATGACATAAAATCCAAATTCTCCAAAAAGCATGATTTGAGATTTTTCAAATATAAAAATTAACCCACAAGTTTATATTTTGTAAAAAGAACCCCACCATTTATATTTATCAATCATTTATTTCATATGTAAATAAAATTTATAGTTCATATTATTATTTTTACCAATTTTTAAATCATTAATATCTCATTTAATCATTACTCTCGCTAACATATAGCGTCATTTGGTCATGAGCAATATTCACTTTTTTCCTCGAAAAATCTTTTCATTTTATTAAAAAAAATGATGTTTGGCCATAAAAACTCCAAATACAACTTGAAGTTTTATTTGAAAAAATGACTTGTTTTCACTTTTTTCTAATTTCAACTTTACCTTTATAGTTAAAAATCTCTCCAAAAAGATATAATCAAACACAACTCCGACACCAACTTCAATTCCAATTTTTATTTTATTTTCATGGCCAAACGCCTACAAAATTTATTATTACTTTAAATCAATTCCTACTTTATCATTTATTATTTACCAAATTTGTCATTTGATCAATAAATGTTGTATTATTTTAGAATAGTTTTGTGATAGTATATTATACTTTCGTTATGAACTTTTGCTTATTTGGTAAGATTGTATAAAGAATTGAGACAATTTTAATAGTTTTTACAACTTATGGGGTTCTTTTTGTTTATAAAAAAATACAACTTAAAAATTCCAAATTGCATGTCCAAACAAAATTTCAACTTCATCTCATATGATTTCATATCATGATTCCAAATCATGCTTTCATCTCACATGGCCAAACGGGCCCTTAGTATAGAATATATGGTTAGTTTTAGTTATTGAGTTTGCATTTAAATGTTTATATGTATTTAATTAATTAATGTTTTAATATTAAGATGGATTTAAACATGAGTTACTGGGTTCCTTCTAACTCGTATCTGATATTGTAGCTTTGTCCCTGAGGGTGTTGTTTGGTTCGCGGACTAAATTATCTTGGGGTTATAGTCCTGAGATAGTAGTCTGTGGACTAATTTATCCCACTTGGGAGATGGGATAAAATAATTTCATGTTGGATGAGATAAGGTGGGATATCTCATGATTAAGTCTAGGATAAAATATATTGTGTTTGGTTGACGGTATAAATTTGTCCGGTCAACCAAACACAATATAAATTTTATCGTAGGCTTAATCCTAGGCCCCTAAGTGAATATCTATGTAAGGTGTAGTTGTTATATATTGGCTTTTCTGTTTACTTTGATATATTCCTCTGTCCCAATTTATATGACACCGCTTGACTCGCTCACAAAGCTTAAGAAAAAAGGAATATTTTTGAAATTTGTGATCTATATACCTTAGACATTTATGTGACTACAAATCATTCATCAAGGGTAAAAGGGAAATTTTGAAGTTAAATTGTTTGACATTCTTATTGGGGCGAACTAAAAAGAAAAAGAAAAGTGTGTCACATAAATTAGGACGGATGAAGTATTTAACAAATGTTAATCAATCAATTGTGACTCAATCCCAAACTAGTTGAGATCGACTATATAAATGCTCTTATGTTTACAAGATTCTATATTTATATTGGTTGTCAACTTGCCAAAATTCAACTTCTTTTTATGGGTTTGGACCAACTTATGCTTTGGGAAACTCACATGGACATTGTTAAATTTAGCTCTTAAATTTAACAAGAGCTAATACTCTGAATTGCTTTAAATGCAGAAAAGCCTTATGATATCTCAATTGCAATTTTGTAGAGTCAGTAGCTATTGTTGTAGGACTAAGAGCTAATATATATTCATGATCCAAGATTGCTCCTTTCCTTTCCTGAAGAGAATGGTTTAGTGAAAAAAGAAGATTACGACTTTAAGTTCACATCTTTGTGATAAAGAATTGGAGCAGGTTCCAAATAGGCCGGTGAATTCGTCCATTTAAAATTATAGTTGTAGGTGATCCCATACCTATAAAAAGTGCACATTAAAACTTCATCAATGTGAATGAGTTTATCTCAAGAATGTCAGTGTTTCCAACATATTCACGGTAAACAGATTCCTTATCATGCTTCTTGCATTTGGTAGATGTTTAATTCCCGTAGTATTTTTAATTTTAACTAGTGTTGGATATCTGATGGAGTTATGGAGGAATGTTCCATGTTCAACTTTGAAATTCAAGTTTCAATTGGTTTATTAAGAACTGTCTGTTATACTTTTGTCTGACTTGCAGAAATAGCTTACTCCCAGAGACATCTCAGAGTCGGCACTTCCCCTTTCCTGAGGAATGTATCATACAACATGGGCATGAAGAAAGTTCAACTTATGGTCACCAGAGCCAGCTCAAAATCGAGTGGCAGTAGCGATGGAGCTCTTGGACAGGATAAGGCATGTTTTGTGTTTGCATTTTCTTTTCTGAATTATGCATATGATCCTGTTTTTTTGATTCTCACATTATCAGTTGAGAGAACTTCACTCCTTTTTCCTTATTACTCCTTTAATGATGAAGAAACTTCTTTCGTTATCATTTCACAATGTCATCTTCTTTGAGTAATCATTTAGAGCTAGAACAAGTTCTTCAGCTAAGAGAGGAGTTGTTGCTTATTCTATTGTAATGGCATCTGGAATGTGGAGCTTTTGTTTACCAGCAAATTGCTTTAGGTTGCTTAATATGCTGAAACCAAATACGTCTTTTCCAATATTCTGATTATTCTTTTGAAGTATGTCCTGTTTCGTGCTTGGTCATTTCAATGACTTGATGCTGATGCAGACCCCATTTGGATATACAAGAAAGGATGTTCTATTGATTGGACTTGGAGTTACCCTTCTAGGGGTTGGATTAAAGAGCGGATTGGAGGTACTTCGATCTTTCTTTCAGATGTTCGATGTCTTTTTACTCATATGGTTCTTCTTTTCTAATGAAAATAAATGTGTGTACTTTGTGAAAAGCTATTTGGTTGATAAATACAGTCAATAGGTACTTCCCTTGTTGTTGCTTCTATATCCCTATCCAAAAGAGAGTTAATCTAAGGTGTATATGGACGCTATTGCAGTTTTTCTGAAGCGGTTTCTGCCAATCCGTCTTTCTTTTTCTCTCGTATACTTCTATGTTTTCCCTATGTTCCCGTTTGCTATATACTCTTGTCTGGAATAACTGTTGTCCAAATTTCTTACGCAGTATTTGGGATTTGACCCTTTACAAGCCGGAAATGTAGTTCAATTAGTCCTGGTTTTGGGTCTAACAGTTGGATGGATCTCAACATACATCTTCCGAGTTTCAAACAAGGAAATGACCTATGCTCAACAACTACGAGACTATGAAAGCAAAGTCATGGAGGTGCAGTAATTTTGATTAATATTACATGATCTTTCTGTTTCAGTTTCACTTTTTAAGAATGACATGTCTTCTATTTGCTGCACGGAACTTAAAGAACCATACTCATCAGATGCACAAAGATTAAAAATTATAGTGATCCCTCCTAAGCTCTACGTAGTTAGCAAATACCACACTAACTTTATTTTCTTCTAGGTACCATTTACTTTAAAAAAACAAACGAGGCTAAATAATTCTTTAATCAATTTACTGGTCTTGCAGCTGTTATCTTTGTTTGTGTTGTCAATAAAGTAAAGTGATTTTTTATATTTTCTAAAGGGGGTCAAGTTAAGACTGAAGAGGGACATTTACCTGAACTATCCCTATAAAATGTAGCATTTCATGTTCTACCAAATTGATTCATTCTAGAGCTCTTGCTAATTCTTCAGCTGCTAAGGAACGTCCTCAATTAGATTGTATCATGTAAAGGAAAAATAGAACTGCATTTTCTGAAGCTAGGATTCTGTTGCTAATCATAAGCTGAAGCTTGCCATATAGTTTCGTGCAAAGCTGGGATTGCTGCTCTAGCTTAAGATATTATTTCCGGGGCTTAAATTGCGTCTCCAACCTCTTTTATGCATATTGTATAATTGAAATCGATTTCACCTGAGAGTTCGTTCATTTTAGGGATTATTTTCATCCTTCGGTTACTTCATAACAAGATTTTTCTGTTATTGTTCCATGGGGTTGAGCCTTAACTTTGCCTGACTTGCAGAAACGATTAGAGAGCTTAACAGAAGCAGAGTTACAAGTATTGCTTGAGCAGGTTGAAGAAGAGAAGACCCGCCTGACTAGTGGTGAAGAGGTCAAATAGATATTTGTTTTCCTCATCGCTTCATGCTTATGTTCCTTTGGACCTTGTTATCCATAGAAAATGGTTTTGACCATCAAGTCTGTACAATAGATAATATATGTTTGCCTAACATCTGATGATCACATACAACTTGATAAAACAATTCTGGAATGAAAAAGACTCCCCTTGGTGGGGAGTTCTTGTTCTGTAAATTGTTTAGGATTTTATAGAAAATACGTGTTATACGAACTATTATTTGTAGTCGGTGCATTCGTTGTTACCTTTTCTATTCAAGCAAGAATGCGATTGTGATAAAACAATTTATTGCCTGTGTATTGATTGTTATCTTTGCTGTGCAAGCAAAGAATGGTAGTAGCAACTATTTTGGAGATCATATGGTCATTTTGTATTTCCACCTTAGACATGTAGTGCTTAGATGCATACAGATAAAATGATGGATCTTGAGTTCAAACTGAACCTCAAAAGATAGCTCATGTGGCGAGGATTACGTGGAAGACTAACACCTCCTTCCCTTGCACGTTGAGTGTTGACACCCAATTTTGACCTCTCTATATACAACTCAGACTGCAATTTGATTAATTAACGTTCTTTTAGATCTTTTCAAAATATTAAATTCATTATAAATTTGAACAATTAGTCATACATTTTATCATTTTGACATATCTTAAATTCAACGAGTATATTATTTATTATCATTATTAATTTCGTACATAATTTATATATGTATACGTATTTTAGTTAAATAATTTCTCATTTCAAATGTAATTTTTCACAATTTTCGTACATTATTTATAATTAATTTCAAAACAATATTTTTATTATCACTAATTATTATATCATTATTATTTATTTATTGAATTATATTGGTGGTATTATATTTATTAAATGGCAGACTAATTCTATTTGATTTTTCCCAATTCATTTAATTTCTAGTCATTTGTATACCGTTGATCTCAATTTTAACCTAATTTGAATCCTATTCTACCCAATTTGAAATCCTCGATTCAATTTTAAATAAACCCAATTTCATGATCCAATTCAATTGACCCGCGACCCGACCCGTCTCTAATTTCAATCTCAACCTTCCGTGCCTTTGATCTAATGGCTAGGATTAATTCCTACTCTTTCCCTTTTTTAATTAACAAAACCATTTTCCACTGTCATCAACATCACCCTCTCCTTCAACCAACGCTGTTGTCACCCTCACCGGCCAACCAAACCCAACGCCGCCACCCATCACTACTCTTCCTCTTCTCCTCTTCCCTTTCTGTCTCTCTTTCTTTTTCCCTTCTCTCAGTTAAAATTTCAAAACCCCGAAGTTCTCTGTTCTCGAAAAATTTTGGAAAGCTCCGATGGAGTGAGCATCGAGTATGGAACACCCACAACTTCTCATGGATAAATCTTGGATGATCCAAAGTTCTGGAGGCTCACGTTTCGTCTCTATTTCAATTGAAGATTCAAGGTTCCGATTCTTAGACGGAGAATCCGTCGAGGTCGTTCCAGATTCTTATCCTTTGTGCATTTTGGTGTATATATTTGCGTTTGATAGGTCAATATTTGAGCATGATTCGTCTTTGGAAAAAGAGGAGTCGTCCGGGGATTTCGGAATTTATCAAGGGCCTGTCCAACTCAGCCACTTCTATTTTAATTTTTTTCTTTGGTCTGTAATAACTTTTTTTTTTTTTTTTTGTAACCAATCATGTATATTAATCACCAAATAAGCTCCTTACAAAACCATAGCCAAACACACACTGCTGGCTATCTTAGACTTTGGACTCACATTTAGCCTATACATACTACTAAAGTATAAGAAAAAGAAAATGTTCAGAAAAGCAAGTTATGCAAAACATGTTTGAAACTATCTGTAGCTCTGATGTTTCAGGTATAGGCAATCTCCCTTATAATATTGTCTTTGTCTCTAAATCTCTTTTCAAAAATCCTCAGGTTTCGCTCAATCAATACAGCATGAACCACTTCATCGAACACCATTTTAAAGATAGCAGCTTGTTGTGATCTCCCTTTAGCATTCTCTAGTACCCATTCCAGGTGGTGATTAGTAATGGGTCTCTTTGCAACCAATTCAGAATATTGTTCCATACATAGGCAGTGAATGGCACAACACAAACAAATGTACTCTAGATTCACCATCTTCTTGACATAGCACACATCTTGGTTCCACATTTATCCCCCAATTTCTTAACCTATCAGTAGTGAGTAGTCATACATGTAGCAGCAACCACATAGTGAAAATGGTCCGTGGTCTAGCACAATTTTTGAACATCAAGTTCTTCCAAGGTACTCTAGGAAGGTCTCCCAAGAGCTGCAAATACAAGCTTTAGATAGTAGGTTGTCTAGCATCTTGTTGACCTTGGATCACAAGAGCTCGGGCATCAATAATTTTCCTAACCATCCAATTCGCCTGATTAGGAATAACAATGTTCTAGATTGTTCCATTCTTTATGTAGTATGCATTATCCATCAAATTCACAGCCTCTCTTGTTTGTGAGATAGGTCCCAACAAGCTTTGGCAAGGGCAGCTCTGTTCCATAGATGCATGTTTGGTAGGTTGAGACACCAGTTGACTTTGGGGTACATATTCTTGTCCAAGCCACCAGGGATTTCTTAGTGATTTCATTAGAAGAGGACCAAATATAACTTTGGCAATAGCCATTTATCAATTGGATGACCTTAGCAGGCAGCAAGAAAAGCTGAGCCCAATAAGCTTGAATTCCAAAAATAACGCTTTGCACAAATTGGATTCTGCCGGCATAGGATAACCTTTTAGCTGTCCATGATGAAATGTTTTTCATAATCTTATCAATCAGCGGGGTCCATTGAATAAAGGATATCTTTTTAGTGGACAATAGTATAACTAGGTATTTAAAAGGCAAATTCCCGAGTACAAATCCCAGATGAGCAAGAATAATATCCTTCTCCTGTTGACCAACACCTCCGATGTAGACAGAATTTTTTCCTAGGTTTGCCTGCAATCCAGAAGCCAAGGAAAAAGTTTCATAGCATTTAAATAAGGTCGTAACAGATTCCAAATCACCTTTGGAAAATAGTAGCAAATCATCGGCAAAACTTATGTGTGTTATCCCCAATTTAGCGCACCTAGGATGGAATTGGAATTCTTTGACCCTATGTAATCCATTTAAAGCGCTACTAAGGTACTCCATAGAGATAGCAAATAAGAATGGAGATAAAGGATCCCCCTGCCTTAAACCCTTTGCAGCATCAAACGGAGGGGTACTCTCACCATTAAACAAGATGGAATAACTTACTGTTTGCACACATTGAAGAATCCAAGTCACATACTTAGCTGGGAAACCAAGCTCTTTCATGACTTGTTGTAGAAACACCCATTCTACAGAGTCATAAGCCTTTTGTAAATCAATCTTGATCATACATCTTGCAGAGATGTGCTTTTGTGTGTAGGATTTAACAAGTTCATGGGCAAGAATAATATTGTCTACTATCCTCTGTCCAAGTATAAACCCTGTTTGAGATTCACAAATGATGCTAGACATAACTCTTTGCAATCTACTGGCCAATATCTTGGAGATAATCTTGTATATAACCGAGCAACACTCTATTGGTCTAAAGTCCTTCACCGTGATTGGTTTATCAACTTTTGGAATCAGTGTTATTGAGGCACAATTGGCAGTTTTATACAATTTTCCAGTGAGAAAGAATTCTTGGACAGTAACTTCGACATCTTTATGGATCACTTTCCATGTTTTTTTGAAAAAGACAGCATTATAACCATCTATACCCGAGGCCTGGTCGCCACCTATTGCCTCGAGGCCATCTTCAATCTCATGATCAGTTATTAGAGCAATTAAATCGATCTTCTGTTGATGAGAGAGCACAGGGCCATTTAGCATGATTCTCTTATCAATAGCAGGAAGAGATACAACAATAGTACCCATTAGGGGTGTCAAAAAATATGAAAAACCAACCGAACCTAACCATACTGAACTAATTTATATTTTTTCAATAAAATCATGGACTTTTATTTAAAGTATAACCGTCCCGAACAATTGGGATGGTATTTTTAATTTATAAAAAAAACTGAAAAATTCCCGAACCGAACCGAAAAACTTAACATGTATGCAAATATATTTTATATATTAACAATATATTAAATTTAATATATAAATATATTTTATAACATTTTTCAAATATAAAATATAACCTAGGTCCTACGCCATTGGTGACACTTCTATTTGGGCCTTTGCCCTTTAATTATTACAATAGATACTCCATCAAACAATATGGCTAAACCCATGCAAACAGTCCTATTGAAAGTTTGAGATCAAACAATACGGCAACAAGATTTTACATTCTTGGCTTCTTGGTGAAGACTTGAAGTGCATCTCCAAGAAGAAATTTCAAGTTTCACGTCACGATGATGCCTTCATTTTTATGTTCCTAAATGTTCTTGATAGTTAATCAACATATAGTAGAAGAACTGTAGAACTACGAAATGTGTTTTTCCTTCTACGGACTTTATTGAGTTGATTCCTTTTAATAATAAAGAAACATTTTAATAATGATGTATTTTGAGGTGAAACTATAAAAAGAAAAAAAAACACCGAAAATTAACCGAACCGTACCGATACCAAAGAAAAATCGAGATGATGGAATGGTTTTGAAAAGTCTAATTTTGATTATATAAATAAAATAACCAAAAAATTGGTACGATATAAATTTTATAAAATAATCACCCGAACCGTACCATTGACATCCCTAGTACCCATTAGAGATTTATAAAAGTCAATTATCTCTTTCTTGATCTTGTCCGGCTCAGTAAGTAGTTCCCAAGTCAGAGACGTAAGTTCAGAAATTTGCTTGCTTTGTGTTCTCTCTTTCACAATGGCTGAGAAGTAATTATTACAATCACCCAGTCTAATCCATCTTGCTCTTGACTTTTGTTGAAGGATGCTCTCTTCAATAGTGGACTATTTCTCAAGAGAAAGTAGAAGCTCTTTCTCCTGCCGCAATAAATCATCAGAATATGCATTACTCATGGCTCGCTGAATAGCTTCAAGTTCAAATCTAACCTTATTGATCTTCTGGTTGACCCCTTTGAATTCCTCGAAATTTAATTTCTTTAAATGTAGTTATAGTTTTTTAAGGTTGGTCCATACTCCTTTCATTTTCCCTGTTCCAGTGACTTGCTTCCAATGTGTTGTTATCATATTAAGAAAGTTGGTATGTTCTGCCCATATGTTAAAAAACCTGAAAGGTACCTTGCCAGTCCAATTAGCTTGCGTAATTGTTAGCATCATTGGTGTATGGTCAGATATAAAATGTAATCCATATTTTGTTTCTATGTGACCCCAAGACATCCCATTTCTCATAAGAGAATAGAAAATCACAAGAAAGATTTGATCAAAAGTGACTAGAAAAGAGGCGGTCGAGAAGGAATGAGTGGAAACTATGTTGATTGAGTGCAATTTCGAAATTAGGAAAGATTAGACAGAATCCTACCAATCTAAATCAAAGTTTCCAACAGTGAAAGGCTGCCCCTGTCGGCGGGTTGCGAAATTTCAGCTTCTGAATTTCGATTAATTGATGAAATAGGTGTGACTTGAGGTGAAGTGCTAAAGGTAATGGAAGCAGAGCACAGAACTAGATATTTTGGTTGTATAGCTGGCACAATTAGTTAGTAATTAGTGAAGTCAGTTAGCCACGTGTACAAGTTTGTTATAGATATTTTTCTTGTTAGACAGGCTGTACAACAGCTGTATAAATACAGCACAATGTGTAGAATGTAAGTAAGCTAGTTCATAATTTTTCAATACAGTTACATTTTCTTCTCTTCTTAGCTCAAGCTTTACTCTAATAGCTGACAATGGAGATTGAGTAGAAACTGTTAAGTACAAATTTATCATGGTATCAGAGCTTACGACCACAGTTGTGGTATCGAATTGATCGATCGTAGGGAACGATAATTGCAGCAAGAGAATCCAAGCATCTGCTTCATCAAAGCTTCAATGTCGACAATCACGAAGATCGATCCTATGCATCCATTGTTTCTTCATCCTTCTGATACAGTAGGAGGTCCAATTGTCCCCATTCAATTGATAGGATCTGAGAATTACTCAATTTGGAGCAGGTCTATGCGAATCCAATTGCTTGGAAAGAACAAGCTTGGGATCGTTGATGGAACCTGGAAAAAAGGAGATTTCTCTGCAGATCTAGCTCATCAATGGGACAGGTGCGACGCAGTCGTTATTGGATGGATTTTGGGGTCAGTATCGAAGGAATTACATGCAGGAATTCTGTATGCAACAGATGCCAAAATGATTTGGGATGATCTGCAGGAGAGGTTTGACAAGGTGAATACCTCCAGAATATATCAACTGCACAAAGAGATCGCAACATTAGTTCAAGGAACTGATAGTATTTCAGTGTATTTTTCGAACTTGAGACATCTCTGGGCAGAATTTGATAGTATGATACCTGCACCATGTGATTGTGCTAAATCAAAGGGCTTCATGAAACATATGGAAGGACTAAAGGTGTTGCAATTTCTTATGGGGCTTAACGAGAATTATGAACAAGCCAGGAGTCAGATCCTGATGACTAGCCCTACACCTAACATCAACAAAGCATACTCAATGTTGATTGAAAAAGAAAGTCAGAGATCTATTGCTAGCTCCTCTGCATCTGGAGACAGAATTGAGTTGGGAGCTATGATGGCAGGAAGGGGAAACTCTTATAATAGGCCACAGAAAAATTGGCACTTACAGTGTGATTTTTGCAAGCTTAAAGGTCACACTGCAGATATGTGCTACAGGCTAGTTGGTTACCCACCAGGCTATAAAGGAAAGAAGAAAGAAGGCATTCCTGGTGGACCTATTGCATACAATGCAGCTACTGACAGCTTTAACATTTCCATGAATAAGGGAAAAAATGTTTATAATGCTCAAGCACAACATATTAATTCTATTGTGCATGCAGGGCAATTTGAAGTTGAAAACTCAAGCAGACAAGGGGAATTTCCAAGAGCACCACATCTCACTGAAGATCAACATGGAGACATTATGATGATGCTTGACAAAGGAGGATCACAAACTAGTATGGCTAACATGGCAGGTATTGATTTTACAGCTTTAACAACTGTAGATCAAGTAAAATGGATTATTGACACGGGAGCAACCAACCATATGGCTGCTAGTTTAGATGTCTTGACTGATATACAAAAGGTGCAGACAACTCATGATAAGAAAGTGCATTTACCAAATGGCGCATTCACAATGGTGTCACATGTAGGGAAATGCAATTTTGGAGACACAGGAGTGATTGATAATGTCTTATGCATCCCAGATTTTAAGTATAACCTTTTATCAGTATCCAAAATTACAAGAGAGCTCAGTTGTTTTGTCTCTTTTTACCCTGGTTTCTGCTTATTCCAGGACCTTGCTACTGGGATATTGAAGGGGATTGGTAAAGAGACTGATGGCCTGTATCTGTTGAATGTCAAGAAGCATGAGAATAAAGGGGGTCCTGAGAGCTCAGTTGTTAAAGCTCATAATGCACGTAAGAGAAGTGATGATATTTTGTTGTGGCATAGAAGAATGGCTCATCCCTCTAGTAATTCCATGAAATTGTTGTTTGGATACAGTTTAGATGATTGCAAATCAGTCATAACTGATTGTGATGTATGTCCTTTAGCTAAACACACTAGAAAATCTTTCCATCCTAGCACAAGTGCTTCATCTAAACCCTTTGATCTGTTGCATCTTGATATTTGGGGGCCATATCATGTTGAGACTTTTGATGGAAATAAACATTTTCTGACTGTGGTTGATGATTTTTCACATATTACATGGATTTTTTTGCTAAAATTCAAGAGTGATGTATTATCAGTTTTAAGCATCTTTCTCAAAATGGTGCATACTCAGTTTAATGCTACAGTAAAGATGATTAGGTCAGACAATGGGGGTGAGTTTGTCAGTTCTAAAATGCAAGATTTGTTCAAAGAACTTGGCATAGTTCATCAAAAAACTTGTGCCTACACACCTCAGCAGAATGGAGTAGCTGAGAGGAAACACAGGCATTTACTTGAGGTAGCTAGAGGCTTAAGATTTCAAGGGCATATACCCTTAAAATACTGGGGTCATTGTATCTGTACTGCTGCGTATGTTATTAATAGATTACCTTCTGTTGTACTTGGAGGAAAATCACCTTATGAGCTATTTTTTCAAAAGAAACCTTCATTTTCTCATTTCAAAACATTTGGTTGTTTGTGCTATGCAAGTGTCCTTCCTAGAGTGGACAAATTTGCTCCTAGAGCAGTTCCTTCTGTTTTTATGGGCTACTCATCTGTGACGAAAGGATATGTGTTATTTGACCTTGAGAAAGAGAAGTTCTTTATTAATAGAGATGTCACTTTTAGGGAACATGTTTTCCCTTTTAAGAACACCTCTGGTTTTTCTCTTCCCACTGATCATCCCAATTGGCCTACTCCTTTTGACATCCTTACTGACTCTAATGATCATGTTGAGTCTGATATTCCTTCTTCCTCCACTACTTCTTCTCATTCTCCTCCTATACCTCCAGCTTCTCCACCTACAACTACAATACCTTCTACAGCTTCCTCTCCTATAGTACCTGCTACTACACCCCTACATCATGCTCCTACTGAGCTTAGGAGGTCTCACAGGATGTCCAAACAACCTGTTTGGCATCTGGATTATGTTACTCAGAAGACAGCTACACATGTGCGATACCCCATCAATGCCTGTTTGTCATATGAGCATATATCCCCTGGACATCAGGCCTACCTTGGAGCTTTATCCAGCATTCATGAGCCCAGGACCTACCAGGAGGCTGTTCACGATTGCAGATGGATTGATGCCATGCAATCCGAACTTCAGGCTCTTCAGGACAATCACACTTGGGATTTGGTTACTTTGCCACCTGGTAAGGTTGCTATTGGGTGTAAATGGGTCTATAAAGTGAAACTTCAAGCATCGGGTGAGGTTGAGAGATTCAAGGCCAGGTTGGTAGCTAAGGGCTACAATCAGCAGGAGGGTCTTGATTATCATGAGACTTTTTCTCCTGTGGTTAAAATAGCCACTGTGAGAGCTGTTTTATCCTTGGCAGCACAACATAATTGGCATGTCCATCAACTTGATGTTTACAACGCCTTTCTTCAGGGTGATTTGCATGATGAGGTTTATATGCAACTTCCTCAAGGTTTATCAAGTCAGGGGGAGTCTAATATGGTTTGCAGACTTGTTAAATCTCTTTATGGGTTGAAACAGGCCAGCAGGCAATGGAATATAAAGTTATCTGAGGCATTACTCAAGTCTGATTTTGTTCAAAGTTGTTTGGACCACTCATTGTTCATAAAACACTCAGGTACAAACATTGTTATCATATTGATATATGTGGATGATATGCTGGTCACAGGCAGTAATCTTGATGTTATTGAAGAAACCAAAACAATCCTGCACAAGGCATTCAAAATCAAAGACTTGGGAACTTTGAAGTTTTTTCTTGGTATGGAGTTTAGTAGGTCCTCTAAAGGTATATTGATGAATCAGAGGAAGTATGCCCTTGAGATCATCACAGATTTGGGAATCAGTTCTGCTAAGCCTGCATGGACACCTCTGGAAGCTAATACAAAGTTGACAACACCAGAGTTGGATGACCTGATGCAAACTACAGATGATGACTTGTTAGAAGATAAAACTCAGTACCAAAGATTAATTGGTAAAATGCTTTACTTGACCTTAACTAGACCTGACATAGCTTATTCAGTGCAGACTCTTAGTCAATTCCTACAGGAACCAAAACAGTCACATTGGGAAGCAGCTGTTAGAGTCATGAGATATGTAAAGAGGGAACCAGCTCTGGGAATCTTGTTAAGCAATGAGAATTCAAATGCATTGACAGTGTATTGTGATGCAGATTGGGCTTCTTGCCCTAATACTAGGAGATCAGTGTCAGGTTTTCTTGTCAAACATGGAAACTCACTAGTTTCTTGGAAATCAAAGAAGCAGAATGTGGTTTCAAGAAGCTCAGCAGAAGCAGAATATAGAAGTATGGCAAATGCAGTTTCTGAAGTAGTGTGGCTTACAGCCTTGTTGAAAGAATTGCATAGTGAAGTAACTCAACCAGTAGTTGTATTTAGTGATAGCAGGGCTGCATTGCAAATTGCAGCAAATCCAGTATTTCATGAAAGGACAAAGCATATTGAGATTGATTGTCATTTCATTAGGCAGAAAATTCAGGAAAATTTGATCAAGACAATGCATGTGAGCTCCAAAGATCAACTAGCAGACCTCTTGACTAAAGGTCTACCAAGAGCACAACATGAATATCTTGTTAGCAAGCTTGGTATGCTGAACATCTTCATGCCTACCAGTTTGAGGGGGAGTGATGAAATAGGTGTGACTTGAGGTGAAGTGCTAAAGGTAATGGAAGCAGAGCACAGAACTAGATATTTTGGTTGTATAGCTGGCACAATTAGTTAGTAATTAGTGAAGTCAGTTAGCCACGTGTACAAGTTTGTTATAGATATTTTTCTTGTTAGACAGGCTGTACAACAGCTGTATAAATACAGCACAATGTGTAGAATGTAAGCAAGCTAGTTCATAATTTTTCAATACAGTTACATTTTCTTCTCTTCTTAGCTCAAGCTTTACTCTAATAGCTGACAATGGAGATTGAGTAGAAACTTGAGGTGAAGTGCTAAAGGTAATGGAAGCAGAGCACAGAACTAGATATTTTGGTTGTATAGCTGGCACAATTAGTTAGTAATTAGTGAAGTCAGTTAGCCACGTGTACAAGTTTGTTATAGATATTTTTCTTGTTAGACAGGCTGTACAACAGCTGTATAAATACAGCACAATGTGTAGAATGTAAGCAAGCTAGTTCATAATTTTTCAATACAGTTACATTTTCTTCTCTTCTTAGCTCAAGCTTTACTCTAATAGCTGACAATGGAGATTGAGTAGAAACTGTTAAGTACAAATTTATCATGGTATCAGAGCTTACGACCACAGTTGTGGTATCGAATTGATCGATCGTAGGGAACGATAATTGCAGCAAGAGAATCCAAGCATCTGCTTCATCAAAGCTTCAATGTCGACAATCACGAAGATCGATCCTATGCATCCATTGTTTCTTCATCCTTCTGATACAGTAGGAGGTCCAATTGTCCCCATTCAATTGATAGGATCTGAGAATTACTCAATTTGGAGCAGGTCTATGCGAATCCAATTGCTTGGAAAGAACAAGCTTGGGATCGTTGATGGAACCTGGAAAAAAGGAGATTTCTCTGCAGATCTAGCTCATCAATGGGACAGGTGCGACGCAGTCGTTATTGGATGGATTTTGGGGTCAGTATCGAAGGAATTACATGCAGGAATTCTGTATGCAACAGATGCCAAAATGATTTGGGATGATCTGCAGGAGAGGTTTGACAAGGTGAATACCTCCAGAATATATCAACTGCACAAAGAGATCGCAACATTAGTTCAAGGAACTGATAGTATTTCAGTGTATTTTTCGAACTTGAGACATCTCTGGGCAGAATTTGATAGTATGATACCTGCACCATGTGATTGTGCTAAATCAAAGGGCTTCATGAAACATATGGAAGGACTAAAGGTGTTGCAATTTCTTATGGGGCTTAACGAGAATTATGAACAAGCCAGGAGTCAGATCCTGATGACTAGCCCTACACCTAACATCAACAAAGCATACTCAATGTTGATTGAAAGAGAAAGTCAGAGATCTATTGCTAGCTCCTCTGCATCTGGAGACAGAATTGAGTTGGGAGCTATGATGGCAGGAAGGGGAAACTCTTATAATAGGCCACAGAAAAATTGGCACTTACAGTGTGATTTTTGCAAGCTTAAAGGTCACACTGCAGATATGTGCTACAGGCTAGTTGGTTACCCACCAGGCTATAAAGGAAAGAAGAAAGAAGGCATTCCTGGTGGACCTATTGCATACAATGCAGCTACTGACAGCTTTAACATTTCCATGAATAAGGGAAAAAATGTTTATAATGCTCAAGCACAACATATTAATCCTATTGTGCATGCAGGGCAATTTGAAGTTGAAAACTCAAGCAGACAAGGGGAATTTCCAAGAGCACCACATCTCACTGAAGATCAACATGGAGACATTATGATGATGCTTGACAAAGGAGGATCACAAACTAGTATGGCTAACATGGCAGGTATTGATTTTACAGCTTTAACAACTGTAGATCAAGTAAAATGGATTATTGACACGGGAGCAACCAACCATATGGGTGCTAGTTTAGATGTCTTGACTGATATACAAAAGGTGCAGACAACTCATGATAAGAAAGTGCATTTACCAAATGGCGCATTCACAATGGTGTCACATGTAGGGAAATGCAATTTTGGAGACACAGGAGTGATTGATAATGTCTTATGCATCCCAGATTTTAAGTATAACCTTTTATCAGTATCCAAAATTACAAGAGAGCTCAGTTGTTTTGTCTCTTTTTACCCTGGTTTCTGCTTATTCCAGGACCTTGCTACTGGGATATTGAAGGGGATTGGTAAAGAGACTGATGGCCTGTATCTGTTGAATGTCAAGAAGCATGAGAATAAAGGGGGTCCTGAGAGCTCAGTTGTTAAAGCTCATAATGCACGTAAGAGAAGTGATGATATTTTGTTGTGGCATAGAAGAATGGCTCATCCCTCTAGTAATTCCATGAAATTGTTGTTTGGATACAGTTTAGATGATTGGAAATCAGTCATAACTGATTGTGATGTATGTCCTTTAGCTAAACACACTAGAAAATCTTTCCATCCTAGCACAAGTGCTTCATCTAAACCCTTTGATCTGTTGCATCTTGATATTTGGGGGCCATATCATGTTGAGACTTTTGATGGAAATAAACATTTTCTGACTGTGGTTGATGATTTTTCACATATTACATGGATTTTTTTGCTAAAATTCAAGAGTGATGTATTATCAGTTTTAAGCATCTTTCTCAAAATGGTGCATACTCAGTTTAATGCTACAGTAAAGATGATTAGGTCAGACAATGGGGGTGAGTTTGTCAGTTCTAAAATGCAAGATTTGTTCAAAGAACTTGGCATAGTTCATCAAAAAACTTGTGCCTACACACCTCAGCAGAATGGAGTAGCTGAGAGGAAACACAGGCATTTACTTGAGGTAGCTAGAGGCTTAAGATTTCAAGGGCATATACCCTTAAAATACTGGGGTCATTGTATCTGTACTGCTGCGTATGTTATTAATAGATTACCTTCTGTTGTACTTGGAGGAAAATCACCTTATGAGCTATTTTTTCAAAAGAAACCTTCATTTTCTCATTTCAAAACATTTGGTTGTTTGTGCTATGCAAGTGTCCTTCCTAGAGTGGACAAATTTGCTCCTAGAGCAGTTCCTTCTGTTTTTATGGGCTACTCATCTGTGACGAAAGGATATGTGTTATTTGACCTTGAGAAAGAGAAGTTCTTTATTAATAGAGATGTCACTTTTAGGGAACATGTTTTCCCTTTTAAGAACACCTCTGGTTTTTCTCTTCCCACTGATCATCCCAATTGGCCTACTCCTTTTGACATCCTTACTGACTCTAATGATCATGTTGAGTCTGATATTCCTTCTTCCTCCACTACTTCTTCTCATTCTCCTCCTATACCTCCAGCTTCTCCACCTACAACTACAATACCTTCTACAGCTTCCTCTCCTATAGTACCTGCTACTACACCCCTACATCATGCTCCTACTGAGCTTAGGAGGTCTCACAGGATGTCCAAACAACCTGTTTGGCATCTGGATTATGTTACTCAGAAGACAGCTACACATGTGCGATACCCCATCAATGCCTGTTTGTCATATGAGCATATATCCCCTGGACATCAGGCCTACCTTGGAGCTTTATCCAGCATTCATGAGCCCAGGACCTACCAGGAGGCTGTTCACGATTGCAGATGGATTGATGCCATGCAATCCGAACTTCAGGCTCTTCAGGACAATCACACTTGGGATTTGGTTACTTTGCCACCTGGTAAGGTTGCTATTGGGTGTAAATGGGTCTATAAAGTGAAACTTCAAGCATCGGGTGAGGTTGAGAGATTCAAGGCCAGGTTGGTAGCTAAGGGCTACAATCAGCAGGAGGGTCTTGATTATCATGAGACTTTTTCTCCTGTGGTTAAAATAGCCACTGTGAGAGTTGTTTTATCCTTGGCAGCACAACATAATTGGCATGTCCATCAACTTGATGTTTACAACGCCTTTCTTCAGGGTGATTTGCATGATGAGGTTTATATGCAACTTCCTCAAGGTTTATCAAGTCAGGGGGAGTCTAATATGGTTTGCAGACTTGTTAAATCTCTTTATGGGTTGAAACAGGCCAGCAGGTAATGGAATATAAAGTTATCTGAGGCATTACTCAAGTCTGATTTTGTTCAAAGTTGTTTGGACCACTCATTGTTCATAAAACACTCAGGTACAAACATTGTTATCATATTGATATATGTGGATGATATGCTGGTCACAGGCAGTAATCTTGATGTTATTGAAGAAACCAAAACAATCCTGCACAAGGCATTCAAAATCAAAGACTTGGGAACTTTGAAGTTTTTTCTTGGTATGGAGTTTAGTAGGTCCTCTAAAGGTATATTGATGAATCAGAGGAAGTATGCCCTTGAGATCATCACAGATTTGGGAATCAGTTCTGCTAAGCCTGCATGGACACCTCTGGAAGCTAATACAAAGTTGACAACACCAGAGTTGGATGACCTGATGCAAACTACAGATGATGACTTGTTAGAAGATAAAACTCAGTACCAAAGATTAATTGGTAAAATGCTTTACTTGACCTTAACTAGACCTGACATAGCTTATTCAGTGCAGACTCTTAGTCAATTCCTACAGGAACCAAAACAGTCACATTGGGAAGCAGCTGTTAGAGTCATGAGATATGTAAAGAGGGAACCAGCTCTGGGAATCTTGTTAAGCAATGAGAATTCAAATGCATTGACAGTGTATTGTGATGCAGATTGGGCTTCTTGCCCTAATACTAGGAGATCAGTGTCAGGTTTTCTTGTCAAACATGGAAACTCACTAGTTTCTTGGAAATCAAAGAAGCAGAATGTGGTTTCAAGAAGCTCAGCAGAAGCAGAATATAGAAGTATGGCAAATGCAGTTTCTGAAGTAGTGTGGCTTACAGCCTTGTTGAAAGAATTGCATAGTGAAGTAACTCAACCAGTAGTTGTATTTAGTGATAGCAGGGCTGCATTGCAAATTGCAGCAAATCCAGTATTTCATGAAAGGACAAAGCATATTGAGATTGATTGTCATTTCATTAGGCAGAAAATTCAGGAAAATTTGATCAAGACAATGCATGTGAGCTCCAAAGATCAACTAGCAGACCTCTTGACTAAAGGTCTACCAAGAGCACAACATGAATATCTTGTTAGCAAGCTTGGTATGCTGAACATCTTCATGCCTACCAGTTTGAGGGGGAGTGATGAAATAGGTGTGACTTGAGGTGAAGTGCTAAAGGTAATGGAAGCAGAGCACAGAACTAGATATTTTGGTTGTATAGCTGGCACAATTAGTTAGTAATTAGTGAAGTCAGTTAGCCACGTGTACAAGTTTGTTATAGATATTTTTCTTGTTAGACAGGCTGTACAACAGCTGTATAAATACAGCACAATGTGTAGAATGTAAGCAAGCTAGTTCATAATTTTTCAATACAGTTACATTTTCTTCTCTTCTTAGCTCAAGCTTTACTCTAATAGCTGACAATGGAGATTGAGTAGAAACTTGAGGTGAAGTGCTAAAGGTAATGGAAGCAGAGCACAGAACTAGATATTTTGGTTGTATAGCTGGCACAATTAGTTAGTAATTAGTGAAGTCAGTTAGCCACGTGTACAAGTTTGTTATAGATATTTTTCTTGTTAGACAGGCTGTACAACAGCTGTATAAATACAGCACAATGTGTAGAATGTAAGCAAGCTAGTTCATAATTTTTCAATACAGTTACATTTTCTTCTCTTCTTAGCTCAAGCTTTACTCTAATAGCTGACAATGGAGATTGAGTAGAAACTGTTAAGTACAAATTTATCATGGTATCAGAGCTTACGACCACAGTTGTGGTATCGAATTGATCGATCGTAGGGAACGATAATTGCAGCAAGAGAATCCAAGCATCTGCTTCATCAAAGCTTCAATGTCGACAATCACGAAGATCGATCCTATGCATCCATTGTTTCTTCATCCTTCTGATACAGTAGGAGGTCCAATTGTCCCCATTCAATTGATAGGATCTGAGAATTACTCAATTTGGAGCAGGTCTATGCGAATCCAATTGCTTGGAAAGAACAAGCTTGGGATCGTTGATGGAACCTGGAAAAAAGGAGATTTCTCTGCAGATCTAGCTCATCAATGGGACAGGTGCGACGCAGTCGTTATTGGATGGATTTTGGGGTCAGTATCGAAGGAATTACATGCAGGAATTCTGTATGCAACAGATGCCAAAATGATTTGGGATGATCTGCAGGAGAGGTTTGACAAGGTGAATACCTCCAGAATATATCAACTGCACAAAGAGATCGCAACATTAGTTCAAGGAACTGATAGTATTTCAGTGTATTTTTCGAACTTGAGACATCTCTGGGCAGAATTTGATAGTATGATACCTGCACCATGTGATTGTGCTAAATCAAAGGGCTTCATGAAACATATGGAAGGACTAAAGGTGTTGCAATTTCTTATGGGGCTTAACGAGAATTATGAACAAGCCAGGAGTCAGATCCTGATGACTAGCCCTACACCTAACATCAACAAAGCATACTCAATGTTGATTGAAAGAGAAAGTCAGAGATCTATTGCTAGCTCCTCTGCATCTGGAGACAGAATTGAGTTGGGAGCTATGATGGCAGGAAGGGGAAACTCTTATAATAGGCCACAGAAAAATTGGCACTTACAGTGTGATTTTTGCAAGCTTAAAGGTCACACTGCAGATATGTGCTACAGGCTAGTTGGTTACCCACCAGGCTATAAAGGAAAGAAGAAAGAAGGCATTCCTGGTGGACCTATTGCATACAATGCAGCTACTGACAGCTTTAACATTTCCATGAATAAGGGAAAAAATGTTTATAATGCTCAAGCACAACATATTAATCCTATTGTGCATGCAGGGCAATTTGAAGTTGAAAACTCAAGCAGACAAGGGAAATTTCCAAGAGCACCACATCTCACTGAAGATCAACATGGAGACATTATGATGATGCTTGACAAAGGAGGATCACAAACTAGTATGGCTAACATGGCAGGTATTGATTTTACAGCTTTAACAACTGTAGATCAAGTAAAATGGATTATTGACACGGGAGCAACCAACCATATGGGTGCTAGTTTAGATGTCTTGACTGATATACAAAAGGTGCAGACAACTCATGATAAGAAAGTGCATTTACCAAATGGCGCATTCACAATGGTGTCACATGTAGGGAAATGCAATTTTGGAGACACAGGAGTGATTGATAATGTCTTATGCATCCCAGATTTTAAGTATAACCTTTTATCAGTATCCAAAATTACAAGAGAGCTCAGTTGTTTTGTCTCTTTTTACCCTGGTTTCTGCTTATTCCAGGACCTTGCTACTGGGATATTGAAGGGGATTGGTAAAGAGACTGATGGCCTGTATCTGTTGAATGTCAAGAAGCATGAGAATAAAGGGGGTCCTGAGAGCTCAGTTGTTAAAGCTCATAATGCACGTAAGAGAAGTGATGATATTTTGTTGTGGCATAGAAGAATGGCTCATCCCTCTAGTAATTCCATGAAATTGTTGTTTGGATACAGTTTAGATGATTGGAAATCAGTCATAACTGATTGTGATGTATGTCCTTTAGCTAAACACACTAGAAAATCTTTCCATCCTAGCACAAGTGCTTCATCTAAACCCTTTGATCTGTTGCATCTTGATATTTGGGGGCCATATCATGTTGAGACTTTTGATGGAAATAAACATTTTCTGACTGTGGTTGATGATTTTTCACATATTACATGGATTTTTTTGCTAAAATTCAAGAGTGATGTATTATCAGTTTTAAGCATCTTTCTCAAAATGGTGCATACTCAGTTTAATGCTACAGTAAAGATGATTAGGTCAGACAATGGGGGTGAGTTTGTCAGTTCTAAAATGCAAGATTTGTTCAAAGAACTTGGCATAGTTCATCAAAAAACTTGTGCCTACACACCTCAGCAGAATGGAGTAGCTGAGAGGAAACACAGGCATTTACTTGAGGTAGCTAGAGGCTTAAGATTTCAAGGGCATATACCCTTAAAATACTGGGGTCATTGTATCTGTACTGCTGCGTATGTTATTAATAGATTACCTTCTGTTGTACTTGGAGGAAAATCACCTTATGAGCTATTTTTTCAAAAGAAACCTTCATTTTCTCATTTCAAAACATTTGGTTGTTTGTGCTATGCAAGTGTCCTTCCTAGAGTGGACAAATTTGCTCCTAGAGCAGTTCCTTCTGTTTTTATGGGCTACTCATCTGTGACGAAAGGATATGTGTTATTTGACCTTGAGAAAGAGAAGTTCTTTATTAATAGAGATGTCACTTTTAGGGAACATGTTTTCCCTTTTAAGAACACCTCTGGTTTTTCTCTTCCCACTGATCATCCCAATTGGCCTACTCCTTTTGACATCCTTACTGACTCTAATGATCATGTTGAGTCTGATATTCCTTCTTCCTCCACTACTTCTTCTCATTCTCCTCCTATACCTCCAGCTTCTCCACCTACAACTACAATACCTTCTACAGCTTCCTCTCCTATAGTACCTGCTACTACACCCCTACATCATGCTCCTACTGAGCTTAGGAGGTCTCACAGGATGTCCAAACAACCTGTTTGGCATCTGGATTATGTTACTCAGAAGACAGCTACACATGTGCGATACCCCATCAATGCCTGTTTGTCATATGAGCATATATCCCCTGGACATCAGGCCTACCTTGGAGCTTTATCCAGCATTCATGAGCCCAGGACCTACCAGGAGGCTGTTCACGATTGCAGATGGATTGATGCCATGCAATCCGAACTTCAGGCTCTTCAGGACAATCACACTTGGGATTTGGTTACTTTGCCACCTGGTAAGGTTGCTATTGGGTGTAAATGGGTCTATAAAGTGAAACTTCAAGCATCGGGTGAGGTTGAGAGATTCAAGGCCAGGTTGGTAGCTAAGGGCTACAATCAGCAGGAGGGTCTTGATTATCATGAGACTTTTTCTCCTGTGGTTAAAATAGCCACTGTGAGAGCTGTTTTATCCTTGGCAGCACAACATAATTGGCATGTCCATCAACTTGATGTTTACAACGCCTTTCTTCAGGGTGATTTGCATGATGAGGTTTATATGCAACTTCCTCAAGGTTTATCAAGTCAGGGGGAGTCTAATATGGTTTGCAGACTTGTTAAATCTCTTTATGGGTTGAAACAGGCCAGCAGGCAATGGAATATAAAGTTATCTGAGGCATTACTCAAGTCTGATTTTGTTCAAAGTTATTTGGACCACTCATTGTTCATAAAACACTCAGGTACAAACATTGTTATCATATTGATATATGTGGATGATATGCTGGTCACAGGCAGTAATCTTGATGTTATTGAAGAAACCAAAACAATCCTGCACAAGGCATTCAAAATCAAAGACTTGGGAACTTTGAAGTTTTTTCTTGGTATGGAGTTTAGTAGGTCCTCTAAAGGTATATTGATGAATCAGAGGAAGTATGCCCTTGAGATCATCACAGATTTGGGAATCAGTTCTGCTAAGCCTGCATGGACACCTCTGGAAGCTAATACAAAGTTGACAACACCAGAGTTGGATGACCTGATGCAAACTACAGATGATGACTTGTTAGAAGATAAAACTCAGTACCAAAGATTAATTGGTAAAATGCTTTACTTGACCTTAACTAGACCTGACATAGCTTATTCAGTGCAGACTCTTAGTCAATTCCTACAGGAACCAAAACAGTCACATTGGGAAGCAGCTGTTAGAGTCATGAGATATGTAAAGAGGGAACCAGCTCTGGGAATCTTGTTAAGCAATGAGAATTCAAATGCATTGACAGTGTATTGTGATGCAGATTGGGCTTCTTGCCCTAATACTAGGAGATCAGTGTCAGGTTTTCTTGTCAAACATGGAAACTCACTAGTTTCTTGGAAATCAAAGAAGCAGAATGTGGTTTCAAGAAGCTCAGCAGAAGCAGAATATAGAAGTATGGCAAATGCAGTTTCTGAAGTAGTGTGGCTTACAGCCTTGTTGAAAGAATTGCATAGTGAAGTAACTCAACCAGTAGTTGTATTTAGTGATAGCAGGGCTGCATTGCAAATTGCAGCAAATCCAGTATTTCATGAAAGGACAAAGCATATTGAGATTGATTGTCATTTCATTAGGCAGAAAATTCAGGAAAATTTGATCAAGACAATGCATGTGAGCTCCAAAGATCAACTAGCAGACCTCTTGACTAAAGGTCTACCAAGAGCACAACATGAATATCTTGTTAGCAAGCTTGGTATGCTGAACATCTTCATGCCTACCAGTTTGAGGGGGAGTGATGAAATAGGTGTGACTTGAGGTGAAGTGCTAAAGGTAATAGAAGCAGAGCACAGAACTAGATATTTTGGTTGTATAGCTGGCACAATTAGTTAGTAATTAGTGAAGTCAGTTAGCCACGTGTACAAGTTTGTTATAGATATTTTTCTTGTTAGACAGGCTGTACAACAACTGTATAAATACAGCACAATGTGTAGAATGTAAGTAAGCTAGTTCATAATTTTTCAATACAGTTACATTTTCTTCTCTTCTTAGCTCAAGCTTTACTCTAATAGCTGACAATGGAGATTGAGTAGAAACTTGAGGTGAAGTGCTAAAGGTAATGGAAGCAGAGCACAGAACTAGATATTTTGGTTGTATAGCTGGCACAATTAGTTAGTAATTAGTGAAGTCAGTTAGCCACGTGTACAAGTTTGTTATAGATATTTTTCTTGTTAGACAGGCTGTACAACAGCTGTATAAATACAGCATAATGTGTAGAATGTAAGCAAGCTAGTTCATAATTTTTCAATACAGTTACATTTTCTTCTCTTCTTAGCTCAAGCTTTACTCTAATAGCTGACAATGGAGATTGAGTAGAAACTGTTAAGTACAAATATATCATGGTATCAGAGCTTACGACCACAGTTGTGGTATCGAATTGATCGATCGTAGGGAACGATAATTGCAGCAAGAGAATCCAAGCATCTGCTTCATCAAAGCTTCAATGTCGACAATCACGAAGATCGATCCTATGCATCCATTGTTTCTTCATCCTTCTGATACAGTAGGAGGTCCAATTGTCCCCATTCAATTGATAGGATCTGAGAATTACTCAATTTGGAGCAGGTCTATGCGAATCCAATTGACTTGGAAAGAACAAGCTTGGGATCGTTGATGGAACCTGGAAAAAAGGAGATTTCTCTGCAGATCTAGCTCATCAATGGGACAGGTGCGACGCAGTCGTTATTGGATGGATTTTGGGGTCAGTATCGAAGGAATTACATGCAGGAATTCTGTATGCAACAGATGCCAAAATGATTTGGGATGATCTGCAGGAGAGGTTTGACAAGGTGAATACCTCCAGAATATATCAACTGCACAAAGAGATCGCAACATTAGTTCAAGGAACTGATAGTATTTTAGTGTATTTTTCGAACTTGAGACATCTCTGGGCAGAATTTGATAGTATGATACCTGCACCATGTGATTGTGCTAAATCAAAGGGCTTCATGAAACATATGGAAGGACTAAAGGTGTTGCAATTTCTTATGGGGCTTAACGAGAATTATGAACAAGCCAGGAGTCAGATCCTGATGACTAGCCCTACACCTAACATCAACAAAGCATACTCAATGTTGATTGAAAGAGAAAGTCAGAGATCTATTGCTAGCTCCTCTGCATCTGGAGACAGAATTGAGTTGGGAGCTATGATGGCAGGAAGGGGAAACTCTTATAATAGGCCACAGAAAAATTGGCACTTACAGTGTGATTTTTGCAAGCTTAAAGGTCACACTGCAGATATGTGCTACAGGCTAGTTGGTTACCCACCAGGCTATAAAGGAAAGAAGAAAGAAGGCATTCCTGGTGGACCTATTGCATACAATGCAGCTACTGACAGCTTTAACATTTCCATGAATAAGGGAAAAAATGTTTATAATGCTCAAGCACAACATATTAATCCTATTGTGCATGCAGGGCAATTTGAAGTTGAAAACTCAAGCAGACAAGGGGAATTTCCAAGAGCACCACATCTCACTGAAGATCAACATGGAGACATTATGATGATGCTTGACAAAGGAGGATCACAAACTAGTATGGCTAACATGGCAGGTATTGATTTTACAGCTTTAACAACTGTAGATCAAGTAAAATGGATTATTGACACGGGAGCAACCAACCATATGGCTGCTAGTTTAGATGTCTTGACTGATATACAAAAGGTGCAGACAACTCATGATAAGAAAGTGCATTTACCAAATGGCGCATTCACAATGGTGTCACATGTAGGGAAATGCAATTTTGGAGACACAGGAGTGATTGATAATGTCTTATGCATCCCAGATTTTAAGTATAACCTTTTATCAGTATCCAAAATTACAAGAGAGCTCAGTTGTTTTGTCTCTTTTTACCCTGGTTTCTGCTTATTCCAGGACCTTGCTACTGGGATATTGAAGGGGATTGGTAAAGAGACTGATGGCCTGTATCTGTTGAATGTCAAGAAGCATGAGAATAAAGGGGGTCCTGAGAGCTCAGTTGTTAAAGCTCATAATGCACGTAAGAGAAGTGATGATATTTTGTTGTGGCATAGAAGAATGGCTCATCCCTCTAGTAATTCCATGAAATTGTTGTTTGGATACAGTTTAGATGATTGCAAATCAGTCATAACTGATTGTGATGTATGTCCTTTAGCTAAACACACTAGAAAATCTTTCCATCCTAGCACAAGTGCTTCATCTAAACCCTTTGATCTGTTGCATCTTGATATTTGGGGGCCATATCATGTTGAGACTTTTGATGGAAATAAACATTTTCTGACTGTGGTTGATGATTTTTCACATATTACATGGATTTTTTTGCTAAAATTCAAGAGTGATGTATTATCAGTTTTAAGCATCTTTCTCAAAATGGTGCATACTCAGTTTAATGCTACAGTAAAGATGATTAGGTCAGACAATGGGGGTGAGTTTGTCAGTTCTAAAATGCAAGATTTGTTCAAAGAACTTGGCATAGTTCATCAAAAAACTTGTGCCTACACACCTCAGCAGAATGGAGTAGCTGAGAGGAAACACAGGCATTTACTTGAGGTAGCTAGAGGCTTAAGATTTCAAGGGCATATACCCTTGAAATACTGGGGTCATTGTATCTGTACTGCTGCGTATGTTATTAATAGATTACCTTCTGTTGTACTTGGAGGAAAATCACCTTATGAGCTATTTTTTCAAAAGAAACCTTCATTTTCTCATTTCAAAACATTTGGTTGTTTGTGCTATGCAAGTGTCCTTCCTAGAGTGGACAAATTTGCTCCTAGAGCAGTTCCTTCTGTTTTTATGGGCTACTCATCTGTGACGAAAGGATATGTGTTATTTGACCTTGAGAAAGAGAAGTTCTTTATTAATAGAGATGTCACTTTTAGGGAACATGTTTTCCCTTTTAAGAACACCTCTGGTTTTTCTCTTCCCACTGATCATCCCAATTGGCCTACTCCTTTTGACATCCTTACTGACTCTAATGATCATGTTGAGTCTGATATTCCTTCTTCCTCCACTACTTCTTCTCATTCTCCTCCTATACCTCCAGCTTCTCCACCTACAACTACAATACCTTCTACAGCTTCCTCTCCTATAGTACCTGCTACTACACCCCTACATCATGCTCCTACTGAGCTTAGGAGGTCTCACAGGATGTCCAAACAACCTGTTTGGCATCTGGATTATGTTACTCAGAAGACAGCTACACATGTGCGATACCCCATCAATGCCTGTTTGTCATATGAGCATATATCCCCTGGACATCAGGCCTACCTTGGAGCTTTATCCAGCATTCATGAGCCCAGGACCTACCAGGAGGCTGTTCACGATTGCAGATGGATTGATGCCATGCAATCCGAACTTCAGGCTCTTCAGGACAATCACACTTGGGATTTGGTTACTTTGCCACCTGGTAAGGTTGCTATTGGGTGTAAATGGGTCTATAAAGTGAAACTTCAAGCATCGGGTGAGGTTGAGAGATTCAAGGCCAGGTTGGTAGCTAAGGGCTACAATCAGCAGGAGGGTCTTGATTATCATGAGACTTTTTCTCCTGTGGTTAAAATAGCCACTGTGAGAGTTGTTTTATCCTTGGCAGCACAACATAATTGGCATGTCCATCAACTTGATGTTTACAACGCCTTTCTTCAGGGTGATTTGCATGATGAGGTTTATATGCAACTTCCTCAAGGTTTATCAAGTCAGGGGGAGTCTAATATGGTTTGCAGACTTGTTAAATCTCTTTATGGGTTGAAACAGGCCAGCAGGCAATGGAATATAAAGTTATCTGAGGCATTACTCAAGTCTGATTTTGTTCAAAGTTGTTTGGACCACTCATTGTTCATAAAACACTCAGGTACAAACATTGTTATCATATTGATATATGTGGATGATATGCTGGTCACAGGCAGTAATCTTGATGTTATTGAAGAAACCAAAACAATCCTGCACAAGGCATTCAAAATCAAAGACTTGGGAACTTTGAAGTTTTTTCTTGGTATGGAGTTTAGTAGGTCCTCTAAAGGTATATTGATGAATCAGAGGAAGTATGCCCTTGAGATCATCACAGATTTGGGAATCAGTTCTGCTAAGCCTGCATGGACACCTCTGGAAGCTAATACAAAGTTGACAACACCAGAGTTGGATGACCTGATGCAAACTACAGATGATGACTTGTTAGAAGATAAAACTCAGTACCAAAGATTAATTGGTAAAATGCTTTACTTGACCTTAACTAGACCTGACATAGCTTATTCAGTGCAGACTCTTAGTCAATTCCTACAGGAACCAAAACAGTCACATTGGGAAGCAGCTGTTAGAGTCATGAGATATGTAAAGAGGGAACCAGCTCTGGGAATCTTGTTAAGCAATGAGAATTCAAATGCATTGACAGTGTATTGTGATGCAGATTGGGCTTCTTGCCCTAATACTAGGAGATCAGTGTCAGGTTTTCTTGTCAAACATGGAAACTCACTAGTTTCTTGGAAATCAAAGAAGCAGAATGTGGTTTCAAGAAGCTCAGCAGAAGCAGAATATAGAAGTATGGCAAATGCAGTTTCTGAAGTAGTGTGGCTTACAGCCTTGTTGAAAGAATTGCATAGTGAAGTAACTCAACCAGTAGTTGTATTTAGTGATAGCAGGGCTGCATTGCAAATTGCAGCAAATCCAGTATTTCATGAAAGGACAAAGCATATTGAGATTGATTGTCATTTCATTAGGCAGAAAATTCAGGAAAATTTGATCAAGACAATGCATGTGAGCTCCAAAGATCAACTAGCAGACCTCTTGACTAAAGGTCTACCAAGAGCACAACATGAATATCTTGTTAGCAAGCTTGGTATGCTGAACATCTTCATGCCTACCAGTTTGAGGGGGAGTGATGAAATAGGTGTGACTTGAGGTGAAGTGCTAAAGGTAATGGAAGCAGAGCACAGAACTAGATATTTTGGTTGTATAGCTGGCACAATTAGTTAGTAATTAGTGAAGTCAGTTAGCCACGTGTACAAGTTTGTTATAGATATTTTTCTTGTTAGACAGGCTGTACAACAGCTGTATAAATACAGCACAATGTGTAGAATGTAAGCAAGCTAGTTCATAATTTTTCAATACAGTTACATTTTCTTCTCTTCTTAGCTCAAGCTTTACTCTAATAGCTGACAATGGAGATTGAGTAGAAACTTGAGGTGAAGTGCTAAAGGTAATGGAAGCAGAGCACAGAACTAGATATTTTGGTTGTATAGCTGGCACAATTAGTTAGTAATTAGTGAAGTCAGTTAGCCACGTGTACAAGTTTGTTATAGATATTTTTCTTGTTAGACAGGCTGTACAACAGCTGTATAAATACAGCACAATGTGTAGAATGTAAGCAAGCTAGTTCATAATTTTTCAATACAGTTACATTTTCTTCTCTTCTTAGCTCAAGCTTTACTCTAATAGCTGACAATGGAGATTGAGTAGAAACTGTTAAGTACAAATTTATCATGGTATCAGAGCTTACGACCACAGTTGTGGTATCGAATTGATCGATCGTAGGGAACGATAATTGCAGCAAGAGAATCCAAGCATCTGCTTCATCAAAGCTTCAATGTCGACAATCACGAAGATCGATCCTATGCATCCATTGTTTCTTCATCCTTCTGATACAGTAGGAGGTCCAATTGTCCCCATTCAATTGATAGGATCTGAGAATTACTCAATTTGGAGCAGGTCTATGCGAATCCAATTGCTTGGAAAGAACAAGCTTGGGATCGTTGATGGAACCTGGAAAAAAGGAGATTTCTCTGCAGATCTAGCTCATCAATGGGACAGGTGCGACGCAGTCGTTATTGGATGGATTTTGGGGTCAGTATCGAAGGAATTACATGCAGGAATTCTGTATGCAACAGATGCCAAAATGATTTGGGATGATCTGCAGGAGAGGTTTGACAAGGTGAATACCTCCAGAATATATCAACTGCACAAAGAGATCGCAACATTAGTTCAAGGAACTGATAGTATTTCAGTGTATTTTTCGAACTTGAGACATCTCTGGGCAGAATTTGATAGTATGATACCTGCACCATGTGATTGTGCTAAATCAAAGGGCTTCATGAAACATATGGAAGGACTAAAGGTGTTGCAATTTCTTATGGGGCTTAACGAGAATTATGAACAAGCCAGGAGTCAGATCCTGATGACTAGCCCTACACCTAACATCAACAAAGCATACTCAATGTTGATTGAAAGAGAAAGTCAGAGATCTATTGTTAGCTCCTCTGCATCTGGAGACAGAATTGAGTTGGGAGCTATGATGGCAGGAAGGGGAAACTCTTATAATAGGCCACAGAAAAATTGGCACTTACAGTGTGATTTTTGCAAGCTTAAAGGTCACACTGCAGATATGTGCTACAGGCTAGTTGGTTACCCACCAGGCTATAAAGGAAAGAAGAAAGAAGGCATTCCTGGTGGACCTATTGCATACAATGCAGCTACTGACAGCTTTAACATTTCCATGAATAAGGGAAAAAATGTTTATAATGCTCAAGCACAACATATTAATCCTATTGTGCATGCAGGGCAATTTGAAGTTGAAAACTCAAGCAGACAAGGGGAATTTCCAAGAGCACCACATCTCACTGAAGATCAACATGGAGACATTATGATGATGCTTGACAAAGGAGGATCACAAACTAGTATGGCTAACATGGCAGGTATTGATTTTACAGCTTTAACAACTGTAGATCAAGTAAAATGGATTATTGACACGGGAGCAACCAACCATATGGGTGCTAGTTTAGATGTCTTGACTGATATACAAAAGGTGCAGACAACTCATGATAAGAAAGTGCATTTACCAAATGGCGCATTCACAATGGTGTCACATGTAGGGAAATGCAATTTTGGAGACACAGGAGTGATTGATAATGTCTTATGCATCCCAGATTTTAAGTATAACCTTTTATCAGTATCCAAAATTACAAGAGAGCTCAGTTGTTTTGTCTCTTTTTACCCTGGTTTCTGCTTATTCCAGGACCTTGCTACTGGGATATTGAAGGGGATTGGTAAAGAGACTGATGGCCTGTATCTGTTGAATGTCAAGAAGCATGAGAATAAAGGGGGTCCTGAGAGCTCAGTTGTTAAAGCTCATAATGCACGTAAGAGAAGTGATGATATTTTGTTGTGGCATAGAAGAATGGCTCATCCCTCTAGTAATTCCATGAAATTGTTGTTTGGATACAGTTTAGATGATTGCAAATCAGTCATAACTGATTGTGATGTATGTCCTTTAGCTAAACACACTAGAAAATCTTTCCATCCTAGCACAAGTGCTTCATCTAAACCCTTTGATCTGTTGCATCTTGATATTTGGGGGCCATATCATGTTGAGACTTTTGATGGAAATAAACATTTTCTGACTGTGGTTGATGATTTTTCACATATTACATGGATTTTTTTGCTAAAATTCAAGAGTGATGTATTATCAGTTTTAAGCATCTTTCTCAAAATGGTACATACTCAGTTTAATGCTACAGTAAAGATGATTAGGTCAGACAATGGGGGTGAGTTTGTCAGTTCTAAAATGCAAGATTTGTTCAAAGAACTTGGCATAGTTCATCAAAAAACTTGTGCCTACACACCTCAGCAGAATGGAGTAGCTGAGAGGAAACACAGGCATTTACTTGAGGTAGCTAGAGGCTTAAGATTTCAAGGGCATATACCCTTGAAATACTGGGGTCATTGTATCTGTACTGCTGCGTATGTTATTAATAGATTACCTTCTGTTGTACTTGGAGGAAAATCACCTTATGAGCTATTTTTTCAAAAGAAACCTTCATTTTCTCATTTCAAAACATTTGGTTGTTTGTGCTATGCAAGTGTCCTTCCTAGAGTGGACAAATTTGCTCCTAGAGCAGTTCCTTCTGTTTTTATGGGCTACTCATCTGTGACGAAAGGATATGTGTTATTTGACCTTGAGAAAGAGAAGTTCTTTATTAATAGAGATGTCACTTTTAGGGAACATGTTTTCCCTTTTAAGAACACCTCTGGTTTTTCTCTTCCCACTGATCATCCCAATTGGCCTACTCCTTTTGACATCCTTACTGACTCTAATGATCATGTTGAGTCTGATATTCCTTCTTCCTCCACTACTTCTTCTCATTCTCCTCCTATACCTCCAGCTTCTCCACCTACAACTACAATACCTTCTACAGCTTCCTCTCCTATAGTACCTGCTACTACACCCCTACATCATGCTCCTACTGAGCTTAGGAGGTCTCACAGGATGTCCAAACAACCTGTTTGGCATCTGGATTATGTTACTCAGAAGACAGCTACACATGTGCGATACCCCATCAATGCCTGTTTGTCATATGAGCATATATCCCCTGGACATCAGGCCTACCTTGGAGCTTTATCCAGCATTCATGAGCCCAGGACCTACCAGGAGGCTGTTCACGATTGCAGATGGATTGATGCCATGCAATCCGAACTTCAGGCTCTTCAGGACAATCACACTTGGGATTTGGTTACTTTGCCACCTGGTAAGGTTGCTATTGGGTGTAAATGGGTCTATAAAGTGAAACTTCAAGCATCGGGTGAGGTTGAGAGATTCAAGGCCAGGTTGGTAGCTAAGGGCTACAATCAGCAGGAGGGTCTTGATTATCATGAGACTTTTTCTCCTGTGGTTAAAATAGCCACTGTGAGAGTTGTTTTATCCTTGGCAGCACAACATAATTGGCATGTCCATCAACTTGATGTTTACAACGCCTTTCTTCAGGGTGATTTGCATGATGAGGTTTATATGCAACTTCCTCAAGGTTTATCAAGTCAGGGGGAGTCTAATATGGTTTGCAGACTTGTTAAATCTCTTTATGGGTTGAAACAGGCCAGCAGGTAATGGAATATAAAGTTATCTGAGGCATTACTCAAGTCTGATTTTGTTCAAAGTTGTTTGGACCACTCATTGTTCATAAAACACTCAGGTACAAACATTGTTATCATATTGATATATGTGGATGATATGCTGGTCACAGGCAGTAATCTTGATGTTATTGAAGAAACCAAAACAATCCTGCACAAGGCATTCAAAATCAAAGACTTGGGAACTTTGAAGTTTTTTCTTGGTATGGAGTTTAGTAGGTCCTCTAAAGGTATATTGATGAATCAGAGGAAGTATGCCCTTGAGATCATCACAGATTTGGGAATCAGTTCTGCTAAGCCTGCATGGACACCTCTGGAAGCTAATACAAAGTTGACAACACCAGAGTTGGATGACCTGATGCAAACTACAGATGATGACTTGTTAGAAGATAAAACTCAGTACCAAAGATTAATTGGTAAAATGCTTTACTTGACCTTAACTAGACCTGACATAGCTTATTCAGTGCAGACTCTTAGTCAATTCCTACAGGAACCAAAACAGTCACATTGGGAAGCAGCTGTTAGAGTCATGAGATATGTAAAGAGGGAACCAGCTCTGGGAATCTTGTTAAGCAATGAGAATTCAAATGCATTGACAGTGTATTGTGATGCAGATTGGGCTTCTTGCCCTAATACTAGGAGATCAGTGTCAGGTTTTCTTGTCAAACATGGAAACTCACTAGTTTCTTGGAAATCAAAGAAGCAGAATGTGGTTTCAAGAAGCTCAGCAGAAGCAGAATATAGAAGTATGGCAAATGCAGTTTCTGAAGTAGTGTGGCTTACAGCCTTGTTGAAAGAATTGCATAGTGAAGTAACTCAACCAGTAGTTGTATTTAGTGATAGCAGGGCTGCATTGCAAATTGCAGCAAATCCAGTATTTCATGAAAGGACAAAGCATATTGAGATTGATTGTCATTTCATTAGGCAGAAAATTCAGGAAAATTTGATCAAGACAATGCATGTGAGCTCCAAAGATCAACTAGCAGACCTCTTGACTAAAGGTCTACCAAGAGCACAACATGAATATCTTGTTAGCAAGCTTGGTATGCTGAACATCTTCATGCCTACCAGTTTGAGGGGGAGTGATGAAATAGGTGTGACTTGAGGTGAAGTGCTAAAGGTAATGGAAGCAGAGCACAGAACTAGATATTTTGGTTGTATAGCTGGCACAATTAGTTAGTAATTAGTGAAGTCAGTTAGCCACGTGTACAAGTTTGTTATAGATATTTTTCTTGTTAGACAGGCTGTACAACAGCTGTATAAATACAGCACAATGTGTAGAATGTAAGCAAGCTAGTTCATAATTTTTCAATACAGTTACATTTTCTTCTCTTCTTAGCTCAAGCTTTACTCTAATAGCTGACAATGGAGATTGAGTAGAAACTGTTAAGTACAAATTTATCAATCCATTCACAATTGCCAAAAGTTCTGTCAAGTCTGCTGCATATTTTATCACTTCCCTCTTACTTATTGGACCAAGTCTAATAATCCCCCTTCCAAGGTAGTTCATTAATGGCCAGATTCTGTAAGCAATCATTAAATTCTTGAGTCTCAGCATAAGTAACAGGTTGGCCCGTAACTCTGTCGGCTAGTTTTAGCACTGCATTAAAGTCTTCTGATATTAACCATGGAATATTAATTCCTCCAGCGAGCTGTTGTAACTCATCCCATAAAGCCTTTCTTTGCACGATTGTATTATACCCATAAACAACCGTTAAGAAACAATGCATTCCGTTAGTTAGTCCTTGAAACTGACAGTGGATAAACTGAGCACCCATTCTGATAGGTTGGATTTGTAATGGTTACCATCCCATATAAGCCATACTCTTCCATTGACTCCCTGTTGGTAATTGCATACGTGATCCCATTTTTGTGCCATTTTTTCAATGATTCTGATAGCATTATGCTCCTTCATCTTGGTTTCAGTAATGCCAGCAAGCTTGACTTTATTCTTTAATAAGAAACTACTCAATTCCTTCTGTTTATGTCGCTTATTTACACTCCTGATATTCCAAAAGAGCCAAGTCATAGTGAATTGAATACCTCCTCCTTTATCCACAAGAGGGGTGGTACTATTATTGTCAGTCTCAGTGAGAGTGCCAAATCTATTCTTGATACTAGTGTGAGTTAGGACGGGAAAATTTGCTAAATCAAGAAAAATCTCATGAAATAATGGGGACTGCTGGGGAGGGGATATGTGTGTTAATTGATAGTACTTAGCATGTTTGCTTGATTGATCTTAAATCATTAGAAATCATGCCTATAGGATTTCTTTTAAAGGATATCGCCTTTTTATGTTTAACACTTATAAATCACTTTAATCAGGTTTATTAATATAAATTTCAGCATGTTTAACTTGTTAATTTTCACTTAAAAATCATGTCTAAGGTTTATTATAATTTTTCAGCATACTTAGTTTTATCCATGCATTTCATTAATTTTCAGTATGTCTAATCATAGAAATCATGTCCATTAAATTGTTAGTCACAGTACCGTTTCAGCATGTTAATCAGTCCGTAACACATAGAAATCATGTCTATAGATTTCTCAAATAATTTTCAGCATGCTTAAACTTAGTAACTTGCATGTAGAAATCACGTATATTGGTTATCAATTATTTTTCAGCATATTAAAAAGTAATTTCCAGCATATATGTTGATATTTTCACCTTAGATATCCTGTTTCTAGGCTTTACCAATAAACTTCAGCCTTAATTAATTATTTCTCACCTAGAAATCATGCATATAAGAACTTAATAATTTTGATGTCTTGACCATTAGATATCATATTCATGCCTATATGTCTTAATAACATAAAACTGTTAGTTGTTTTCTACGTGTTAATCACCTAATCAACTGTAATTAATCAAGAGGCTTACTTGAAATCAACATGTGTTATTTGTCAAGTCCTGTTTGTTTGTTTGAGGCTTATCTCAGGTCTAATTAGGCAGCCTAAAATTTTCTTTATGTCTAGGCCATTATTCAAAATAGATCGTCCAACGCCTCTTGGACATTGAGTTGGGACAGGTAGACATCTTAGGGAACGTTAGTTTTATCATTTTTTTAGTGCGCTTTTAGGCTTAATAACAACCTAATAACCAAACTAGGCGGGTAGATAGTCGGAAATGATAGAAGTTGACCCGAGCAGAATACGACATGCAACATACGACATTGTCATCCGTTAATAAGCCGGGCGCTGATCCGAATAGGATAAAATTAACTCTTTGTCCCAGTTTTTCTAAATCGATTTTTCTTTATTTTATATTTTAATGTTTTAATTATCTGGGTAGTCTAGGTTTGTTATTATTTAAGTAAATCTTTTCACTATATAATTGTGTCCATTCTATCTTCTTGCTTATCTGATTCATATTTTGTTTACGTGTTTAATGGATTTATCACTTAGTTATTAATTATGATAAAATAGAAGTTTCATGTTTAAACGCTTAGTTAATATTAAGTTAATAAAAATCAATTGACCTTTTTGTTGATCACGTAAAAATTCCCCCACATAACATATGGATTCGACCGAGACCCACATTTGTGGACCTCGAAAGGTGGTTAACACCTTCCTTTCGAGGTAATTTGAACCCTTACCCAAATTTCTGTTGACGTAGACTAATTAAATAGTCGTAATTAGTTTAGAATGGTGCTCTAACGCACCTTAATTTGTTAGGTGGCGACTCTTCTCTTTTAAACCATCCTAAAAAGAGTTTTCACGTAGAATCCCACTTTTCGCTCGAAAAAATGAGACGCGACACTGAGGACTGGACAACTGATGCATAGACAATATGACATGGGGGCTAACATAGGGTAAACCAAGAATATAGATGGTTTGACTCTGATACCAGGTGAAGAAAATGGTCTTCGAGTTTAACTCAACCTCAAATGTTAGTTCACGAGATGAGGACTGCTAACAATCATACAAGGAGACTACAAATCATTCGATCAACTGATGTGGGAGACTAACGCATTGTTGAACTTATATAGAAGCCTTAAATATTCTATACAACTCAGAAGTTTTTGGAATAATAATCCATTTGTTGCTATGTGCATATTGAAAGTGTGGATCTACCAATCCTGTTCACCGGTGGATCTATTTCATCAACAACAACAACATACACAGTGTAGTTCCACAAAATGGGGCATGGGGAGGATAGAGTACGCAGATCTTACCCCTACCTAAGAGGTAGAGAGGTTGTTTCCTATAGACCTCGGCTGTGGATGTATTTCAACTTTCCTAAAAACATATGGATGATTGACTTAAAAGGTTTTTGGTGAAACATGGACAAGGAAAAAAATTGAAATTCATTTCACATAATCATGAAACAGTTGGAAAAGAATCTCAGAGATGAAATCAATAGTGAAACAAATCTGTGTACACTTAAATACTTTTGTACTTTCCTCTCTATGTACAGAAGCTTGATCCCTTTAGATTTTCTTATCTGGTATTCATGAATCGTCACTAGAATCAGAAGAAGAACTGCTCTTGGAAATGTCTGACAAGAAATTAGCAGGCAATTTTGGGAATCTGACAGCTCGACTATTCGCCATTCCTGGTGATGATGATCCTGTAACAGCTACGAGGGGTTTCTTTTTCTGCATGTTTCTTGTAATTTCTACACAAACTTTATCAACCATTTCTAGAAAATCCTTAACTATGGCAAATAGTTGAAGTGGCTGCCACCCTTTATCATCTGAAGCTCCTGCTTGATAATAATCTGTTGTTTTCTTTACAAGTTCCATCACTCTATCTTGTTCTTCACTCACTGTTTTTATTTCTTTTTCAGCAGCATCCAGAAATTTTTTCATCTCTTTACCGAATAGTCCTTTAACGCTGTCACGTTGTGTCAAATGCGTCCTGATTTCAGATACCTGAGCTGTTAGCATTGAGCACGTCTTAGAGAGTGAGTCGTAGTCTATTGCAGCTGCTTTCTTTACATTACTAAACTCAGAACTTAGGCCACCGACAATTGGTAAGCCGAGAATCATATACTCCTTCTCCGTCTCATCATTTTCCGTAGTATTTCTTGATGTTGGGATGGTGTTGCTCCCAGTAGTTTGGCTATTGCTACGCCTCAAACTTTGGTTACGATTGAGAACGCAACGTTTTCCCTCTGCCCTGATTACTTCTTGCACAACAAAGTGAAGCAACGTGGTCTTACCATCCATACTTTTCACATCAGATAGTTTCCTGAGAGCAGTGAGTTTAAATGCTTGTGCATTTCCTCTTGAAGTTCCGGCATTCATTCTATTCCCTGCTTTCAGAATGGCTTCCAAAAGTTTCAAGAACAATCTTTGAGCTCTAAGCTCCTTGCAAGACAATTCCAGTGTTTGTAAGTACTCTTTGTGATGCAGAATTTCTGTGCCATAATTTGATCTAAAAAGCATGGCGTTGAAACGAGTAAAGGCGGATGGAACAGCTTTGAGTATATGGAAGAGGAAAGATTCAGCATCAGCTAGTCTGGTGGGATCTCCTTCAAATGCAAGAACTTCTGATTCTTCTTCTTTTGTTGGAGCTATTCTGCAGAGTTTCTCAAGAGTATCAACACTTAAACCTTGTCCATCAACAAGTGCATCGATAATCTCTTTGCGAGTAACACCAAGGGACCTGAGTACAATTGCAATGTTTTGTGACTTCCTGGTTTCAAGGATGAATATCTGAGAAGGTGGACCTGATGTATCTCCTCTTGGACTCAAAGCTCTACTTTCTCTTCTTGGGGACTTTTTATTTGTAGCAACACATCCAAATAGAGCCTCCATAAGATCTCCATCAAACCTACATGAAAGGTAAACAATGATTGAGTACAAACTAGACATGTGGAACATATACTTTAGGCAAATAAGAGAGTTGAAAAGATGTTTACTTGAAGGATCCACGGTCGAGTTTGTCCCAGACCATTGAATGCTCAACATTAGCATTCAATTTATCCCAATGCAATGGCTTCAGTTTCACTTTATCATTTCCACTTCCAGATGTCCCTTCACCTGATGATGAAGGCAATCCACTAGGATGAATAGTTGGTGGGGGTAGTGGAGGGCCTTTCTTTATTCCTGGTGGAGGTGGAGGTGGAGGACCAGGCGCCTTTTGAGTCGCTGTTACAGGCAATGGCGGTGCTGGTGGCGGTGGAGGAGGAGGAGTAACTGGAGGAGCTGGAGCTGGAGGCGGAGCTCGTGATTCGAGTTGACTTGAAGATCCTTGTTTCTCTATAGCCTTAAAAACTATCCCATCAGAAAGACTTGGTTGTCTGTTTTCTAAGTCTAACCAAGAAGGGCTTTGAGATGTTGAAGATTTGCCTCTTAGCAAAGGCAATTCTTGGTTAGGATGATCCGATTGCCTCCGGCCACCGCTGCCTCTACTGATCATTCTCTTCTCTTCTTCATCTCTTAATGCATTAACAAACACCTTTTTCTTCTTGAAACTTTCTTTCTTCTGTTCTTCACTTTCTAACTTCCTCCAATAAAGCACATCCAATCCATTTTCATCAACAATCACTCCTTTAAGATTTCCTTCAAATTTCAAGAATTGATCTTGTGTGGCAACCACAGGGATAGCACTAGCACTAGTACTAGTGCCACCCCGTGGATCACCACCAATCTCGCCACCTTCTCGTTGCCTCTTCCTACGCCTCGAGTACCTAACCAAGAAGAAGAACAAAAGGGCAGATAAAACAACAGTACTAGCAGCAGTCACACCAATAGCTGTTCCAACAGCCTTCTTAGATGATGAATCTGGTGTTGCCACAGTAGGCGGAAAGGCAGGCGTATCCGGTGGCAGTGTAGGCCCCGGTGGAAGTGGCGGAGGAGGAGGAGACGGTCGCGGCCGTTGAACAGGTGGTATAGGAGGAGGTAGAAGATTTGGCAAAGGAAAAGGATAGAAAGTCTCAACATTTTGTGGTGAATTTGGTTGACAAGAAGTTTTTGGAATAATAGAAAGAATGGAAACAATGAAGAGATAAAGAATCATAGAGGGCCAAGAATTGATAGCCATCTCGTAATTTGGATGGAAGTGAAAGTTATTTTTTGAAATTGAGAAGATGTATTTTGCTTTATGTTGAGCATTGTTGTTGAAAGGCTCTCTTTCTTGGATTTGGTATATGGTTTTCTTGCTGACACTTTCAAAAGGGGAGTAGTTAATTTTCCCGGTATTTTAAGCTCTATTTCAGGAGAATTATTGCATGAAATGACCAAAGTACCCCTCGCCTAAACCAAATTAGTATTAAGGACACAAGTACATGACCTTGTGAAGGTGTAATTTTATCGCAGTGCACGAAGGATCTCGCGTCCAGAGAGGGTTTAAGGAGGGGTCTGGGTAATGTACGCAGTCTACCTAGAAAGTAAGGGTTAATAATTGATTTTACAACTCAAACCAGTGGCCTATAGATCACACGGAGCCAACTTTACCGTTGCTCCAACACTCCCTTAAGTATATAATTTTTTTTCTCTACATGTGTACAGGAGGAAAAGCAAGAAAGTCATTCGTCAAAAATTACACTATACATATAAGATTAAAATTATTATTTATATTATATATAAATGTTGAATTCTTTTAGTTGTTTCATGTGTTTACTTTTTAAAATTTTATATTTCTTAATGAAAGTTATGACTTCACCATTATCCCTGTACTAACATAAGTTGACGAAATTGTTGGGTGTGGATTCATTTGAGTCCATTATTTTCACATAAATCATTAATATAAAGGTGAAACAAAGACGTTTTTTGCCTTTATATTAATTTTTGCCTTTATATGAATTTGAATCCATATTCTAGAAAAACTCAAAATGTTTGAACTGGTTAATTTTAAATCGTGAATCTTAATCTTTGTGTACTAGCCGGACACATAGTTGTGGAGGTTAGCTGAATTCGTTTACTTTTTCAGGGCCACAAAATTTCAACTAGTAATTGGCCAAAACGTTGAAAAAGTCTTGCATTTGCTGGCATTTCCCTTATATTTTGACCATATTTTAAACACTAGGGTATGCCTAAATGCAATTATTTTATCCTTATATATTTATATTTTTCAACAATTAATTATTAATCATAAATGATAATGACATCTCATAGTAATAAAATGTCAAAGAGGGAAGACTCTATCAACATAAATTAACTTACCAACAAATTTCAAAATAGTTTATGCTACGGAGTTTCAAGTATCATAAATATTTTGGAAATGAACAAATATTTTAGTGGCTTAATTTAATCATTAATTTTAAATTAACTTACCAATAAATTTGAAAATGATTTATGCTTTGTACTTTCACGTATCAGAAATATTTTAGAACCTTTCTTATGATGGAGGAGATTGGAAACAAACAACAACTAGTGGCTCAATTTAATCATTAATTTAAATTAGCTGAAAAGATTGTCGTGAATAGAATTGAATTGGCAAAATAATTATTTCTTTAATTGTGTGTGGCCAAACATGGACTTAGTTGACACATCATAGGAAAGTAGTTCACCGAAACATTTTTTTTGTCATCCAGAAGGATCTAAGAAAATGCAGCTTAACTTAATCCCTATATAGGAAAGTGGTTGAAAAGAGACAACTACTATTAAAAACATAACCTAATTATAATTCTCTTTAAAATCTGATTAATTCAGATTTACGTCGTTTAAAGTTCATAAAAGGAAAAAAATGCTTTCTATCGAGATCTTTTCTATTATCAAGATTTGAACTCGAGATTTTTGATTAAAGATGAAAATATTAATTCTATTCGTTCCACCACAATGTTCCTTTTTTGGACATCCCAAGAAAACTCACAACCGCTACTCTTTGAGTGCGCACTGGATAAATCTGTTTTTGTATAATAGCTTGCAAATTACACATGAGATATCAACTGCACTAGAAAAATCATGTGCAACGAGTTTGACTGAGAAGGGACAGATAGGGGAGATTTCATGGCATTCCGTTGAGATATCACACCCGCTGCACCAATTCAACCACAATTGCTAGTGATGTTTCATTTTTTATATTCTATTTGATTGGAACTATTTAGTCAATGAAAACATCTGCTTAACTTACACTTGTTGGACTGTAGTGCAGGTGAGCTTTTCAAGAGAAGTTGGTTTTATTCAATAGTCAAAGATTGTATGAATTTCATCAAATGGTGCAACTTTGGATATTAGTCATTTATAGTAGCTCAGAAATTTAATGCGTTCGCTTGAATCTTAGGACCATTGCTTGTGTAGGTGGAAAATCAATCAGCAAAAAAAAAAAAAAAAAAAAAAAAAAAAAAAAAAGGCAACTCATATACAATAACTAACATGCTCGGTGTAATTTCACAAAGTCGAGTTGGAAAGAATACGTAAAGTGTCTTATTCCTATCATGAGGATTTAGAGGCGATTTGAATTGACCCTCAACTCAAGATAACTCATATGTGAAAATAGTTTTTTTTTCTTTTACTTAATCTTTTTGGTCTTAATCGGTATCTGATATCCAAATTTAGACTTCAATTAAGTCAAATGCATGCCCGTTAATATCAATTAAACGGGGAAATATTCTCTACTAGATTTATTTTTGATTCCAAATGCTCTTTTACATTAGTTTACAAAAGAATAGGGATTAGAAAAGATTCAACTATGAACTAAATTACGATATATTAACTGCTTAATTGTTTTTTTAGAAACATTAAGAAAAAAAAGAGATAATTCTCCAACAATTGAATATTAATTTTAGCAATTTGTTTGAATGACATTTGGCTATTCATTAGCTGATCGTTTATCGAAGTGTGAACTCTGATCCATATAATTAAAATGTATGATCATCTTCAAATACATAGAATCAAATACATTACAAGACACGTTAGTATCACATTCAATCATGAGTTTGGCTTTTTGCCATAATCTAGTAGTTCAAGATTGAACTTTATATATGTGAAAAATAAATATAGAAAAGGTTATATATGTTTACATTGCAGAATTTACTCACTGAAACTTCAAATTAACATCTAAATTGTGAATCTGTCACTGAAAAAATAAGTGAAGCATTTATGTTCTAGTCTCTAGATTGTACAAAATTATAATAGCCTCTCAATGCATAGCGTACAAATCTATTAGGAATCGTTTGGTACATGGGATAAGGATAATAATTTTGGAATAAAATTTGAGATTAATTTTATCCTATATTTAATTTGAGGTATTAGTTAATTACGAGATTATTTTATCCCACCTTTTGTGCTAAAATGACGGGATCATGATTCCATATAGAAGGTAGTATAAAATCAGGGGCGGGCCTATAGGTGCATTTTTGTGGTGCTCCGGCACCCGTTAAATCCAACTAGATATAATTATATAAAAAATATATAAAAATTGATATAAAACTTAGAAAAGCACCCTAAAAACCGAGAAGATAGCTTGGTGCTTTAGTTTTCAGACGGAACCTTAAACTTCATTTGTGCAATCTTGGGTCCACCACTGAAAATAAGATATCTTTATTTATCCCCAACGTACCCTCAATGATGATCATAAATTTTTCTTCCGTCGTTTGACGACTTCAATGTCCACATGAAAATTGTTTGATGAATTTGATGCCATGCAATGAGCCTAAAGACTTGGTGTACTTTAGGCCTTTTCGTTCTATGACATCTTAGACAACACTAATTAAAGACTTGGTGTATATTTCTGTCGAAGTTTATATAAAGTAATTAAGATTAGGTAACTCCAAGTGACCCATTCTTGGATGAATCAATTCTAGATGGGTTATCTTCAAACATGGTTTACAATCCATCTTATACCTTTTTTCTTATCCATAGGAGCTTCCACCCTTTTTGCTCTCTTGATAACTCGAATCCACAGTCTTAGGATTGAAAGTGAGGGGTGCTTACCATCCGAGCAATTCTCTTGTCTATTGCGGCTATAATAGTAAGATGACTCGTGCAGTTTTCACCTAGTCTAAATCTCTTGTATCTCATCCCAAACCATCCCAACAATCACAAACAAATGAGTATGTCAAACACATACACAACTCAAAACTCAAACTGAAGCATAACTACACAATTGTGGTAGCAATTTTGTTGTTGGAATTCTTTATTTTTTAAGAAAAAATTAATGATCAAGTAACAAATAAGAGTACTAGATCATATTCGATGAAAGTAAAAAATTTAAAATTTTAATAATAATTAAAACTCATAATTGTGGATCTCAACTATCTCTCGAAAGCATTTAACTTCACAATGCTTTTTATTTTTATTTTTCCATGGATTACATAAATCTTATCTTCTTGTCCAAAGAGGATAATCTCTTTTGGCAGCTCATGTGGCAATTCTGCCTAAAAATTGAATCTCTTAAGGGGCTCCTTTTTTCAGTAGAAGAAATGAGAGGACAGGCTGTTGAAGTCAACGTCAAACAAGATTCACAAATATCCATGTTTGGCAAAAGCAGGATAAATATCTTCTACACAAAATTGTAATCCATGTCGTAATTTTAGTTTGGCTATAGAAAAAGAAAATGAGAAAACAAACAATTTTAAATGACAACAACATTCAATCTAATTTTACAAGTGAGTCTGAGGATCGGGTGACATGGGCGGAGCCACCTCAAGTGAAGAGTGATTCGATGCGCATCCTTCGCTGAAAAATTATATTGTATACAAAGGTTAAATATAATTAGTTATTATGAATGTAATTTTAATCTTGTAAACCCTTAACATAACTAAGAAAAGAAAATTTACACCCCTTCATCAAATTCCTCGCTCTGTCACTGGATGGTGATATGTGCATAGACTTTATCTCTATATCCGAAGATAGACAGAGTGTTTCGGAATTCTAACACCCTTGGCTCAAATTAGAAAACAAATAGTTGACTTCTAAAATCGTTCAGATAAATGTTCTATATATATATATATATATATATATATGAAAATATGGTTTAAAAGTCTAGTTGACATTGACCAACACCACACGTTTGTCCCAAGATGATAACCAGATTTCATGTAATGGCCAAATTGAGACGAAAGAGAAGTCACATATTCGTAGTTTTGGAAGAATCATAATTTTCGGCATAGTTGTGTGGTTCTAATTTCTAGCATTACTTGATCAATAACATGTCCAAACATGAGAAGACTCTCTGACATACTTCCAGGGGCGGAGCTACAGTGTACGGTGGGGGTTCGGCCGAACCCAATAAATTTTATATAGATCCTGTATTTGTATTAAGAACTCCAATAAAAATATATATAAAATGATGTTGCGAACCCACTAACAAATGGTGCAGTGGCAAGTGGGAAGGTGGGCAAAGCCCTACATGGGCAGGTTGTGGGTTCGAACTCCGTTATAATATTGCGCTTTTCTTATTTTCTTTCTTATAGTTATATAAGGAAGCACATGTTTTCTCTAACTTTTCTCTCAGTACATGTTTTCTCTTTCTGATATTGTTTTTTAAGAAAAAAAAACTCTTATTTTTTAAAAAAAAAAAAAAATTAAAAATATAAGATTACCAATTAGAAAAAGCAAAAAAAAGAAAAAGAAGTTCCATTCTTAAAACAAAAACAGAACCAAAATACCATTTTTACGGAGAACAAAACCTATTCGGTCTTCTTTAAAAACTACATAATCCTTGTAAGTTTGCCCACCTACCGCTAACTCTTTGCCTGAGTTTAAACCTTATGATTGGAATTCCCAAACCTCAAATCTTGGCTCCGCCTATGCATACTTCACATATTTTAATATTTTTAGTTTTAACTTTTTAGATTTAATCTGAAATACTTTCTCCATCTCAATTTATGTAGCAGTTTTGACAAAATCAAAATTTAATAAAGAAAGAAGAATTTTTAAAACTTATTGTCTAATTAGAACAAGTCATAGTCATTTTTGTGTCTATAAATTATTTTTTATAATCGTGATGTCCGTTCCAACTTACCCACACCTCGACTAATTACATGGAAAATTTGCCATCTAACACCAGAAACAGCTATAAATCATCTTTTTAAGGATAAAATTAAAAGTTTAAAGTCAAGTTAATTTCTAAATAAGAAAATATGACACTATTTACAAAATAGACTAAAAAGAAAAATACTACACATAAATAGAACAGAGGGAGTCACACTTAAAGCTATAAAATAGATGTTCACACTCTATATGAAGGAAGATTGGGAGGTACGGCAAATAAGAAGAGCGACCCAAAAATGAAAAAATAAGTATGAGGAACAGCGGCTCACCGATAGATCGAAAACCCTATTGAAGCAATAATAATCATATGTTTGTAATGCATTGTATGTCCCATATAAATCTCACCAAATGAAAGATAAATGAGTATAGATTTTTGGGGATTCTATTTCGATCTAAAACCGAAAATCCATGTGGGGATATATGAGAGGAAACCAATATGTAAGGGACATGATGAGGTTTGACGAAGGATATTTGGTAGCAGATATATTTCTTTCATTTCATTTTATGTGGCAAAATTTAAATATACATGAAATTTAAGAAAGAATAAGTTTTGAAATTTGTCCACTTAAATATGTAACACTTGTGATTACAAAAGTTTCTAATTAAAGGTAAATTGAGATGTCTAAGTTAAATTGTTTTCAAATTTAAAAACGATCATTTTCTTAACGACTATAATATATGTTTGTGTGGTTCTAATTTCTAGTATTACTTGATCAATAACATGTCCAAACATTAGAAAACTTTGTGACATACTTCACATATTTTAATATTTTTAGTTTAAACTTCTTAAAGATCTAATCTGAAATGCTTTCTCCATCTCAATTGGTGTAGTAGTGTTTGAGGAAATTAAAATTCAATAAAGAAAGAAACATTTTTAAAATTTCTTGTCCTATTAAAGTAGGTCATAGTCATTTGTGTTGCTATAAATCTATCTTTTTAAGGATAAAATTGAAAGTGTAAAGTTAAGTTATTTCTAAATAAGGAAGTAAGACATTTTTTTTCAAAACAGACTAAAAAGAAAAGTATGATACATAAATTGGGACAGAGGGGGTCACACTTTTAAAGCTCTGAATGGATGTTTGAACTCTATATGAAGGAAGATTGGGAGGTATGGAGATAAGAAGAGCGACCCAAGAACGGAGACAGCTAGCGGCACCGATAGAATAACTCAATGCATCCGCACAAGTGAAAGATGAATGTTATAGGTTTTCGGGGATTTTATTTTGATCTAAACCCGAAAACCAATACGGGGGTATATAGGAGGAAATCAATATGTGAGGGACGCGATGAGGTTTGATGGAGGATATTTTGGTAGCAGGTATACTCCTTCCATTTCATTATATGTGGTAGAATTTGAATATCCATGAAATTTAAGAAAGGATAAAGTTTTGAAATTTGTCTTCTAAAACATGTAACACTTGCGATTACAAAAGTTTTAATTAAAAGTAAATTGAGATGTCTAAGTTAAATTGTTTTAAATTTAAAAACGTTCATTTTTTATGACTAAAAAAAATAATATTATCACATAAACCGAAACTAAAAGAGTATATTAGAAGAACAAGGCCCACAATCTATTGTCATAAAGGAGCGGTGGATCCTTGGGACTTAAATTTTGAATCCTAATTTAGAGATGAGGTACTTCAGTCCTATACCAATCCCAATCGAAACCGTTAACATGAGAATTTACAGTCCTCTGGTCTATTAATTGCAATTGGAACTGGTGGGACGAGGGTTTGCAATCCTCTACCAATTCCAATTGGAACCGTTAACTTGAGGATTTACAATCAAGTGTTCTATCAATCTAGATTGAAACTATTTACATGAGGATTTACCGTTTTATGGTCTACCCAATTGGAATCGTTAACATGAGGATTTACGGTCTATTTGATTCAATCATACATCTTGGAATCAACTTAAGTATTCCTTTTTTCTTCTTTTTTTCCAACTCATTTTATCTAATTTATATCTAATCTATTTTTATGACTTGGCTAGGTGGGATAGCCGAGTCATTCCTTTTACTTTCGGATAGCAGATTGAGCAAAACCACTAACGAAAAAAATCTATTCAATTAGCAAAAAAGGAGAGAGAGGGATTCTAATTCTTAACTACATTTTGGGCTGGTATAAAGATGAAGCCCCCATCTAAGAGATGCAACTGTTTAAAAGCCCAAAAAAGAAGTCCATTATGGTCCAATGCTGAAAATACTCCATTGCAAACACCAAGTCTCAGTGTGTTATTGTATAGAAATTATAATCTACTTAAGTACATAATATCGACCAATTTAAGGATACTAATAATGTTAACTAAAGAAAATGATTTATTATAGTTTTAAAACAACAAAATCGGGATGTGTGCTTTTATGTCTTGGACATGTTTTTACGCTCTCGACTTACGCCTCTTCTAAGGCGTACGCCCTATGAATCTATGCCTTTCATTTGCGTTTCAAAATATTCTTTATATGCCCCGCCTCAAGACTTGCCCAAAAAACACCTTTGTAACATAGATTTAAAACTAGACTTTTAGAGTAAGGTGGATATTCGGTATCTGATTTGATAGGACAAAAAAAAGGTGATTTAACAAGTGAAGGAAAATTCCACTATAAGAGGAGTGCCTCAAAAATAGGCTTTGAGGGGGAGTTGAGGCAAGCGATCTACATAAATATGCGAAATTAAACCCTTAATTACAAAACAAATACTATTGTCCTACTTTTAAAACATAGCAACGCAACAAATTCTTCACATGATATATACAACCTCCAACAGACCAATAAAATTAGAAATTTTAAAGATCTCTCTTTCTAGAGAGGGGGAGGAACAATTGATTAGGATAACTCAGTGGGAGAAAGAAAATTAGGAGAGATAAGTTTTATCAAAATTAAAATCTAAAATCAAGAAATACACCTACATTTATTTCTTTAAGGTGCTATAAAATGAAATATTTTGTTATGTATGATAATTATTTAAAAATATTTATATAAAATATAACTAAAATTCCTAAATCGTCGTGTAATGTAAAATTTTCTAACTATTATTTTCATAATGTGTTTGTATGGTTGTTACTCGTGGAATTGTATTGTATCGTTACTATCAATACCATGTTTGTTTTTATTTTGACTGCTCCTTAAATCATATTGTATGATATGATTTGATTACATGGTTTGGTAACCATGAACAATCTCTATTTTATGTAATCATTGATTTGGTGGGACCTCATCATTACGTTAAGTAATCTTATTTTATTCTTTATTTTACCGTTTTATAGTAGTCCTACCTCATATCCTACTTTTCTCATAGGTTTATCTTTCAAATTAAAAAAATGAGTAAAATTACGTAACGACGAAAAACGATACAATCTATCTAAATATTATATTTATTAAAATAATATAGTATGATACCATATAATACAATAGAATATGATATGAAATAATTCGTAACAACCATCCAAACGGAATGTAAGAGTGACATAAGGGGTCATTCTCCAAACGGATAGAGCAAATCTTTGGGTTGTTTGAATTAGTTGGGTAAAGATTTGGGGTCATGAGTAATAATGATTTCATTAAGATAAGAGTGACATCTTACGTTAAGTATTTTCACTCCTATCACATATATGAATTATATACTAAATTGATTTTTATCATATCTTTTTATGATCTTGGCCAGCTAGGGAAGCTATATATATACAGAAGATATGAATATGAGTTGTCCAACGCAATAGTTTTGGTGGTGTTTCGACAGCAAGGCACAATTTGGCTTCTATCAATTATTATATCAATAAAAACAACTCTAACACGCCTTAATGCCCCCCAAGCTTTTGTTAGGCATTACACTTTTCATTTTAATTTATATGACATTGTTTGATAATAATATAAAATAATTTAAAAAAGAAAACTTTCAAAATTTATTATCTAAAATAAACTTCAAAATATTTATGTGGCTATAAAGATAAAAGAAAAAATTCAAAGTTAAATTATTTTTAGTTATAACGGTCGAGGATATATTGGAGTGAAAAGAAAACAATTGGTGTGAAAAGAAATTATGAAATTTGTTTTCAGTACCATTAAAGAAAGTTATTTTTATTAATTTTTAATAAACTTGTTTTTTTAGAAAAAATATATTTTTCAAGACATCCTGATCAACCACGAGTTCGAACCTACTGCAAAAACAAACAAAAATTTAATATTTTAGTAGGAAAAGAAATCGAAAGACGAACTCATTATATCCATGTGCCAACTAACCTTCGAAATTTCTCGATTATTAAGGATGTAAGGAAAATGTTTTTTTGATAAATATTTGTTAAAAAAATAAGTGAATTTCGTATTTACTTTCTTGTGTTCAATACATAAGCAAACTAAAGATATTATCCTAAAACTATTTATATAATTTAAACAAATATTATGTTAGGAAAGGGTGATGATAAAACTTAGAAGTGTAGGGTGAAAAAAGGATGAGGTATGTTGAAAGGTGGCACGATCAATGTTAAATACCATATGAAACTTGTTTTTCCTATGAAAAACCATTTTCCTCATTTTAAGGAAAAAAAAAATCCCGAGAAAAAATATTTTTTCAGAACTCTTAACCAACCGAACAGGGGAAATACTTTCCTCCATACCAAACACACCCTAAAAGAAAAGGTCTAAAAACAGCTCAATCCACTATGCACCATGCACCCTCCCTCTACTTGCCACCCTAACAAAACAAGATTTGATCAAGATCCTTAGAATAAGGGAACATATCAAACATGTGTAGCTCAACTCAGAATCCAATATTCCTTTTAGCAGACAAGAATTGACATTTAATAATTGATCGTATCAGAATCATATCACATCCATATCCCATTATTCAATTCCCATCTGCCATTGAATTGGATACATTAACACCACTACTACTATGCCAAATACATTTAAGTAAAAATAGGTAAACAGATTAAATTCCAGAAAATGTTGAGGAGTCATTTGAACATATCTTTGTAAACCTTGTGTGATTAAACAATATCATCGATCGATCATGTGTCCGAAAAGTGACAAGCCAACAAAAAACCTCGCTAGTAATAAGGGGCAATTGGCTTGTCTACATTGTGTGCCCCGACGATGGAGGTGGGGTTTGAGGACCCCATAAGTAGCAAAAAGGAAAGTAAAATACATGAATCATATACCGTCACAAGTCTTGGCTGCTCATTTTGAGTCGTCTTGTAGGTGAACCGGGTGATGTTGGCAAAGAGGGCATGGAAGAATCGGTGGAATGTGTTGATGAATCAGTACAGAGGGATGATGAAAATGCTTTAGGGGATGACGGAGAGGAAGTGGATGGTGGTGAAGGTGTTGATGAGAGGTCAAGTGATGGCGAGAGCGATGGTGATGGTGACAAAGATGGTGAAGGTGAGAGAGTTGGGGTCGATGAATCATCGGATGATGATTCTGGCAACTTTCTCTTGTTCATTCCTTTTTCTTCCCCTCTAAATCGATCCTCGTTGAACATGCAACTCTTCAAACGTTTTACATCTGCCAATTTCACCGGCTTCAATAGGAAATCTTCAGCGCCTTCTTCCAGACATCTGTTATAGAATTAGAATTAGTTTAATCAAGAGAATATCTCACAATAAAGCTCTAAATTCTGCATTCCAAAATAACATTATAATAGCCAGACGAAATTATTCTTTTTCTAAGATAAGTAACTTATATAAGTACAATAACAAACATCCTTTTCCCATATTTGTTTCTGAAAGGCATTTCTTCCTCATAAACAATCTTAAAGCCACAACTTTTACACTGCGACAATCGAACGACGCTTTATGCATCAGACATTTATTAGTGGCATACTAAAATTGCATCTATTATTAATCTAAACCTGACTAGAATAAGAACATGCATTCCTCTCTATAATACTAAATACAACTATTGAAGAAACAGACAAAGAGATGCTCTGGATTATGATATTGGAAAGTATGAATCCAACTACTGTTTTTTTGGTATAAGATATTAAACTAATGAAGTGGTTGTTCATACATTGCTTTTGGTCATGCAAGAAACTGGTTGAACAATAATAATAACTGATCACAACTTCCAAAAATATGCAAGTCAAAACCTTTTTTTAATCACAATTGATTAATTAAAGAATCTAACAGATCTTGAAAGCACATGTACATACGATACGTAAAGATTTGATGCTATCTTTAATTTAATTGCAAGATAGCTTTAGGTTGTCAATGTTATTTCCTCCATTATTTTTTTTCTTAAATTAATTGGAAGATAGCTTTAGGTTGTCAATGGGACTATCCTTCTAGTTTTACTAAGTTTCCTTCTCTCTCTGGGTTTCATCATCCTTCCTTTTATGGGGATGGGGTCAGTGGCGACAGCGATCCAAAATTTTTACTAATGGGATTCAAAAAGTAAAGATGCAAAAACACAAAGAAGCAAAAGGATTCAACATATAATATATATGTCCAGGGAAAGGATGTCAATTGACTCCCCTTGAACAAAGGTGGCTCCGCCGTTGGATGGTGCATTAACTCAAGTTCTCAAACTAAATGTCAATGTCAATTAGTATTGCTTCATTCCATTCATTTAAGATTAATAGAATTCCAGAAGTTCCAGATATTAAATCCATAAATCTCTAATCACACAAGGTTCCAACGTAAATGTCACTGGCAAATATATACAACATTTTCAAGTATATTCTGTTAGCCAAACAGAATATATAAAGGCAGAAAGGAAAAAGAAAGTAGAAAATTCAGCAGCAAAATAAATTGAAAGTACCTGTCAATTCTAGCCAAAACATTTTCAGACGACATAATCACAACTGGAATTTCCCTAAAAGATGAACCCTGTTTCACAAATACAAATTTGGAAACTTAAGTACACTGATTAAATTTTTCCTATAAGAAACTCACACATTAATCTTTCAAGCAAAAACAGCAATCTGGCACACTAAAGCTCCCGCAATGGGCAAGGTCCAGAAAAGTACCAGACCACAAGAGTCTATAGTACATAGCCTTGCCCTGCATTTCTGCAAGAGGTTGTTTCCACAGCATACACTGGCCACCTCCTTGTCACATAACAACTCTACCAGTTATGCCAAGGCTCTCCTTCAAGCAAAAAGGGCAACTCCATGCAGTAAACCTCCCGCTATGCACGAAGTCTGGGAAAGGACTAGACCACAAGGATCTATTGTACACAGCCTTATCCTGCATTTCTACAAGAAGTTGTTTTCACGACTTGAACCCCTAACCTCTTGGTCACGTGGCAACTAACTTTACCGATTACGCCAAGGCTCTCCTTCATTTCAAGCAAAATAAATTAAATGGACAACAAAAAGAAAGGGCAAAACATGGACCTTAATCTTTTTGAGCAAATCATAGCCAGTCATTCCAGGCATACAATAATCTGTAATTATCAGATCCACCTTCAAACCCTAACATCAAGAACAAAAACAACACAAAAACAAATCAAAATCAATAAAAAAATATTCAATATTCACTACAAAAAATCCACTAAAAAAACGATAAAATTTTTCTTACATCAATGCTAACAGAACTCTCTTCTTCATCCAATCCAAGATATTTCAAAGCTCTCATTCCACTATCCACAGTAGTCACTGTACAATTTCAACAACACACAATTCAAAACCTCAAATTTTCACACACAAATTAAGAAACTCAAATCAGTACTCCCTTCATTTCAATTTATTGGACCTAGTTTGACTTGACAGTTGACATAGAGTTCAATAAATTAAAGAAACTTTTAAATCTCGTGGTCTTAAATTAAAAATACCTCAAATATACGAAAATATCATTTAATCTTGTGGTTTTAAATATGTCAAAAAATTTATTTTTATTTTTGATAACCGTGGTGTCCGGCCAGCTTGAAACCTGTCAAAATTAATGAGTTGCTAACAAGGAAAAATTAAAAATACATCAAATGTACCAAAATGCATTCTAATCTTGTGCTCTTAAATATATCGAAATTAAAGAGTTGCTAAAAACCGAAAGGGTCTTTTTTTTTTTTTTTACAAAACATGTTGAAATCAAAGAGTTACTAAAAAAAATGAAAGGGACATTCGTTTTTTACGGATTAAAAAGTAAAGTAGGCCAAATAAATTAAAACTTCATTCTTTTTTTATGGACTAAAAAGGAAAGTGGCCAAACAAATTAAAACGACGGATAAAGTACAAAATTTTCACAAAAATAAATAAATAAAATTCAGCTCAAAATCTCAAATTCATTTTTTAAAAAAAACTAGAATTCAACTCAAAATCCCAAATTTTCAAATTAGTACTCACTCGTTTTAATTTATTTGGCCTATTATGACAGGACAGTGAGTTTTAAGAAAGTAAACAACATTTTTCAATCTTGTGTTGTTAAATTAAAAATACGATAAATGTACCAAAATGTATTTTAATCTTGTCGTATTAAAACATGTCATGCGGTCATTAATGTTTAAACAGACTAAAAACGAAAGTAGGATAAACAAATCGAAACGGCAGAAAGTACAAAATTTTCACCTTTACAAGAAGTAATTTTGAGGAGACGTTCAATGACAATTCTATCCACAAGACTATCATCAACAGCAAGAACATGAACATCATGAGTAACCTCCCTTAACTCATCCAACTCCTCCACCATCTCCGCCTTACGCCGCCGTGAAAACACACCATTTCTTGCCATTTCTAGTACCAATAAATTCAACAAAAATGGAGTAAAACCCACAAATATTATAGCAAAATGAGAAAAAACAGATTTTTTTCTTGGAAAAATATGTGGGAAATTGAAAGTTTTAGAATTTTTAGGGGAAAAAATAACTAAAAAGCTAAGGAGGAGGAGGAGGAAATGGAGAACATATATAAAAAAGAGAGAGGAGAGTGTGTGTGTGTAATATAAATGTATGTATGTCTCTCTGTCTTGTTCATGTACACAATATACGTGTCCTTGTCTCTTTTTTTTAAAAAAAATAACAAATATTTATGTTACTAAAATATATAAATGTAAATATTACAGATTGTTTGGATGGATGTTATATATTTGTGTTACTCTCTCCGTCCCATTTTGGTTGATCATCTTACTAAAAATAAATATTTTATATTAGTTAATCACTTACTAAATAAAGATAGAATTAATTAAAAAAACTTTATTTTATTTCTACAATTAATTACAATTCCAATGTTCATTCATATGCCCAATGAATATCATTAATATGGGTAAAGGATAAAATAATAAAATTTATTATTTCATTTATAATTTCTTAATCACCGTGTAAAACGGAATGTGTCCGACTAAAATAGGACCGGGGAGTATAATTACTCCTTCCGTCCATCTTTATTTGTCCACTATATTAAAAATAAATATCCAACAATACTTATCCAGTTTGAAAAATCAATGAATAATTTACCTATTTCTAAACAATCAATGAATAATTTACCTATTTCTACTCATTTTATACTTACTAATTAATTATAGTTATTACCCAATACATTTCTCAGAGTATTGAATTAATTATATTCAAAGGATGATATGATAAATTATCCCTATCATTTATTATTTTTTAATCTGTGTGTCCAGTCAATAGTGGACAACTATTGATGAACTGATGAAGTACATTATAGTGGCTATGCCACAACTTAACGCTCTATAGCTTGTTGTTGTTGTTGTTTCGTTTTCCATTCGGTGTCCGATATCCACATTGTAGCCTCGACTAATTTGGATCACATATTGTAGGATCCGTTCTGAGGGTGGTGCCCCCAACAAGATTTTTTTCATACTCAGGGCTGAAACCCGAGACTTCTGATTAGGGGTGAGCAGTCTCACCACTGAACCACAACCCACGTTGGTATGTAGCTTTTTGTTACTAATGCAATACAACTATCCCATTAACCAAAAACAAAATTAAATATAACATTTGTTATGATTATTATCGTGTTATATTGTTAAATTTGTCGATAGATAACGCATAAAAGTCTCATTTAGTGTAATGATCGATTTGGTGGGACAACATTATCATCTCTTTCTTTTTTTCCTATAGGTTGGTTCTTTAAATGTTGATGTATAACATTATATAACGGTAAAAATAATGCAGTCTAGCTAAATACTACATTCACTAAATTAATACAATACGATACAATAAAACACAACACAATATAATACGATGTATTATGAAATATTGTCTTTGTTCACTTTTACTTATTCATTTTGAATTTTACAAGTCTCTTAAGAAATAATTATTGCTATGAGTATTTTACTGCAATATTTATATTAATTGACGCATGGTCTTTAATCTGGAGAAATTATTTTGATAAACAAACAATTAATGTTGGAATAAACAATAAAAAAATATCTTTTTTTGATATGTTAAAATAACAAGTAAAAATAAAAAATTATTTTAAAATACTAAATAAGTAAAAGTAAATAAAGGGAGTACTTCTTTCATTCCATATTAATTGATCACCTTACTAAAAATATATGTCTCAAATTAATTGTTCGTTTACTAAATCAAGATAAAATTAATTAAAAAAATTTTATTTTAATTCTACAATTAATATTTTTTGAAAGTGTAAAAATAAATTTATAAAATTCCAATAAAATATCTTAAAAGGTAAATTAATAAAATTAGTATTTTTACTTATAATTTCTTAAGAAATATTTAAAAATAAAAATAAATAATCAATATGAAACGGATGGAGTAATACGTAACAACCACCCAAACTGGGTGTAAAGAAAGTTAGTGAAAAAGGAAATCTGGTGAAATCTACTTTTTTAAATTAATAAGGGCAATACGGCTGAGATTCTGAAATCCACTTTGTTGCGCCTCTTTTCATTTCTTTTGGAAATTTCCCGAGTTTTTCGCGATATTCTTCTTTTTTGTTTTTTTTCTCATTTTTTATTTTTTCCCTTATTTCGTTTTCATTTGTTCAGCTTACTTTCTTTTTTCATTCGTTTTTTTTAAAAAAAAAAAATAATAACGCTATTCTTTTTTAGTAATTTTTTAATTTTACGTACAAAGACATGATTGAATGATTGAAAGGTAGATCTTTCATGTGGGAGATCTGAGATCAAATTCAAACTTTATCTTTCAGTCAGTCATGAGCTCATTGCATGAGGCTTATCTAATGTGGTTTACATTACCTGTATGATTTGTGAATTATTATACAATGTACAAGTTACTACAAAGTGTGACTAGAAAGTGCTCAGTCAAATGACAGAGGTTACGGATTTCCTGGGGGCTCCAAAAAAAAAATTCTTTAATTTCAACCTTTCACATGACATATTAAAATCATAATATTAAAGATCATTTTAGTACATTTAAAATATCTTTAATTTTAGATTACAAGATTCAAAAAATTTATTTATTTTCTTTAACTTCGTATTAAATCAAAATAACTAAACCAATTAAAACGGAATAAGTATTTTTTATTTTTAAAGTTGACCTAAGGTCAATATGAGAATCCTCCGTCAAATCAGAAGTGGGAAAGGCTGAAAATGTAACGACAAGGTTTTTTTTTGGGTTAAAAGTAACGACAAGGTTACTCGTCACATAAATTTAAATAAATTAAAGATTTATTTTCACATTAAAAGTTTTTTTTAGAGAAGAATATATATACTACTTAGGAAACTTCTTAAATATTTGAAAAGTTTAGATAAATTCTAGTTAATCACCTTAATTTTTGCGCTATATATATATATATAGGTACTAATTAGTATGTTGTTCATGTTATTATTGCGAAAGAGTAGGGTGAGATGATGGTTAAGATGGTTGATTGAGATTTCATGATAGAGCGATAAATACTTTACATATTTAAGTAAAAGTTTTAGATTCGAACTCGATAAATATAAAATAATTTTTGTTAGGAATAACTTTATCATCTATTATAAAAAAATTTAGCACAAATTTAGAATTGACATATATTCCCTTCGTACTTAAAAAATGTAAATTTTGATATTATTTATGGGTGATATAAATATAACACTAAAATACTTTGAAAATTATCTAAACTACTTAGCTCAAATGAGTTCTCCATTTTCCATATAGAAAGTTCAAGGATTATTATTTGGATATTCTAGAAGCATAAAGGAGCTAACTATATAGGTCACAATTAATTTCTTGACTTGTATACGGCGGTAACTAATGAAATACTATTTTATTTTTTTTTGAATTTGTCATAAGCAAATTAATGAGGAAGCTTGCAATCTCTTCTTAAGATACATCAAGGGTTTGTTTGGAACGACACTTGTTAATTGAAATTAATGTAATTATTAGGGTAGTAAGTACCAGTTTAGTAATTACACAGCTTAGTAATTGTCATAACCTGTTTATTTGTCATAATGTAATTACAGTGTGATTACAAATGTACTGTTTGGTTGCACAAGTACAATTACATGGTTATATTAAATTTTTAAATAAAAGTTAATTATCAAAAACTAAAAATTTATATTAGACAAATAAGGGCCTTTATAAATGATATTAAATTAAATATTTAAGATATATATTATTTTTTGAAAATATATTAATTAATAAATATATGTTATTAACTAATATTATAAAAAATAATTGATTTATATTTTTCAAATTAGTATATTTTAATTAACTTAATCATAGAATCTAAAAGTATATGATTTTTAAGAACATCATGAAATGCATATTTAAAAGGAAATTAATATTATAAATATAATGTCATAAAATTATTAAAATATTTGATAAAAAGATAAATTTTTCAAATCTAACTAAATAATGAATGGCTTGCAATGTGAAATATTATGTCAATAATAGTAAAACAAATAAATCAGAATTGAAAATATACCATAAGTTCAAAATTTAAAACAAAAAAAGTTAACATAATACTCTTATGTCAAATTTCAACACAACGTACATAAATATGATTCAAAAGAATAGGAAAACACCAGTCTATAACCTTATTCAACAATAAATTTTACTTTAATTTAAAAATTAGAATACTAACAACATTATGCTAATTGAAATAAATAAATAAAAAATAGATAATACGGACAATTGCATGGAATCACAAAAATTAAAGGTTGGAAAATGAGAAAGAAATGAAATATAAATAACATATAATAAGAAAATATACTTTTAAAAATATTAGAATAATAAAAATAAAAAAGAATTTAAAATATAGAAATAAAAAATAAATTAAAACAAAAAATATAAATATAAATAAAAGGAAAAAAATTTAAAAGTGTTCAGCTTGTAATTACATCATGTAATTATCAGCAATTCACACACACCCCCACCCCCCACCCCCTTGTGAATTGAAGAGTGTAATTACCTCCTGCTAATTACACTCAATTACCTACTGACCATGTAATTACCCGACTAATCAAACACGTTAAACAGTGTAATTATACTCAATTATATCAAATTCAATTCTCAAGGTGACTTTCTAAATATGCCCTAAAGATATTTTCACTATAAAATCACTATCATAGAAAACATACATTTCACCATATTTCAGATGATTTCCTTTTGATTCTTGACCCAAAAAATCTATTGATTTCAATGAAAACATATGTTTCACCATATTTCAAATGATTTACTTATATATGTTGATGTCATAGAAAGCGTATATTTCACGATATTTCAATTTCCTTTTGATTCTTGACTAGAAAATTTATAGTTTCTTGATAAGAATTTCTCAAAATTAAACTAATACTGTCAGATTTCTCACTATAATATCTAAGTTATTTTCGGAATCGATATTTCACGTCATGTTATATTATATATTCTCTATACAAATATACAAATTTTGCTATAATGTTCCTAGGAGGACCTAGCTAGATGCAAGTTTATGGTGCTCCGACATCCGTTAAATCACACATATTAAGTATAATTATATTAAAAAAATGTATAAAAATTGATATAGTATTTAGAAAAGCATCCTAGAAATCAAGAAGATTGCTGAGTGTTTTAGTTTCTAAGAGAAACCTTAAAACTTTGGAGCGTGAATATGTGTGTTTGAACTTTTCTGACACCCATAATTCCTAAATCCTGAATCCTTCACTGACAACATACTTTAGTCAGAAAAATATTTAGATAATATTATTACAAAGAGACTTGACCGTAGTTGGAAACTCGTTAGATTTTCAAAAACATCAATTTTGGTGATTTTAATTAATTAATTTATCATTGTTAGTGTAAAAAAGTCACAGTACACTTTTTGAATATTCTTTTTAAAAAAATGTACAGGATGGGAAAGAGACTGGAATTTGTTGGCCAAGAGTTATTACAAGAAAGTAAAGTCCTAATCAAGTCAATCAATTAACAATTATTTTGCTGTCGTTGTGAAGATTTTGTCTAATCTTTACAAAATCTTTTTGTGGTCCTACACAATATATATTTACCTTTACTCCATTTCCCATTTAACTAAACTAGGGAGTCAACTAATTTGTACCCAAGTCAAGCCATGTTTATCTATTGTTCTATCTACTTTAAATTTTCTTAATTACACAATACACTATCCAATTAAGATAATGACATATAGATATTTACAACAACAACATATTCAGTGTATTCCTGAGACATAATTTATATTTAAATTTTTTTCATGTAAATGGTGTTTATATCAAATTAATTAATAAATGTCGTATGTCATATTTTCACTTGATTTTTTTACTTCTTCAGTTTCAATTTGCTTGTCGTTTTTTTATTTTTAATCTGTCTTAAAAAAGTGTGTTGCTTTTCTTCTTTTGCGATTTTTTAATTTTAGTTTTCCACCTGAATGTTAAGACCACAAAATTATAAGAGAATATTTTGGTACGTTCTATATATCTTTAATTTAAGATCATAAGATTAGAAATCTTCTTACTTTCTTAAATTTTGTGTCAAATTAAAATCAGACAAATAAATTAAAACGAAGAGAATATTTATTTTACCATGATTAGTGAAAACGTATGTTACATCTTTTGTAAAAATACGAAACAATGAGTCGTATTAGAACAACATGTTTTAAAAATGTACGACAAAAATGATCAAGGAAATAAGACAAAATTCACCTAACGTTTTGCCTAATGAAAAATTGTTAATTTGCTTAAATTCATCTTTGACACAATATATCTTCAATAACTCATTCCAATATCTTCAATTCAAAATTTATTTATTGAATCACAGGTGAAAGAAGAAGGGTCTTAATCATCTGAGCTACCTTTTCACCCCTAATTCCTAAGTTGTTAAAATTATCCATTTAAAACAACAAATTTTAAGTTTAGGACAACAATTGGCATGAGAAGTTGCAAATAACAATTGTAACAATAATTTACAAGTTGTATTCCTAGTGACTAGAAAGCAAAATTGGATCTTTCCAAATTCATTATCAACCATGTGAACAAAATGAAAGGAAAAAACCTGTGATTTGTGAAAGTTAACTAACATTAGGCCATTAGTTGTTATATGTTTGTTAATTTTTAACAAATTCAAATAAATAGATCTTCTAATATTATACTCCCTCCGTTCGAATTTACTTGTTATTATTTTTCTAATTTGATTTCTATTTTTACTTGTCATTTTTGAAAAATCAAGAAAAGATAAAATAAATTTTCATGTTTTACCCTTTACATTAATTACTTATTCTCCAAATGATTTTTCAATACTTATTGCTCCCTCCATTTCACAATAAGTGAATTGTTGAGGAAATACACATCTATTAAGGAAAGAAAATTAAGACATAAATTAGACATTATTTTACATTTTTGCCCTTTTAAATTAATTATCAAACTACTCTTAAAAATCCAAATAATAAGTAAATACTAGCAATTAAGTTTCTTGAATTCATTACATAGGAAATCCAAATGAAGGGTAAAAATGAAAAAAAATAATTCAACATTACTCTTGAAGATTGAACAATTAACTTATTATGAAATATTGAAAAATGTCTCAACAATTAACTTATTATGAAACGGATGGAGTATTAAACATCAATTAATAGGGATGATATGGTAAAGTTATTATACCAATTCTTGTTTTCTTAATGGATGTATCATGTTAAAAAATAATAAATAAAAGTGAGCGGAGGACGTAACAAACACTATATTTATAAAGAAAAAAATATAAACAAAATCATGTTAGTCAACACGTAAATGGACAGACTAGTACCTAGAAGAAAAAAAGTTGTTTATATTTTTTCTTCAATCAAATATTAACAACGGCGGAACTTGACGGAGACTACCCAAGCATTAATTTTTCTTCAATTTAATTTAGAAATGTAGGTCGGCCATCATAATTTGTCCGACTTCGATTTATTTATATAGTAGACAATGACAAATTTAACGGCAGTGAAAACTCGTTAATGCCTGAAATAAATAAAAGTTGTCTAGTAATATTAGTTAGAAATGCATGGTTTAACACACCTTATTTTCACTCATTCCTCGTAATCCCCCATACCCACAACTCTCACCCCTACCCCTACCCCTATCTCCACCCCCAACCCACCTTCCATAATATATTTTTTAAGATAATAAGTTTTGCTTACGTACTGAACACAAAAAATATCTAAGAAGCCACTTATTTTCTTAAAAAGTACTTTCCTTTATACCAAACACACAAATGCAAGAAAATTTTAGTCCAAAGAATTCGTTTATGTTTGGATTAATTAAACTATTATTCATATAATCTTATACTCCCTCCGTTTCAAAAAGAATGATCTAGTTTGACTTGGCACGAAGTTTAAGAAAATAAAGAAGACTTTTGAATCTTGTGGTCCTAAATTAAAGTTATGACAAATGTACCAAAATGCCCTTGAATCTTGTGATCTTAAACATGTCATGTGTAAAGTTGGAATTAAAGTGTTGCCAAAAAAGGAAAGTGTCATTTTTTTTGAAACGGATTAAAAAGAAAAGTAGGTCATTCTTTTTGAAACGGAGGGAGTAATATACATGAATTGTACATATAGTTAAAGTATTTGGACAATATTTGATATTTTTAATGTTTTTTATAAACACCAAATATAGTACTTCCTCCGTTTTATTTTATGTGGCCTAATTTGATTGGACACGAAGTTTAAAAAATAAGGTTTGACTTGATAATGTTTATCATATTGTCCTTTGTTATTAAAAATGTGTTTGTATTAATTTTATTTAAAAAATAAAAGGTAAAACATTTATTTTTTAATTAAGTGGGACCAATAAGGATAAAAGAGTAATTGTGTCTTTAAAAAGTTATCAAATAAGTAAATGTGATATTTTTTTTGACACAAACCAAAAAAAAATAGGTCACATAAAATAGAACGGAGAAAGTAATTTTTTAGGCGCATACTAAATATTGCAAGTTGCGACACAAAAATTGAAGTGCCGATCATTTCAATTTTGATATGTAATTCGATATAATCAAAGTAGCCATAATTTTACTTCAAATCCTAGAATTGCTTTGTGGATGAAAATTCTATATTTTTAATTAAAAATCTCAAATTAAAATTCAAAAAGTGAAAAATCCCTAATGTAAAATGTTGGTCACTCAAATAAATCATAATGCGAAAAGTGATTAAACAAAAATAACAAGAATATGAGAGGGTTAAAAACAGAAAAGAAACATATGTATGGGGCTGGGGCGAGAAATTTTTATAGTGCTAGAAGAAAACAGGACAAAGGAGAGAGAAAAAGTGAAGATATGGAAATCCCAACCAAATCTTTTGTTGGGTCCCACTCCCCACATATATTTTCTTTTTTCTCCCCCTCTATTTGTGGTTGGACTTTGTGGTGGTATGGTGAGAAATTCAAAATATCGTATGTCAAATCTCTCTGTATAGCGGTGTTTGTCCGAAAATTTTATAACTATTATAAAGAGATATTGTTATATATGTATAATGATATTTGACATTAATATTTTATTTAACTATTATAAATAAAAGTATGCAAAATTAGTAATAACATGAATAATAAAAAACAAATATGAGTAGCATTTTTCTCGTGAAGTTATGAAATAACTGATGTGTACTATCTAAATAATTTTTTTTCTTTAAATTAGATATATTCGTACTTAAAATAAACTGTGTGCATGACATTAATGATGATTACCATAAATATTTTGGTATTGTTTTTGTACATAATATATTTCTTATAAAATATTATTACATAATATTTAAATAAGCTGTTATAGAGAGATAATTTTATAAAGAGTGTACCACTATAATTAACGACATTATTATTATAGGTAGAATGCCGTTATAGAGAAGTAAAATATAATATAAAAAATCAATTTCGGAGAAAATTAGATCGCTGTAGTGAAATATCGTTATACGAGGTGACGTCATAGAGAGGTCTGACTGTATTAATATAAAAACTTGTCTGACTGTATTAATATAAAAACTTTACAAGTTATAATATTTTTCCATGTCTAAATTTTTAAAAATAACAATAACCTATTTAGTGTAACTTTTCAAATGAGGTTCGAAGAGAATAAAATATCCATATTCTTATCTCTACTTGATAAATCATTTTCATGTGATTAGGATATTACAAATTTAAGCTATGAGAAATGCAGAATAAGACTACATACAAAAAACCTTTTTGATTTTTGGTCTGACTCTTCTCAAAATATCATGTATAGCGAAAACTTTAGTTTATCGAACTTTTCTTTCCTAGGTTTAACTAAAACATAATAAAATCAAGAACGAAAATAAAGAATTAGTGGTACAACTTTTAATTTAAAACAATTTAAAATATTACATTAATTTATAACTAAAAAATTATTTGTTAAATATACTCCCAAAAAATAAACATGACAAATATTTTGAGTCGGAAGGGAGTAGAAGCCAACAACATTATCGACAACAAAATCAAATCTCATAAGATCACCTGCTGGAATTTTCTTTTGCCTAATATTTATTTTCTTTTATTGCATTCATTGGATTATTATATGATCCAATTGGACCAAATGTAATGCCACTGCTGCCCTCGTTTCTTGTCGTGACAAACATAACGGTGGTCCGCACCCCACTATGCAACAACTCTCTTAGATATTAATTCGATGTTTCTTTGTTTGAATGTTTGCAAATTTAATTTGGAAATTTTGCACTATATACTAATCCAATAAAGCATATAACCAAAAAAACCTCTACATATTTGTTTTTATAAAAAAAAAATATCCAGTATAATTAACGTATAATTTGTATATAATATATATTACATATAAGTTATATGTGTATTATAGATTTGTTATACTAAATATACGATAAGAGTCAGAGTTTCAACTATATAAATTTGAACTATATGTTGAAGTTTTGAAGTTTCACTACCAAAACTTTTGAAGGCCTATTCAGAACTCCAAGACATAGTCATGCCAGAAGTTGAAAACCATTAAATTGTCCAACTATTAAAAGGAGTGTCATGAGCGAAATAATTATTTTCCAACACAATACCTATTTCTTCTATCTTATTTGAAGATGTTTGATCACATATATAGCTTATAATATTTTTGAAATTTGTGATCTAAAATAAGCAATATAAATTTATGTTGCTATAAATCATCTTATTAAGAATAAAATGAGATATCTTAAGTTAAAATGCTACTAAAAATATAATGAGTCATTCCTTTTTTAAATCGATTAAAAGAAAAGAGTGTCACATAAATTGAAATGAAAGGATTAGTTTATTGTGCTTGGGTTCTGCTCATCAAAGCTTCAAACTCCAGCACCCTGAATCTATACGGGAGTTGTTGTGTTTTAACTAAAATACAACAATAACATACCCAATGTAGCCTCATGAGTGGGGTTTGGAGGGTAGGATGTATGAGAGTTTACTCCTATCTTTGTGGGATAAAAAGATTGTTTCTAATAGATGCTGAACTCAAAAGAAATGCAATCAAAGTAGGATTCACGGATAATATAACAACAAATTAGCAATACAAGGCAAATGAATCAACAAGTAGTAATCCACATTAAAGAATAAGAGACAATGTAAATACTAAATAGCCCCTACCTCTTCCACAAAGAGTGCGATCACACTAAGCTATACTCACTAGCTTTCTACCCTAATCTTCGATCTTTAAACTTTTTTATCTAAGGTCATGTCCTTAGTAAGGTGAAGTTGTGTCATGTGCCTAATCACCTCCTTCCAAAATTCTTTTTTCGGCCTACCTTTATCTCCTAACCCATGTTACATTCAATCTCTCACACTTCCATATGGGCGTATCCGTGCACCTCATTTTCACATGCCCCAAATTATCTCAAACACATTTTCCTCGTCTTGTTCGCCACAGAGGCCACTCCCAGCTTACCCGGTATAACTTTGTTCCTAATCATATATCTCATTACATGCCCACACATCTATATGAGAGTCTTTATCTCTGCTATCTTCATCTTCTGAATATGTACATTCTTGACTGGCCAACACCCTCTCCCACTGTACAACAATGTTGGTTTAACCACCACTCTGTAGAACCTACATTTAAGCTTTGACGACATATTCTTATCGAACAAACCCTCAGAGACAAGCCTCCATTTCATCTACCCCACTTCAATACGATATGCGACATCATCATCAATCTCTTTGTCTCCTTGAATTATTGACCCAACATACTTGAAATTTCCTCTCTTGAATATAACTTCCATATTTGCCTCATGCATTACTTAACTAAACTTACATAAATAATTTCCATCTTAAAAAGTAATCATTTTTTATTTACAATTCAAATAATAACTAAATATAAACCAGCAATCCAAAACTTGCAATTCAAACTAGTTTTTACAACAAAACATTGAACAGTCAAAATTATGTTTTCACAAACACCTCTAATCATTCATGGGCTCTCAAGCCCATATATCTACCCCCTCTTTCTTTGGGCTAAATCTAGTACAATGGACATACAAAGAAAGAAGGAAAAATTACATAACATAGATAAAAAAGATCCTTAATTATCTATTATGGTTAATATTTAAAATAATTACTTGACATAGTCAAAAGTTAGTTAAAAAATTATTATTTAAGTGGGCCCTTATATATAAATATAATAGTTTGTATATCATGCAATTAATCTATCTCATCTAATTAGCTTAAATTTTGGCTAACTTAATTGAGCACTTAATTTTAATTTTGAAAATTGGCCATTTTATGTGATTTTCCTCTCTCTTCTTAAATTTTTAATTTATTTGATTTTTGTCTCTCTTCTTAAATTTTATACCATCTTCTTCAATTTTTTTCCTTGAAAAGTAGAAACTATTGGTAGGTTTTGTTATACTGACTCTTAAATAGTAGTATATTTTTGTAATTTTTTCAAAGATTTATTACATCAAAAAAAGTTTCTTTCATTTTTTTTTTTCAATTCATGCGAGAAAAAGGTTTCAATACGTATACAATATATATATATATATATATATATGTATGTATGTATGTATGTATGTATGTATGTATGTATGTATATATCTTCTTTTCCTGTTAGTTACATACAAGTATGTATACCGTGTCAATTTTTTTTATGTATATATATGTATACAAATAAACGTCATATACAATTAGACAGTTGTCATGTGTTGACATATACACATATATAATATACATATAAGTTGTATAATCAGTTTTTGATTTGTATAAAATATGTTGGTTCATATTTTATACATTACATATAAGTATACAACTATCACGTATTTGTATATAACTAAATTGTATATTTTTGAAGTTGTTTTGTATAAACTATGTTTGTTCTTCTATTAGACATTAGGTATATCTCAGTTTGTATAATTTATTATTAGTATTTTGTATAAACTAAAGGAAAAGGAAAAAAGTTTCAAGGGGGGGGGGGGGAGGGGAGGGTAACGACATTGTGAATGACTTGAAGGTATTTTGTATATACCCAAATGTATATTTGTATGAATGTATGTACAATAGATATACATATGTCTATATATCTTTTTTTTTTTTTGTTAGTTACATAGAAGTATGTATACCAAGTCAATTTTTAATGTATATATGTATACAAATAATCGTCATATATAATTAGACAGTTGTCATGTGTAGGTCTATGCATATATATACATATATAAAATATACATGTAAGTTGTAAAATCAGTTTTTGATTTGTATAAAATACGTTGGTTCATATTTTATATATTACATATAGGTATACAACTATCATGTGTTTGTATATAAGTCAAAGGTATTTTGTATAAATTATATTTATACATATAATTTGAATTTATATCCATTTTATACTTTTGAATTTGTATCAATTCTTATTTATCTTGAAAATATGAGTTGTAAGCATTTGTATTTGTATTTGAATGTTAAATTCAGAGCTAATTTTCATTTGTATCAATTCTACATTTGTATTTCTATTCATAGCTAATTTTTGTGGATAAATACATTGAATGTATAAATATATTAAAATTATATTTTAAATTCTGAAGCCATATAAAGAAATCAGAGAAATTTTAGTTTGAATTCTATTTTTGTATTTTAAAAATTAAAAGGTAAGCTATAACAGTCCGTATGAAAAAGGAAGAAACAAAAGATTTGAAAAAGTTATGTTGGAGAGAATAAAGGAAGTGAATCACTTTCCTTTCCTTTTTTATTTTTAAACATAAATGAAATAGTAATATAATTTATTAGTTAATATTTGTATCAAAAATTCTAAATACATCTAATCACTAATTAAAATCTATAAAATATAATTACTAAAACTTAGATTAAAAAGTTAATTAAGAGGGTTATAAGTTGGCTATATGTGAAGTTTTGTCTGTAAAGAAAACTAGTTGGGCCTATAATTTGTCAATTTAGATACTTAGGCTTTGTTTCCAAAACCATGGAGTGCGCAGGGAGGGGAAGCCGAACCCCATGTTCCGGTCCTGCAACGAGACGTTGCCGTCGCTGCCAAGCAGTAGCTTATTGCTCCATCTCTCACCAGGTCTGTATCAAGAATCTGCTTCCTTTACTACTTAGAATAAAAATTCATCTATATTTTTCTATATAAACCTAATTTATTTGGCCTACTTTTATTTTTAGTCCGTTTTAAAATGAATTAACATTTCTCTTTTCACCAACTTTTTAGTCGTAGCTTTCCACTTGACACATTAATATTAAAGGATATTTTGGTATATTCTACACATGGATTTAATTCAAGGCCAAAAAATTCAAACCGTTAATTCTTAAACTTCGTGCGAGTCAAAATCACATGAACAAATTGAAGTGGAGGGACTACTATGGTAATTTTCTTCCATCTTACTAATATACTACCTCCATTCGTTTATAAGTGTTCTTTTTGAATTGTGATTTTATTCCTAAATAAGTGCATGTTTATGACTTCAAGAATATTTTGATCATAATTTTCCTAATAAGCGCTTTAGTTTAAATATAGTAATCAGTGTCAACTTGGAAAGAAATAAAATTTAATTAGGGGTAAGTTCGTAAAGTTACGTTTATTAAAGGGTGTGTCCAAGTCAAAAGGAACACTTATTTAGGAATGGAGTGAGTAATATACTCCTTTAAGTTGAATTAGCTTCCTTAATTTTTTTTGTAAATAACTCTGGTGTCGTGTCGGGGCCAGCTTGCACACACCTGCTTAAATTCCACCTCCAACTAGCCAAAGGTATCAGGTAACTCCGTTCACCAAGGTTAGAACAGATAGAAAGAAATCACCAAGAGCTTAAAAAATCACTCGGAACAAAGGGAGTACTATAAATCACCAAGTTTTTATGGTTAATTGTAAAAGATGTTTAGAAAATTGCTTAGCAAAAGAATGGTTTGCTCCCCAAATACTAGGGGTCGTTTCGTATGAGGCCCAGGATAAAATGCATGATTATTTCATCCTACGTTTGGTTAGGGGTGTTATTAGTTCAAGGATTATTTGTCTCGGGATTATTTATCCCACCATTTGTACTACAATGATAATAGTTATCCCATATATATGGCGGGATAACTAATGGGATAATTGTCTGTTCCGTTCTCCATACCAAACAATCTCAATTAATAGTGTAAGAACAAAGGGAAAGCTTTATATATTTTGTGTTCAGGTATCACACGGGAATGTACACAAGAAAGAGTGTCAAAGGTTAGAACAACAAATGAAGCATGCCCATCTTGTGAGTGATTTCCCTTTTACATTTTCTGAAGAAGCTACTGTTCAGGTAAGCAGTAAATAGACTCTTGAATTATTGTATTGATTTATCCATGCAAGTGCTTAGGCAAAATATACTTAGTGGTGCTTTGCAGGTGTGTGATAAACGGGAAACAAGGTGTTCATTCTTGATAAAACAGGGCATTCACCGTGTAGGAATGTGGACGTCTGAATGTAGCTGTGGGACAGCAACTTCTATAGTGGATTGCTCAAGGTTGCTTACACTTTTCATGATAACGTGTTCTATTCTTGATCAGCCTAGCTAAAGTACAAGCCTTTTATTTTGCAGTGTCTTGGAGGATGCTTATGTATCCTCTTGTCCGAGTGTTAGTTATTCCGTATTTGTTTTCCCACTACCTATGTGCTTTTGTATATATTAGCAATATTTTTCTATAATCAAGATTATTATTTGTCAAAGATTAAGTTTTCTGTGTCTTAGTGTACGTTTTGCATATATTCTTTGCGTTTTCTGTGTCTTTTGAAAATGAAGAAGTACAATTTGATCTCTGCTGCTATAATGATTTAAAGAAATAATTCTAACCTAAAACCACATATGGTATCTCATCCTTAATTTTTGTTAACAGGTTCGTCAAAGGCTGGGAACTATCTAGTGCATTGTGTCCTTGTAGAGGTAGTGTGCAGTGCTTCGGACAATTAATACATGAATATAATGCTTGTTTGAAATGCTAATTTTTTTTTTTTTAAAAAAGAAGGGGCAGCCCAGTGTACTAAGCTCCCGCTATGCACAGGGTCTGGGGAAGGGGCCGACCATAAGGATCTATTGTACGCAGCCTCACCTTACATTTCTGCAAGGGGCTGTTTCCAGGGCTTGAACCCGTGACCTCCTGGAATGCTAATTTAAACTAGTATATAAATGCAGAGCCATCCAATCCATTACCGAAGTTATTTGGTGGTTGGAAAGAATATTATGAATGGAGGTGCATTCCGTTATATTCTCCTGTCGCTTTGCTACTTCACTGGGTAGGTTGTCTGTACACAAACATTAAATTTATGAGTTTATATTTGCCATATTACTTGGGTGTATACTTCATTGTCGTTTTGTGTTGATCTTCCATAGGGTCATTCCATTTAAGGAGTATGATTTGTTTGTGAAGCTATTGAAAATGTCAATCTGTGAAGAAATCAATTGTGACACTCATTGGCTCATTTGTTGTGCTGTATTTCTTTTGCCTTTTCCAGCCGTTGACGCTGTATTGGGCTATTAAGCTGGCAGTTCAAGGGAACCTGATTCCTGAAATTAGTAATGAGCTATGCATACATTATTTAGGTACTCTCTTTTGTTCTGCCCTTGCTAAGGGACTTTTTATAGACGAGCTGTAAAAGTTGTTAAACGACAATTAGAGCTAATTCATCCTTTAGAACTGTAAAAACTTCTGGAGCTCCTGTTAAATATGCTACACACAACACTGCTCACTCTTTATCTCCTTTGGAGCTAGTTTTCCAAGGGCTCATTATTTTGATACTAAATTTGGCTCTTGCTCTTGTTTGAAATGTGTGAAGGTCCTGAAAAAGAGCTTCATCATCTTGCCGTTTTCAGTGAACTGCGTGCAGTTTTTCCTGATGTTCGAATACATATTGATCTTGTGGGACCTGCAATTCCAGAAGAAAGGTTTGGTTGCCCACCTTTATTTCATGTTTCTGGTTTGCTTACTTTCCGCTGCAATTTTTAGCTAATGAGCAGGAAAGGAGAGTAATCTCATTGACCGCATTGTGTGCGCTTATTATCTTTTCATGGATGGAATATTGTCAGATTAGAGATACTTGGTTCTCATTCTGCTGAAAGGAAGTAATTTAACATTGTTAATTCTTGGGAGAATCTTAAATGAGGGTGTCATAAATTGATTGCTTCTGGAATAAAAAGTTCAAAAAGAATATACAAAAAGAGGTTTAAAAAGAAAGATGAACTTGGGCGACAATAGATGCTTGATATAGTGCCCTTGGTCAATCAGTTGAGCTCTATTCAGTGAATGATGACTGCTACACATCTAATGGTGGCAGATAGTGCTAACAGAAAATTGGTTAAAATGGGATCCTTGCAAGTTACTAGACATGATCCATCAATTATCTTGGTAACTTGATAAATGAATTCCGCTAAGCTGTATAATACATAACGTTCGCACTAACCTCTAACTTTCTTTGATTGTACTTCCAAAAGTTCATCGATATCTTGTTTACATTTGCAGATTGTTTATAATCACATTGCTCTAAGAACCTTTAATAGATCATGCCATTTTGCTTTTTAATGATTAGGAATGGTGAGAGAATTGAACTTCGTGATTATGCTCATTGTACAGAGACCAACTGCAAGTGTAAATGTTTGACTGAGAGCCCAACGTCATTACAAAGTGGATCTTCAGCCATTACATTCAAGCTTCATACTGGTTATTATCATGACTGTTATAAGCATCTTATGAAGGTCTGTCAAACAGCATTTGTCTTAGCCTTATGTTTCCTTCATTTGTTGGTGTGGGTCAAATGTTGTAATCTTTCTCAGGGTTCTCATCCTGATTTAATTATTGCACCGAATGCTGGTGTCGCTGCTTACATGAGCTGGCTACAAACCATTGTAAGTCTTTTGAATCGAATACTTAATTTTCAGCCTATCTAGTGCTTGCTAGTTGATACTATAACCAGGATAGACATGAATTTCATATGCAAGGTTTTACCTTTAGGATTTTCTCGGCAGTGCATACCTTTCCAGAAAGCTAGGCAGGTCTCGTATTCCTAAATAATTTTTTTGTTGTTTTCGTTTAACTTTTCATCCAGGAGCTGATAAAGGAGATAAAAGTTCCTGCATTTTTCTCCGATTACTGTGAAGAAGCTTGTAATCTGGCTACTAGTTGCATAAGCTCGGTGACTGGGGCTTCTCCTACCGTTCCTGTTAGTTTTTTCTTCTTCTTTCATCCCATCCGTCAACGATTTTTTTTGTCCAAAATTTTCTTTTAAAGATGTGTACTGTACTGCTACTAACTCAATTCATTATATTGAACTTGCTACTTGCTTTGCAGATCCAACTAAATCCTTTTAGGCAACCCCTTGCAGTTGAAGACAGTGCCCTGTTTCTTCCATGCTACTCAAATTGCTTCATCTTTGGGATTTGAAAGTACCTTGTTGAGGGTGCCTTAAGGATGGAATGACTTGACTCTATTACAACATAGTAGCTGACTGAGGAGTATAGTTTTAATATTAAGAAATGGACAAGTGCGGTATAGTCGTCAATGAATTAGGTTGAGAATCATGGGGTCTTGGGTTCAATTTCCAACAGAGGCAAGAGCACTAGGTGATTTCTTCTCATTAGTCTAGGCCTAAATGGACAGAGTTACGTGGTACATGTGCTGGTGGATAAGAACACTAGGCGATTTCTCCCCATTCATTGAAGCTTTGACGGAAAGAGTTATGTGGTACATGTGCTGGCAGAAGACAACAGATACCTCGCGGAATTAGTTGATGTGCACCCAAATTGCCTGTATTCCTTGAGGTGATGCTAAAATGTGACTTCAGTTCAACTTTGAGTTACCTCGCGGAATTAGTTGATGTGCACCCAAATTGCCTGTATTTCTTGAGGTGATGCTAAAATGTGACTTCAGTTCAACTTTGAGTTTGGTTGGTGAAAATCCATTTTTTTTAATAAATAGAAAAAAAAAACCTTTGTTTTTATGTATATTTATTAGGGAATAGAGTATTTAAGAATGCTACATGCAATTTTTTTTTTTTTGTTTAGCCTTTCAATGTTGAGACATATTATAAAATCCTCCTGCATTTTGGCCCCCTAATAGTTTAATTTTTTGTCTACCCACTTGCCCACATGGCTAGCACATTTCTATGTATTTAATATAACAATGGGTCAATAATTAATAAAGAAAACAGTGAGGATGCAAGTAAACAGATAGCAACATGTACTTAAAAGAGAAAGTCAATGACGGTCTACTCCTTTCCTTTCCGTTCATCTTTACTTGTCATATTTCGCTTTTCAAAAATTAAACTGCATGAAATTTAATCAAAATTTTAAGATGTATTTTTTCATCGCATTAATATAAGAAAAATTATAATTTATAGCATTTTTCATATAATTTTCAAACATCTAAATTTAAAATTTATAAGATTAAATTAATGTACTTCAATTTAGTTTTAAAATTTAGTAATATATTTTACTTCACGTCTTTGTGAAGTTCATTCAAGAAATAAATATGTTGGGGGCAAGAACGCACCAAGATTGGAAGAAAATAATTTCTGCAAATGGGATAAATCTCATATTCCATATATATTTTTAGAGATATGGGAGATGGGCAGATGATTTACATTTGTGCGCTGATTAGGAGTGGATATAAATTATCGAATCAAATTTTAAAAATTTGGTATTTGATATTTACTTTTAATTACGGATTATCGAATCAAATTTTAAAAATACTGAACGTCCATCCCTAGTGGTGATGATATGGTGATTAAGGATGGTGATGGAAGAAGAATTGTTCATGTATTGAGTTGAAATCCCACCCAGTGACATTTATTTTTTACTTTAATTAGTAATTATTAAAGTTAGCTTTTTTAATTTGGGGTAAGCATTATAGGGTCGTTTAATAAGCAGACTAAATTATTTAGGAATTATAATTTTAAAATGATAATTTTTGGATTAATTTATCCTGCATGAAAAATGGGATATCTGAAATTAAGTTTGAGATTATATTATATTATATTTAATTAATAGTGTATAAATTTATCCCACCAATTAAATATAATATAAATTTAATTTCAAACTTAATCCTGAATATAACATCTTACCCCACATCTAAAATGACCCCTAGTGCATAAGTGATTATTTTAATTCGTTATCGGTCAACCACCTCCAAAACTCAAGTATAATTTACCAAATAGAAATTAACATATTGCAAGTAATATATATATATATATATATATATATACTGAGAGAGGAATGAGGCTTGTAAATAAAAGGAAACTACCAATATATGTATAACTTAGGCTAAATTTATTTATTAATATGATTAAGATATACAAAAATTATATACTGGTTATTTATATTATACATATATATGTATATATTATAATATAATATATATATATTATATTGACATATCTTGACTTCTTCGTAAATTTACTTTTTTATATTTTGATACACGTTAGTAAAAATTCCGACTCTATCACTATTTATAAGTTAAATCATTCAAAAATATTGAACTATAATTATCCCTAAATAAAACAAGAAAAAAAAGAGAGAAGACCTTAATAGGAAATTTGACTCTGGTCTCAAAGCCAAAATGATATCACCAAAGCAAGTTTGTCTCTATCACCTCTTTTCATGAATAATAGATTTTTTCACGTACCCACTTCAAACATTATTAAAAACTCCAATTTTCTATTATTAATCCTACCTTCTCTTCAAAATAAAATAAAATTTTCCCAATATAGTATATCTTATTAACAATATTAACAATTTGGGAATATCCACTTCAATCACAACACAAATCTAACTAACAAAAACACCCATATTGTACAAATCTCATCTCCTTTCCAATAAATCCAATCCCAAAACAAACTAAAAATCTTCTCAACCATAAAAAACAAACAAACCCCACCCAATTGGAAACTCAAATTTCTTCATCCAATGGAACCCTAATCAAATCCCCAATTTTAGTTTCCCAAAATACCCATAATCAAGAATATTTCCCTTTTTTCAGTGATGTATAGACCACAGAAGCTCTGTATTTTAACATTGCTATGGATATTGGGAATTGGGTTAAATTTAAATTTTGGGAATGCCTTGAAAATGCCATTTAGGGTTAAGGATGTACTTCCTGTATTGCCCCATCAAGTTTCTTGGCCTGTGCTTAATAGTTTGCATAGTGCAGTTGATTTGTTGCCGACTTACATTGGATCTCTTGCTCCAAATAACGGGTCGATTAGTTGGAAAGGAGCTTGTTTTTATGAGAATGAAGCAAGGGTTGAGTTTACTGGTCCTGGTGATCGTGGCATTGGTGGTGCTACTATACATCTTTCGGTTTGTGGATTCGTATTTTTGGATTGTGAAATTTGATTTCTGTTTTGTTGATTTGTAGAGTAGTATTTGCTGGTAATTTTGGCTGGGTCGATGTTTAATTGATGAATAGTGATAGGAATAGCTTATAACAACATACCTAGTGAAATAGCAGAAATGGGACTGGGAAGGGTAAAGTGTATGCTGACCCTAATCCTACCTCATGAACGTAGAAAGACTGTTTCTGAAAGACCCTCAGACTCAAGTGCAACAAATCAAATTATTTATGAAAAAAAATAGAAAAAATGGCAATGAAGAAAATATAGCAACTAATAACGAAAGCAGGAGCAAAGCATATAAGAAAGGAACAATAACAATAACAAAAATAGTGCGTAACTTGAAAAGATAAATATGGTTGTTGAATTTTTCGGGTTGAAGTTATCTGGCTGCGGTTCTTTTTTTGGGGAGGTGGGGTGTTGGGAAGATGAATAATTGCATGCTTGCGAGCTTAATTTATGCTTCATATTTCTGTATCATGAATATAGTTTCTGTTCAATTATCATAGGGGTGGCTCAAGAGTAAAGCTAATAAAACATTTGCTTTAGGCTTCCAAAATATTGAGGCCTCATAAATTTTCAACGATAAATTTAATGATTTTATTTCACTTAAAACAATATTGAAGATTGTAAAAAAAAAGGGTCAAAATTTTGTATAAAAGAGAAAAAAAACTATCTATCTTTTACCAAAAACATTTTAGAACTTTCAATTAAATAACTTAAATCTCGTATTAATAAATAAAATCACTCGGTAAATATAACATTCGACCTGTTGCAAAAGGGATGGACCATGATGCAAAAGGGATGGACCCGAAATCTGCATCTGCTTCCACATCTAAATCCACCTCTGCAAGATTCTGCCTGCATGATTTTTGAAAATTTCTGGCATAACTTTGATCACTATATAGTGCAGGAGGAATTTCATTTAGGCTCCTGGTTGTGGTTGCTGCTGTATTTGAAGAGTTTTTGAGAAAACTCTCATTTGATTAGTTAATTAGCTCTATTTAAATTCAGCATCTTTCAGCGATTATTTCATGTTGTAGAACGTATCATACAAAACTAATAATTTAGGGTTCATTTGGTAGTTGATTAGAGTTATGCAGGTATTAGTTATACATAAATTAGTTATAAACGAATCTATGTATTATTTTATGTAGGTTTTAGTTATTCCACCTTCTATCCTACATAAAATAATACATAGATACCCTCATGACTTATACATGTATTAGTTATGAATTTTTAAACTGTAAACCAAACATTGTTATACATGAATAACCTATTTCCTATCCACCTACCAAAGGTTACATAAGTTGTACATAGTTTAATACATGAATAACTCTACTCTTACCCAGTAACCAAACGACCCCTTAGGTTGTTAACTAGGGGTGACAGAAGAAAGATAATGAGATTTTTTTTTTCTTTTTAGAGAAAAAAAAGAAAGATGATGAGTTTAAGAGGTAGTATAGTGGGGAAGACATTTACATTGAGCATTTGGGAGGGGGTTTATTCATTTATATGTTAAGTGAATTGGGTTTATCTTGCTGTCATATTTTTCTTGCAATCCTGCTCCGAAAACATTTCTTTTGAGATGAGGGTCTGTCGGAAACAACCTCCTACCCCACAAAGATAGGGGTAAGGCTTGCGAACATACTACCTTCCCCAGACCCCACTTGTGAGTTTACATTGGGTATGTTGTTGTTGTTGAATTGGGAAGAGGTGGAGGAGGCTTTATAATGTTTCTTGATGAGTTTAAATGTTTTTTTCTTTTTGGGGCCATGGGGATGGGTAGTGGTGGTGGTCAGGAGTTTGAGCACACATGAGCTTTATTTACTTGCATTTATGGATGGCATTCCATAATGCTGGGAGAAATATTTCCTTTGTACTTTGTGGTCTTCAAGCATCTAATATTCGAAATGACTATATGAATGTCTCCCCTCTTGACACCTAGATGTTTCCATACAATAGAAACTAATGGGGTGATATCAAGTTACAACTGATACAACACCTTAAGAAAGAAATACAAAAAGTTTTGGTATCTCTATATACTTGATCTTATTCTATTATGCCGTCTTATTTGCATAAGATATCCTTAGTACAGCTGTAATTCAGATTTCATTTACCCACTTTGCAGACAGGCGCAGCGCACAGCTGGACGTGTATGGATCTGTATGTATTTGCTACACCTTATAGGATAACATGGGACTATTACTTTTCGGGCCACGATCACACATTTAAAATCGAGTCATGGGAGGAACCTGCTGAAAGGGAATATGTATGCTCTCGTTTTGAGTTCTTTGTCTAGTTCCAATGGATGTCCGTATTGGCGAACTCCATACATTTATAATTTATCTTTAAGCAACCGTTATGCAGGTCAAGCAACATGGGATCTCTGTATTTCTCATGCCATCAGGGATGCTCGGAACCTTGCTTTCCTTGGTGGATGTACTGCCCCTGTTTTCTAACACGGCATGGGGCCAGAATTCTAACCTTGCTTTTCTGAAGAAGCACATGGGTGCGACATTTGAGAAACGTCCACATCCACATCAGGCAACAATTAACCCAGATGATGTTCATTCTGGTGATTTCTTAACTCTGTCAAAGATACGTGGACGGTGGGGTGGGTTTGAAACTCTTGAGAAGTGGGTCACTGGTGCCTTTGCTGGTCATACATCAGTTTGTTTGAAGGATGAGTTGGGTAATCTTTGGGTTGGTGAATCAGGACATGAAAATGAAAAGGTGAGCAAATGAGAAAATCTAAGTATTTCTCCACTAAACTAAACGGAGAAACAGTACTAGCATATCTCAAAAACATCATTTTCCTTGTCTCGTAAATGCATTCAATAACAGTAATCTCCTTATGCTGCCCTTTACTTTCCTGTAATTTTTCTTATGGATAGCAGTGGACTTCTGGTGAGTTACTATACCCCATTCTGCTCCCTCTCTACCTCCCGGGAGGTAGGTGGGGAGTACTCTTTATGAGTTTTTTGTTAGCTTTTAAAGCTAGTAAAGGCCTTGCATTTTAATAGCATGAATTGTGGCATTCTCTTATTTTTGTTTTAGCATGTCCATCCGTTTAATCTTGGTTAACTGATTCTTGTCGTATATCTTTGCAGGGTGAAGAAATTATTGCAGTTATCCCTTGGGATGACTGGTGGGAAATGACACTCAAGGATGATTCTAATCCACAAGTTGCTTTGTTGCCCTTACATCGTGAAGTGCGTGCGAGATTTAATAATACCGCAGCATGGGAATATGCTCGGAAAATGTCCGGGAAACCATATGGTTACCATAACATGATCTTTAGTTGGATTGACACAGTAACTGATAATTACCCTCCACCTCTTGATGCTCACTTGGTATATCTCCCTTTCTTTCCTCTTAAATGTATGAACTATGATTACACTGAAATATATCTAAGATGAGCAAGTAGCAGTGGATATTTGTGTTCTCCAAACAACTAGGTGAATTGCCATATGTCCATCAATCTTGATGCTAACTGGTAGAACAGATTCTGAAGTCACAAATGACTTGTCTAAGATGCACATATTCTATCCTTGGATATCAATTTGTGCAATTATATCTCTAGGAAATTCCTTTACATAGTATAAACTTAACATATACCAGTCATCAATATATTTGCAGTTTTTGAAATTTAGAAGGATCCATGGTTATTGATTACTCTTCCCCTCCCCGTAGAACCATTTGATAAAAAACCCCCTCAAAAAAGGTGAAAAAGCAAGTCAAGTCAAAACAAAAATGAAAATAGAAAACATTGAAGGAATATTAAATGGTTCAATACTACCCATTCTTCCATTTGAATAGAATTCTTGGACAACTTAGTGTGGTTTCTCAGCAGCTGACTTTTGATGCCAGGTGATTTCTGTCATGTCCATGTGGACAAGAGTGCAGCCAGCATACGCTGCCAACATGTGGAACGAAGCTCTGAATAAGAGACTTGGCACTGAGGTGAACTGAACATGTTATATTTTCTTCTTAGAATCTTTTGGCTGGAAAATTGTATAGCATCTTCATCCTCAAAAAAACACTTGTATAGCATCTTAACTATTAGTTAATGGTATTGGTGTGGCTCATCACCTTATCCCCCAGATTCGTTTGATAAAGACAGTTTATCAGTTCCCTCTTAAATACTGATTTTTTCCGTTGGTCCTTGCAGTACGAGCAGTTCATGTATATATCATAGTAGTATTATGGTTCTTTTGTTCCAAGGTGGGCATGAGAGTACAAGTCTGCATACCTGGACATTCAATACTTCTAGTATATTTGTTTAGGTCTAGAAACAAGCTATTTTAATAGAATTCTGTTGAAGGAAAAATATGAAACATACCCTCCAACCTCCTCCTTTCTGCATTTCTATATCAAAATAATAGGTGAGCATTACCGAATTGCCACATCATTTGGTGACTCGAACATAGAGGTACTTCGTGACTCTTATGAGTAACAGTACAGAGCCGTTTTTTTTTTTTTTTGAGAAGGTAACATTTCAGTACAGAGCCGTTCTATAGATGATACTCCTTTATATAGACATTTAAGCGTTGGAGCAAGCATAAGAATAACAATATATATCGAAGTATGCTTTGGAAAGCTTCCTCAGTTCAAGTTGAATAGACTTTCACTTACGATATCATAGTATAACTGTTTAGATACAGAGAGTTCAGTAGATATATCTCAGTTGCAATTTTACTGAACCATTCATTTTCTTTATCTGTGAATGTTACTTTATATGTTCAATTGATACCTCTCACACAGGATTTGGACTTGTATGGCATTCTTGCTGAAACTGAAAAACGTGGTATAACATTTGATCAATTGCTGACCATCCCGGAACAAGATGAATGGGTCTATAGTGATGGACAATCCACTACATGTGTGGCCTTCATTCTCGCAATGTACAAAGAAGCTGAAGTTTTTGGCCCTATTTCCAACTCTATTCAAGTAACGGAGTTCACTGTGGGTAGCGAACCCTTTGTTTAATCTTGTCTTTTAAGAAGAAAAATTCCATTCTGTTAGTGATGGCAAGGTTTTCTTACTGCTTGCAGATTAGGGATGCTTACATGCTCAAAATTTTCGAAGATAATCAGACACGCCTCCCAAGTTGGTGCAACAGTGGAGACAATAAGGCTTCTTTCTGCCAGATTCTTGGCGAATACCGGATGGAACTGCCCCAGTACAACACATTAGATCCATATGCCAACATGAATGAGAATTGTCCTTCTTTACCTCCACACTATGAGAGGCCGGGGCGTTGCTGAATCTAGACTAAAGTCATGTGTCAGTGTATCTCACGGGATCTAGCTTTGTTGCTATTTGTTGAACACTTATCAGATTATCTAGTCTATGAACGTACTCTGCTTGTTCTTCATTTTCTTCATGAAATATCTAAATCTGTGCATAGTTCATGCAAATTGTAGTTCCTTAGATGTTCAAGCCGATGCTGGTTGGTAGATGGGAAATAACGTAGAGTAAGTTATGGACTCAGTGCCTCGATGTCTTGTTGTGATAGCTGTTCTTTGTAAATAGATGTAATGAGTTGGTGAATCTTCGCTAAATATTAGAGCAATGTCTGTAAGGATATGCTGAATTCTGTTATTTTGTTCCTCCATTTTGTTTCGTCTTTGTGTACTAAGTGATTTGCCAGCTGTATGTTAACCTTTCCAACTAGGCGAGGCTAGCGTAGTAATATATTTTCGTGAGATGATCTAGAATGGCATGTGTTACACAATCTGTTGTGTTTCGTTTTTATACAAGGAAGTGGAAAGTATTTTGTTAGTTGGAGGGTCCAACTAACACAGTGGAAACAAGTTGACGTGTCTATATGCATACTCAAAGTTCAATTGAGGCCAAATTTGAGTGTCTGTTTATGTAAGAATTAGCTTGTTAAAGTACTAAAGTTTTTTCTTAAAAAAAATATGTTTTCTACTGGCTAACTGTTGACAAGATTAAAAGACTCCTACTATATACAACTATAAAGGAACTGGATGAATCTTTGCCACTTCTTATCTTTATCTTGATAAACAACTACCACAATCAGGAGGAGGATATACAACAAGAACAATTACTGGAACAATATGCTTAATGCTGGAAACCAAATTAATCAGAGTTCTTCATCCCAGAGTTCTTCAATTGTCTTGTAAGGTCCATAAGGAGATGTGTAATCCTTACCAAGACAAGCTCTACTTTGTGGGATTTCATGTATCTTTCTGCACTCATCATCACTTAACGACCAGTCGAAAATCTCAAGATGCTGTTTCATTCTCTCTTTGTTATAGCCTTCACAATCACACCAATGCCTTGCTCATATCCCCATCTTAAATCAACCTGGATTTTGCATGTTCGGATTTAAGTTATATGCACTGACACTGTCGATGTAGTTTAAGTTAAAACAACTCAACTTAGAATACCTGGGCGATGGTTTTGCCTATGGCCTTTGCTATTTCTTTGAGCACTTGAGATTCCATACCTCTGTTGGTTCCATAAAAGTTACCTATGGATCCTAAAGGACTATATCCAACAACAAGAACTCCATTTTTCTTGCAGAACTCTCTCAGCTTCTGTTGCTGCCAACATGGACTTACTTCTACCTTACAAATCAAGAACAACTCAAGTCAGAGTCTTATCTTTTCACAAGATGAACTTTATACTCAATTTTGTTTTATCAAACACAATTACTCACTCCGTTTCAATTTGATTGTCTGGTTTTGACTTGATACGAGTTTACGAAAGTAAAGAAGACTTTTAATCTTGTGGTCTTAAACTAAAGATATATAGAATGTATCAAAATGTCTTTAATCTCGTGGCATTAAACATGCCATGTGGAATGTTAAAATCAAAGAGTCGCCCAAAAAGGAAAGAGACATTTTTGTAAACGGACTAAAAAGGTTAGTAAGACAAACAAATTGAAGCAGAGGGAGTACTACTTTTGATACCGGACAAAATACGAGAAGAGAAATAAAGTACGGAAATCATGAAAACAAACTAAGATAATAAGGCAAGAAAGTAAAGATAGATTGAATGACACAAAGATAGGAAAATCAAAGAAACCAAAGGGTATTTTAAACCCTAAAACCTCTATTGAATTAATCCTACAAGCACCAATTCACATACGTAACCCACGAGGGAATCAAACTCCCGCGTAACCAACATTTCAAAACGATAATTCAAAACAAGCTAATCCTAGCTCTCACACTCTCAAGTGTATATCTCATCTTAATTCATCAAAAGCTTCTAAAAAATGAAGAAGGAAACTACTATTTATAGCCATGGGCTATTTATTACATTTATGGGCCAAAAGTGACCAATTCAACAAAATGAAACAAGCTGGCCGCTTTGGTCCATATGCCCACGCAGATGGCCATCTGCTGGTTCAGGTGAAGAGCGCAAGTGCCATCTGTGGGCGCAGGGAAGTCACCTGCGCAGGTGACTTTGCAGGTCATTCCAGATTGCCTTTGAGCTCTTTTTTTGCCCTCCAACGATCTCTCCAATGACCCTCGATCCTTCTTGAATGTATTGGGCAACACACAACACTTCTTAAATGGTATCAAGATGGTTTTGGAACACATCTACCTTCATCAATAATCCTTGTAGTGTTTGTAGTTCTCGGGCTAGCTTCCTAATTGAAGTCTTGAGGTGAATTTGGCTCTCGGCTCCAAGCTATCCTCCACACGTGGTATTGAACTCTTGGGAGCTTGAAAAGGGTCCTCCAAACGTATCCTTGCATCCTTGAGATGATCATGGCTTGGGCCCCTTTGTGTCGGCCTTGAATTATAGTCCTTGAAAGGTTAACACCAATTTGGCTTGTATCATCTTTTCAAGTAAGTCCTGCACTTGATTATGAATTTTTTCCTATGTTGCTCGGACTCCTCAGCAATGTCGCCTGGTGCGAGTCGGATCCTCCAAAAATAGTGTATTCTTGGAGGATCTGACACAGGTGCGCAACGTTATTGAGAAGTTCGAGCAACATAGATTTTCTCTTAACATACTTGATTGAGACAATTGACTATGTGAAGTCAAAAGATAATGTGTCAGATCCATTTACAAAAGACCTAACTAGAGAGGTAGTTGAAAGATCATCAAGGGGAATGAGTTTAAGGCCTAGGACAAATCGGCATGGCGGTAACTCTACCTAGTAGGCTGAGATCCCAAGAACTAGGTTCAAAGAGATCAAACGAATTTGTGAATGACAGTTCAACATTGTCAAATAACTCAATGCATTCTCATGATGAAGACAATGTTCAGAAACACGGATAAAACTTAAGGTTTAAAGCTTTTAATGGTATCTAATTTTGGTAGGTATGAACAAATAGTTTATCTATAGTATTAAACGTTTAGGAATCACCTATGTGAGTGTGAAGTGAAAGTCACTTCAAGGAGAATGGTGGTAAAGGCCGATTCTCTAAGCTCTCATGAAATCAGGTAGTGTTCATGGATGAAACGAACAAAATCGTGAGAACCATAGACGGTAAAAGGCTAGTTGTGTGAATTGTATTATCTATATGTACAATAATGTTCGACGGTTCAAAGATATCGCATCTATGGATTGATCGAGTGTATCTGATATAAGTTCACTACGGAAAGTTCAAAGAAAAATCTACTTATCCAGATGAAATTAGTCTTTATTTGTAAATCACACACTTGTCCGTATATTTTTTGATCTTATAGTCAGTCTCCATTCATATGGGAGATTGTGGGTTCTAGTGTGACATGTGAATGAAAAATGGAGGGAAAGTGAAAAATGTACTTTCACATTATGGAAGAAGTATTTCTCCCACATTGGTGGGAGAAAGGAACTTTCTTGTGCTTAAAAGTAAAAGCACTACTCCATGTTGTTCGAGAGGTTATCTTTTCAGACAAAATTCATTTAAAATTAATTGTTTAATGATTATTTAATCCAAAAATCCGATCAGAATTTTTTCTTTCTTTTGTGGCTGCATAAATGAGTTTGAAGACGCATATCAATAGCATAATGAAGGGACGCGATCCTTCACTTCACTGTTTAAATTATGTTGAGGGTTATGCGGCCACATAATGAGTTATGCGGACCGCAAACCCAATGCATAATCCATTCCAATTCACTAGATTGTTTGCTAAGCGTTATGCGGCTGCATAATGAGTTATGCGGCCCGCAAAAGCCAACGTAAAAGTCCAGACGGATTCAAAATAATGCAACTTTTAAGAACCATTGCATCTTTTCTGAAACAACACTTATTGGCTATAAATATCTGATTTTCCTCATATATTGGAACGGATTTTTGAAGTTAAAAACACTTCTTTTGTTACAAAAACTCAAGTGTGATTTGCTGCCGTTGAGTGAGTTCGAAGTTCAACGGAATTTGAGGTACCACAATTCTACTGATGTGAATCATTCTATCCTAAGAGGATATATTCCATTAACCTCGGGTACTTGAAGGGAATAATTTCCTTAAGGACATACTGTGAATTCAGTAGGCTTGATTCTTCTATCTTCATCTTTTTCTTTTGTTTGTTTACTATTTTCTGAAATAGTTTGAATCTCATTTGTTGATCATAAAATTAGTTTGAACTTATTATTAAAGTTTGAACTTATTATTAAAGTTCATAATATTGAATACAAATTTTATTTAAGCAAAATAACATTATTTATGTCATTTTTTTTTTTACTATTGTCCTGTAAACATATTAATGAATTATAAAATCAACTCATCCAAATATTGTAAAGTGGATTAAATTCCAATCTCATCCATAATCTACATGATGATTTTGAATATCTATTTAACCTCATCTTTTATGTTGTCCAATCATTTAAAACTCTATAAAATTTTATACATCACCAAATGCTAATTATAAGATATTTGTTAAAAAATTATACTTATTTCTTAAGTTTAGTATTAAAATTTGCGATAATTTAAAATATATACAATAAAGTAATTAGTTTACAATAAATATAGCCATGTTTTAAATTTAAAACAATAACCAAAAGTCAAAAAAGCTCCCATTTTAGCCACGTTCAAATCGTAGCTAAATGGTATAAAAACAGTGGCTAAATGGATGGTTTTTTTTTTGGGTAACTAATAATTTTACTAATCACCAAGACAAATTCATATATAACTTCTCGAACGTTGTATATGCAATGTATATGTAATGTGTCAATATTGTATAAATAGTTATATAGTGCATATATAATGTATCGATATAGTATAGATAGTATATAAACATGTATCGATATTGTATAAATGGTGTATGAACACGTATATATGATGTATAAATAGTTATGTAGTGTATTTGTAATGTATTGATAATGTATAAATAGTTATGTAGTGTATATGTAATGTATCTATATTGTGTAAATAGTTATGTAGTGTATATGTAATGTATCGATATTGTATAAATAGTTATGTAGTGTATATGTAATATATCGATATTATATAAATAGTTATGTAGTACATATGTAATGTATCGATATTGTATAAATAATTATGTAGTGTATATGTAATGTATCAATATCGATATTTATACTCAAATTACAAATTGTGTTGTTTTAAAGAATTCATGTTATGAGGTGCAACAAATATGATTAAATTTTCGAAATAAAAGAGTAACACAAAAAGAAAGCGATTCTTAACTGCTAATTTGTTTTATAATTTTGAATAAACCAAACTGAGTTCAAATTAGTGTCATGGGTAATACTTTGTGATATGCTCTTTTAAAAAAGGAAGAAAAGATAAAGAAGTTCCAAACTGCTAAGAAAGGGCTTAGATAGGGGGACCCCATGTCCCCTTATCTATTTGTGTTGGTTATGGAGTACCTCAACAGGTCCCTGAAACAGTTGAGACATGATCCTAATTTCAATTACCATCCAAGATGTGGAAGACAACAACTGACACATTTGTTTTGCTAATGATTTATTGTTATGTTGTAGAGCTGATCAAATGTCCATCCAACTGATACTACAGGCTTTTGAGCACTTCTCTTTTGTATTAGGGCTGAAGGTTAACCTAGATAAAAGTTCCTTCTATGTGGCTGGTGTAACAACTGAATTTAGACAATTGATCTTAATGGAGATGCAATTTACTCTAGGTGAAATGCCTTTCAAGTATCTAGGAGTACTCCTCTCATCCAGGAAACTAAGCATTTAACAATGTCTACACCTGATTGAGAAGATAGTAGCAAGAGTTCAATGTTGGTCTTCTAAACTACTCTCTTATAGTGGCAGACTCCAGTTAATTAAGAGTGTTCTTTTTGAAACGCAGACTTAGTGGGCACAGGTCTTCTTATTGCCTAAGAAAGTCATTACAATGGTTACTCAAGTATCCAAGGTGTTTCTCTGGACATGGAGTATTGAAAGCTCCAAAAAAGCACTGGTAGCTTGGGAAACTATGTGTCTACCTAAAGCTGCTGAGGGTCTGAACATAATTGAATTTGAAAGGTGGAACAAGGCAGCAATTTGTAAACTTCTCTGGGCACTCTCACACAAAAAGGATACACTGTGGGTGCAGTGGATTCATAGTTTCTATATCAAGGGTAGAGATTTGACTCTGATGGAGACACCTGAATAGGCCTGCTGGCTTGTTAGGAAAATATTTGAGGCTAAAAAAAGATTTCCAAATATTGATCCCATCCAGCACTTGGAACAATTTATAGATGGTCCAAAGTTCAGCATAAAAATGTTATAGTCTTCACTACTTCCTCAGCAACCTAAAGTACCATGGAGGAATTTGGTGCAGTCTCCTGGCATTATCCCAAAACATCAATTCATCCTATGGTTAGCAATACATGATAGATTGGCTACAGTTGAGAGGCTTGCTAAGTGGGGTATAACTGTGGACTTAACTTGTGTGCTGTGTAATACAGGGGTCCTAGAGACTTTTCAACATCTATTTTTTGATTGTGATTACTCAGGCTTCATCTGGAATACTCTCATGAAATGGATGAGTGTTAATAGACTAGTGCAATCATGTTCGGATGAGATCAAATGGATGACTACTGGATTACGTAGCTCCAAACCAAAAGTACAAATCCTGATCTTTCTGTTTGCTGCTGCAGTTTACCAAGTATGGATTGAAAGGAATGCAAGAAGATTCAAGGCTCAAAAGAAAACTAATGTGGAACTGCTGAGAGATATCTGCCTACAAGTACATATCAAGGGACAGACACAATGTAGATAGCAGGGAGTGCTAGCACAAATGAACAGCTATCAGGTTTACGATTGCTTTAATGTTGATTGTAATATCTGAAATGATAGGAAAAGATTGTATAGCTCTATGAAATACTGAGCTGCTGTGTAATAAATGTTTACTAGTTGGAATAATTTTTTTTTCTTTCGACCAAAACAAAAGTTCCAAATATGACGAATATACTCGGGGGGAGACAATTAGGCAAAGCCAAGCCTTATCCTCTTTGTTACTATAATTGACAAAAAATTCTATGCCAGGTGTGACATTCTATAACAAAGTCAAGGTCTACACTAAAAACAATCTCATTTGATAATTGATCTCCTGTCAAGTGTACTGTTCTCGACCAACAAGAAAATGATGAAAAAGGCCGAATGGCCATATTGGATGTAATTAATTTGGCCGAACGGTCATATTTTGCAGAAATATTGGCCGAAAGTCATTTTAGGTAGGAAATGGTCCACCCTCATATATCTAATTGACCCATTGTAAGCCGAAAGAAGCCCAAAGCCCAAAGGTCAAAAGGTCCACCCTCCGTTCTTCACTTCTGTTTACAATAGGATTAGCCAAAACCTTCAATCCTATTTACAATTGCCTTCACGATGAGTATGTTGATTTTCAGAAATTTAGTTAGAACGAAACAGGAATGGTATTACCAAATACCGTACCGAATAGAAGTTTAATTTACCAATTACCGAATAACGAACCAAAGTTTAAAAGAATGGTATTTGGTATCTACTTTCAGTTACCGATTACCGAACTCGAATTTTAGAAATACCGAACCGAATACCGAACGCCCACCCCTAGTTACTTGACAAAAAGTTCTATGCCAGGTGTGGCATTCTGTACCAAAGTCAAAGTCTACACTAGGAGTGGCAACGGACCGGACCGGGCCTGCCGGAACGGACGGTCCGCGTTTTCGAACTGTCACCGGTGGACGGTGACCGGAGTTGGTCCGAAAACGGGCCTACCGGACCGGACAGCCTGGAAAAATAATGTTTGCCCAAATCGGTCTGCTATTAACCAGACCTTGGCAGGCCGGACCGGATTCCGGTTCCGCTCAATTTTTTTTTTTAAACTTTTAATTTATAATTTAAATTCAAAATCAAAAGAATTTTTTTTTAAAATTGTTTTTTTGTTTGAATTTAAATTAGTTTTCAAATTTTATTAAGTTTTAAAACATCTTTTTGAAAACTTTAATTTTCAAATTTAAAGTTTACGTTTAAATTTTTAAACTTTGAAAACTTTGATTTTTTTTAAAGTTAAAATTTAAATTTTCAACTTTCAAGTTTAAATTTAAATTTTCAACTTTAAAGTTTAAATTTAAATTTTCATGTTTAAAGTTTAAATTTAAATTTATAACTTAAAGTTTAATTTATTTTTTTTGAATTCTTAAAGTTTAAATAAAAGACAAATTTAAAAAGAAAATGAAGGCGAATAGCCTATAATTTTATTCAAATCAATAAAGAAGTACATGTATTACAAATATTAGAAGAGCACCTAATCTACGCAACCACCTAATCTAGGAAGGGTTCTGTTTCAACTAAGTCTCGATTATTATACTAATATCTATAATTTCCAAAATATGTTTTTCGTAACTTATCTATCAATTCCTTGGAAACATGATCCAGAATTTGTATTTGATTTTCTTCATCCATTGCTTCCATGCCATCATCACTATTTTCTCCAAGTGCTTCATCTATTTCTATTTCGGCTTGATGCGATAAATTTGGTAGTCCAGCATTCCTTCGTTCGGCGTTGATCCAATCTCTGAACAACAATAATATTTCGAAACTATCTTTTGCTAACGAATACCTATGGTCTCCAATGAAAAATCTCCCTGCGCTGAAAGCTTGCTCCGAAGCTACTGAAGATGCTTGCGTAGCTAGCACATCCCGAACCACTCTTGAAAGATATGAAAATTGTTTTGTCCGGTTCTTCCACCAAGTTAAAAGTCTAGGATCTCCATTTTCATCCCTAATATTTTCCCGTGCCTGATTAATATATTGATCAAAATCATTATTGTTAGAAGAATCAAGACCAAGTTCTTCATCCATAATTTCATCAAAATCATTAAATCTAGCCCTACGACATAGAGGTTCAGACGGTTCATCATTTAGTAGCTTGTCTCTATAAATGTCATACAAATGTCTAGCTTTAGTTAATATACTATATTTACACGATTCAACAGATGAAACTTCATCACTTGTAATTTCTAAATTTTTATAAATCTTTTCAATCATTTTTTTAACACTATGTTCTTTGTACGTTGGGTTAAACAAAGTAGAAGTCAAAAATATTTGAGGAATAGGAAAAATATATTTTTAAATTTTTTCAATCATATATGTAACCGCAACTTTAAAATGTTCACGATCTTTATATTTAACAAATTCACATGAAATAACACAAACATTTACTAAAGCTGAAGAACTAGTAGGATAATATTGACCAGATATAATATTTGTAGCACTAAAAAAAATTCTCAGAAATTTAATAAGTTATTCGCATTCTTTCCAATCCTCGTCGGTGATTCTAAAGCTCCGATCCGAATGATGTTTAATATAAAACATTTGTAAAGGTGCACGATAATCAATAGCAACAATAAACATTTCAAATAAAGAATTCCATCTAGTAGTCACTTCTTTTGGAATTTTTCTAAATGACATTTCAAATAAAATACATGTTTTTTCAAATTCTTTAATTCTAGACCTTATTTTAGCTTTAAAAACCCATGCACAAGCAGCTCGAATTCTACTACAAGAATCACCAAATACATTAATACCATCCATCACTATTAAATTATAAATATGTGCATTACACTTAACATGAAAAACATCCGTATCAATTGGACAAAGTCTGGATTTTAAAAAATCAATAGCTTTTAAATTAGCAGAAACATTATCTAATGTGACATCCATTATCATATCACAAAGACCAAAATAATGTAAAATCTCTCCTGTCAAACAAGCAATATAACTACCAGTTTTCCTCTCTTCAACATATTTATAGCCTATAATTCTTTTTTGCATGTTCTAGTCATGATCAATTCAATGAGTAGTAATAGTAAAATAATCACTACCATTAGGACTTACACCCATATCAGAAGTGATAGATACTTTACCATCAAAATAAGAAAAATAGCAACGAAGAAAATGACAATATTTACGTTGATAAAAAATATCAGCTTTAATTGTATTTCTTGAAAAACGTCAAAAATCAGGATTATACACTTTTCGAATATAATGAATAAAATCGGGATGTTCACCAAAACTAAAAGGCAAACCACAAACCGCAACCATTTTAGCTAATTCTTCACGATCTCTATCCTGACTATATGTGAGTGATGTGCTTGGGCCAGCCGGGTTACTATAATCTAAAATATTCTGGACCATGTTAGAACCTCTGACAGACTGGTTAGTATCGGGTAAGGGTGTATCATTTTTTTTAGCCTTAGCGATAGCTTCTAGACGAACATATTCAGGAACACAAGTTCTCAAATGTCTAGTTAGCATTCCTGTCCCACCCTGCGATCCCCCAGTCAAATGTTTGATCACTTTCTTACATTTAGTGCAAGTTGCAGTAGTTTTCTCCTTATTTTGGGTCATAAATTTTCAAACTAATGATCTCTTACTTCGTTCTATTTTTCCTACTCTAGTAAGTATAGGTAAATTTCCTACTTCATCTTGTTCCGGTAATTCTGTAGCCGGACTAGTAAGGGTAGGGGTATCTTCTAACTCTTGTTCTTCTACATCTTCATCTTCCTCTACGTCTTCAAACTAATTACCAAAACATCTATCTAAGGCCTCATGGTCTTCTACATTACCGGAAGCAACATCAATAGCACAAGGACGTTCAAAAGAAGTATCATCAAAATGATTAAAATCATCGTTATTAATTCTAAATCTAGGTGGCAACGATTTAGAACTACCTCCACCCCCGCCTCTACTACTACTAGCACCCTTATCTTTTTTACACAAATTTTTTTTAGCCTGACTAAAAAATGATTTTTTAACACTAACTTTTTTACCTGCATCCATATTTTAATATGAAAAAAAAAAGAAAGATAAAAATATAAAAACAAACAATATAAATATAATGAAAAATTAATAGTAATTAAACAAATAAAGAGATGAAAGTTGGAACAAATGTACCGAACGTCTGCGTAAAGACAGACTTATATAACCAAAAAGCCGGAATTGAGAGATGACAATTGAAACTTGCTTAAAAAAAAATCCCTTCAATTAACAAAATACACAATATTATAGAGAGTATTAGAGAGTGATTAATAATAGAGAGTTTTTGAAAATTTGTGGGAAAATTAGGGAGAAGAATGGGTATTTATAGGGAAATATGAGGTGGGGAGCTGGGGACAGCTGGGGGTGGGGTGGGGTGGAACTAGCCGTTGGGGGCCCCACTAACGGCTCCCAATGGCTAAAAATGGTAATATTAGTTTTTTTTTTTAATTTCTTATCGTTTAACAGGTCAACCGGACCAGACAATCGGTTAAACAACCCCATTCTGTACCGATCCGTGTACCGGTAGGTGTCGGTATCGGTCCTAAATCGGAATTACCGGACACGGCTACAGGAATCGAAACCGGCGCCGGACACATCCGGAACGGGCAAGTCCGGTCCGACTGCCACTCTTAGTCTACACTAAAAACAATTTCATTTGATAATTGATCTTCTGTTAAGTGTACTGTTTTCGACCAACATGAAAATGATGAAAAAGGCCGAATGACCATATTGGCTGTAATTAATTTGGCCGAACGGTCATATTAATTGGTTGAAACATTGGTCGAAAGTCATTTTAGGTAGGAAATGATAAGTGTAACTATTTTTTATTTAAGAAATTTAATTTAAGGGACATTTTATATAATTTTCCCTTAAAAGTTTCTTAAGTACTGTAGTCGCTGCCAATAGCTGTAGTCACGATTCTCATTTCTTTTGGAGATTATTCCCTCAATTTTTTTTTAATGTTTTATTTGTTTAAAGATGAATTTCAAAAATAATTTTAAGCTAAAAGAGTAAATAGCGAGTGATACAATTAATTTGGTTAAATATTTACTGACACTGATATTTATATGAAATAAATCTTGGTTAATTTAATGAAGTAAAATATTACTTAACTAATTAAAATTAAGTATTAAAAATCCATACACAAACACATATGTATATATATTTATTAGTTTGATGTGATACTTAGTTGCAAACAATGGTAAGACATTTTCTTTAGTTTATAGTGGCAAAAGGAATTGAAATTTTGGATTAGACAATTCTAAGGCGTGAATTTAATTACCTTTTCTTTTTACTATATATATATATATATATATATATACACACACACACTATATCTTATTTTAAATCCCAATATATTTTTTAGTTGTTAATAGTTTGGGCAGACCGAGAAGAATTGATTTTGTGATATGTGAGCTTGTAAATTGTGGGGTTTTCATTTCAGGCATATTTAATTGTGTTTTTGTTGTGAAATTGTACTGAATTGGTTTAGAATAACTATTACTCACTTGAATCAGTATGTTGATAGGGGTATCTCTAAACTATTGGATTCGTTGGAATACATTTGAGTTAGTTGGCATCTGGACTGGACTGACTGTGACTGCTTTTTTCCTTCATTGTTACTTGAGCATCTATATTCCATAGTTAGATTGATTTTAATTTCTGCTGTTGCTTTCTCATCTCAAAGAAACCAAAACTAAATACAACAATTGTATTCCCACAAAGTGGGGTCTGGGAAGGGTAAAGTATACGCAGTCCCTACCACTACCTCAGATGAAGCAGAGAGACTGTTTCTGACAAAACTAAATACTATAAGAAAAAAGATGGACCAAAATAAAATACTTCAACCCAGCTTCAGTTTTGTTACTCTGTAGTGGTATTTGGTGTCGTTCCTGCCACTGATGCAATCTTCATCTTAATTACTAAAATGAATGTGATGCAGCAGTTAAGTAGAGGGAAGAGGGCACCATATGGTAAGTGGCCCTGTATCGAAAACATTTAGATAGTTATGCTTCTTTAGTGTCTCACTTGTGGGATTTTACAGGGTATGTTGTTGTTGTATGCTTCTTTAGTGTGTTCATCGGAAGTGGGAGTAGTCCACGATGTTTCCCACGAAAAAAAAATTTCTGTCACATCAATACACATCATTTCTTAATGAAATCACTTTAGTGCCACCCAAATTTAGTTCCTTTTAAGGTTTAGATCACGTCAGGCGGACAAAGCATCGGATGTTTGAGCTTGTGCATACAGAATCAGAAAACCCCAAAAATAAGGTACTAAATCTAGTTAGAAGAATGAACTCCTTTGCTATACAAACAGGAGGAGAAAATGATCAAAATGCTCCTTAATATACGAGCTTTGGTTCCATTTGGTCCTTAATAGTATATAAACATGATCGAAATAGTCTTTAATGTATTCCAAAAGTGATCAATTTGGCCCTAAGCCGTATAAGTAAAGACATCGCTACTTTTGCTCTCAAAATTAACTGAGATCCTCTAAATCTTCTTCCATACACGGCCTACTTAGTCCAATAATCGAAGACATTCTAGGCTTTCTTCCATAGTCTATTGGATATATTAACCATACAATTGCATTTTTTCAAGCCCTACCCTGCATCAAAAGTTCTCCCATGGCTCTATCAAGTTACACTAGGAATATTGGTGTGGTTTCTGAAATCGAATTGAACGATACAATAAGCTACCTTTGTTTTGTAGTTTGATAGCTCATGTGCAGTACACATATTGAGGGTCTCTGTTTATTTGACAGTAAAACTAGTGATTCTTTACTTATATGGCTAAGAAGCAAACTGCTCACTTTTTGGAATACATAAGGACCAGTCCATCATGTATGTACATTAAGAACCAAATGGAATCAAAGCCCATACATTTAAGGATTACTTTGATCATTTCCTCCAAAGACAACCGAAAAATATTAAAATGTAGATAACACAGTACCATGTACCATTTTAGTGTCATTTAACATATCTAATTATTTTTAAACTCTCATTTTAATGTATTAATACCAAACAAAAATACAACAACATATACCCAGTGTAATCCCACAAGTGAAATCTGAGGATGATGTGTAGGCGGACTTTCCCCCTACCAAACTGAAATAAAATAGAGTAACTTATTTAGGAGTATCTTTTTCTCCTTAATTTCTTTCCATGTCAAGCACTTGGTGGACTGATACCTACCACAACTAATTCCTTAAAATTCATTATGATCAACATTCTGATTATAACAATGTATAAGTGTTTGTAGATTTGTGAGTTGCCAACTTACAGAGTTTCTCCATATTGAGGAATTAATAATCTTAAGTATCTTTTTCTCCTTAATTTCTTTCCATGTCTAGCACTTGGTGGACTGATACCTACCACAACTAATTCCTTAAGAGTCATTATGATTGACATTCTGATTATAACAATGTATAAGTGTTTGTAGATTTGTGAGTTTGCCAACTTGCAGAGTTTCTCCATATTGAGGAATTAATAGTCTTAAGTTAATTCTGTGGGATCATGAATGCTAGTACTAGTACTTAATGCATATAAAATTGAGATAGTAAAATAGATGTTCTCTTAACTGCAGAACATACAGATGTTGGAACACTAGGTGATTCTTCCCATCTGTCCTAGCCTTGGTAGACAGAGTTACCTAATATCTGTTGTTAGTGAGAGGTGGTAGGTGTTTCGTGGATTTAGTCGGGTGCGAGAAAACTGACCCGGACATCACGGTTATAAAAAAAAAAAAAGATGTTGCAACAAATTACAGAAAGCATTGTCTTAAATGTATATATAAGCAAAATAACAGTTAAGCAATTAATTAAATCAATACAAAATAATTTTTGCATGCAATCCACAAAAACAATTTTGTTCATACAAATCCCTGACACACACACAAAAAAAACCCTCAAAAACCAAAATAACACTGAAGTGGCAGAAACCTGATTAATGCTTCTACAAATCCAACTTCATCAATGCTATTGTCTTCAGGTGCTTGGCATAAATACGCCATCTACCATTTGCTTCTTCTGTTTCACCCAAATTTTAAGACGCTATTTAATACAATAAATAATATTCATAAGATTAAAAAATTTATCAATTACCTAAATTAATGATTAATTATAATGTTCAGGACAATATCAAGTTTCAACCAAGTAATGGATTGCCAATAAAATTATTGTGTTTTTGGCCCGAAGAAAATCATCTTCGAGGAAAATGTTTGTCATGCGTAAGTCATTTTCTGGTATTAGCTTACCAAAGCATTTTCCGTCAAAATAGGAAAAATGACTTCCTCATTAACTTCATATTAGTTGCTCTAACTAACACTAAATTTTTTTAACTTATCTTCACTATTAAAAATTTCATCCGGAAACTCTCCTATGTGCTAATATTATTATTTATTAGTAATATATATTTTTTCTAGAATATTTTTCACTCACTGGCTAAAAACAGAGAAACATCTTTTAGGAAAATATTTGCCATGAGAATCATTTTCTAGGTATAAAAATGACTTCTGCATACAAGACAAAATCTCAGCCTTAAGAAATTTGCTTATAGAGTATAGACAATTATTTCTAGTTGACATATTTTAGTAAGTTGATAATGTTAAAAAAATGTCATGATATAAAAAGTGTACCTAATATTGACACATCGGTGGCAGAGTGAGTAAAAGAATTTAAGATATGGTCATTGGGGATTGGGATTTATTACCTCTGCGATTATGAAAGAGCCCGGAAGAGGACATCACATATGCTTGAAAAGCTTCATCCAAGATGAGTTCTCTTCAACCTCTTCATGTCTTTCATTCTCTCTGGAATCTCCTTTAGCTTTGGACAATCATGGACACCAAGACCTTTCATCTGAGGCATTGCACTTGTAGCTAAATGCCATCTTTCTAGGTTCTCTAGAAAATCAAGACGAAGGAACTCCAACTGACTGAAGCTGTTATTACTGCAGGTAATTGCTTTTCCTTCGTAAGCTCTAAATATATCGAGATTCCTAAGGTTTGGCAACATTCCCAAAATAGGCATCGGATCTTCTATGAGTTTTGAGTCCAAAAGAACCATCATTGTGATGGAATTTGGAAATGGGTCCGACAGAGGCAGTTTCTCTATTCTCCCCTCTAACCACAATTTGTGGAGCTTTTGACAAGAATTAAGAAATTCAAGGGCTGGGAATGATTCATAATCTTTACACAACAATCTGAGAGTACTAAGGTTTTTCAAGCTGCTAATGTTGTTTAGGGAGTAAGAGCTCATAATATGATGCATGCTTAATTCTCGAAGATTGACTAAATCAACAGGGTCAACATCTTTCCACTGATCACACTGGATGCCTTTAAGAACTTGAAGACTAGTTAGTTTACTTATACGTTTAAGAGATTTTGAATATGGAGCAACTAAATGTCTCAGATTTATTAGGTCAGCTGTCTCATGGGGTAGTTGGCATGACTGTCCGTAGTCATTGACAAGAAGTGTCTGTAAATTCTTGAGGTTGCCAATGGAGGAGGGAAGATCATGAATACCACCACTCAATCTTAAGAACTTGAGGTGATGTAAACTTCCTATGGCATCAGGTACTATAGACATATAGTCAACACGAATCTCCAAGTACAACGCATATAGATGTTGGAACACATTATGGAACTTTATAATACCCATCTTTGAAAAATCTGGATCAAGGAAAATAATTGACCTCAACTTCGAGTTAGAAAGATCAAGTGAGAGATACCTTTTTCCTTGACTATGAATGGCATGTCTAAGACATAAGGAGGATATGGAGTGCTTTCTTGGATCGTAAATGTCAAAGAAGTTTACCTCCAGTGCCTTTTGCACAGCAAGATCTCTAAGTAAATCATGAATCCTACATTTATTAACTTTTTCCCAAAATGTACGTACCACTTGTATCAAGCTTCGTCTTATCAGCTCATTCAAGAAGCCTTCAGCAATATCCTCCATTATTTCTTCTCCTCTTGGTACGAATCCTTCAGCCATCCACAACCATATTATGTGATCAACATGGACTACATGATCTTCAGGAAAAGTACCAAAGTACAGAAAACATTGCTTGAGCGCAGTTGACAAATCGTTGTAGCTCAATGATAGTATGTAGGAAATTTCAAGAGAGTCATCTTTAATGTTCTGCCAAAGGTGGTCCTTCACCTTTTGCCATTCGTTTAGTCCCCTTTTATGTGAAAGTAGGCCGCTTAATACAACAATTGCAAGAGGTAAGCCTCCACACTTATCCACCATATCTCTAGCTAGCCTTTCCATTTCTGGAATCATTGAACGAACATCAAGTAGTTTCCTACAAAATAGGTCCCAACTTTCTTCTCGGCTTAGGAAACGTAGTCTATGGGCAAATCCTTTGTTGTCTGCTCTTTCAGCAACATCCTCTTTACGCGTGGTAATAATAACTCTGCTCCCATTCTTGCTATCCGGGAATGCTCTTTTCAAACTTTTCCACGCTTCTCTATGCCATACATCATCAACCACCACAAGGTATTTGCGTTCTTTTAAGAGATCACCAAGGTAAATTTCTAGATCTCTTTCTGTCATCTTTTCCAACAAATCTAGAGTTTCCTTGGTGCAACCTTGGATGGACTTTATGATATTCCTAAGGAGATCCTCAGTGTTGTACTCTTGAGAAACACATATCCAAGCGCGAGTTGGGAAGGTAGAGACTATATTAGGATTGATGTAGAGGTTTCTCGCAAGAGTGGTCTTGCCTAATCCGCCCATACCATAAATGGAGATGGCGCTTCGACAAGGCTCTGCTTTGAGAAGTTCAGCTAACAATCTTTCTACAACATCCTGAAAGCCAACAAAAATGTGATCTTCATCTACATATGAGGTAGTTCTCCTCAATGTTCTGACCATGGTGGACTGATTGTTGGGTCGATTACTTGGCCCTTCTCCTGCATTGTTGATATCTGTAATACCATAAGTCGGCCGTTTGCGAGAGATATCCATGATTCGTTGCTTGAGTAATTGGATCTCCTTGGAGACTTTGTAGAATTTGATCTCCTTCCTACCGATGCAAGAACAAGCCTTCAGACGACTCACAAATCCATCGTCATCACCTTTACCAGCCTCGAAGCTGTAAGTATCGAGGATAGCGACAACATCATTAGCAACAGAGTTGATCTCAAACACCCATTGTTGAACTCTTTGATCCCCACTTTGCTTTTCTTCTGCATGTTTGAGGAAAGAATGCATGAAGAGAAGCTCATTTCTCAGCCAGTGCACATCATCTCTCAGGCTTTTGCGCAGGGCAACTTCTTGTATGAGGAAATCCCCCAGCTTTTGAACTGCAAATGACACAAAGGCATCCACCATCTTCTCACGAGTGCTTGATGTTTATCTGGGAAGAGGAAAAAGATGTGTATATAGAAGATACTATATTGGAATACAAGTTGGAAAATGGGAGAAACAGATATACACTCAGATTCAGTAGAAATATAAGTGAGAACAAAGATGGAACATGACCAAGTGGTTTCTGAACGAAAAAAAAAAAAAAAGAATTACTGATTTGACACGGCAAGAGGAAATGAAAGTTCCTCCTAGGCTAGCTAAGAGAAGGCTACTTTTTTAGAAATATCTAACTGGTCCTTGTATTTGCCTTCAAAATGAGTGACTGAATATACTGTATATGCAATTACAGTACTTTGATACTAGCTCATTTTCAATTTATGTGACATATTTCGTATCACGAGATTCAAATAAGGTAAGTTTGACCTGAATTTATATATGAAATCTTTAATTTTTTTAAAATAAAATTTATATATTTAGAAACTACTTAAAAAGTATTATAAGTCACAATAATTGACTATTCAAAATATTTAAAACATATATGAAAAAAATTACGATCAAACATAAATATGTTTGAATCTCAGGAAGTAAAATATACCACATAAATTGAAACGGAGGGAGTAGAAATTTCCATAGGTTGTCCTTTTCCAAGACAGTTGTTTAGTAAAAATAACCCTTTTTTATTTACTCCCACTATTCCAATGAACCACTTTTATTTTTAATCAATTCAAAAAGAATGTTATATTTTTATATTTAATAATAATTTAGCTTTAAAATATTTATTAATGAAATAATTTATAGCCATATAAATATCTGTGACTTATTTTAGCTCACAAGTTTTAAAAATATTTCTTTTTTAAATTCTGTGTCAAGTCAAAATAACTCATATAAATTGAAACGAAGGAGTGTCTCGTAACTTATGGACCGTTTTTATCACCGTCTATAAAGGACTATATTTGCATAACTTTCAAGGATATTTTCTTTTAAAATTATTTTTTACTATGATACATTCATTTAAACATAAAAGAAATGAGCATCTCAACCTTATCAAAGAAGAACATACAAAGAAAAATGAGTTAACATGCTCTCATCAGGACTACTGGAGTAAAATAATTTCAAAAGAAGAAATTAAAGCTGCTTCAACAACTAGAGCAGAAGAAAATCTGGAGAAAGCGATAAAGTTTTTTTTCTTTTTTTCACTTGGCCCGTTACGACAAAACCCATATTGGTTACTACTTACTAATTAATTAATTAATTACTCCCTTTATTTTATTTTACTTAAACCTTGTTCACTTAGATACATAAATTGTCCAAAAATGTAGTTCGTCCGGTGTAATGATGTTACTTTAACCTTGATTTATTTCACCGGTTTAATAATGTTACTTTAATAAATGTAGTTCGTCCATTTTCCTGCAAACTCCAATTATAATTTTTTATTTTAAAAAAAGTCAAATGTGCCCAAAGTGCTGGGATCTATCATTCTTTTTTATTTTTAAAAGATGAGGGCCCATAAACATCTGTTAGTGGACGTCAACCTTTTGGTTATTTTCCTTCAAAAATATGCCCTTTTGGCTCCTAAAGTTTTGCCATTTGCAATAATTTGAATATTTGATGAAATCCTATATTTTATTTTTTTTGGTTTCCCGCTCGGTATTTGTTATCCATATTAGAGTCCCAACTAATTTGAATCGCGCATTACAGGACCTATTCTGAGGGTGGTGTTCCCAACGAAATTTTCTCCATACCCAAAGCTTGAACCCGAGACCTCTGATTAAAGGTAGAGTAGTCCCACTACTACACTACAACCCATGTTGGTGATGATATCCTATATCATATACCAACAAAGTAATAATATCACAATTAGAAAATCATTATCCCCTCAACTTTGAGAAATATTCATTCTTCCCCCTTTATCCTATAAAATGTCTAGTTTATTCTTGACATTTGATATCCTTCATTTATATAATATCTTTTTATAGTACTATTTATTATTTATTTATTTTTCTGAGGTATGAATATATTTTTTATTTAAGATCATTAATATTAGAAGCAAAATAATCTTTTTATGAACTTATCACAAAAAGCTAATGTTATTTTTTATGATTGTTATTTTAATATTACATGCATTATACATGTATTATGTGCATGCATTTTTACGTTTCGCTTATATCTTATTCTCTATTATCTACATAGATAAAAGAATTGTGATTATTATTAATGAAATATTTTCTAAATCATAAATTAATATTTATTTATAACATAAATAAAGTCTTTTAATTATTCTTTTTTTTTTTTGAATTATACCTTTATTTTCGTTAATTATTTTTGTATTGCTTGCATCAAAATTAATATGTTTATAAGGTTATCATATTATAGATTTTATTAATATTAATAACATTATTTTCTTTTATTTTGTTCATGTGTTTCATTAAAGAATAACATTAACGTATATACTCAATCAATATCTGTAATGACCCGTCCCTTGATTTTTGGATTTTTCTGCATTTTGATAGTTTTGCCCCTTCCCGTAGCTGCATTTTGGTATTTGTGGGTTGTGGGAGTAGGTGGCATAGTTCCCTAGGTGTTTGATTGGGAATTAGCGTGTTTTTGGTTTTGGAAGGTCATTAATGGAATTGTTGACTTTGGTCAATATTCGGAGATCCAAGCAGTCGCATCAAAATTTGATCAGTTTCATCTTCTCCGGAACGTCAATTTTGGGTTATTAGCAGCTTGGTTTGGGTCCTGAGGCTTTCAGTGTGATTTTGTGCATTTAGACGAGATGTTGCAAAGTTATGGCCTAAGGTTGTCTTTGATCAACATCTGATAAAAACGACTTCAGTTGGAAATTCTAACCCCACCGTTGAGTCTAGAATATCAAATTTGATCTAGTAGCATAGTAAGTTTTTTTCTGTGAGATCCCGAACGAATCCCCAAGGTTCATTCGGAGATTTTTGACTTTGACCTTTGCTACTGATGTTTGGTGCAACAAACCCTTCTTTGCGTTCGCGAGCCTCCATCGAATTCGCAAAGAAGGGAGTATTTTTGGTCATCACGATCACAAAACTTGGCTCACGATTGCAGAGAGTAAATCAGGTTCGGATCGGGAACGACCTTTGCGTTCACGTGGGTAACGTTGCGTCCGCAATGGGACTGGACAGGTTGGTCATGATCGCGATCAGGCCCTCGCGATCGAGTAGAATGTAGTCTGTGGCAGCTTTAAATAGCTCTTTTTTGGGATTAAACTCCATTTTTCATTATTTTTGAACTTGGGAACTCGGATTTGAACATTTTCAAAGGTGATTTCAAGATTTTAATATTGGATCGTGATAATATCTCTCACTTTTCTTTTTTTGAAGATATTAATATTTTTTTATAGAAAATTTCTTATATAGATTAAATGTAAAAGTATCATGATTTTAAGATGTAAAAATAAATAAATAAAGTTTAATGTAAGAGTATAATAAACATTTTAAAAAATCAATTAGGAACAAGGAGGACAATGACTATTGTTCAAAGTTAGGGGAGAGTTTAATTTTTAAAGTAAAGTTGGGGGTGAAAACGATTATCACCCATCAATACAATTCAATTTCTAAAAGAACTATAAATGACACCACGGTTGTTTTTTTCAAAAAAAAAGTAATATGGTAGATTCTAAATTTACCGAATCAATCAATTTCTTTTATCTTTAAAGGTCACTTTATATGTACAACTGATACCTCTTACAGGATTTGAACTTGTATGGTATTCTTGCTGAAACTGAAAAACGTGGTATAACATTTGATCAATTGCTGACCATCCCGGAACAAGATGAATGATGTAAAGTATAGTTGTAATATGTGTGGTTCTACACATTGGTGGTTTAAAGACACCCTTGAGGTCATATTAGGCCAAGCTCATTAAATCTAATAAGTTAAGTAAGTGTACTCGTATTTGTAGCTATTTAATTGGGAAAAGTACAAGAAGTAGTAAACTTAAGCCTATAATTAAGCTAAATAGCAACACTTTTACAAAATTACCCGAAATAGCAAAAGTAGCAATATTTTTAGTGGGGTCAGCTGACTACCGCGTGTTACAGTTACTTGTTTGTAACTTTCCCTTTTTTCACGTCTTTGTATTTATCTCCTTCCTTTTTTAATTTACCTCTTTCTAACTTTCCCAATATTTCTCCTTTTTTTAGGTTTTAAATTCTACATTACTTCTCACGTTTTCTACACAAAATCGTGCTCCATAAAATCAGGTACTGCTTAATGAGATTATTGCAGATTTTATCTTTTCGAAAATACATCTTATTTGTATATTGTGTTTTTCTCCTTTCAATTTTTAAAATTTTTATTTTTAAAATTGTGGAGGTCTGCTCTAATGGCAGAACACACACCACATAGAAGATCTAATAGAGGTATACCAACAACAACAACATACCCAGTGTATTCCCACAAGTGGGGTCTGGGGAGGGTAAAGTGTACGCAGTCCATACCACTACCAAAGTAAAGAGACTGTTTTTGATATACCCCCGGCTCAAGACAAATAATAGTATAGAAAAGATAGAACAATAGAGGTATACCCCCTATCAATTTAGTTTCTGATAATCCACCATCCTTTAGTATTGAACTTTCTCAAATTGAAAATACAAATGCAGTTTCTACGCCTATACAGTCACCAAAATTAGTGAGCGTTGAAGAGGTGAAATCGAAACATCGTAACGATCCAGAGAAGATGGCTGAAATTATGAAAGAAAAGAGATTGAAAAAAGTTTCTTTTCCAAAACCCCCAAAAATTCAAAAATCAAAAAAAAAAAAAAAGTAAAGCAAAAGAAATTGGAGGAACCAGCAAAATTTCAAGTCTATATTTTTGAACCAGCAAAATACATATTCCAATTTTGAATATGTATTTTTAAGTGAGTGTACAGGTTTGTATAATATTTTTTGCAGATACAGCTCCAAATACATATGTAACTGCATGCGTATTTGTAAGTGAGTGTACAGGTTTGTATAGTTGGACATACGTATGTATTTTTTTCAAATACAGCTGCAAATACATATATGTAACTGCATACGTATTTTTGTTTGCATATAAGTACATATGTATACAGCTGCAAATACATATGTAACTGCATATGTATTTTTAAGTGAGTTTACAGGTTTATATAGTTAGGCATACATATGTATATTTGTCAAATACAGTTGCAAATATCTATGAGCAAATAAGTACATCTGTATATGTATTTTTATATATATTGTACATCTGTATATGTATTTTTGAATATATGTATTTTGCAAATATATGTACGCGTGATGGTAGTGGTTAGGATATTCAGTTCCTTATTTATCTGAACAGAGTGGAGAAAAAAATGTGTTGTTTAGATTTTTGAATATGTATTTTGTCGGTAAAAAAGTCCTCAAATACAAAATACAAGTTGCTATTTCAGGTAATTAGCAACTTGTTGCTATGAAGCTCTTAATTAAAGGCTCAAGTTTGTTATTTCTGAACTTTTTCCTATTTAATTATGTATATTTAAAGGACTTGGACGGGCCGGATTGGATTTTTCATTAAAGATTTTATTTTTTGTATTTTATTTTATCTGAATTTAATAATTAATTTTAAATTAATTAGAATAGCTGTATCTGTTACAACAGATGCGTCTGTTCAGAAAAGGAGCGACTTTTCTGAAAAATCTCCTTCTTGGATTCTAAAAATACGAAGGGAAACTCAAAAGTAGCGTATTCAATTTGCAAATATATTTTTGAGCTTTGTTGTATTCTGTTAGAGAATTGCTTGTAATCCTTAAAGTGTATACGGGCAATAACTCTTGAAAGATAGTGATCTTTCACGCCTCAAAGCAATATTTTCTAGTGTTCATCTTATTTTTTCTAACAATTTTCAAGAGTTATTTCTGCTTTGGATAAATTATTGTCTGCTGTTGAGAATCCGAAAGAGATAATCAAACTAGATCGTTTTGATGGATCGAACTTCACTCGCTGGACGGACAATATGATCTTCTAGCTCACTGCATTGAAAATATTTTATATTCTTGATCCATCGCTATCTGCACTATCAGAATCTACCCCGGATGATACCGATGAAACAAAAACAGAGAGGAAGAAACGTGAAGAAGATGAATTGCTCTGCCGCGGCCATATTCTGAATACTTTGACTGACCGTTTGTATGATCTGTACTCAAATATGAAATCTCCAAGGAAAATTTGGATAGCGTTGCAGACCGCATATGAAAACGAGAAACGAGTTATCGATAAATTCCTATCCCTTCAATATTTCGAATTTAAAATGATCGATACAAAGCCTATCATGAATTCATATTCATGAATTACAAATCTTACTTTCAAAACTAAGTGATCTTGGAGTGAAAATTCCTGATGCACTTCAAATATGTGCAATTCTCTCGATACTGCCTTCTTCATGGAATAACTATAGAAAGAAAATTCTGCATTCTACTGACAAATTAACTGTGGAACAGTTTCAAACTCACATCTTCAAATTGAAAGTGAGACTCGTGTTAGAGATGCACTTATTCAAGCCTCTAGTTCCGCAGTTAATAATATTAGGCAAAATAAATAGGGAAACAAAGATAAGAATCTGAAAGTTTCCAACATGTCTCTTGATAAAAAGAGAAAGAATATAAATTGTTATCATTGTGGAAAGAAAGGCGATAAGATTCGAGATTGCAGGTTTAAGAAAGCAGGAATAAATTTTCATTCAAAAGACGAAAAATCTGAAAAGCCTGAAAAATCTGAAAATCCAAAGAAGGTGAATACTGTAGAAGGTTCTTCACAAGGTTTGGTTGCTATGATTTCTGTTGTACCAACGAAAATGGCTAAAGAATTGAATATGACTGCTACAACCTCAAAAAATCAAGATTGGTGGTTGGATTCTGGTGCAACAATTCATGTTTGTCATGACAAAAATATGTTCAAAACTTATTCAGAAGTAAAGGATTCTGAAAAGGTGTTAATGGGCAACCAGGTTATAGCCGAAGTTGCAGGAAAAGGAACAGTTGAAATCAACTTCACATCTGGACAAAAGTTGACTCTTCTTAATGTGTTTCATATTTGAGAAATAATGAAGAACTTAATTTCCGCTAGTTAACTTTTTAAGAGTGGTTTCAAGATTGTAATTGAGTCTGATCTTGTAATTGTGTCTAAGAGTGGTATGTTTGTAGGAAAAGGATATCACTGTGATGGCATGTTCAAATTAAGTGTTAATGTAATAAATTATGCTTCTGCTTATACCATTGTGTCTGATTCTTATTTATGGCAGGCTAGATTAGGACATTTAAATTTTGGCTCTTTAAATTATATGTCAAAAAATGGTTATATTACTTGCAAACCTGAACATGGAGAAAAGTGTGAAATATGCATTCAAGCAAAAATGACTAAGAAATCATTTTGTAAAGTTGAAAGGTTTACATTAATTTTACACTTAGTGCATTCTGACTTATGTGAATTAAATGGAGAATTAACTAGAGGAGGCAAAAGATACTTCATTACTTTTATAGACGATTTCTCTAGATTTACGCATGTTTATCTCCTTAGAATAAAAGATGAAATTTTTCAGAATTTTAAGAAATACAAGTCAGTGGAAAATAAAAAAAATAGAAAAATAAAAATTATTTGAAGTGATATAGGAGGAGAATATTTTGCTACTGAATTTAGCAAATTCTGTGAAGATCAAGACATAATACATCAATCTAGTGCTCCCTATACACCTCAACAAAATGGATTGACTGAAAAAAAGAATAGATCTTTAGTAGATATGGTTAACTCTATGTTGCTAAATGTAAATTTACCTCATAATTTGTGGGGTGAAGCTTTACTTACTGCTTGTCATATGTTAACTAGAGTGCCTTCAAAAAATTTGCATTTTTCTCCTTATGAACTTTGGAATGGTAGAAAAAATCAAATATAGGTTATTTTAAAGTGTGGGAATGTATATCTTTTTATAGAATTTCTGATCATTAAAGGACAAAATTGAGTCCTAGAGGAATAAAAAGTATATTTGTAGGATATGCACAAAAATCGAAAGCATATAGACTACTCGATCAAGAATCTAATTTTATCGTAGAATCTATTCATGTTGAATTTTAAAAAAATAAATTTCTAAATGATATTGTTGATGAGAAGTTGACTGAAGCAAGTAGTCCAAGTAACTTTCATTGAAAAGTTATAATTAAAGTACTTGGATATTTAAAGAAAACAAAGCATTGGGCATTTGTTATAATGGTTTTCCTACCGTATTGGAAGGATATTCTGATGCCACTTGGATAACAAGTATAAATGATAATAAGGTCACTTCAGGTTGGATATTCACTTTGGAGGGTGGCGCCATTAGTTGGGCATCCAAGAAACAAATTTTGTATTTCTCATTCCACAATGAAATCTGAATTCATTGCATTAGTATCCGCTGGAAAGGAAACAAAATGGCTAAGAAACATGTTACTGGCTATAACGTTGTGGCCATAATCTGTGCCAACCATTTTCATATTTTGTGATAGTGAGACTACTATGTGCATAACTCACAACAAAATGTACAAGGGGAAATCAAGACATATAAGCTTAAGGCATGCTTATATAAAAGAGTTAGTTACTAATGGAACTATAACTATAGTGTATGTGAGATCAAATAAGAATTTGGCTGAGCAACGTACAAAAGCATTAAATAGAGATGCAGTACAACAAACTAGTGAAGAAATGGGACTAAAACTCTTAAATGAAGCATAAGTAATGGGAACCCAACTGTGAGTTAGTATACACTAACAATATAAGTTCAATGGATAATAGCAAGTTGCTTTTGTTGTTTAAGCACGAATCTCCTTGTTTAGATCCTTGATTCCAATGTACTGTTTACTGTTATTTGAGGAGTTTAGAAGTTGTTAAATGCCTGTAATAACAGGAGCATAATGACAAACTTCAATGTGCATACTGTTACAAGAAAGAAGGTGAATTAATTCTTAATGAATTTAGCAAATGTCTGAAGTAACAGGGACATAAAGTCTACTTTCACCTATATGAATATTGAGGTGGTGTCGCTTCAAACAAGATTTAAAGAGTTGATCTTGTACATATTCATGAATTTGGATGAGCACACGGGCGTAAACATGCTAAAGCATAATATTGGATTGTTTCGCTACTTAATAATATTACGTGTGTGATACTTTCGGTTTGACAAAAGAAGTTTTGGTTCAAATCTTAGGATACCAATAACTTCGTCAAAACTTTAAGGTATTTACACTAACGGAAAGTTCAAATCTAGATAAGATACTTTTCGATATGCGTGATATTATGAGACATATTACAAACTAGTGGAGGATTGTAAAGTATAGTTGTAATAAGTGGGTTCTCCCACATTGGTGGTTTAACGGCATCCTTAAGGCCATATAAGGCCAAGCCCATTAAGTCTACTAAGTTAAGTAAGTGTAATTGTACTTGTATATATTTAATTATATATATCTAAATGACTTGGAATTGGGCACGGGCCGGGTCGGATCTTTCATTACAATTTTATTTTTAGGAAAATTATGCAGAATGTCAGCCCACTACAATTATTTACAAGAAAAATAGCTCAATTTTACAAAAATTACCCAAAATGGCCCATGTTGTATATTTTATGTAATAAAACACATTTATTATCAATTCTCTCTTACACACTACTTCATCTCTCTCTAAGCTTTTTTTTTTTAAAACATTTCACTGCACCATTATTTGCTAAATTATGTCTTTCAACATTACATTTGAACGTTGAATATAAATGATAACCTGTTTTTTTAATCTTTTTCTTTTCTGCACTATTTAAAAAAAAACTTTTTAATTATTTTTATTGCTGTGCTATTTAAAAGAAAAATGTTCGTTGTTTTAATTTTTTTTTGTTGCACTTTTTTAATTTTTTTTAAAAAAAATTGTTTCACTTCTTTTGTGGAAAAATAAATATTTATGTTGTTTTATTATTTTTTATTTATACTTTTATTTTGTTAAGGTGGGAACACATGATAGTCAAATAAATATCGATATCGATACATAAAATTACATAACTGTTTATATAATATTAATATACTATTATACACCATTTATACAATGTCAATACATTATATACCTATTTATACAATATCAATACACGTTTACATATACACATTATATACTATTTATACAATATTGATACACGCTTATACACCATCTATACAATGTCGATACATTACATAACTATTCAATATCAATACATGTTTATGCACATTTATACAATATTGATATATTACATATACACTACATAACTATTTGTACATCATATATACATATTTATACATCATTTATACAATATTGATACACGTTTATGCATTATTTATATAGTATCAATACATTAAATATACACTACATAACTATTTATACAATATTGATACATTATATATACACTATATAACTATTTGTATATCATATATACATGTTTATACACTATTTATACAATATTGATACATGAAAAAATTACATGGAGAAAATTTTGAAAAAAAAGGGGAAAAGTTTTTTTTTTTTATAAAAAAAACCCAGCAAAAAAAAACAGTAAAAAAAAGTTTTTATTCAAAAAAATTAATGTTGAAAAAAAAAAAGAAGCAAAAATGGCCTAATGGCCTTGGGCTGAATTGAGCTCTGTTGAGCCCATGACCCTTTTTGGCTATTTTTTCTGTAAATGAAAAGTGGGTTACTTTTTTTGTAAATATTTTATTTTTATGTATATAATTGAAATTTTCCTTTTATTTTTTGTATTTTATTTTATCTGAATTTAATAAGTAATTTAAAATTAATTAGAATAGTTGCGTCTGTTACAGCAGACGTTTCTGTTCAGAAAAGGAGCACTTTTCTAAAAAGTCGCCTTGTTGGATTCTATAAATACGAAGGAAAACCCAGAAGTAGCATATTCAATTTGCAAATATATTTTCAAGCTTTGTTGTATTCTGATAGAGAATTGCTTGTAATCCCTAAAGTGTACACGGGCAATAACTCTTGAAAGATAGTGATCTTTCACTCAAAGCAATAATTTTCTGTTGTTCATCTTATTTTTTTCTAGCAAATGGGTCTATAGTGATGGCCAATCCACTACCTGTGTGACCTTCATTCTATAGCAATGTACAAAGAAGCTGGAGTTTTTGGCCCGATTTCCAACTCTATAGAAAGTAACGGAGTTCACTGTGGGTATCGAAGCCTTTGTTTAATCTTGTGTTATACGGAAAAAGTATTTCCATTCTGTTAGTGATGGCCAGGCTTTCTTACTGCTTGCAGGTTAGAGATGCTTACATGCTCAAAATTTTCGAAGATAATCAGACACGCCTCCCAAGTTGGTGCAACAGTGGAGACAATAAGGCTTCTTTCTGCCAGATTCTTGGCGAATACCGGATGGAACTGCCCCAGTACAACACATTAGATCTATATGCCAACATGAACGAGAATTGTCCTTCTTTACCTCCACACTACGAGCATTGCTGAATCTGGACTGAACTTGTGTGTCAGTGTATCCCACTGGATCTAGCTTTGTTACTATTTGCTAAACACGTATCAGATTATCTAGTATATGTACTTGCTCTGTGTTGCGTCCTTTTGCACACGCAAGTGTACGTGGTCGTTCAAGTAATAAAGGATTTAAGTCCAGATATCGTACCCACAGGGATTTGATGAATTGATTTCTAGTTTGAATTCTTATGCGAGCTATTCAGTAGGTAACTAATAATAAAGAGTGATTTGAGTGTCTTGAATATAAATAAAAACAATTGTAAACAAGTCGCAAATTAGTTGTGTTGTAATTCAGATTTGAGAAAAGATCTAGGGTTGCGGTGTTTTGTCAATCCAGTTGCGCTATGCAATCGTTCGTCTAATTTGCTTTCCTGAGTTACTAGTTGCAGGTTAATTGTAGCTATATTGAGCGTCTTTCCAACAACTCTAAGCCTACTCGACTATTCCTAACGCCTATATTTCTATGGTCGTCGGTTAATAGTGAAGTGCATAAAGATATCGTCTGTATCAACTAAGCTAGGTCACAGGGTATATTTCTATCCTCAGTGACGAATCGATTCCCTTTCCCTATAAGGTTCACAAACTAGCCCTATTTCCTCTTTTTACACTTGTCGTTACCTTTTTCAAGTCCAACAAACAAGCCCTAGATAATATTCGCAAGGTGATCAATCAAACGAATAATTGAAAGCAAGAAAAATAAATAACTCAATAGACGGAAAGCAAAATAGATAATATGATATTCAAGCCACAACTTTCATGTTCAACCACAACCCTAGAAATTAAGAGGTTTAGCTACTCATGAATCTCTTAGGAAGAAGAGATTTCATGAGTTTACAAGGCAAAAATTGAAAATAAAATAAAAGAAATAGACTTGACCTTGTTCTTGAGCTTTGCCCTAGCTTTTAGCTTCCCCAAATCAGTTGTCCCCCATTAAAAACGTGGATGGGGGGTTTATATAGAGTTTAGGAACCCTTAGAATGTCTAAAATCAATCCCAATCGGGTTAGGATAAGTCCCGTGTCGCGCCACAGCCCAAAAGCGGAGCTGTGGCGCAAGGAACAACCGAAAATTCAGAGAAGTGTCATTTCTCGCGCCACTAGCTTGTTCTGGGGTGTGTGGCGCAGAACACTGATTCAGACAGCAGGAAAAATCTGCGCCACTGCTGAAAAGCAAGCAGTGGCGCAAGGCACAAATTCTTTGGCTTTTCCGCGCTCGTTTTGCAACGCATCGCAACGTTGATTCTTCCTTGGTTCCTTTTAGTTCCTTGGTGATCGTTTCCTTCTCTTTTAAGCTCCAATTACATCAAGAAACACCTACATACACATGACATGAAACACAAGTGTAAATCACATCATTTAAGCTCAAGACAACATCAAAAAGAGAACAAATGTGAGGCGAAAGACGGTGAAATTAGGTGGTTTTTAGCCTTGCATCACTCTGCTTGTTCTTCGGTTTCTACATACATAAACTATGTGCATAGCTCATGGAAATTGTAGTTTCTTAGATGTTCAGGCTGATGCTGGTTGGTACGTAGATGGGAAATTACATAGAATAAGTAATGGACTCAGTGCCTCGATGTCTTGTTGTGATATCTGTTCTTTGTAAATAGATGGAAGTGAGTGGGTGAATCTTTGCTAAATGTTAATTAGAGCAATGTCTGTAAGGATATGCTGAATCCTGTTATTTTGTTCTTTCATTTTGTTGCGTCATTCCCCTCGTCTTTGGGTATACGGTAACTGTATCTTACCCTTTCCAATTAGGCGAAGCGTGTATTAATGTGTTTTGTGGGATGATCTAGTATGTCATGTGTTATGGAATCTGTTGCGTTTGTTAATGTACAAGCTAAGTACAAAGTATTGTAGTTATTGAATAGTGTGTTTATCTTGTTCCTCATTTTTGTCTGGGAAATTTAATTTTCCTATTTAAATATTATTTGATAACTATAACTCTTGTGAGTAAACTGTTGTAGTAGCATCATATAATAATCTCTACTGGTAGGTAGGTAGGCGTGTTTTGTCTTGATATATGTGTTAGTTGCTGTTGTGCTTGCTTGTAGTGCGTTGGTCTTGGAGTTTTAGTTATGTTTGTTGTTTTGGATAGGTCGAGTGTAGTACTACTTTGTGGTAGACTTAACTTATTTTTGTTATTATCTGTTGTTTGTTTCTACCTATTATTTTTTGTTCTTATATTAGGTGCTTCTCTAGAATGTTTTTGTCTTGAGCCGGAGGTCTTTCGAAAACAACCTCTCTACCTTACCTCTGAGGTAGTGGTACGGACCGCATACACTTTACCTTCCCAGACCTCACTTTATAGAAATATACTGGATATGTTGTTGTAGTTTGATATTTTTTTTAGCAAAATGTTCGGGAGAAACATAGACCAGGTTATCTACCACAATATAACAACTAGTCCTCAATTCAAGCAAGGTGGAAGTGGCTATATAAATTTTCACTGTTCATCGCGCTCGATTTAACTTCGTCTCGGATCGATATTATAAAGAGTTTCTTTGTCAAGCACTAAAGTTTTCTATGTTTTCTATTGGCATGCAAATTTTTTAACAAGACTTAAAGACCCCTAATGAATACAGTCGAACTTCGTTATAATAACATTTCATTATAACAACTTGATTTTCTCTAGAATTGATTTTTTATGTTATAATTTACTTCTTTATAACAATAATAACATTCATTATACCTGCATACTCTTTGTAAATTTACCTCTATGTAACAACCATACTTACATATTATGTAATACTATTTTGTTAGAAAATATATTATGTAAAATATTTGTGGTAATCATCATTATTGTCTCACACAGTAAACTTCTAGTATGAATATCTAAAAGGAAAAAAGTTTATTTAAATGGTGCACATAAATTATCATCATAACTTCATGAAGAAAACCTATTGGTGTTTTCCTTTATACATTCATACTCTATTTATTATTATTTTTTGATTAAATCGACAACAACAATATACCCACTATATTCCCACAAAGTGGGGTCTGGGAAGGGTAAAGTGTACGCAGTCCATACCACTATTTGATTAAATCGATTAACAAATACATTTCTTCTTGATACACAAATTAATTAAAATAATTTTTTTTCATACTTTTGCTTATAACAACTAAATGAGAAACGTCAGACATCGGTACATATATATAACAACACCTCACACTATAGCAGCCACGAAATTTCCAGGCAAATGTGGCCACTATAACGCGGTTGGACCGTATACAACTACAACAAGTAACTCGATGAATCTTTCCCCCTACTTATCTCTATCTTGATATACAACTACAATTAGGAGGAAGACATAACAACAAGAAGAATTACTAGACAATATGCTTAATACTGAAAACTAGAATCAAAGTTCTTCATCCCAGAGTTCTTCAATTGTCTTGTAAGGTCCATAACGAGATGTATAATCCTTACCAAGACAAGCTCTACTTTGTGGGATTTCACTAATCTTTCTGCACTCATCATCACTTAACGACCAATCAAAAATCTCAAAGTTCTGTTTCATTCTCTCTTTGTTATAACTCTTCACCACCACACCAATGCGTTGCTCATATCCCCATCTTAAAGCAACCTGCATTTTGCACGTTCGGATTTAAGTTATATGCACTGATGCTGTCAATGTAGTTTAAGTTAAAACTACACAACTTAGAATACCTGCGCGACGGTCTTGCCTTTGGCCTTTGCTATATCTTTGAGCACTTGAGATTCCATAACTCTGTTGGTCCCATAAAAGGTACCTATGGATCCTAAAGGACTATATCCAACAACAAGAACTCCATTTCTCTTGCAGAATTCTCTCAGCTTCTGTTGCTGCCAACATGGATTTACTTCTACCTTGCAAATCAAGAACAACTCAAGTTAGAGTCCTATCTTTTCACAAGATGAACTTGCTACTCAATTTTGTTTCATCAAACACAATTACTCCCTCGGTTTCAATTTGATTATCCGGTTTTGACTTGACACGAGTTTCCGGAAGTAAAGAAGACTTTTAATCTTGTGGTCTTGAACTAAAGATACGTAGAATGTATCAAAATGTCTTTAATCTTGTGGTATTAACATGCCATGTGGAAAGTTCAAATTAAAGATTTGCCTAAAAAGGAAAGACATTTTTTTTAACGGACCAAAAAAGGTTAGTAAGACAAACAAAGGGAGTACTACTACTTTTCAAGTAAGTCCTGTACTTGATTATGAATTTTTTCTTATGTTGCTCGGACTCACCAAAAATATCGCATGGTGCGAGTCGGATCCTACAAAAATAGTGTATTCCTGGAGGATCTGACACGTGTGCAGCAATGTTATTGAAAAGTCCAAGCAACATAGATTTTCTCTTAACATACTTGATTGACAGCAGGGTGAATCTTGGAAGTGGCAAGAACACCAGCAAGCTTCTTGCAAGAAAAGTTGCTAACTCCAATGGACTTGGTGAGTCCAAGTTTATGGCACTCTTCCATTGCTGCCCAAACTGACTTGAAATCCATTGGAAGAAACTCCTCTTTCTTAATTGGGTACTCATGAATTCCTGGCTTAGAACTCACTGGCCAGTGTATTAGATATAAATCAATATAATCCATCTTCAGATTCCTGCACAAATCCAAACACACAAATTTAGCAGTTCACAACTAAAACAATTATGTTTCAACCCCAAACAAGTTGGGGTTTATTATATAGAAATTCACTAGCATGTCGCTCCATTTAAACTCATCATAGTACCATATTACATGAAATAAATTAAAAGTACTAACAACTCTCTATATTTTCCGTAAGCGTATAAATTTCTGAGAGGACTAAAAGACTCGTAGAAAATATATGGCCAAGTAGCATCCAATGATGTTGCTTAGTGGGAAATGAAGTGCCGGATAATCATGACGTTCCAGATTTGGCAAAAATAGACTAGATGATGTCTTATCTTATCAGTATAAATCTGGGTAGACAGAGTTACCTGATATCTGTGTTGATTACCTACGAGCGGATTTAGGCCCAAATTATGATGCACGTGAACCCATCATCTATCCGTAAAACTAAATATTTTATGTACATAAAAAAAGGGCAGACTGGTGCACTAAAAGTCCCGTTAAGCGTGGAGTCCAAAAAAGGGTCGAACCACTAGATATTTTATGTACATATTTTCTAGAATTGATCTAATATTATCTGCCGGCATCCATGCACTAAAGAGTATGAATTATGCACTTGGTTGAAAGTTAAGTTATATACCCCGTGGATCGAATAGGGATCAATTCCCACTTAGTACTTTCTGTTTCTCCTTTCTTAGGGGTCGCCTCTGATTAATTGTGCTGGTGAGAGATATCAAGTACTCAATTGAATAGTCAAGATGCACGCAAGCGGGCTTAGACACAACGCTATACAAAATCACACGACATAAAGAAAACGTACTAACATGAGTAAAATTTAATCCCAACTAATTTTTTTTTTTTAAAAAACATGGTGTCTAAGTCAGCTTGCGCCACCTCAACTAATCCCACGGGATACCTGACACGTACCACCAACATTAGGTACTAGGTAGCCAGGACAAATAGAAAGAAATCACCTAGTATTTTTGTCTCCGCCAAAACTTGAACCTGAGACCTCATGTTCTCAACTACTTCATTAGCCTCATTAGACCACACCGGCCTCAATAGACCACTGACCACACCCTTGTGTGATGTACGTATACTTTATCCCTACCTCGTGGAAATAGAGAGGTTGTTAACAATTTAATAGTTCACTAAAGCAAAACAACAACAACAAAGAATACTATGATATATAATTGGATTGGGGTTTTTTACTGTAGAGTTGTGTTAAGGGCAGGAAGAACATGTGGAGGATGAGCATCACTACACCATAACTTCGAAGTGATAAACAATTGTTCACGAGATTGAATTAATCCCCTACGAATTGCTTCAGTTATAGCTTCACCAATTGGTTTTTCTGAATTGTATAAAGCAGCTGTGTCAAAATGCCTGTAACCAACTTCAATTGCTTGAAGAATTGCAGTTCTAACAATTTGAGGTTCAACAGGAGGATCTGCTGCCGTGCCAAAACCTAATACTGGAATACTCCGGCAGTTGGATGGAAGAGGGAGGTCTGGTATAAGGATTTGTTGGTTCATGTTGTGGTAGAAGATAGTGGAGTGGCCTTTTTTCCTCACACAAGTGCTGCGTTGTTTGCTTCCCACTGACAATATTTTATATCTGGAAAGTTAATCTGAACAGTTTGGTGCACTGTTGGTGGACTCACACTTTCGTTATGGATCGGATTTGGTAGTTCAATGCAACAGCAGTGTACTAAAAGTCTAAAACTTTCATTATGTGTTGGATTTGATAGTTTGATGCACTAAATCTTTTGTTATATATTGAGTTTGATAGTTTGATGTACTAGAGCTTTTACTATGTATCAGATTCAGTAAGGACTGAATCATAAGATTTTACATTATGCAGTCTTACTTGTATTTTTATAAGAGACTGTTCGCACAGTTTGAACCCGTGACCTTCAAATAGAATAACGGAATCTTAATTTGAATTAATTCAATTTAATATTTAAATTTTTCACAAATTATAGAATTCTTTTTCACATTAATAGAATGAAAAATATATATTTTAAAATATTAATAAAAATTTATATAATTTTATTTTAAAAATATCATATGAATTGAGACAGAAAAAATTTAATTTTAGAAGAATCCTATGGATAAATCTCGAATTCTTTTTTGGTAAATTTTTTATACCTTTTTTTTTTTTAAAAGAAAAATGTTTTAGCAATGGATGAATCTCAACCTTTTATTTCTTTCCTCGACAACACAAGACAATCCAACATGAACTTCTCTGGCTGGTTATGATCTGCTCCCTCCATATTTCATTATGAAAAAATTATATTAAAGTGCAACAAAGAATGTTACATTATTAAATATAGTCCATTCTATATTATATTATTAAATATGATTTATTTGTACAAGTTCAAAATGTTACATTACAATCAATAGTCCAATATTTTATTTAATGCATTTTACCAATTTTTTTTTCTTTTTTTAAATATTTTTTTTTCTCAGTCACGATTTTCTTGTTTCATATTTTTCAAGTAATTTTCTCTTTCGTCATTGTTGTTTTAAGATTTTTTTTTTTTTTTGATTTGACGTTTTGATTCTTTTCTAAGGTATTTTTCTTTTTTTCTTTTGATTTTGTGGTGTTGCGATTTTAAGTTTACTTCACAAATTTATTTTCTGTATTTTAATTATTTTTTTGCAAAATTATTGGGGTTTTGTATTTGCATGTTTGTTTTTGGTGTTATTGTCACTTTTAAAAAATTTCTGATACTGTGATTGTCATTGTTCTTTTTCACAATTTTGTTTTATATATTTTTTTGTTATTCCTGTTGTGGTTGTTTGTTTATTTTTGCTACTTTATTATCATTTTATTTGAATTTATTTTATATTTTTAGGCTTTCTGGGATGGTACACTGTTTCTTAGTGATTTAGGGGTTTTACTGATGTTGCATTTTGTTGTTTTTAAGTGATTGATGAATTATGGATAAACTGTTACATTGTGTATACACTCTATCAATACTCACTAATATGTATTGTTTTTGATTTATTTTTGTCAGAGTAGTTGATTGAAAATGACTAAATCTACAAGTGCGTCTCGTAAAAGAACACTTGGTCCATTAAAAAAATCACCTGCTCCATCTGTTGCTGCATCGTATCAACAGCGTGATAATTCTGATTTTGAGTTTTCTGTTACTCATAGACAAGATGTTCAAGCAGTTGTAGAACGTGTGACTCACTAGAAATCTAAGACCTTGGAAAGAGTGTTTAGAAAGTGAAGTTGCGGGCTAAAAAGAAAAACAATCCTGTTGTGAAAGTGAAAAAAGAAGTTGCAACTTGTTCATGAAGATGTCGATGAGGGTTCTCCTGTTAAACGGAGAAAGATGAAAGCCCCCTTTGATGTTGGTAGTAGTGTTTATGCTATAACAAAAGAAGAAAGGATGTTAACTCTACTTAAATTTAATGAGAAAAAGTAACTTGAAGGTACTTTTTTTGAATTGTGTTGTGCATCATCATTCTTTTTTGTTTCGGTCTCTTTTAACTGATTTATTTTTATATTTTTTGATATAAAGCTTGATGAGGTCAAGGGGTTGTCGTGATTACGATTACTGTAGGCGTATAAAGGTTGACGAGATCAAGGGGGCTATTCGTAGGATGGGTAGGGGTAGGGCGACTGGGCTAACGAGATTCCGGTGGATTTTTGAAAGAGCACTGGTGGGGCAGGGATGGGGTGGCTGACTGAGTTGTTTAATGTCATTTTTTAGGACGGGGAAGATGTCTGAAGCTTGGAGATGGAGTACAATGATTTCCTTATATAAGAATAAGGGTGACATACAGAGTTGCAACAACTACAGGGGTATCAAGTTGTTAAGTCATACTATGAATGTTTGGGAGAGAGTGGTCGAGTTGAGATTGAGGAGGATCGCGACTATATCTGAGAATTAGTTTGATTTCATGCCTGGTCGCTTGACGATCGAGGCTATTCACCTCGTGAGGAGATTAGAAGAGCAGTATAGAGAGAGAGGAAGAGGGACTTACATATGGTGTTTATCGACCTAGAGAAGGCATACGATAATGTCCCAGGGAGGTTTTTTGGAGGTGCTTGAAAGCTAGAGGTGTTTCGGTGGCATACATTAGGTCGATTAAGGACATGTACGATGGAGCAAAGACTCATGTGAGGACGTAGGAGGAGATTCAGATCATTTTCGTATTTTGACAGGGTTGTACCAAGGATCCACTCTTAGTTCATTTTTATTCGCCTTGGTGATGAATATTTTGACGTGGCATACTAAGGGGTGGTGTCTTGGCGGATGTTATTTGCGAATGATATAGTGCTTATTAACGAGATCCAGGGAAGAGTTAGTAATACATTAGAGATTTGGAGACAAACCCTGGGGGCTAAAGGTTTCAGGTTGAGCAGAATCAAGACGGAATACTTAGAGTGCAAGTTCAGTGATTTGACGCATGAGGATGAGGTGGTAGTGAAGCTGGATTCCTAGGCTTTCGAAAGAGAAATAGTTTCAAGTATCTTGAGTCTATGATCCAGAAAAATGGTGAGATTGACGAGGATGTCACTCACCATTGTTGACGCCCAATTTTGGCTCTCCATGCTTAAAATTAACGTCTCCAGGCTTACTGATCATTAAAGAGCACAAAATACATTTTTTCACAGTTTATTGATAATTATCCTTATTTTAGGATTTTTACCAATTTGTTGTCATATTTTAACTTTTTACAATTTATTGATAATTATCCTTAATTTCGTAAATATTAGGATTTTTATCAATTTATTGTCATTTTGAATTTTTTACAGTCATCTGCACACGTACACAATATAACACTACAATTCTTTGCAGTACACTATATTTTTAACTATTTATATTATAATACATTTTTTCAAGATAATTACATTTTCTATTATTGTTGTTTACATTTTCTATAATTATATATCGATATCCATATTTTTGTACGTTATTTAATACAATCCGCAAATAATAAGCCGGATTAATTCTTTAATACATGAAAAAATAATTCGATCAAGTCAAGGTCTTGTCACCTTTATTAAAGGTGAAATTTGACATGACTACACAAGACCTTTATCTTTTGGATAATAATTTTACATGTTGGTTAAAAGGGTGAAAAATTCTTTAAATAATAACCGATGAACTAAAGTAGTATTTAGTGGACGAGAGGAGGAAACATTTATTTTATGGATAAAGGAAGGGGTCAATTTTATTATAAATAGAGGGGGAACACAATAAAATACACACATACACACACTTTACACAAATCAATTTTCTCTTTTCTCCTTCAGAGTGCTCTCTCCTTCTCTTTTAGGCCATGCGCCTCACCGGAGTTAGCCACCGGAGGGTGAGCTTAGTCCTTTCGTAGCCATTTCTCCCTCACATGCCTCTCCCTCTCCCTCTTCGATGCTCCTCTCTCCGTCCCTCTTTCTCCTTCGCTACCTCGTCGGAGGTAATGACCGGCGAGCCGCTTCCGACGGGCCACCACCGCCGCGGCAGTCCCCTTCCCATCTCCCTTTGGTTCATTATTGCTTATGGGAAATGGTGTTTTTCACCATTGATGCACAGATCTGGTCGGATCTTGAATTACAGCGTTGCTCCGGCGAAAGTCGTTGAATCCACGCCACTATTCCTCACTCATTCATCTTGATATACATTAAATATGATTTCTAGTATTATTTGGCCGGAGTTGTACATTTTCCGGCGAACTCCATGGATGCCAGACTTTTCTTAAAGGCTTCTATGGCTTTTCTACTTTTACCTACTGCTGCTACCTCAAGCCGAAACATTTATATGTTCAGCAATATCTTTCACTAATTGTTTTGTGTGTTGGTGAATATTTGATGTTCTCACTATTTGTTGATGGCGGTTTTGTGATTGTTGTTGCTATTATGAGCTTGCTCTTGGTTGCTACTGATTTTGCACTTTTTCGGCAACCTATTATCGTTTCGACCATGTGCTATTTTCATCATTATTTTTAGCCATTTTTTTGGACTGCTCTTGGGAATTTTTACTTTACTTTTTTTTTTTTGCTCTTGGTATTATACTGATAATGAACAATTATTACACATTGCCCAATGAAAAAATTTCGTCGATTTTTGAGGCCTCCATAAATAAAAAACGGACATTACATATACAAATACGTAATAATAAATAAATAAATTTGGGCGATGACAAAATTTTTATATTATTACGACAACATAAAAGTTTTACGATTCGTATCTTGGCAAAGCGATTTAGAACGACAGATAATTCGAGCAACCACTTCGTAGCCATGACGTATCTAAAACTTCATCTGAGCCCACTATATAATAAAATATTATATTTGGATAATTATTTGTTCATCACTAACGTTTCTACTAAGTGCTCATACAGGTTCCCGGAGACACTTTTAAAGACGATGTTTAAAAGGAGATCTTCTCAAACTCATTATTTGTATTTACTTTTATATTCTTACAATTGTACAAATATTAATTATAGTGAAACTTTACTTTTGGGGCATTGGGTGGGGTGTCCTTTACTTATATATTCATTAGCATGCATTTAGGCAAAACTTAGGCCGATAATATTTATTCAAAGAATTAAATCGATTTAGGTATCTAATTAATTAATTCACATTCTTTACGTTAGATAATATTATAGTCTTTTCTTTAAAACTAACTCTATTTTTCTTATCCACAATTAATTATTTTTCATTAATTTTGTTAAGTTAAAATTATTAGAGAATACTTTTTAAATATAAACAACACTCTATTTTCCATACATTACAAAGTGTTTTCCTTTTCAAAAGAGTACTTTCTTTTTCACACATATTCTTACACATCCTTTTATATTGCTATACACACATTTATGATAATATGTCTTATTAGGGGAGAATTGATTTTCTACAGAGTCGCCACCTAATTTTTAAGAAAAATAAGAAAACCTATTTAATTATTGACATGTATGACTTGTATTTTAATCTGCGAAAACCAGTTTAGATTCTAGGTAAGGGTTCAAATTATTCTGAAGGGAAGGGATTAGGTACCCTTCAGAATCCACAAAAGGTGGTACCCGACTAGACTAAATTTATCAAAGAGGGGGGAGGTAAAAATTAATTTTTTAAAGTATAAATATATAAAATATATATTAAAACAGAGTTAGGAATGGGATTATTCGCGAGAAGGTGGGAGTGGCTTCGGTGGAAGACAAGATACGAGAAGCAAGGTTTAGATGGTTTGGGCATGTGATGAGGAGGGGCACGGATGCCCCAGTTCGGAGGTGTGAGAGGTTGACTATGGATGATTTTAGGCGGAGGAGAGGTAGGCTGAAGAAGTATTAGAGTGAGGTGATTGGACATGACATGGAGCATTTACAACTTACTGAGGACGTGACCCTAGATAGGTAGGTGTGGAGGTCGCAGATTAAGGTAGAGGGTTAATAGGTTGGAGTGAGTCTTTGTTAGTGGTTGGGGTTGTTTTTGTTGCAGTTGTGTCAGTAGTTGTAGTGCTATACGAGTGTCTTGTAATTTCTTTTTTTGATAGATTGTTTATAGTATTACTCGGTGGGTGTCTGGTTTTTGTTTTCCTCTATTGATGTGATATTCCATCTTGTTTTTGTTTTCATTACGTCTATTGATGTGTTATTCCATCTTGTTTTTTTTCTCTATTTGATGTTTTTGTTTTCTTTTCATCTTTTTACTATTTTGTCTAGAGCCGGGGGTCTATCAAAAACAACCTCTTACTGCATCTGAGGTAGTGGTATGGTCTGCGTACACTCTACCCTCCCCAGACCCCACTTTGTGGGAATACACTGGGTATATTGTTGTTGTTGTTGTTGATATAAAGGTCTCCGACTTCTATATACAACCAGCAAAATATTTTTACAGTAGGATTGATTGTCATACCGAGACTGATAGAGTTAGTATTCTTACTGAAGCATTGACTGAGTGCAACTTAAGTTGTTTCAGTGTAGTTGTTTTGGATACTTTCTAGATTTGCCTCCTATTAAGACACACAATCAGCTTGAACATGCTCTGTTGCTGAGAGAGGTAGTTTTTGAAGTCGAAAGAGAATTATGGCTCAAAATAAAAGGTACTATTTTAAGTTTTGGGCTCAAAAAATTTGTTGTTATGACAAAGTTGAAATGTGTTGATCATGATGCTACTGTATATGAGAAACTTGCAGTAAATAGATTAATCACAAAATACTTTTAAAAATATGGAACGAATAATTTAAAGCGACAAGGATTACTTAAAAGGAGTGAAAGTCGAAAGATGATGCATTTAAGATGGCTTTGATGGTATTTACTTACCACTTTCTATTTTCACACTGTAATGATTGTGGTATCAGTAAAATGAATTTTGATATGATTGAAAGTGGTGAATATAAAAATTTTGCTTGGGGAAAAAAGTATTTGAGGAAATGCTTAAAACAATAAGGGATAAATAATGCCAATTCTTGTCAATATATAGGCTTGGAGGTTTGCCCATTGCATTACAGACATAATTTTATGAATGTAGTTATACAGTCCATGAAAGTCTTGCTGTTCGTGTTGGTGAAAATGTGCCGCGTAATCTTAATTGGAAAGTGATTGATTATCCAACACTTTTAGAACTTACGAATGATATCCAGATGCCTAGTATCGACAAAGTAATTTTTTTGATTCTTTATTCTTTGTATTTTTATTTGGTGTAACTTTGAGTGTTTATGGGTGTTTATTTAATTATATATGGTGTTTTTGTACAGTTTAGTTTACTTCATAGTATGTTTGTTGTTGTATATGGGTGTATACTTCTGTATATTATTTTTTTGAGAAACTAATGTGTTTTTGGGTTTGCTTAGTTGAAGTTCTACAATTTTTGTCCAACCAGTCAGGAATTATCAAAGTTGAATATCAGTTCCTTCTTTGAAGATATGAATGTTGTTTATGATGGATCACGAGATGTGCCTGAACAATCTCACCTTCAAAATATGAAAGAGCAGTCTCAATCAAGGTGCGATTATTTTGCCAGCCGAAAGGCTTTGATAGCTGAAGTTGATCAGTTAAAAATTGACATTTCAAATATATTGTTTCTTGACCTATTCTATAAGATTTTTTTGTTTCTTCAAAATATATATATATATGGTTTGGGTGCTAATTGATGTTCTATTTTTCTATCTTACTGATAAGGTTGAAGAACTCAACAAGTTTGTTGTGTCTTTCTTTTAGACAATCTTTGATCATTTTAAAATCACTATGCCAAAGGAAAAAAAATGTTGTGTTGTCACGTCCCGAATCCCATCGAGACATGATTGGCACCCGTAGCCGATAAGGCCCGAGAGAACCAACCTTTGCCTATGTTCAATCATATGCCTATCATACTTATAACCACCATTGCGTAAGAACATGAAAGACGAATAAAGGAAAACATGGGACATATTTATACATACATGTGAAACTTGGCTGTTGAGGCCATCCAGTCAAAACAACATATGTCCTTTACATTGATACACCCACATCCGTCTACAAAAGCCTCTAACAAGAGCATTGACCAAAATGAACCATAAGTCGGGACAAGTCCCCGCTTTTCACAATATGTACAATACCAAAACATATATATACTCTGACTCGGAGAAGCCCCGAATGAGCTGGAGCTCACCAAAGAACCGCTAACACTGGCAATCTACTGGGGAGGCCTACTGGTACCTGCGCCTGCAGCAAGTAAGGTAAATTCTCCGAGAGGGGTCAGTACGAAATAAATACTGAGTATGTAAGGCTCAGATGAAACTGTACAACACATGAAGATCTCAATGAACTCAAATACAAATGATTAATCAATGCAAATGATTAATCAATGTAAATAAGTCACCATGTTGCATTTTGAAAACCATGTGGATTGCTTTCATTACTTTTGTTACTTCCTTTACATTCAATGCTCACTTGCCATTACATATCACAATGTACCCGGGCCCCGACTGATCAGTGGGTCTTTTCATATCATATCATCGTGTTGGGATCGAGTCGAGCTAGGCTTATGCCCCTAGACTTGCCACCCATACATCAATGCATCGGGATCGGGTAGAGCTAGGCTTATGCCCCTAGACCTGCCACCCATAAATCCATATCTCGGGATCGAGTCGATCTAGGCTTACGCCCCTAGACTTGCCACCCGTACTTGATCATTGACCACATTTGCATTACTTTGTTCATTACTTTGAGATTGATACTTTGATAGTCATCGCATCACTTTGGAACTTTGGAACATAACATTGTTGGAAGCTTTGAATCATTAACCAATGAGTGAAATACATGTGAATAAACATCATGAGAAATATAACATTACTAGCACCATGATACCATTGGAACCATTGGACAATAATCCATGAACAAGAAACACAAGTATAGGCACTATTGGAATATTGGTACGTAACTTTATTTGAGCTTTCGGAACATTAACCATGAATATGAGACATGAGATTCACAAATGATCCATGAGTAGAAAATATATGACAATGACTAGTGATAAACGGATATCGGATACCTTAGCACATTTCGGGATAGAACTAGTGACATGTCAATATAGACACTATTTGCCGCAGAAAGATACAGACAAAGTAACCTTACATACCTTGGATTCGCAATACGAATATACAACCTTAGATGCGTATACAATAATCCCGCTCCTTCTTTATGTGTCACTCTACAACATAAATACATAACGAAATTCACATTAACCACCAATTACTTTACAAATGCATACCATGTCAATGAGTTACATGTTTGCCTTTAAACATGTCATTTCCCCTTGACAAAACCATTGATCATACTATTATTCCAAAAATTCCATAATATTCCCAACATTGACCAATACATGATAATTGATATATTTTACCACAACACTTCTCCTTTACACTTTCTTATCCATCACACATCACAAATAACCCATCAAAGGACCTTAATACAACTCATAACAAATATCGGCCAAAATCCCACAATTTCCAATTATAGACAAGAACAAGTTTAATACCAAAAATAACACCATACATGTTCATATTTTTTCCATACCATGCTTTTTCATCAAAGGCACAAGGCCTAATTCAAGTTCAAATTACCAAGATAGCACATCCTTCACCAAAAGCAAAAATACACTTTCATCACCTTGCCAACACAACTAGCATAATATACATAATATCCTATGCATATAATATGTTAAACCATAATAATAAACACTTACCCAAGCTTGAATAGTGATGATCTTCTCCAAAAGTGGACTTAGGGTTTTGAGAGCCAAAAGGGGTTTCTTGAAATGTTTTGGAAAAACATAGAAATACATGTGTGTGTATAATGGATAAAATCAGATTTTTGGTCCCTTTTATAAGCTTTTGAGTCCATCCTTACCCACTCTTTACCATTTAATATAGTGTTCTAGAAGGTCAAATGGAAGAATGGGTCATTTGACCCATTTGGGCCATGTCTTTCTTCCACTTTTGGGCTTTAATTTGAGCCCAATAAGACATTAACCCATTAATTTCCATGTATTATTCACCATATATCTCATGTTTACATAATTCCATAATGTCACAATAATATTCTCTTAAAAGATTCTCATTCGTCCTTTCGATCGCAAATATAAGCATTCTAGTCGCCCTTGGTTTCATTGGACATTTTGGATCACTATTCACATTTCATGATTTGATCATGTAGGAGTATGTAGGAGTGTATTGAAGTGTTTTAAGCTTTAACAATGTTCAAATAACCCCAAAGAACCAAAAGAAACCATCCAAGAAGCGTCGTCGAATTGCATTACAAAATGAGTTCGGAAAGGCACATTTTTTGTGCCTTGCGCCACTGCTGAAAAGCAAGGCAGTGGCGCAAGAATTCACTGCCCTCTGAATCAGTGGCTTGCCCCACACCCCCTGAAATAGGGTAGTGGCGCAAGTTTTTATGCTTTGCTGAATTTTTCGGCCATTTTTCTAACACTTGCGTATCGTCCAATCCCTTATCCAAACACTACAAAATACTTACTTAGTGATCTTAATAATCAAGTAAACATGACTCCAAGTCACCAAATGAGGTTTGAATGTATACGGGGTATCACCCAAGTGCTCCACGAAATCACAAAACACCTCCTATGAAGGTCTAATCACACATGTTAAGTCCGATATCAAATGTTTCCCCAATAACACTATAAAACACATATTTATGGCATCTCAAAACCTATGTAGATATGATCCCAAGGTATCAAATAAGGTTAGAAAAGTACGGGGTGTTACATGTGTCCCCTCGTGTGCAGGTAAGTTTTTTTTTATTTGTTTTTTTTAATTTTTTTATGTTAATCTGAATTCTAATGCTATGTATAATTGTTTTAGACTTTTGAAGTCGATCGTGATGATTGGGATGCATCTGGCCTAGGCCATGAACTATATTTGGGTCATATTTTTATGCTCATAGCATCAATAAAGGTTATGATTCTGCTCCTCCCGAGAAAGTTGATAATGTTGGCTCCTCCCTCGATGAAGCTTATGTTGCTGCCTCCGCAAAATAATATCATGACGCTGCATTCTCTGTCAAGTAACAAGCTCATGGTGCTGCCACCTCCTTCGAGCATGTTCATGATGTTGCCCCCGTTGAACAAGCTCTCAATGTTGTCCTCCTGAATCAAGCTACTGCATCTATTGATTGTGATTTAGGTAACATTAGCTGATCTTTTTCTTTTGTTTATCTGTGTATACTGCATTGCATCATACTATATATTTTTTTATATGAATATGCAGTGGCGGAGCCAGAATTCTCACTAAGGGGGTTCAAAATCGAAATAAGTAAGCACACGAACTAACCGAAGGGGGTTCAACATCAACTACATATACATAAAATATAATTTTAACTATGTATAAATAGTATAATTTTCCGCCGAAGGGGGTTTCGGATGAACCCCCTAGCCATAAGGTGGCTCCGCCACTGTGAATATGGGTATGCTTACTAAAACTTAATTTTTTTCTACGTGTTAATTAGAGGCTTTCGTTCTGATGCAAATATTAAGATACTGATGATCTTCATCCAGTTTCATTAATATACATCTCCGAATTTCGATAAAATGCGTGCAGTAAAATTATTGGATCAAGTTGATAATCCAAGTGTCAATTTTAATCATTGGGATGTTATTAGTGATGAAGAGTGTGCCAAAATACAGATGTCTCAGCTTGTGCCATATGTACCAAGAATTATTGATTTGAAAGACGACAACACTCCTGATCACTTAGTGGGTTGAAAACGTTATGTCGAAAAATTTGTCAAATTTTCGTTTGTGACATAATTTGATTCGGAAGTATCCAGATCAGTACCCAAGCGTATTTTTGATGTCAAACATCCTTCATGATGCATATTGATGATTTTGATCCGTTCTCATCTTTGGTCAAAGAGTTTCTTTCATTTGTTCAAAATGGGCTGCATATGTCAAAGCGGTACTTTACATTCTTTTATCTATTCATTTCTTGATTTCAACACTTTTTTCTGGGTGAAATTGCTTCTCTTTTTTTTTTTTTTTTTTTTTATGATTTTAAAGTGCCACAGATTTTTATAGTGAAGAGAACTATTATCTCCCTGTGTCTTTTGTTTATGGCTCGGTACATGTGAATAATAGGTAATGATTCTACTCACTTGCATTTGGTGGGAAAACTTTGATTGACACAATATTTTTTCTATATATATGTGTTGTACAATTTTGTATAGTTATTTTTTAAAAAAATTTTACTTAGTCTATTTTGATCTATTTTGTTGTTTTTTGTTTTAGCACATGAAAGTGCTCTTCTGTTATCTGTGAAAGCAAGGTAAAATACAGACCTGACATTTCAATATGATTTTCTAGAATCGACTTGGCTTTCAATAACTACATTACTAGGCTTTAAAAAAAATTGTGAGAAATAATAGCGATGTTTCTGCATTACCAGTGGAGCATGTGGTAGAAGAATACATTAGAGGCTTTCGTTCTGATGCAAATATTGCATGGCATAAGATTGATTGTGTCTTGTTTTCAATTTATGTGAAGTGGGGAAATTCTAAAGTTGGTCATTGGGTTTGAGGGATTTTTACTTTTTCTGATTGGTGTATTCATGTGTACGATTCTTCACGGGGAGCATTGAATGACACACGTTTGAGGCAAAAGTTGTTGCCATATTCAATTCTGCTTCCATACTTTTTGAAACATTCAAATTTTTTATGTTGAGAAGGGTATTGAGTAACCTAATATGGATATTTATCTTGTTCATCTTGTTGATGATCTGCCCCAACAAGTAGACTGATATTATTCTGATTTTGCTTGTTTTGCTATAGTTTTAACACTTTTTAGTAACTTATTAATAGATATATGCTTTCTTTTGTACGGTGATTGTGATATTTTTGTTGTTACATTTGCTAAATTTTTTGTACATGAAAAAGAGATTATAAATGAATCTATGGATATTGAGATACTTTGTTCGAGGTATGAAAGCTTGCTGTGAGATTATGGTAAGAAGAAACAAGCGGATAGGGCAATCAGTGGCGACGAATCTACTGGTGGATATTACAAGCAAAAGAAGAGACGACGTGCAAAGAAATTAGTTTAGTTTTTTTATAACTTTTAGTTTGTGTTGATTTCATTGTGTGAAAACAAATTGTTTAGTAGTTGTGGTACTTTGAGCAATGACATATATTTTAGAAGTTGTGTTGTTTTTAACAAGATTTGTGATTGAGTATTGTCGATTACTGAATTGTATACTGCATTATTATAGAGATGTATTTTCTTATCAGTCAATTCTGTTTTTAATATCAATATAATTATAAATCATTATACAAAAATATACATGAATATATAATATAATTTATACATGATCCTGCAGATTAATATGCAGTCTGCATCTGCATACATGAATATACAATGGTATATACATGATCCTGCAGATTAATATATAGACTGCATCTGTATACATGAATATACAATGCAGTATAAATGAATATACAACTGTGATATGCAGATTGCATTTGTTGGAAAACTGATATCAACATCAATACATACATACATACATATATATATACATACATATATATATCAAATCATTCTAGGCAAATCATTATATAGTCTAAGCAGAAAAGATTATTATTTAGCAAATGCAATATTACTAGTTTAATGAGAAACAACAATATAAAATGCTTTTACCAACATTTATCTAATAACAAATGTAGTATGAAAGTTACATGTGAGTCTATCATTATTCTCTTGGTATATTGCCACATGTTTTTATATTATGACCACCTTACCCGCACACTGAATATGAGAATTTTGCCTTTTTCTCTGAATGTGTTTTCAGTCTTGACTTTCGTGGCCTTCCTTCATTTCTTCTTCCTTTTGAAGGTATGACCACATTTTTTAGGACCTCTCTCGAAATCACCCATGTGCTCTCATCTGAAAAAGGATGCACTGTGGATTCATAAGTCCTTAGCAGATATTCCCTTTTATAGTAAAATGAGGAATACAGGGCCGCCTTTAGTTGTTTGTACTTTAGAACCGCCAAAGCATGTGCACATGAAAGTTCATGCATTTGAAATTTTTCACAACTGCAGATTTCTTTGACAAGGAACACTATGCTTCATTTCAATCCCAAAAAGACAGTGTACAATTGGTCTGTAGGAGGCCTGTCTTGCATAAGTTTAGAAAATACAGTATAAATTATTATACAAAACTATATAATACAATATACAATTTATATACTACCATATTCAACATACATACAAAAGTGCAACATGTATTATTGTTGATCTTTTTTTACCGTCATTTTCTTTGAGTCTTCTATATTTTTGTTGAGGAGGTCTTCATATTTTTTTCCAAGCATAGTGGTTGATTTGATTGTTCTCTTTTTATTTTTGCAGTTCTACTTTGTTATCATCTTTCTTATGAACTTCAACAAACTTATTATTGGCATGTCTCTAGCATCCTTGTTTGCAGCATTAATTGACTCTACAATATGAAAAGTCATTATCATTGACCTTTTCACTTTTCGATATGTCCTAGAACACTTTTCGTAGCCAACTTCAATCAATTATTCTGACACCCTTGGATCAATCTTCATTATATCTGTCATAAAGTATTCAAAGTTTTGAACTGTGTAAGCTTTTGTCAAAGCAAAGAAAGTGTCTTTCAACTGTTTATGATGTTTTATGAATTGACCCTTAATATTCTTTCAGAAATGAAACATGTAAAAATAGTATGGAAGTACTGGGTATGCTGTTGCTACAGCGTGCAAGATGATGTCATGTCGATAAAAAATAATACACATTTCTACTCGAACTTCAAAAATAATCTTTACTTGCACAAAAAATTATTTCCAAATATTATTATTTTCGAAATCAACAACTGTATTGGCAAGTGGTAGGATATTTCTTGTATATAAAATATAGGTATATTAGCTTTCAAACATACAAATTTTCAAAACATATACAATGCAGTATACAAATATATACGGACTGCAATCAGGGATTTTGATTCTATAACTTACCTGCTGCATTCTGTGTACAAGCCGATAATATTATCCTCTTGTAAGCTGCTTTAAGAAAGCTTTCGTCCATGACCATGATTGGCTTATAGTATTTCCAACCATCTATATAAGCTGTGAGTGCAACAAACGCATAGAGAAATCTCCCATCTTCCGATTTTAGTAAATTTGTGTAACTTTTTGGGTTTGATTTCTCCAACATATATAAGTACCTAGGCAACTTCCTATAGGAATCAGATGGTTTCCCATTTATCAATTTCAATGCCTTTACTTTAGCTCTCTAAGCTTTCATGTATGTCAATTCTATCTCATGTTGCTTTTGTATGTCAGTTATAATATCGTTGGCGGTGTAAACTGCGCTTGGATCAGTAAGTGTCTACAACTATTCCAACAACCACACTAAATGTAGCTTGATTTTGTGTCTTGTATGCATCGATAAAAGGGCATGTATGCACATTATTGAATTTTCTCATCTTGAATACTTGACTCTTGTATATGGAAGAAAATTTGCCTATATGGAAGAAAAATTCAACTACTAAATACAAGGATATACAAATCAAAACAAAACCATATACAACATTCAACATACATGCATATAGTGAGATTGTCATGATCCAAACCCTCCGTGAGTGGCACCCACACTAAAACCCCCGGTGGGAGAACCGACCCAAATTATAAGTCAACAATACTTAGCCTAAAAAATAGACAACTAAACCCAATTTTATTGAAATCCAACAAGTTTCCGATAAGTTCATTGCATGCGATTAACCTTTAAGATATCAAACAGTCATTCATTTTCTTTGAACATGCATTGTACAAGCAATACTGCAAATTACTTATCATGCACATATAACACATATCGGGTTTCAACTATATTAAACCATCACTTACCTCAATCCAAGCTTGCACCACTCAATTAAGTCTGAGCCTTACCTTTCCATGTAATTTTCGCTTGGTCGTGGTCTAAAAACATGAACATAATAATGATCAACCAAATAACCTACCATGTCAAGGATTACAACCTAATACCTAACCCCCAAGGCCAAATTCATGATCCTCCCACCCATTCTAGAATTTTTCCATCATCAATTCACCTTAAAACTACCAATTTCATGGTTATATTAGTGAATTAATGACATACAAGAGTAAATTAATGATTAACAACATTAACAACAAAAACCCAAGGGCTTTACACCTAATTTATTCCCTTGCACTAGAAAATTTGCTAATTTAAGCTTAAAGCCTCCTCAAAATCCGTAAACTAGTGATTCTAAGGTTAATTAACCAAAAAATTAGTTAATGGGGATGAAATACTTACCTTTACAAAGGAAATCGATGGAAAATGGAGGAAAATCGCTCAAATCACCTATGCCATTCCCCAAAAATGAGTTTAGAATAATAAACCATTTTTGAAAAAATTTCTATATTTACAACGATTTACCCCGCTATAGTGGCCTGATCCCGCTATAGCGGCATCACCCGCTATAGTGGGATTGATCGGAATTGACTTCCGCTATAGCGGGAGTCTCTATAGTGACATGCCATCTGCTATAGCGGGAGTGAAGAGGCAGAAACTTGAAAATCCTTCCAGTTCTGCCTTTTTCGCAACATACTCTCAAACTATAACATCCCGGATTATCCCCTTTACGTCAATTTCGATATCGCGAGTTCTACTCACCCGAATTCACTTTCGAAAAGTTCTACAGATTCCTTATCGAGTTAGCTAACATAAAATTAAGCTAAACTTTATTATATTTACCAAATCCATTACTGTATTGCACTAGACCATACCTCACTCTGATTTCCTTCAAAACTAGCTTAGACTGAAATTCTTAACTTTCAATTTGAGGGAAAACTTAGCCCAAAATTTTGCACGCTTGAATTACCCATAATGACGGAGAAGGGTCATTACAATAGATACTAATTTACCCATCATTTATCCCCAAACTATCAAGTAAGAAAAATGAGTCAAGTCAAGAATAGAAAGAATACCTATATCCTCAAACAAGTGAGGGTACTTGTCCCATGTGTCCTTCTCGCTTTTTCACATGGCTTCTTCAATCGGACGATTCTTCTATTGAACCTTCACTGACTAAATTTCCTTTGTCCTAAACTTCTAGATATCCAGATCAAAAATAGCAACAGGCTCATTCGCATAAGTAAGATCCTTAGCTAACAAGACTGAATCCCACTTGATAATGTAATCTCTATCCCCATGATATCTCTTCAGTATGGATACATGGAACACCGGATGGACCCCCGACAAACTTGGAGGTAATGCCAACCTATACGAAATCGGACTTACATCATCAAGAACTTCAAATGGACGAATATATCGATTGATAAGCTTGCCCTTCTTGCCAAACCTCATAACTCCCTTCATAGTAGATACTTTTAGCAAAACTTGTTCACCAATCTTGAATGACATGTCTCTGCCTTACGGTCTGTGTACTCTTTTTGCCTACTTTGGGCTGCCAACAACTTAGTGTGGATGAACCTCACTTTTTTCTGAGCTTCCTTCACCAAGTCAGTGCCCAAAGGCTTCACATCACTAGTCTTACTATCCTATGAGTGACCTACACATATTCCCATAGAGTGCCTCAAATAGGGCTATGTCAATGCTAGAATAAAAGCTGTTGTTGTATGAAAACTCACACAATGGCAAAAACTGGTCCCAATGGCCACCAAAGTCTATCAAACATGCTCTCAACATATCCTCAAACACCTGAATTGTCCTCTCTGATTGCCCATCAATCTGAGGATGAAAAGATGTGCTAAAAGTGAGTTGGGTGCCCAACTCTTCATGTAACCTGTCCCAAAATTTAGAAAAAAATTGCGTACCTCTGTCTAAAATAATAGAAAGGGGAACCCTATGCAACCTCACTATCTCCCTGATGTAGATCTTGGCCAACTACTAAGAGTTGAAATCTATTCTGACCGAAATAAAATAGGATACTTTAGTCGGCCTATCTACTATGACCCAAATCGAGTCATTCTTTCCCAAGGTCTTCGAAAGACCTACCACGAAATCCATAACTATCCTCTCCCACTTTTTCTCGGGAATAGGTAACCTTTGGAGAAATCCCACAGGTATTTGATGCTCCTACTTAACACGCTGACAGTTGTGATATTTGGATACATACTCCACTATGTCCCTTCTCATCCCAGACCATCAATAAAGCTGCCTCAAGTCACGGTACATCTTGGTTGCATCTAAATAAATAAAATGCAGTGAACCATAACATTTCATACGTATCAAGTGTGGTTTATGAAGCCTCTCCAGACGTCGCCTTATTCTGAAGTTTGTTCAATTCTGCATCATCAAGCTGTTTAGCCTTAAATTCATCAAGGAAGGTTGAATTTACCTCAATACTAGCCAACTGTAACACCCCGTACCTTCCTAACCCTACTTGACGACATTGAATAATGTTTACTTAGGTGTAGAGACCTATGAGTATGTATTTGGTAATGTTAAGGATAAGCAAAATTGAATTTGGCCTCGTATATGTGCAAAAACCTTCGTAAGAGTTGTTTGTGATTTTCATGGCACAATTGTGGGGTTCAAAATGAGGCTAAGAGGACCTCTAAACGAAGGATATTAAGGCTAAGAAGTAAGTTAAAGGATAGGATTTGAAGTGTCTAACCAAGCCCGCGAAGAAAAGTCGAAAAACGAATTTTGTCAAAAATTAAGGCAGGGGCGCGTTAGGCAGCGTGCCACGCTGCTCTGGACTAAAATTTTTAGTCCAGGGGCAGAGAGCTAGCGCGCCACGCTGGAAATCCCACTTTTTCAAAGTTGGAAATTTTCTTAAGTCCCAAGGGTATCCGGGGACGTTTTGAGCCGATTTTTGCCACGTCTCTTCTACAACACATATGAAATGATTAAAATATGATATTGATATGAGAAATTTCTCGAGAACGAATTTGGCGTCAAAATGACGATTTTACCCCTAAGGGCAAAATAAGCCAAACGTGGCTAGAATCACTTGTTCTTGGGATTGAGGCTACGGATATGAATATTATGAGTGGGAATATTGTTGTAATACGTATAAAGACGAGAAATTATTGATTTTATCGGATTAAGTGAATTGGGCCCAAAAAGGGCCCAAAAATGAAAAGAATGCATGGCCCAATTAGGCCAAAAATGACCCATTCTTCACCTTTGACCATTTGTACATGGCATTTAATGCCAAGGAGACTTGAGGGACTATATATACATGGAAAAATCTGATTTTATTCAAAGGAATACCCAACATATCTCTAGAAATTTCCCAAAATTTCTCTCAACTCTCAAGAACCCTAAGCTACTTCTTGGAGCAAGATCATTCATTTTCAAGCCTCGGTAAGTACCTACGCTTATGGAATACTATATTATATGCATGAGAAGGTATGTAGATCATGTTGGTTGTGCTTGGAAATGGTGGACATGGTACTTTGTATTCTTGTCTAAGATTTGGGAGCCATGCAATTCAAGTTTGAATTAGGACTTGTGCCTTTGATGAAAAAGCATGGTATGGACAAAATATGAAAATGTATGGTGTTATTTTTGGTACTAAACTTGTTTTTGTCTAAAAGTGGAAATTATGGGATTTTGGCCGATATGTGTTATGAGTTGTATTAAGGTACTTTGATGGATTATTTGTGATGTGTGATGGATAAGAAAGGGTAAAGGAGAAGTAGTGTGGTGAAATGTATTGATTTTCATGTATTGGTCAATGTTGGGAATATTATGGAATTTTTGGAATAATAGTATGATCAACGGTTTTGTCAAGGGGAAATGGCATGTTTAAGGACACATATATGACTCATTAATGTTACATGCATTTGTAGAGTAATTGGTGGTTAATGTGAATTCCGTATTGTATTTATGTTGTAGAGTGACACATAAAGAAGGAGCGGGATTATTGTATACGCATCTACGGTTGTCTATTCGTTTTGTGAATCCAAGGTATGCAAGGTTACTTTGTCCGTATCTTTCTACGGCCAATAATGTTCACATTGACATTTCTCTAGTTCTATTCCGAAATATACTAAGGTATCCCATATGCAATTATCTATGGTCATTGTCATATATTTCCTACTCATTGATCAATTGTGAATCTCATTTCTCATATTCATGGTTAATGTTCCGAAAGTTCAAATAAGGTTATATTCCAATATTCCAATAGTGCCTATACTTATGTCTCTTGTTCATGGATTATTGTCCAATGGTTCCAATGGTATCATGGTGCTAGTTATGTTATATTTCTCATTGATATTTATTCATATGTCCTTCACTTATTGGTCAATGATTCAAAGTTTCCAACAATGTTGTGTTCCAAAGTTCCAAAGTGATGTTATGATTATCAAAGTATAAATCTCAAAGTAATGAACAAAGTAATGCAAATGTGGTCAATGATCAAGTACGGGTGGCAAGTCTAGGGGCGTAAGCCTAGCTCGACTTGATCCCGAGGTTTGGATTTATGGGTGGCAAGTCTAGGGGCGTAAGCCTAGCTCGACTCGATCCCGATGCATTGATGTATGGGTGGCAAGTCTAGGGGCGTAAGCCTAGCTCGACTCGATCCCAACACAATGATATGATATGAAAGACCCACTGATCAGTCGGGGCCCGAGTACATTGTGACATATGTAATGACAAGTGAGCATTGAGTTAAAGAAAGTAATGAAAGCAATCCACATGGTTTCCAAAATGCAACATGGTGACTTATTCACATTGAGTATTCATATGTTTTGAGTTCATTGAAATATTCATGTGTTGTATAGTTTCATCTGAGCTTTGCATACTCAGTACTTATTTCGTACTGACCCCTCTCGGGGAATTTACCTTACTTGCTGCAGGCGCAGGTCCCAGTAGGCCTCCTCAGTAGATTGCCAGTGTTAGCAGTTCCTTGGTGAGCTCCAGTTAATTCGGGGTTTCTCCGAGTCATAGTAGATATATGTTTTGATGATGTACATGTTGTATAAAGCAGGGACTCATCCTGACTTTTGGTTTGTTTTGGTCAATGCTCTTGTTAGAGGCTTTTGTAGACCGATGTGGGTGTATCAGTGTAAAAGACATATGTTGTTTTGACTGGATGGCCTCAACGGCCAAGTTTCATATGTATGTATAAAGATGTCCCATGTTCTTATGCAATGGTAGTTATGATTATGAGATGCATGTGCATGATTGAACATAGGCAAAGGTTGGTTCTCTCGGGCCTTATCGGCTACGGGGGCCAATCATGTCTCGATCGGATTCAGGGCGTGACAAAAGTGGTATCAGAGCAGTCGGTCTAAGGAGGTCTACAAAGCCGTGTCTGAGTAGAGTCTTACTTATCGATGTGTTGTGCACCACATTTATAAGTAGGAGGCTACGGGACATTTAGGATGTTGTTTCTTTTCTTCATTCTAGATCGTGCAATAGAGCCAATGTTGTCAGTTGCATTGTATCTGATCTTGGTATTTATTTTTCTTTGGTATAGTCAAAATGCCGAACACTAGAAGAGGAAGAGGAAAAGGTAAAAGTAAGCTGATAGATAGAATTGCTGAAGGAACAAGTAGACCACCACCTGACCAAGTTGATCAAGGTGGGGCTGAAACTGAGTTCGCAACGCGAGCTTCTTCTACTTCTTCAGCTCCAGAAGAGCCGAGAAGAAGGGAAGTGCCCGTGGAACCACCGACGAATGCCACAGATCAGGATCTTAGGAATGCTGTACAGATGTTGACACAGTTAGTGGCGGCACAAAGCCAGGGAAGAGCTGGTGCAACGGCACATGATGATGATGCGGCTAGAATGGCAAGTCGCAGAACACAGGATTTCTTAAAACTGGACCCTCCTATTTTCACAGGGGCAGATCCAAAAGCAGATCCACAGGACTTCGTGGATCAAGTTCAGAGGGCATTGGAAGTTATGCATGTGACAGGGGTAGAGACAGTGGAACTTGCTGCATACAGGTTGAAAGGAGAGGCAATATTGTGGTACGAGGATTGGAAGAAATCCCGTGATATTGATGCAACCCCACCTACGTGGGAAGAGTTTAAGATGGCTTTCCTTGATCATTACTTGCCCTATGAGGTCCGTAAAGTACGTGCGGATCAATTCCTAAATCTTCGGCAGGGAAATCTAAGCGTCAGGGAATATAGTTTGCAATTTAATTCCTTGGCTCGATATGCGCCAAATGTTGTGGCTATGATGACAGACAGGGTCCATAGATATGTGGACAGACTAGAGCCATACTTGGTAAGAGATTGCACTATTGCGGCCTTGAATAGGGACATGGACATTGCTCGAATACAAGCCTTCGCCCAGAAAATGGAAGATCAGAGACAGAGACGAAGGGTACATGAATTTGATAGGGGACAGTCCAAAAGGGCTAGACCTATGGGACCACCTATGATGTCCCAAGGAGGATCTAGGCCCCGCATGTTTCCTAGACCACCTAGACCGTCGTTCTCTTATTCTACAGGTGGTGCTTATTCGCAGTCTCGAGGGTTTAGAGGTGGTTCAGCAGGGCAAAGTAGTGGGGTTCATGGATCACAGGCAGCAGGTTTCCCTCGTCAGCAGTGTCAGCACTGCGGGCGTATGCACACAAGTACATGTCGGACAGGGACGAATGTATGCTTTTGGTGTGGTATGCCGGGACATATAGCGAGAGAGTGTCCACAGCGGAGCATGGGTGGTATAGCACGGACAGCTGGGTCGGCTGTTGCGTCATCAGCATCGGTTCCTTCACTGGGCCGAGGGGTGCAGCCTATTGGCCGTGGTAGAGGGACCAGAGGAGCAACCAGTACTAGCGGGGTCCAGAATCGTACTTATGCTTTAGTGGACCGCCAGAATTCAGAGGCTTCCCCTGATGTTGTCACAGGTACATTATCCATATTCTCACATAATGTATATGCACTAATTGACCCAGGTTCTACATTTTCCTATGTTACTCCATTGGTTGCTACCAAATTTGCAAAGGCACCGGAATTGTTAATTAAATCAATTGAAGTGTCTACACCGATTGGTGAATATATTATTGCAAAGAGAGTGTATCGTAACTGTGTGGTAACTGGGTGTGGTCATGATACGTTGGCCGATCTCATTGAATTGGACATGGTGGATTTTGATGTAATTATGGGAATGGATTGGTTGGCTTCGTGTTATGCTACGGTAGATTGCCGGGACAAGAAGGTACAATTTTGTTTTCCACAGGAAAATGTTCTAGAATGGCAGGGTAAGGTAGGGGCACCACGAGGAAGATTTATCTCCTATTTGAAAGCAAGGAAAATGATTGCCAAGGGATACATATGTCATCTGGTATGAGTGAAAGATAATGATGTGGAACCATTAACTCCACAGTCTGTACCGATCGTCAATGAATTTCTTGATGTATTTCCAGAGGATCTTCCAGGTTTACCCCCAGAACGAGAAGTGGAATTCGGCATTGATGTGATTCCAGGCACTCAGCCTATTTCTATCCCTCCGTATAGAATGGCTCCAGCGGAATTGCGCGAATTGAAGGAGCAATTGAAAGATTTGCTGGATAAAGGCTTCATTAGGCCTAGTATGTCCTCGTGGGGTGCACCGGTATTATTTGTGCGCAAGAAAGATGGCACCTTGAGAATGTGCATCGACTATCGGCAACTGAATAAAGTAACGATCAAGAACAAATACCCCCTTCCTCGCATTGATGATTTGTTTGATCAGTTACAGGGTGCCAAATGTTTTTCGAAAATTGACTTGAGGTCGGGATACCATCAAGTCAGAGTTAGAGAGGAGGATGTACCCAAAACAGCTTTTCGAACACGGTATGGCCACTATGAATTTTTAGTTATGTCCTTTGGGCTAACAAATGCACCGGCTGTGTTTATGGATTTGATGAACTGGGTGTTTAAGCCATTCCTAGACGTGTTCGTGACAGTATTTATAGATGACATCCTTGTTTATTCAAGATCACCAGAAGACCATGGTTATCACTTACGGCAAGTGTTGCAAATCCTCCGTGAGCGTAAATTGTATGCAAAATTCTCCAAATGTGAGTTTTGGTTGAAATCAGTCGCGTTCTTGGGTCACATTGTATCAGATGAAGGTATACAGGTTGATACCCAAAAGATTGAAGCAGTGAAAAACTGTCCAAGACCTACGACACCCACAGAGATTCGCAGTTTTCTGGGTTTGGCAGGTTATTACTGGAGATTTGTAGAAGGGTTTGCTTCTATTGCAGCACCATTGACAAAGTTAACTCATAAGGCAATTAAATTTCAATAGAATGACGCATGTGAAAGAGGTTTCCAAAACTTGAAAGATAAGTTGACTTCCACCCCAGTGTTAGTACTTCCGGAAGGTATAGAAGGCTATACAGTGTATTTTGATGCTTCCGGGATTGGTCTCGGATGTGTATTGATGCAGCATGGTAGGCCAAGCCATGGAGAAAGTTAAAGTTATCCAACAACGGTTACAAACGGCTCAAAGTCGTCACAAGTCATATGCCGATGTTAGAAGAAGAGGACTGGAATTCGCCATAAGTGATTGGGTATTTTTAAAGGTGTCACCGATGAAAGGGGTAATGTGGTTTGGAAAGAAAGGGAAATTGAGTCCACGTTACATAGGCCCCTATGAAGTTATTAGAAGATTTGGGCAAGTTGCGTATGAGTTGGCACTACCCCAGGACCTTTCGTCAGTCCATCCGGTATTCCATGTGTCGATGCTTCAAAAATGCATAGGAGATCCATCTCGTATTGTTCCCGTAGAGGATGTTCAAGTTACAGAGGATCTCACTTATGAAGAGGTGCCCATTGCTATCCTAGATCTACAAGTAAAGATATTGAGGAATAAAGACATAGCATCCGTGAAAGTCCTATGGAGGAATCAACAAGTAGAGGAGATCACGTGGGAAACGGAATAGATGATGAAATCCAAGTACCCCTATCTATTTCAAATGGATGAAGAAGTTCAAACTACAGAGGTGGAACAATGACAAGTAAGTATTCATGAGCCTTAAGTGTTTGTGTGTATGCATGTTAACATAGCGATGTATTTGTTGATTGAAACGACATTGTTAACATTCGAGGACGAATGTTCCTAAGGGGGGAAGAATGTAACACCCCGTACCTTCCTAACCCTACTTGACGACATTGAATAATGTTTACTTAGGTGTAGAGACCTATGAGTATGTATTTGGTAATGTTAAGGATAAGCAAAATTGAATTTGGCCTCGTATATGTGCAAAAACCTTCGTAAGAGTTGTTTGTGATTTTCATGGCACAATTGTGGGGTTCAAAATGAGGCTAAGAGGACCTCTAAACGAAGGATATTAAGGCTAAGAAGTAAGTTAAAGGATAGGATTTGAAGTGTCTAACCAAGCCCGCGAAGAAAAGTCGAAAAACGAATTTTGTCAAAAATTAAGGCAGGGGCGCGTTAGGCAGCGTGCCACGCTGCTCTGGACTAAAATTTTTAGTCCAGGGGCAGAGAGCTAGCGCGCCACGCTGGAAATTCCACTTTTTCAAAGTTGGAAATTTTCTTAAGTCCCAAGGGTATCCGGGGACGTTTTGAGCCGATTTTTGCCACGTCTCTTCTACAACACATATGAAATGATTAAAATATGATATTGATATGAGAAATTTCTCGAGAACGAATTTGGCGTCAAAATGACGATTTTACCCCTAAGGGCAAAATAAGCCAAACGTGGCTAGAATCACTTGTTCTTGGGATTGAGGCTACGGATATGAATATTATGAGTGGGAATATTGTTGTAATACGTATAAAGATGAGAAATTATTGATTTTATCGGGTTAAGTGAATTGGGCCCAAAAAGGGCCCAAAAATGAAAAGAATGCATGGCCCAATTAGGCCAAAAATGACCCATTCTTCACCTTTGACCATTTGTACATGGCATTTAATGCCAAGGAGACTTGAGGGACTATATATACGTGGAAAAATCTGATTTTATTCAAAGGAATACCCAACATATCTCTAGAAATTTCCCAAAATTTCTCTCAACTCTCAAGAACCCTAAGCTACTTCTTGGAGCAGGATCATTCATTTTCAAGCCTTGGTAAGTACCTACGCTTATGGAATACTATATTATATGCATGAGAAGGTATGTAGATCATGTTGGTTGTGCTTGGAAATGGTGGACATGGTACTTTGTGTTCTTGTCTAAGATTTGGGAGCCATGCAATTCAAGTTTGAATTAGGACTTGTGCCTTTGATGAAAAAGCATGGTATGGACAAAATATGAACATGTATGGTGTTATTTTTGGTACTAAACTTGTTTTTGTCTAAAAGTGGAAATTATGAGATTTTGGCCGATATGTGTTATGAGTTGTATTAAGGTACTTTGATGGATTATTTGTGATGTGTGATGGATAAGAAAGGGTAAAGGAGAAGTAGTGTGGTGAAATGTATTGATTTTCATGTATTGATCAATGTTGGGAATATTATGAAATTTTTGGAATAATAGTATGATCAACGGTTTTGTCAAGGGGAAATGGCATGTTTAAGGACACATATATGACTCATTAATGTTACATGCATTTGTAGAGTAATTGGTGGTTAATGTGAATTCCGTATTGTATTTATGTTGTAGAGTGACACATAAAGAAGGAGCGGGATTATTGTATACGCATCTACGGTTGTCTATTCGTATTGTGAATCCAAGGTATGCAAGGTTACTTTGTCCGTATCTTTCTACGGCCAATAGTGTTCACATTGACATTTCTCTAGTTCTATTCCGAAATATACTAAGGTATCCCATATGCAATTATCTATGGTCATTGTCATATATTTCCTACTCATTGATCAATTGTGAATCTCATTTCTCATATTCATGGTTAATGTTCCGAAAGTTCAAATAAGGTTATATTCCAATATTCCAATAGTGCCTATACTTGTGTCTCTTGTTCATGGATTATTGTCCAATGGTTCCAATGGTATCATGGTGCTAGTTATGTTATATTTCTCATTGATATTTATTCATATGTCCTTCACTTATTGGTCAATGATTCAAAGTTTCCAACAATGTTGTGTTCCAAAGTTCCAAAGTGATGTTATGATTATCAAAGTATAAATCTCAAAGTAATGAACAAAGTAATGCAAATGTGGTCAATGATCAAGTACGGGTGGCAAGTCTAGGGGCGTAAGCCTAGCTCGACTCGATCCCGAGGTTTGGATTTATGGGTGGCAAGTCTAGGGGCGTAAGCCTAGCTCGACTCGATCCCGATGCATTGATGTATGGGTGGCAAGTCTAGGGGCGTAAGCCTAGCTCGACTCGATCCCAACACAATGATATGATATGAAAGACCCACTGATCAGTCGGGGCCCGAGTACATTGTGACATATGTAATGACAAGTGAGCATTGAGATAAAGAAAGTAATGAAAGCAATCCACATGGTTTCCAAAATGCAACATGGTGACTTATTCACATTAAGTATTCATATGTTTTGAGTTCATTGAAATATTCATGTGTTGTATAGTTTCATCTGAGCTTTGCATACTCAGTACTTATTTCGTACTGACCCCTCTCGGGGAATTTACCTTACTTGCTGCAGGCGCAGGTCCCAGTAGGCCTCCTCAGTAGATTGCCAGTGTTAGCAGTTCCTTGGTGAGCTCCAGTTAATTCGGGGTTTCTCCAAGTCATAGTAGATATATGTTTTGATGATGTACATGTTGTATAAAGCGGGGACTTATCCCGACTTTTGGTTTGTTTTGGTCAATGCTCTTGTTAGAGGCTTTTGTAGACCGATGTGGGTGTATCAGTGTAAAAGACATATGTTGTTTTGACTGGATGGCCTCAACGGCCAAGTTTCATATGTATGTATAAAGATGTCCCATGTTCTTATGCAATGGTAGTTATGATTATGAGATGCATGTGCATGATTGAACATAGGCAAAGGTTGGTTCTCTCGGGCCTTATCGGCTACGGGGGCCAATCATGTCTCGATCGGATTCGGGGCGTGACACCAACACTCCACGCCTCTCTGAAAATGCCAAATTTTATGAACCGAGATGCTAGAGCTTGAAAATCTCTAGCCAAGAGTCGTCTTGACACCCTCTAAGAAGCCAAACTACCCATACTTACTGCTTTTTGGCTTAATGCGTCTACCCCCATATTAGCCTTATTCGGATAATACTGGTGGCCACATCATAGTCTTTCAACATCTCCATCCATCTATTTTGTCTCAAGTTCAAATCCCTTTGCATAAATACATATTGCAGGCTATGATAGTCTGTAAAAACCTCACACTTGACACCATAAAGATAGTGTCTCCAGATCTTAAGTGCAAACATTACCACTGCCAACTCCAAATCATGAGTTGGGTAATTCTTCTCATGAGGCTTCAACTGCCTCGAAACATAAGCAATGACATTCCTATCCTACATCAACGTAGCACCCAAACCCAAGAGTGAAGCATCACAGAATACAACCAAATCCTTACCTTCAACCGTCAATGAAAGAATAGGAGCTATAGTCAAAAGTGTCTTGAACTTTTGGGAGCTCTCCTCACGCTTATTCGACCATACAAATGACACCTCCTTCTGAGTCAATCTTGTCAAGTGAGTAGCAATAAAAGCAAAATTTTTAACAAAACTTCGATAATAACTAGTAAGACCCACAAAGCTCCTAACCTCAGACACAGAGCTAGGTCGAACCCAACTCTTAACCGCCTCAATCTTTTAGGGGTCTACCATTACCCCCTTTTACAAAACCACATGCCTTAAGAAGGCAACCGAAGACAACCAGATCTCATATTTTGAGAACTTTTCATACAACTGCTTTTCCTTCAAAATTCCCATGTCAATGTGAAGATGACCTGCATGCTCCTCCTTGCTCTTGGAGTAAACCAAAATATCATCAATAAATACTATTAAAAAAAATCCAAGAAAGACATGAAAATACCATTCATCAAACTCATGAAGGTCACCGGCGAATTGGTCAACCCAAAAGACATCACTAGGAACTCATAGTGCCCATACCGAGTCCTAAAGGCTATCCTGGGTATATCCTCAGGCCGAATTTTCAGCTGATGGTAACTCGTCCTCAAGTAAATCTTGGAGAATATCGAAGCACCCTGTAACTGGTCAAAGAGATCATCAATACGAGTCAAGGGATATTTATTCCTGATGATAACCTTGTTCAACTGCCTGTAATCAATGTACATCCTCATGCTACCATATTTCTTTTTAACGAATAACACTGGCGCACCCCAAGGTGAAGCACGAGGATGAATAAATCCCTTATCAAGGAGTTCCTGTAACTGAGTTATAAGTTCCCTCAACTTAGCTGGAGCCATGCGATATGGAGGAATATAATTTGGGTGGGTGCCTGGCTCCAAATCAATGCAAAAACCAATATCCCTGTCCGGAGGCATACCAGGCAAATCCATAGAAAATACCTCCTGAAACTTAGAAACCATAGGAACAAACTCAATAGAAGGGGACTCCACACTAATAGCCCGAAGATGATCCTGGAAGGCTGAACACCCCTTCCCCACTAGCTTTCTAGCCCGAACAGAAGAAATGATTTTCACTGGTTTAGACTTATACACTCCTTTACACTCTAGTTTACCCATATTCGGCATTTCTTGAGTCACTGTCTTAGAGTTACAGTTCAAGACTGCATGATATGGAGATAACCAAGTCATACCTAAAATGATGTCAAAATCAAGCATGCCCAATATGATCAAGTCTACTCATGTCTAAAAAACCATAAACAACACAGAACGTACACGATAAACATGGGTTACCACCACAGAATCTCCAACTGGAGTAGAAACAAACACAGGAAATTCAAGTACATCACAAACCAAATCCAAACCCAAAGCAAATCTAACAGATACATAAGAGTAAGTGGAGCCCGAATCAAACAAGGCAGAGGCCATCTAGTCAAAAATAAGAATAATACGTGTAATAATGGCATCAGACGCCTCAGCCTCAATAACAGTGAGCTCTATCATCAATATGGGAAAATTCTCTAGATGGCTGCGCTCCACCCTTCCCTGCAGTATCATTACCTCTGTTTACACCATTACCTCCCTGATTATTACCCCATCCACCTTGTGGATGACTCTTATTGTTACCACCTTCACCACTACCTACTGGAACCACAACCTTGGTCTGCTGCTATGCCTGATTGCCTACCTACCTCAAAGGACATTCCCTCTTAAAGTTTCCTGCAACACTACAATAATAACAACCTCACTCAAGAGAAGGCCTGTTGGCCGAAGAATAGGAGGCACCTTGGCCCTTAGCCACTGGAGGCTGCTGAATAGTTCTTGAATGACCACTTGTGTAGGCCGACAAAGCTGACTGAATGGGGCGATCCGAATGAATCTATTGTCTGTGACCCCTAGAATATGAACCACTGAAGTTGCCTATATTTCGTGGCTTCTTGGCTAATGTCTTAGCTTGGCCTGCTTGCTGAACTCCCTCAATCTTCTTCACATAATCAGATATATTTTTGAAGCTCTGCCCTGCAGAAGTCATGTGAATAGACAAAACATGAAGATTAATGTTCAAACCCTTAACATATAACCGAATCCTCTCCTTCTTAGTGCCCAATAGTTGGGTAGCATAGCGAGACAAATCATGGAACTTGACCTCATAGGCTGCAACTGACATACTGCCCTGCTCAAGGCCCAAAAACTCATTTTTTTTATGGTTATGAAGGGTAAGAGGTGCATACTTCTCCAAAAATAGAGAATGAAACTAGGCCTAAGTCAATGGAGATAAAATTGGTGACCGACACTCAACATAAGCTCTCCACCACTGCTTAGCATCCCCTTGCAGTTGGAAAGTCATGAACTCAACACCATGATGTTGCACAATCCCCAACATGTGAAGCCTCTCGTAGTAATCAATGATAAACTTAAATGCATCCTCAGTCTCAGTCCAATGAACTGAAGGAGGCTTCATTTTAAAAAACTTGGTCAATAACACATACTCTATTCCAGTCATGATGGGGCCTAATACAGGACTGGGAAACACATTGGTACCTGAAGCCTCATCCATTCTGGGAGCTAAAGTGGCAGTGGAATGAGCACCTGGAACCTAAAAAGTTGGCACATTTGAGGTAGCTCCAGTACTAGCTAACCCGCTCAGAAAGGCCAAAACCTGCTGAACAACCTCAGAAGATAACGCAGGAAGGACTGCACCTCCATCCAGTACCGCCATCTCTGGTCCCAAACCATCCTCATCCACAACCTCAGCCTCTTCAAAATGACCCTGGGGTGGGGGAGGTGATACTGACCTTTGATGAACCTGGTCAGCTACTGCCTGAGCTCCACCCCAGGTGGGTGTCGCTCTCCCCCTTCCCCTACCTCGTCTTTGTCCCCGCAAAGCCGATTTTGTAGCTGGAGCTGCTGGCATAAGGGCTGCTACTCTAGCTCCATTTGATCTAGTGTTCACCATCTGCGGTTAAAAGAATGAAGAGGGCCAGATACTAATTTGGATCGCCAGATACTAATTGGAATCAAGTTATAGCACGAAAGAAGAAAAAAATGATATTTTACTAAAGTCCTATAGCCTCTTGAAGAAAAGTACAGAAGTCTCCGTACCGCTTCGCAAGACTCTACTAGACCTATTTTGGTACGATGAGATCAACGAGGCTAGGGCTCTGATACTAACTTTATCACGACCCAAACCGATTGTGAGTGGCACCCATACTAAAACCCTCGGTGGGAGAATCGACCAATACCATAAGTCAACAACACTTAGCCTCAATAATAGGAAACTAAACCCAATTACATTGAATAAGAACAATATCCAATAATATAACAAAATAATGTGGAAAATAATCCCCTAGGAACTGAAAGTCATCATACGAGAACTTTAAATAATGTCAAAAGAAAGGGGATGCAACCCCAAAAATCAAAGTAATGTCAAGTCCAGAACAACTGGATCAGAAATTTATAGAAGAACCCATGGTAGCCCAAAAGATGCAACTCACCCTTGAGTTCGAATATTGTCTGTCTCACAATTGAGGTCTTGAAACAGTCACTGGAATATGCTCTACACTCAACAAAAAGAAGAGCACGTGTAGTATCAGCACACAAGAAACAATGGTGTGTCGGTAGGGTCATTGGCCAACCCAAAATAAAAAATATGGACACTTAACCAAAATATAGTACAACAAGACAATCATGAACCCTATCATGCCACTATCTTTCAAGTTCATAATACACCACCTTGTAAGCAAGTGCAACATAAAGTTTAGTCAAATAGAGTCAACAGGGATAACCAGTCAAGTCAAATCAAGACCAACAACAAGACTCCAAGTCAACAACCTTGACACAACTATTATAAAGACCATTTCCTATTTATATAATTAATAAACAATATAGAACCATGTCACAACTTGCAAATAGCCCGAACCACTTAAGGATCCTTAATAACAACAACAATAGCGATATCATGCATTTTGATTTACACAAGAAACCACCCTAGCAATTAATCATAGAAATCAGTTCACTCAAGGAACGAATAAAATCAAGAAACACAAAATTCTTGGTTTACTCAATAAATCGTCACACTCACCTTTACCTTGTACACACATGCTAAGGGTTTTATGTCTGCGCCCACTAGTCATGACCTGCAGGGGACAAATCCTTGTCCATGTACCCAATTCCAGCTATCAAGTGGCTGCAACCTTATATCACCAATCCCCCGGAGATGTCCAAATGCCAGACATTCCACAATAATGACAGATATCACAACCACAATGATAAAGAACAATACTTGTAAAATCCAACAAGCTTCATATAAGTTTATTACATGCGATTAACCTTTAGGATATCAAACAGTCATTCATTTTCTTTGACTATGCATTGTACAAGTAATACTATAATTAGTTATCATGCACATAGAACACACATTGGATTTCGACTACATTAAACCATCACCTACCTCAATCCAAATTTGCACCACTCAATTAAGCCTGAGCCTTGCCGTTCCATGCAATTTTTGCTTAGTCGTGGTCTAAAAACATGAACATAACAATAATCAATCAAATGAACTACCATGTCAAGGATTACAACTTAATCCCTAACCCCCAAGGCCAAGTTTACGATCATCCCACCCATTCTAGGTTTTCCCACCATCAATTCACCTTAAAACTACCAATTTTATGGTTATATTAGTAAATTAATGACATGCAAGAGTAAATTAATGATTAACAACTAAAATCTAAGGGCTTTACACCTAATTTCCCCCTTGCACCAGAAAATCTGCTAATTCAAGCTTAAACCCTCTCCAAAATCCGTAAACTAGTGATTCGAAGGTTAATTAACCGAAAATCTAGTTAATAGGGATAAAATACTTACATTTACGAAGGAAATAGATGGAAAATAGAGGTAAATAGCTCAAATAGCCTATGCCCTTTTCCAAAAATGAGTTTAGAATAATAAACTATTTTTGGAGAAATTTCTGCATTTACAGCAATTTGCCCCGCTATAGCGGCCTGATCCTACTATAGCAGCATCACTATAGTGGGATTGACCGGCATTGACTTTCGCTATAGCGTGAGTCGCTATAGCATCATGCCACCCGCTATAGCGGAAGTGGCGAGGCAGAAACTCAGAAATCCTTCCAGTTTTACCTTTTTCACAACATACCCTCAAGCCATGACATCCCGGACTAATCCCTTTACGTCAAGTTCGATATCGGGAGTTCTACTCACCCGAATTCACTTCCAAAAATTCTTATGAATTTCTTATCGAGTTAGCTAACATAAAATTAAGCTAAACTTTATTATATTTTCCCATTCCATTTCTGGATTGTCTTAGACCATACCTCACTCTGATTTTGTTCGAAACTAGCCTAGCCTGAAATTTTTAACTTTCATTTTGGGGGAAAACTTAACCCATAATTTTGCATGCTTGACTTGCCCGTAACGACGGAGAAGGGTCGTTACAGAGATGCACACATATACAGTAAATGATGCAATGTATACAAATTGATACATGGATATAACACAATGTATACTTAGTTACACATTAAATTCTTCAACCATCAAATATAATTATATACAAAATAAAAAAAATATATATTCAACAGTCAACACTCATGCATATACTGAGATGCACATATATACAGTAAATGATGCATTATATATAATTTATACACGGTTATTGTCACGCCCCTAAGCCTAGACAGAGCAGACGAGAATCGCATAAGCATGTGTTATACAACTGACATATATTCTAAGCGGAAGTGTTACTATTCCTAAACAATCATGAGGGCCTATGTAAATAAAGAATTCTAACCCATTGAACACAACTGATATAGACAAGTGAAAATATAACCATATGTGACAACTTAATACTATCTACGAAGCCTCTAATAGAATCTGTATGGTCAGGAGAGGGCCCCTAACATACCCAAACTATAACTACAACTATGATTAAAAAGTACTAGACATCTATTAGCTCCAGATGAAAGAAAAGCTCACCAACTGCTTTGCAGAACATGGGACGAGTGCTTAGTATGGAAGTCTGCTTATCGACATACCTGATCTTATATTTACAGAAATGCAGCTCCCCAAACGAAGGAACGTTAGTACATATAAAACATGTACTGGCATGAAAAACATATAGAATAACAAGTAACAAGTATGGATGCTCATATGAATCAGATATCAAGATGAAGGACTTATGAGCATGCAAATAACTGATATATATATAATATAAAATGATGGCCAATACACTAGTCTAATTGGCATGTCATAATTTAAGTATTAAGGATGAGCAATTATGGATCAAATTATTAGAAACTATAGTATGAATTATGTAAACAACCTTATTAGTTTATACATGTGTTCTACAAGTTATTCTTCATTATAAGACACCTAGAAATTTGCCTAGATGATGTCCTATGCCTATATCAAATACAAATAATCATAAGATAGACTACCGAAGGCGTTTTGTGTCAAATGTATGGCAATGTTTCCTCATATCTATGTATGCTTATATTACTGAATTGCAGTCTGCTGTAGGGTGCGCCCCTCCTTAGAGGCTCACTATGAGGGTCTGTCCGTAGGCCGTATGTGTCATTTATTGACTCGAGTCAGGGGAACCAGTACATGACATTCCAGCTGACTCCAAATGCAAATGATACCACAAGGGTGGGTACGCCATAATGTTTGGCCTCACTATAATGGTCTGGTCTCAATTTTGTGCACAGAATTACGTCGCGTGTGTGTCAAGCCAAACCTATGCATACCTTCCCATCATTAACTTTATCAAGTAGTGCCTTATAGGCCTATGCAAGTATATCACGATAAATACTGTTAGCCATTAAAGTAATACTTTCCACATACAATTAATTTCTTTACTAGTATCGACCTATTCAAACTCTAGTTCTTTATATCATTCTATGACTATATTGCTATAAGATCCAATATACAAGTGCGACTATACTATGACAATTTATTCTAAAGATCTAGCATGTGATAGATATAACATATGAATTCTAGAAATTTCTAATACACACGAATACAATCATGTATCGCTCTATAGATACTTGACTCGACAAGAGTAAAATGCATACTGTGACTCCAATAAATAGACGCATGAAGGATGGAGACAAGTAATTTAAAATGGGAAGGGAACGTGAATATTGTGGCAACATTAGGCATATAGTCACCTGTTAGACGTATAGAAGGTGAAAGATTTGTTCCCGTATATCAAGTAAACTATATCGAATCCTCTAGGAGAAACAAATGACTATGAATTGTGTCTTAACGGCGAAGGAGGATTTTGCTTTACATACCTTTGGTGCCTTTCTAGCTAGTGATAGTTCCACAAGTCCACAACAACTCCATATATATATGGTGTAGTATTTGTATAACCAATCAATAATTAGCTTCCACCGTCCAATTGGCAACCAATCAATCCAATGCAGTCAACTACAAAGGCAATATATATGTTTTTGAATAACCCGCAGATTCATCTAACGAATCATTCTTGTATTCTTCACTTGTATTCGAAACTAATCAAATTCCTTAGCAATTGTTTAGAGTAAATTCCTTATTTTTCTCACCTACACAATTCAATATTAGATCTGCCCCGTCTATAGAAATACCCAACAACTTCACTTTCATCACAATTTCATATTTTTCCCTTTTCCAAGAATCCTAATTACAAGACTCATTTCAAGAACTAGAGAAAAACTCAAATCAAATAATGATTACCACCTTATACTACACCCCAAATATATATTCTATAATTATATTCAAGCATTGGGGAGAGAAATTACCTGTTGGAGTTAGGGGAGTGCAAAAATCGGTTTAACCGATAAACCGAACCGATAAAAATGTTATTGGTTTATTGGTATCGGGTTATTGGGTTAATGATTTTTTAACGGTTTTGTAAATTTTTTTATTGGGCTACTGGTTCGATTTTCGATTTTAATGTTTTAGTTAATGGTTAAACCGATAACCCAATAAGATTATATTAAAATTATATTTTTATTCGTAATAGTATAATAGTGGCTTTAGATTTTAAATACATACCTTATTGTCTTTTGTATTTTATAGTTGTTGTCTTAGTTCTTATAATTTGTATAGACTTAATACATTAAGTTAGTGTAGAACAAATGAAAATAAGAGAAATTAAAAAAAACTAGGGGAGTATTTTCTTATCGGTTAAACCGAAAATCGAACTGACAAAGATCAAAAACTGATTAACTGAAAACTGATAACGAATATCTTATTGGTTTGGTTATCGGTTTAGCGTGTTTACAAATCAAAAATCGATAAACCAAACCAATAATACACAAAACCAAACCGAACCGAACCGACTGATGCACACCCCTACTTGGAGTTCAAACTCTCAACTTTAGTTTTTGATGGAGTCTTCAAAATTCTTGATTGAAACTTGCATTTGTCTCACAAATTGGGACAGTATCATACGCCTCTCCGTTGTATGAATTGTTGCAACTCTATAGTCCCAATTTTACTCAACAATTGATTGAAGAAAAAGAAGAGGAAAATAAAGAGCATAAGGTCACGTTTCTGGAAAAATCAAACATATATGCTCCTTTTTCCTTCTTTCTAATTGACTTATAGAAAAGGTAAGTGGTCCCCACTTGGCAAGTACTCATAAATTAAATAATAGCATAAGTACTTAGAAAGAAATATTACCAACATGTAGCAACAATATGATACATGACCCATATGTATTCCTTCTGCAATTATGATGCACGCAGAAAAAAAAAAAAAAAGTGTACTTAATTGAAAATTCTCGTGAACCATCCTTACCACATTTCCTTTTATTTATCTTTTCTCCAAAATTTCCAACTTGAAATCACTATTTATCTTCTCGGGAACTTCTTAAATATCAAATTATATATGCCACCAGAAGGTAAACTCCAAAGTTATTAACTTGATCTATAGCGCACCACATAACTCTTTATAGATTTCGAGTTATTTTTATATAAAATATTAAAATTAAATTTGAAATTTTTCCGAGGTGATACAGATATATCATAATATACAATGATTTTACAGATTACTTTATTTTACTTGATCTTCCTGCTTTAAACTGCACGTTATTCCATACTAAATAGTGTTGCATCACACTAGCTAGAACCTCCTTGTTTTTATAAGACTGATCTACTTCAACCTCTGTGTGTAACTTGTTATCAATTACACAAAATTCCTTTATTTTTTCAACAAATTCACTATCATCTTCAACAAAATCACTATCATCTTCAGACATATCAATCTCCTGTATAATTTTGTCTTCTACAACTTTGCCTTTATCTCTTGTATAACTGGAAGTTGTAGTCATTGCAAAATTATCAATCTTCTTTATTGTAACATAAAGTGCGTAAAAAAATAAATAAAGCGTGTAGTCGGTAAAATCTTGATTACGCTTTTTCAATTGAATATAAACTTTTACACTTGTATCGTTGTGAATTACGATTGGTGCCAAGCCAATCTTTGGAACAAATTTAATTTCCAATACATTCAGTTCAGTGTCAACTTTGACTTACTTTGACCAATTTTTCGAACGTAAAATCAGATGCAACGGTAATGCAATCGGCAACAAAATTGATAAAAATATTGTCGTTGCTCCATTCTCCACTACGTAAAAGATATACCGGATAAACCTCCATAGAAACAGCAACGGAAAAAATTCAAAACTGAAGCTCGAATGGCAGAAAAAAATTCGAAACAAAGTTGAATTTTTTCACCAATTGCTTATATAGACGAAATTTTTTTAGCTGCATTATATATATTTTGAGTTGAATAAGAATTTGTATGAAGTTTTTTGAGAGAATTTTGAAGCTGAATATCGCGAAGAAGAAGGTTTGAATGTTGAAGAAAAACTCTATTCCCTATATAACCGACAAAAACGTTACTTTGCAGTTTAGGGCCAAATCCGAGTTTGGGTCATGAAATGCAATGTAAGTTTTGGGCCATGAGGATAGGAAAAATTACATAATACTACACATTAACTTACCATATTTATTCAAAATACCATCCCTACAAAGTAATTACAAAAATCTCAGATTTCACTTAGGGTCGCGATATATCACTTAGGGTCGCGATACATAACTTGGAGTCGCGATACATTATGAGACCGGGAAGATAGGGTTGTGATACATCACTTGGAATCGCGATACATCACGAGACAGGGAAGATACATCACCGGACCGACTAAGTAATGTATCTCGACTATAAGTAATGTATTGCGACCATCAGGGTACCGGCTAAGTAATGTATTGCGCCCCTAAATAATGTATCGCGACCCTAAGTAATGTATCGCGACACTAAATTCGGGATTTTGTGTAATTTTGAAAAGAGTGGGAATAAAATGTAATTAGGTACTAAACAGTTGTGATTTATGTTGTTTATAGGTTTGATAAGTGTATTTTTCTGTAATTTTCCACTTCATTATTGGTAAGAATTCAAGTGATGGAAAGAGGTAAATAGTCGCCGTTCACTCCTATTGAATTTGGTTCAAAAATAATTGCCGTTCACTTATTTGACCAAAATGTCCCCTTTTTCCATTATTTGAATTTAAAAATTCCTCAATATTATTTTTAAGCTTAAAATGCTTCTAAAAGTAACGTTTGACTAGTTGACAAGGTGAAAATTCATAGCAATTCAATAGATACATATATATGTCATGTTATGAACATAAACTTTTTATTTCATTATGATTAATCAAAATACATTCTCACCTAATTTATTGAGTGCGAGTAATAAGTTTAATTTGATAATCCGTGCCTTTTGTTTTCGTAGAAAAAAGTAATAATCACTACTGATACGTAACATTTACTCGACGAACAGGGACCCCCAAGCTTCAGAATCAAGCCAGGACCTAATCATTTTGTAATTTATGATAATAATATATAGTTCTCTTGACGTGATCACGTGGACTTATGTCCCCTCCATGGGCTCGTTTGGTATACAGAATAAGATGAGATATCTCAGCATTAAATTTAATATTATATTTATACCTGTTTGGTTGACGGTATAAATTTATCGTAGGATTAATTTATACCATCAACCAAAAATGGTACAATCTAATGTCAAATTTAATTCTGATATATCCGACGTTATCTCATCCAACCTGAAATTATTTCATCACACATCCTTTTATATGGGATAAATTTATCCAAAAATTATAATCTCATATCTATAATTTTAAATAATTTAATAAATAATTTAGTAGGCATAACAAACAACCCATATATGTACAACTTATTCTTGCAGTAGCTAGCTAACTCTTTTTGTTGTGGAGAACTTCCCATATACCAGGTTAGGATTGATTATATGGATATTCTTTCTTTTTAATTTGTTCTGGAGGCTACGATATATGTCCTTCTTTATATACTTATCTTTTTTTTTTTTTTTATAATATACAAGTTGGGGTCGATGCCTTAACCCCATAAACCACCATGGTGGTCGATCCAAAAAGAAATAAAATACGTAACATTTATTTTTAATTTTTATGACTTATTGAAGTTGCTTGAATATAATATCAATTATCACCCCCAACGATATCAATGGAAATGTATATAATCTCAATTAATAAATTGAGACGATATCTTAATTACCGTAGATAGATACAATCTCAACATGATTACATATATATCATTGTTTCATGAGAAAATAACGGTTTTAATTCCGGAGTTATTTCTATATTGCGGTTTTAGTCCCTGTGTTATCCGACTAAACACTTTTAACCTTCAATTAAATAATATGGGCTATTTTGATCAATAACTAACGGAACCCCATCAAATTAACGGACTGTTAGTTTTAATAAGGACATTTTAGTCATCTAAAAAGTTATGATTTCTGTATTATATATTGCTGAAAAAGACGCTCTGTGTGCCCTAGTTTGACACATATTTCACGCTTATTGCAAAAATCCTAGATAATTCTGGTGCCGTCTTGACTACATGATGGAATTGCGTTCTAAACGGGGATCACACTTCACTCCTACATGTAAGTAGACTATGTGAATTAAGTTCTTGCACAGCAATCAAAGCTTATATACTAGAATTCTTTGATCTTTGAACTCTTCGTACTTCCTTTCAATAAATATGATAATTGTTCATATCAATTTGTTAACCCAATTCAGTTATCTCTTATTTGTCTCTTAAATCCTGCACTTGCCTTTCTTATTGAACTCCGACTGGTATGAGTTCAGATTTGACAATTTAAGAATTAAGATGCAATTTTGATTTCTGTTACAGTAATAATTTGAACTATTTTAAGGGAAGAAAATGCTCATCATAAGAAGCATAAAGGTGAATAGCCAAATGAAGAATTTATTGACGGTAAATCTCAAGATGAAGTCCAATATAGTAATATTACACTTTTTGACAATATCTGTTGTAATATTTATAACTACATTATTCCAACTGAATGACCTAATTGATACAAGCACTGTGTGATACTCCTTTCATCTGTACACCGCTACCATGGATACAATATAGTAATATTATAGTAATATTACACTCTCTGTGTGATGCTTCTTTCATCGGTGAACTTCCCTATCCTCATCTTCACTTGTTGGTGCATAAACGATAGATATAGAAATTCATATAAAATTTTTTTATCAAAAAATAAAATATTGTGAAGTGAATATACAGTAAAATGTGTTTAACTAGATGCATAGTCAATAATAGTTATGGAGAGTAGAAAAATGTGCTGGGAAAGAAAATTAATGTTTTTTTACAGAGGATTTCAGTATTGGTACAATATTTTCTATATTTCAGCGAAATTTATCCTCCCCTCCCCCTCCCCGGGTCCCTTGTTAAAAGCTCTATTTAATTTATTTGAATGAAACTAATGCATCATTCTTTTATAACAGATGAAGGTAAAGATCCGGATTTGTATACGATTAAGCTACATTATATGGGACAGTGGGTGTTTGAGCCAGAGATGGATTATATCGGTGGAAAAATAGATTACTATGACTATTGTAAAGGAGATGAAAATTCTATTATTCAGATGAGACAATGTATGAAAAGTTTGAAAGTTGATGATAGAAGAGTAAAATTTTGGTTTAAATTCGGACCTCATTTTGAGACTAGTATCAGACTCTTAACAACAGATTCAGATATATATCACCTTGTCCACGAAGTATCAGAGAATAGAGAGGTGGAAATATTTGTTGAGCATACAAATGAGGAACAATAGAGCTACGATGTGATTGGTTGTGAGGGTCAACTACAAAGTGAAGAAGGCTTCACAGATGTGAATGTCATAGAGGGTGGTAATGATAGTGATGCTACCAGTGAAGATTGTGAGCCATTTCACGATTCTGACTATCCCGTGGAAGAAGATGACATGATTTTAGATCAAATAAATGAATCTATTATACAATCAATTGTTGTCAAAGGAAAAAACAAAGATAATCAGATTTGTGGAACTAAGAAAACATGAATTTTGGAATTTCTTCAGATATGCTTGCAAATTTTTCCAGTCAAACTCAAGAAGATGATTGTATTGCATCAGACGATGAATTGATGAGTTTGAATGGGGACTCTGATGATAATAACCCTAAAAAATCCATTGTTTGTAATCCAAGCAGGGATTTGGAGGATCCAAAATTTGAATTTGTGATTGATATGATTTTTAGTAATAGTAAAGAGTTTAAGTGGGTAGTTGAAGTGCATGCTGTGATGCAGAAAAAAGACATTAAGTTTAAAAAGAATGAAACTACGAGGTCAAGAGCAATTTGTAAGGTATCAAGCTGCAAATGGTTCATATTTGCATCAAAGCCAAATCAAGATGAATCTTTCAAGATCAAGACAATAGGTCCTAATCATTCATGTGGCGATCAAAGAGACAACAGGACGATTGACTCTGGATTTTTGGCTAAGAAGTACAGAGAAGATTTTAAAATTAATCCTAGCTGGGGTGTAAAAGAATTTCAAGCTCATGTGATGAGAACTCACAAGTGTACACTTAGTAGACATCAGTCTTACTGGGCAAAAAGAAAAGCAATGGACTCAATCACTGGGACTAAAGAAGAACAATTTAACATGTTGTGGGATTATTGCGCTGAACTACGAAGAAGCAATCCAGTAACTACATGTATCTTGACGCTTAATGATAATCCAGAAACAAAAGTTGAAGGCAAGAAAAGGTTTTTAAGGCTCTATTTGTGTTATGCAGCTTGTAAACAAGGATTCTTAGCTGGATGTAGACCTATTATAGGGGTTGATGGATGTCATTTGAAAGGACCTCAAAAGGGTGGACAACTCTTGACAGCAGTAGGAATTGATGGAAATAACAACATATATCCTGTTGCATTTGCTGTAGTGGAAGGTGAATTGAAGAAAACATGGAGTTGGTTTCTCACTCTTCTTGATGAAGACCTAGGAATCTCACAAAATTCTACTGCCTGGACTTTTATTTCTGATAAGCAAAAAGGTCTACTTCCTGCATTTTATGAGGTAATTCCAAATGTCGCACATAGATTTTGTGTGAGGCACCTACACAACAATTTCAAGAGTGAAGGTTTTGGAGGGCAAGCATTGAAGGATGTCTTATGGAAAGCTGCAAGGGCAACTACTGAACCTGAATTCTCCAGGTACATGAAAAAAATGACAGAGCTGGATCCAGAAGCCTCTAAATGGTTCATTAATAAGCCTCTTATACACTGGTCAAGGGCATTTTTCTCTTCTTTCCCAAAATGTGATGTGCTATTAAACAATTTGTGTGAGTCATTTAACAGTGTACAATTGGTTGCAAGAGATAAACACATTTTGACGATGCTAGAGGGAATACGAATGTACATGATGTCAAGATTGCAGAAGAATAGAGATAGCATGATGAAACATGGCCATAGAATTTGTCCAAAGATCTTGTTCAAGTTGGAGCAAAATAAAGACATGGCTGCTGAATGTATTGCCACTAAATCTGACCAATTCCACTACCAAATTGAGGATATTTATCTTAGACTATTCTCTGTTGATCTTGAGAAGATGACATGTTTTTGTAGGAGATGGGATTTAACTTGAATACCTTGTCATCATGCCATTGCAGCTATTTGGGTTAAAAAAGAAGAACTAGAAATGTATGTTCATAATTGCTACACAGTTGAACAGTATATGAAGAGTTATGAACCCTCTATCTTGCCAATTAATAGCTCTGAACTATGGCCTAAGACAAGATTAGAACCACCACTTCCACCCCTATACAAATCTCAGCCTGGTAGACCGAAAAAGCTAAGAAACAGAGGAGCTGATGAGACAACTTCAAAAAAATCAGAGTCCAAAAGTCATACCTCATCGAAAGCATCCAGAAAAGGTAAAAAAAAGAATTGCGGCACATGTGGGAGAACAGTACATAATAAAAGAAGTTGTCCTATTCTTACGTGAAGCCACCAAGAAGTTCAACAACAACCTGAAAAAGAAGGCCTTCTGGGAAACCAAGTAATGCAACAGAAGTAAGTACTCAAAAAAGTATTAGATAAAGTTTGCCCTTTATTTGAGTTCTTGTTAGATTTAAAGTCTAAATATTTCATTATATTATAGGTTTCAAGTACTATTAGTGAGAGCGGAGCATCAATGCAATCTAGTTCCTCGTTTGTGAACTCACAAACTGTAATTCATTTTCTTATTTTCTATTTATATAATCAATATTGAAACATACCAGCAGCTTTATGTTTTAAAATGGATATTGCAGATCAAACAGCTTAACCAGAAAACAACACAATCTAAAGAGAACTTGATGAGCTCTGCATTCATTTCATCACAAAGTGATGAGCTTTCCAGGGAGGATATAGGATCATTCCTCATCCAAAGAGGAGGAAGACAGTATATCCCACCATCAAGATTACGAGAGGCACTTCCTCCTCGAACAAAGCTGCTGGCTCACATAAATAAAGAAATCAAGAAATGATCAGAACAAGGATTCCTCGTGCTCTTGATAACTAAGACATCAGTTTTATCATTATTCAACGAGGATTCCTTGTGCTCTTGATAACTATAACATCAGTTTTATCATTATTTATCCTTGTGCTGTTGATAACTAAGACATCAGTTTTATCATTATTCAGCGAGGATTCCTTTTGCATTATTTATCCCACATCACTCTTGCATCTCTGCAATAGAAAATATTCATGTAGCATTGCATACTATCACTATTTATCACTCTCGTACTAATAAATTACATACCAAACAAAGGGATAATCTTAAACCATTTTTAGACTTGAGATGAACTACTGATTTAGTGATTAATACATGTATAAATCAGTATTCTATGGGGCTGTCTAAATAGCAATAAGATGATTATGATTAATAATTACAATTAGCACAAGAAATAGTCTTTATTATGATGAAATCTACTGAATTGTCGTTGATAAGACATCTAACATTACAAATGGAAAAGAAGATAAGAAACTAATTCTTGATGATCAATAAGAGGATGAAAACAAACTTCAAGTTTTGTTTTACCTACCTTCTTTGTGGTAAGCAATAACTTAGTTTATGCACATAGTCTCTTTTGGCACTAGAGGCAGATGAGTCCACAAAACAATGCAGCAGAGGCAGATGAGTTCACAAAAGACCCAGAAGAGAGTCATTAACAGGAAACAAAAGAGGAAGACATACAACAATCAACAACGTGGAAAAATAAATCAAAACAGGAATAGCAAAAAGACAATCGACGCACCAGCAAACAACATCAATCGGAGCACCAGAAAACAACATCAAATACAACCACAACATACCATGATTAAGCAGAAATGTTACACTCTCCACAATGGATCCATAAAGACAACAATAGAAAAGAACAAGAAGTTACCAGAAAAATCAAAATATTGCACCAAATCTTGGGTACTTCAAGCTTTTTTCTTCCCTCTCAGTTGCATCAAGCTCAGCTACCAAGCTCAGTTGTTAGATGTATGCTCAAATTGGGAAAAAAAAAGAAGAGAAGAGAAGTTTATCGAACATCACAGAGACAACAAGATCGGGGACAAAATAGAGACGCCGGTAGTTGACCGGAGAATCATCGGCCATGGAACAGCCGACAAAGACCGATCGAAGTGAGCGATATAGCCAAAGTGATCATCTGGATGGAGCTTTCCAGATCCTTTACTTCACTTTACTTTTTGTTTATCGATACTTTCCCTTTTTGTTTTTATTTTTTTGATTTAATAAATTAAAAAAAATATATGTGAATACATCATGGAGTTTAGATGACTAAAATGTCCTTATTAAAACTAACACTCCGTTAATTTGATGGGGGTTTCGTTAGTTATTGATCAAAATAGCCCATATTATTTAATTGAAGGTTAAAAGTGTTTAGTCGGATAACACAGGAATTAAAACCGCAATATAGCAATAATTCGGGGACTAAAACCGCCATTTTCTCTTGTTTCATTTATGTGTCTTAATTTGTTGAGCACAAATGTATGAAGTTTTGAATTTTATGATTGGGGTAATGTAACAAAATATTCTTGAATCTTGTGCTTTTAAATATGTCATGTTAACTACTCCTTCCGTTCGCTTTTACTTGTCACATTTTGACTGGACACACCCATTAAGAAAAACAATTATTGACGTGGTTATTTTACCATAGTACCCTTATTAAATGACGTTTACTATTGTGTCTTGAAATTAATTTGGAGAAAAAATAATTAATGTTAAGGGTAAAATAGGAAAATAAAAGTTGTCTTTTCTTGATATGTCAAAAATGACAAGTAAAAATTGAAATTCAATTAGGAAATAAGTGACAAGTAAAAGCAAACGGAGGGAGTATTGAGATTAAAGAATTACTAGATATGGAAGATGACATTTTTTTTACAGAAATTTTTTTAAAATGTATATAAGTTGAACAGAAAAAATAACTAGAATACTCAATATGTCAATCAATCGTTTCTCAATTCCAACAATTTTTTTTTTCCATGCATGCTCGAAATTAGGGGTTTGGCCTAATTAGTCAATGCCAAAGCTGGGAAAATCTCTTCAAAAACCCTTAAAAGCACGATATCAGCGTCATGCTCAGGGGCGGAGCTAACCTTAGGCTAGGGGGTTTATCCGAACTATCTTCGGTGAAAAATTATATTATTTATACATTGTTAATATTATTTTATATATATATATATAATAGATGTTGAACCCCTTTCGATAAGTTCATATGTTTACTTCTGAACCCCCTTAATAAAAACTCTGACTCCGTCACTGGTCATGCTCATACCATACTTGTTTTTCCTAGTACACGGGACAATAAGAATTGAACTCATCAGATTTATCAATCACGCCTCATGAAAATCGAGGCTTTAATTTATACAGGTGAACGCACAACATTCTCGAATTCTGGTACATCCACAACACGTACAGCTCTTGTCCTTTCGGCCTTAGTCCATCGTATGTATACTATAATTCCTTTGATAAAATGATACATGATAAATACAATAACAAAAATGAATGCAAAAAGGAAACAAGTGACCAAGATCCAACATGTGACAAAATGAGCCATGTGCCACCACTTTGTATCCATATTAATAATAAAATCTTGTTGAATATGAATTAATCGAAGAAAATTAAATATATAGAGGGAAGATGAAATTCACTCAGGTTTAATTTAAATTCTTGTGTTGTTATATTTTTCTAATTTCAAAGATTCTGTTCAAAGACCTTTTGAATAGCTCTTTTTATCTTGTAATTGTCAAAATAACGGAAATATAGACATATAAAACGCAATCTAGTTATATTCATAAGACAATCATTGACTACAACAAAAAGTACATATTTCAAAATTATGTATTCTAGCTAGCTGGGAGTGGCAAACAGGCTGGTCAGAATGAATGGTTAACTAATTTCTCAGTCCTAATTCTAGCACATTTAAGTTATTAGTTTTGTATTTATGATTTACTTTTTTGAAATTATTTTGTCAGAATTGTTATGTACATTAGAGTCTATTGGATAATTGGGTTCTAGTGGAAATGTGAATGAAAAATGGAGAGAACAAATGAAGGAAATAAGTGAATTGTGGTTTCACTTTAAGGAAGTAAAGTTCTCCCATATTGGTGGGAGAAAGAAACTTTCTTATGCATATATTGAGATGCATTCCTTCATGTGTATAATGAGGCAAGAACAAGACAAGTCTCGCGCCGTCGTCGTAGCTTGCTCGGCTTCAGATTTGGATAATATTTGATCGAGAGATATCTTTTTGGACAAAATTCATTTGAAACTTGAAAAAATGGTGATGTTTTAATCCAAAAATTCGATACGAAAATATTCTCCATTTGCTGACGCACATGGCATGTGCGGACGCATGTCACAACGCACCTCGAAGGGACATGACCCTTCGAGGCACTGTTTGAAGATGGAAAAACTGACCTGCCCGCCCAGGTGGTCACCTGCGGATGCAGGTGGCCAGCGCAGATGGTTCTAGTTTGTGCCATTAGGCACCTGTGGACGCAGGTGGTCCTAACGGGTCCGAAACAGTGCAATTTTTCAGAACCATTGCTTCCTTTCTGAAGCATCACCTTTTGGCTATAAATACCTGAATTTTTCCTCAGGTAAAGGCACGAAATTTGTGAAAGAAAAAAATCTTCTTCTTTTTGAAAAAACTCAAGTGTGATCATCAAATCGTTGAGTGCGTTCGAAGTTCAACAAATTTGAGGTACCACTATTTGCTGAAGTGAACCATTTTATCTTGGGAGGATATATTCCAATAACCTCAGGTACTTGAGGGAAATAAATTCCTTAAGGACACACCGTGAATTCGGTGGACTTGATTCTACATTTCTGTTTCATCTCTTTTCTTACGGTTTTGCTATTTTCCAGAAAATAGTAGAAACTTCATTTTGATAGTTCATAGTTGTTGAACTTGTGTTTGAATTTGTTGAACTTCTTTGTTGTTCTTGAGCTTGTTCTTGAACTTAAGATTGAAGTTCTTGTTGTTACATACAAATTTTGTACCCGGAAAACAACAATCTTAAGGAATTTATTAATCTGTATTTTTTAGTTTCTGGAGATTAAAACCACTTGGTTTTCTACTCTGTGTGAACTTGATAGTGATTTGAAGATATAAAAACTTCATCACGAGTCAAAGATCACTCGGTTGACGATTTGAAGACTATAAAAACTTCGTCGTTAAACTAGAAACAAGTTGTTTTAAAGTCTTAAACTTTGTTGTTAGTATTTAATATACTAAATTTGTTGTCTTTTTGTGACAACAAAATGACTAATGAAATTCAAGTCAATGATGGAACGATGAATGTTGCAGCAACAAACATTGCTACTTCAAGCTGTTCAAATGTTGCTCCTGCCATGACACCAGAGGAAAAACTGAGAAATTTTTTTGGTGTTGATTTCAAACGTTGGTAGCAGAAGATGTTCTTTTATCTGACTACTTTGAGTCTGCAAAAGTTCATCACAGAAAGCGTTCCTGAATTGATGGAAGAAACTCCGAAAAAGGATCGCTTTGTAGTAACTGAAGCTTGGAAGCACTCAGATTTCTTATGTAAGAATTACATATTGAGTGGCCTATAAGACAACCTGTACAATGTGTATAGTATGATGAAAACTTCAAAAGACCTCTGGGATGCTTTAGAGAAAAAGTACAAAACAGAGGACGCCGGTATGAAAAAGTTTATTGTTACAAAATTCTTGGACTTTAAGATGGTAGACAACAAAGTTGTAGTTACCCAAGTCCAAGAGTTGCAAGTCATTATTCACGACCTCCTTGCAGAAGGTATAATTTTAGATAATACCTTTGTTAAATATTTAAGAATATTATTAATGTTCACTTAACCTTTATTATAGGTTTGGTTGTGAACGATGCTTTTCAAGTAGCTGCGATAATCGAGAAGTTACCACCTTTGTGGAAGGACTTTACAAACTACTTAAACCATAAGCATAAGGAGATGTCAGTTGAAGACCTCATTGTGAGGTTGAGGATTGAAGAAGACAATAAGGCAACGGAGAAGAGGTCTCGTGGGAACTCAACAATAAATGGAGCAAATATTGTTGAAGATGATCCCAAGAAATCAAAGAAGAGAAAGAAAGCACAAGAACAACAAGGCAATCCTCCTAAGAAGAAATTCAAACGAAATTGCTTTAATTGTGGCAAAGTTGGCCACAAGTCTGCTGATTGTCGGGCTCCAAAGAAGGGCAAGAAAAAATACCAAGCAAACATGGTTGAATCCAAAGAATAAATGGACAATCTGTGTGCTATGCTCTCGGAATGCAATTGTAACACCCCGATAATTTTGACTAGGATTTGAACTATTCTTTGTACGAGTAAAGGCCCTAAACCCAATGTTTCCAATTAAATATAAGTGTTGGTATCAATTCCCTAGTGTAATGAGTTCTTTTGATGTAAATTATGGTCATAAGAAACATTTAGCGCAAAGTTGAGTTGAGATCGAGTTTTAGTATGTGATTTTACATGGGTCAACTTCAAACGAGCATAAATCTTTAAATATGCAGAATTTTGTGACCCAAGATCCACCAAATGAAAGATCTTTGAGTCTTATTTCCAATGCCACCAACCGTTCATCCATTCGAGTCTCGAGTAAAAAGTTATGATCATTTTACTAACATGACGCAGTGCAGTTAACTGGGCCGCGTTTTGGCCGACGGAAATTTATTTAAAAAGGTCATTTTTGTCCTTTCCACATCCCATAACCCTAATCAAGCCTATTAACTTCCCCTAAAAGCCAAATTCATTCAGATTTCATAAGTCACTATAAACTCTTCTCCTCTCTTATTCTCTCAAGCTTTCAACCTTCAAGTTGCAAGGAAAATCAAGCTAGGGTTCCAAATCATAAGGATTCTTCCTCATCGTTAATCTTCGAGGTACGTAAGAGCAATATCTTTCGTGGAGAACCCTTTTCATCCCCATAATTGAGTCATAGTTCCATGATTAAGTCATGATTTCAAGTTAAGGTCGTTCTTGAATTTATTTTTTACTTCCATATCCAAGATTTAGTTCACATAAAGCTTATGACTTGGGAATTTTGTATTGAAAGTGTATTTCATGCTTTAATAGATTCGTTTATAGTTTTATTATAAAGTATGTTCAAAAGTAGTCGATTTATGAAAAGTTTATGAAATACCCTTATGCGTAATTTCATGACTTGAAAAGTGAAAAGAAGTCATCGTATCTTGAAAAGTAAAGCAAAGTTATAAAGATTTAGAGCCAAGGCTCGCAGAGAAAGATATGTTTCTTGATACGATATTTTAGATACTAATATGGTTTTAAGAATGTTTTTAAGACTATATTATGAGCAGCTAGTATGTTTTGGGAGGATTATTTAGCACCGAGTTGGGTATGAGTCCGAGGTCACATGCCCCAGAACCACGTTGCCACCGTGGGCCTTCGAGCTAAGTTTTGGATCCATAAGTTATTATTTCGTCTATACCCTGGCAAGATAGAAGATGGCTCTTCTCAATGTGGGCAAGACATTGGACTCCATGATGCTCACATGATTTATGTCGGTTAAGAGAAACTCCCCAAAAGAAAACTAACTTATTTTGTGAGAATATATGATTGGCCGAGGCCACTAGTTTAAAGAAAGTTTTATGAAGCATTGTTTTCAAGTTTTGTCCATACTTCAGTCATTTATTCTCTAGTCTCAGTTTTAGTTGATGAATTGTATTAAAGTTGTTTTATTACAATATTGTAATTATTGTTATCGGACTTATATTTCACGAAGTTTACTATTTAAGTTTTTACATGCTTTTAGTGTTTTTAAATAACTTATTCAATTGCACTACTTTAGTCCCGATAGTTTTTGCAAGAAAAGGCCAGTAGATCTTTTGTCCCATATCTTCTTACTCATGTCATATGTTAAGAGGTAATTCAAAAGTTTATTCAGTTCAGTTTTCATTCCGCTATTATGTACCAATACATTTAAAGTATTGACGCTCTTTTTGCGCTGCATCATTGAACGATGTAGTGTCCAGTTTTCAGATATATGCAGGTTCGTGTACAGACTCTTTAGTAGGCTATGACATCAGCTTGAGGGAGTTTTCATTCTTTCGAGGACTTATCAGTATCTCAGTCTCTAGTTTCTTTTGGTACATAAATATTGTCGTATTTATAATGTAATAGAGGCTTCATAGACATAGTCAAGTCAAGTCAGTTGTATCAGTTTATAAATATATTTTTATGTTTCAGTTAATGAAAGTTTAAGTTAATTTATTTCATTTTGTTTACAAAAGTTAACCCATGTTTCCAGCTTCCGCATGTTATAAAAATTTCAGTTTTATTAGTTGCATGGCAGGCCAAGTGGTTCTCTTGGGCCATTCGTGGTTCGGGTGCCGGTTACGTCCAGGGTGTAGGCTCGGGGCGTGACAGCAATTTAGTTAAAAATCCTAGAGAGTGGTGGATTTATTCAGGTGCCACCCACCACTTGTGTGCCAACAAAGAACTATTTGCATCATATGTTCTGGCTCAAGATGATGAGAAGATATTTATGGCGAACTCCGCAATGACAAAGGTTGAAGGAATGGGCAAGGTTTGCTTGAAGATGACATCAGGATAGGTGGTGACACTAAACAATGTCCTTCATGTTTCGGAGTTGCGAAAGAACTTAGTTTCTACTTCACTTCTGACTAAGAATGGAATGTGTATTTGTTTTCAACAAAGTTGTAATTAGTAAGAATGAAGTGTATGTAGGCAAAGGTTACCTCACCGAGGGTCTTTTTAAGATCAATGTAATGAATCTTGATATGAATAAAAGTTCTGGTTCTTCTTACTGACTTGAGTCAACTGAATTGTGGCATGAACGTTTAGGACATGTCAATTATAAAACCTTGCGAAAACTGATTAGTTTGGAAGTTTTGTCTAACTTTGAGTGCAATAAATCAAAGTGTCAAACATGTGTTGAATCAAAGAATGCTAAGCATTCGTATAAGTCTGTTGAAAGGAATTCAAATCCCTTAGACTTAATTCACACAAACATTTGTCATATGAAGTCGATAACTTTTATCGACGATTGCACTAGATTTTTTTATGTCTATTTGCTGAAGATTAAGGATGAGGCAATAGATGTATTTAGGCAATACAAAATTGAAGTTGGAAATCAGTTGGATAAAAATATCAAAAAGATAAGAAGCGATAAGGGTGGAGAATATGAATCTCCTTTTGCGGAGATATGTTTGAAAAATGGAATTGTCCATCAAACTATTGTCTCGTACTCACCTTAATCAAGTAGAATTGAGGAAAGGAAAAATCGAACCTTGAAGGAAATGATGAATGCTTTACTTATAAGTTCAGGTTTATCGCAAAACTTGTGGGGGGGAAGCTATCCTTACAGCAAATCGAATACTCAATCAAGTGCTCCATAGAAAGACACAATCTATTCCATATGAGAAATGGAAAGAAAGAAAACCCAACTTGAAATATTTCAAAGTGTGGGGGCGTCTAGTAAAAGTACAAGTTCTTATACCCAAAAGGGTGAAAATAGGACCAAAGACTGTGGACTATATTTTCATCGGATATGCTACAAACAGTAAAACATGTCGATTTTTGGTTCATAAATCCGAACATTCAGATATCCATGATAATACGATAATTGAATCAGATAATGCTGAGTTCTTTGAACACATTTATCCGTATAAGACTAGACATGAATTATCCAGTGAAGGGTCTAAACGACCAATGGATGAACCAAGGGAGAATAGACATAATGAAGAGAATCCAAGGTGTATTACGTGTCAAAGAACGTCGACTTCCTTTGGATCAGATTTCATAACATTTCTTCTTGAAAATGATCCTCTAACATTTAAAGAAGTGATGTCGTCTGCGGACTCATTCTTTGGAAAGAGGCAGTCAATAGTGAGATTGATTCAATCTTGAACAACCATACTTGAGAGTTGATTGATCTTCCTCCAGGAAATAAACCTTTAGGTTCTAAATGAAAATTGCATTCTTAAATGGAGAATTGGAGGAAGAAATTTACATGGAACAACCTGATGGTTTTGTGGTTCCTGGTAAAAAGAAGGAAAGTGTGCAAACTTGTTAAGTCACTTTATTGACTAAAACAAGCACTCAAATAGTGGCATGCAAAGTTTGACCAAACTATGTTGGCAAACGGATTGAAAATAAATGAGTGTGATAAATGTGTTTACATTAAAGACACTCCAAATCACCAAGTCATTGTTTGTTTGTTTGTATGTGGATGATATGTTGATCATCAGTAGAGACATTTCTGACATAGATGCTACGAAACGAATGCTTGAGAGCAAGTTTGATATGAAAGACCTTGGAGTTGCGAATGTGATCTTAGGGATAAGAATTCATAGAACTCCACAAGGGTTGGCATTGTCATAGTCTCATTATATTGAAAAGGTACTTGACAAGTTCAAGTATTTGGATTTCAATATTGTCAAGACTCCATTAGACGTGAGCTTTGCACTTCAAAAGAATAAAGGTGAAAGAGATTTACAATTGGACTATATAAGAGTGTTGGGAAGTTTGATGTATATCATGAATTGTACACGACTAGATATAGCATGCGCTATTAGTAAATTAAGTCGGTACACGAGTAATCCCAATCAAACTCATTGGATGACAATGAAAAGAGTTTTGGGGTATCTAAAATATACTCAAGACTTTTCTTTGCATTACGATAAATATCCAGCGGTAATTGAAGGATATAGTGATGCGAATTGGATCACCGGATCGAATGAAGTAAAATCCACGAGTGGATATGTGTTTACTCTTGGTGGAGGAGCAGTCTCTTGAAAATCATCCAAACAGACATGTATTGCCGGCTTTACTATGGAATCTGAATTTATCGCATTAGATAAAGCCGGTGAAGAAGTTGAATGGCTCTAGAATTTCTTGAAAGATATTCCTTATTGGCCCAAACCAGTGGCACCAGTATGAACACATTGTGATAATCAAGCGAGGTAAGGTATGAAGCATGATGTAAACGGTAAATCTCGTCATATAAGATGGAGACATAATACCATTTAAGAACTTCTCTCTAGTGGAATTATCACGATTGACTATGTAAAGTCAAAGGATAATGTGTCAGATCCACTTACAAAAGGCCTATCTATAGAGGGAGCTGAAAGATCATCAAAGTGAATGGGTTTAAGGCCTAGGACAAGTCATCACAGCGGTAACACTACCTAGCGGACTGGAGATCCTAAGAGCTAGGTTCAAGGAGATCAAATAAAGTTGTGATTGACGGTTCAACATTGTCAATTAACTCAACCCATTCTCAAGATGAAGACAATGTTCAGGAAACAAGGATAAGGCTTATGGTTGAAATCTTTTTAATGGTTTCTAAGTTTGGCATATTTGACCAATTTGTTTGATTTATAGGATTAAAAGTTTAGGAATCACATATGTGAGAGTGAAGTGGAAGCTGCTTCAAGGAGAATGATAATAAAGGCCTATTCTCTAAGCTCTCATGAAACCAGGTTGTGCTCATGGACGAAACGAACAAAACCGTAAGAAGCATAAACAGTAAAAGATTGGTTGTGTGACTTGTGTTATCTAGGTGTACATTAAAGTTCGACGGTTCAAAGATATCACATCTACTGATTGACCGAGTGCATCTGATGCAAGTTCACTACAGAAAGTTCAAAGGGAGACCTACTTATCCAGATGCAATTAGTCTTTGTTTGTTAATCACACACTTGTCCATAAATCTTTTGATAAAATAGCCATTACCCATTCATGTGGGGGATTGTTGGGTCCTAGTGGAAATGTCAATGGAAAATGGAGAGAACAAATGAAGGAAAGAAGTGAATTGTGGTTTCACTTTAAGGAAGTAAAGTTCTCCCACATTTGTCGTCGTTGCTCGCTCGGCTTCAGCTTCAGCTTCAGATTTGGATTTGGATGTGGATTTGTCAAATGATCGACCGAGAGATATCTTTTTGGACAAAATTCATTTGAAACTTGAAAAAATAGTGAAGTTTTAATCCAAAAATCCGATACGAAGATATTCTCCATGTGCGGACGCATGTCACAACGCACCTCGAAGGGACATGACCCTTCGAGGCACTGTTTGAAGACGAAAAAAATGACCTGCCCGCGCATGTGGTTACCTGCAGATACAGGTGGCCAGCGCAGATGGTTCTGGTTTGTACCATTAGGCACCTACGGGCGCAGGTGGGCCACCTACGGGCGCAGGTGATCCCGACAGGTCCGAAATAGCGTAATTTTTCAGAACCATTACTTCCTTTTTGAAGCACCACCTTTTGACTATAAATACCTGAATTTTTCCTCAGGTAAAGGCACGAGATTTGTGAAAGTAAAACATCTTCTTCTTCTTGAAAAAAACTCAAGTGTGATCATCAAATCGTTGAGTGCGTTCGAAGTTCAGCAAATTTAAGGTACCACTATTTGCTGAAGCGAATCATTTTATCCTGGGAGGATATATTCCAATAACCTCGGGTACTTGAGGGGAATAAATTCCTTAAGGACACACTATGAATTCGGTGGACTTGGTTCTATACTTCTGTTTCATCTCTTTTCTTACGGTTTTGCTATTTTCCAGAAAATAGTAGAAACTTCATTTTAATAATTCATAGTTGTTGAACTTGTGTTTGAAGATGTTGAACTTCTTAGTTGTTCTTGAACTTAAGATTGAAGTTCTTGTTGTTACATACAGATTTTGTACCCGAAAAACAACAGAGTCGTCTCAACTTTTATTGTTATACTAAAATAACTAAACTATCTTTCTTTGTAACGATAAATTTACTTCACTTTACTTGTATCACATAGGCGCAATTATGCAATTTATTATTTAATAAAAAAATGGCTCAATATTACCTAGATATCATACTGGAAATGCTAATCCCCTTACGCTAGATCTATGCAGATTCCAACTATTTTGACTAATATGAAGCTTACCAATAGGATCTATGATTTTTTATTTTTTTTAAAAAAATAGGATCTATGATATTGGTCGACTGCATACATTCTTCTTTATCTCATACCAAGTATCAAGATATATTGATCAACGTCATATATTCTTTTTCTCTTAAAAATATGAAGTCGAGGACTTTTTTGGCAAACATGAAGGGGGAAAAATACAATAAATCTTTGTTCATTAATTTCTCTTGTGTGCTTGTGGTTCACGTCAATGCTTAGCAAAATTATTAAAAAATTTGTATTAAGTTTTATACCAAATTTAAAATATCGGGCTTCTAATTATGTCGATCTGTGCGGCCAACTGGATAATATCATCTTCGTTTCAAGAATAATTTGCAATGAAATTCGTATCACTCGCTATTAATCTAGGAATAAATGAGAATATTATAGATGCCTCATTTAATTTGATTGATTTTCAAAACAAAATCATTATTAATAGCATAGTATTCAAGAGAAAAGATTTTAAATGATTAATTTGAGAAACTGAAACAATGATAATGGTATCACTCTAATTAATGCCTTTCAAATTATCTAATTTTTTCTGCCAAAATTGATTGGTTTCCATTTTTGAGGAAAACAGTGGCTGTCTTTATCAAACACTTTTTTTTCTACCAAACATATTTCATAACAGATATTCTTTGTTCCTTTACTTTTTTTTTTTTGTCACTTAGCTAAATTTTTCTTGAGTTGGACAATATTATCAATTATTTGAATTATTCGGAGAAGGTAATACTTGATACTAAAAAGTATATTAATCAATCAATTTCTCAATTCACTCAAAGAGGTGAATATAGGATTCCAATAAAATAAGTAAAAAAATTTAATCTGTTGATCGCTACATATATTTCTAATCCAAAATGAAATATAAAGATGTATGAATTCATATGTAAATATAGCAAGTTAAATATAGGCCCGAATGATCGTTTGTCATAATGAAAATGTATTTAATCTTATTTCAATTCGATCCCATTTTACAATGAATTTATAAACATGAAATCGAATCGAAAAGGGGCATACATGAGAAAAAGGAAAGCTGCAATTGTCAAATGATATATTCTTTATTAAAATGACTACGTTACATATAAAATTCTCAAATCAAAATCACAATAAATTTTCTGAACAATGTTAGAATCAGAAAAAGAGATATGAAGAAAAAGATCAAACAAGAACAAAAAATATGCACAATATTGAGATCCAATAAAATTTAAAAAATAATATAAACAATTAATATATCATGATCATTTCCACAATATAATTAATTAATTCTTGTTAAGCTTATTCTTGTTACACTTAACCTTAATCCAATTAGCACTAGCACTTGCTCCTTGTTTAGCTTTCTTCATTCCTGCAGAAGCTGCTATTTTTGTTTTCTCAAATCCAACTTCAAATTTCTCACTAACCCTCCGAGAAAGCTTCGGTTTACCGCCTAATCTTTTCGGATTAACAGGCTCAGAATTAATTTTTGTGTGTGATTCAAATGGACTTTCAAGACTCATTGTTATGTTATATGTTATATGAATGTAATATGTATGTTCTTCACCACCTCAAGAAGAAAAAAAATTATGAATTTTTGTTCACAATTTTTCTTCCTCAAGGGGGGAGAAGGAAGAAGATTATTGTTGTTGGAGAATTGTTTTTTGCCTTTGATTAATTTGTTGGTGAGGAAGTTGAGGTATCTTTTTATATGGAGAAATGGATGGTTCACGTTATGGTTGTTGTGTTTGATGGTGTATGTTTCTTTTTATTGAAGAAAATAGAAAAATTAGGTGTTAATTGATGTTTCTTCGCGAACCTAATTTATTTTTCGCCAAACACATCGTCAGCCTCTAAACTTGACGCTAACTTTCACTTAGGCACCTCAACTAGACATTGTTCATTTTAAACACCTAAACTAGTGTTCTGCTGTGTCATTTTGGCACTTTTTTGACAATTAGCAAATCAAATTAGGAGAGTGTAATACACTCGTTGATGACGTGGCAAGCAACGGATTAAATAATTACATGTGACATTTTAAGTTTAAAAAAATAATTTTAAAATCTTAAATAACCACTTAAAAAATATATTTTACAGAAGCAACCTCCCCCCTCCCCAACCCGCATCATCTTCTTCATCTGTCTTCTCTAAAAATACCTTCCAAAGGGATTTGACCACTTTGAATAATTTATTTGAAGTACAATCTATTTTGTTGAAAAAACCTCATCCCCTACTAGAGCACAACCAAATCACCTTAATTAGAACTTTAAACGAAATTGAAGCTTTCACGCATTAATGAACAAATTCTACATAAACAGTCAAATATAAATGAAATTTCCATACACTTGTGCATATACTCACGAAAAAAGGAAATTTCCATACATTTGTGCATATACTCACGAAAAAGGATTTTAGTGAATATTCTCCAAATGATGGGAGCTTGCTTTATTGTCTTAGATTCTCCAAATGTAAACAATTAGTTTGAGAAAAATTATGTAACAGAAGCACAACCTTTTTTTAAAACAAAAAATCACTTTTTTTTCTTCAAATTAATTCGAGGAGGAACATGGGCAACGAAATAAGAAAAAAGTGTTTAAGTTTGGGGAAATCTCTTGTTGTTGGAATCCACTCCTTCATTTGTGATACCATCAGATCTATTTCACCATGGAAGGGGTTTAAGTTTATGGAAATGGTGGCGGAAAATGGGGAAGAAGAAGAAAAAATAAAAGAAAAATTGACAAAATAAGTTCCACACGCGTTGTCAATGAGTGTATCACACTAACTATGCCATGTCAGCAAAAGGTATCAAAATGACACAGCGGGAAACGAGTTTAGGTGTTTAAAATGAACAATGGCTAGTTAAGGTGTCAAAATAAAAGTTGGTGCCAAGTTCAGGGGGTTGACAATGTATTTGGTCTTTATTTTTCTTTTATTGTATGTATATGGTCTTGGTTAAGTGAATAAGAGAAAGAAAAAGAAAAAAGAGAAGGGCTTAGGTGGAAATTTTCATCTAACTATTTAATTATGGTAAATTTAAAACGCTCGTGGACAATATTTTTTTTTTTTAAAAAAATAAATTATTTTACATCCTCAAATTTAATGGTTTTTAATTTTTGTACAAAAGGCTTTTCAAATGGAATTCTAGCTAGTTAGGGGAGCTTGTTTGAATTCAAAGGTCAAGTTAAAGGGTCCTAGAAACCTCTTCTCATTAACACCTAATTGGAAAAAGTCACATTATATTGACCCTACGTAGAAAAATTTAAAGGCCTATATATAATACATAGTTATGGTTTATCAGCTGGATTCAGCAGATGTATTTTCAAATTGCATATGTAATCCGTACGTTTGGGATGCTAACACCTAAAATTATATGTTGTATGTATGTCATATGTGTATGAGTTATGACAGATATGTATTGTCATCTATGTTGAGAGAGTGCTCTTTGCTAAAAATTTTAGGTATACAATACGTGAATCTTGTATATCTAATAGAGTATAAAAAATTAAAAATGCGTAGCATCTCTATGTTTTGTAATTTTTTAAAAACACCTCCATAAAAAGTAATAAGGAGGCTAAAATTGCTACATCAAACTAAATTATCCCAGAATTATAGTCCTGAAATTATAATTTCTGGACTTATTTATTGGGATAAATTACTTCCATGTTGGATGGGATAAGGTAAAATATTCCAAAACTAAGTTTGATATTGGATTTATATCATGTTTGGTTGAAGGTATAAACTAATCACGGAATAAATTTAAACAATCAATCAAAAATAATATAAATTTATTACCAAACTTAATTCTGAGATATCTCACCTTATCTAGCCTACCAAGCGACCATAATCTTTGGGCGTATACTAGTTAAGGAAAACCCCAAGGAGAGGAAGAAAAAGAAGTCTCGTTACATTTTATGACAATTCATAATCTTTGACTTGGGAAAGATCCATTTGAAGAAAAATATACGTAAGCACACACATAACATAAAGTATATCTTTTTTATTTTATTTTATATTTTGCTAAGAAACTTCTAGAATGGTCTAGATCATTAACGAACCTAATGAAAGTGAAACATCATGGCTGACAAATGAAGTCTGCCGCATGTTCCCTTCTTATCCAAACGTTGAATGAGAAAATAAGAGTTTTCATTGTAATCATTCCACTTGATTAATATTTTATTACCATGGTGGTGCATGTTTGAACACAAAAATAGACAAAATTAATAATATCAAGAAAGCAAAAACCATGTAGAACCCAAATTTGACCACATATATAAAATAGTACAAGCTAAAGAATCTTCTAAAAAAACATCATCTACTCAAAATTCAAAAGAGTATACAATTATTCTATATCCACGGATGATGTAACAAGAATATATCATTAATTACTTAGTGAAAGTTCTATCCCTGCCATTGCTATTCGATTTCTTGCTCAAAATAACCGTAGCTTAAAGTTTTGGTGCATTTATTAAGAGAATATTTTACATTATTGATCATATGAGTTACACTACTTCCTTCGTTCACTTTTATTTGTTACGTTTCGCTTCACGAGAGTCAGCTTGATTAATTTTTGAAGTTTAATTGAATTAATTAGTTACAAGTTGCAATACTTCTCATATTAATATATGATAAAAAAATACTTTTTGAAATGTTGATCAAAGTTCATACAGTGTGATTTCAAAAAGCAAAGCATGATAAACAAAGTCAACGAAGGGAGCATTGGACTAGTTATTCTAGTTTTATCATTCCAAATTATTCTTTACTATCTCATTTTTAGAGTATCTGTTGGAATAAGGATAGATTCGCCAAGTTTTTATTTTATTGGCTGAAATAGCAAATTAAGGAAAAGAAATTCTAACATGTTCATTTTTGGAATTTCAAACTTCAAAGAAGCTTCTCCTAATTATAATTGGTTTATAATATTCCTAGTCCAATTAGTAATACCGACGCCACGTTTTGTCATAAAATTATAAATAGGACCAACATACTCTTTTCTCATCAAATCCAAACAACAACATATTCAACCAACAACAACAAAAAAATCTTTTCCTTATATTTGGAGAAATCAAAAATTCATTTTATGGCAGGAAACAATAGCTACACTGCATATAATTCGTATGAAACATCATGGGCAGATCAATGGGATTCAAATCCAACGTACGAGTACAAAAGTTATAATAACAAAAATAGTGGGAATAATGGTACTTCCAAAATTTCCAATAAAGTAGGAGATACTTTTGGAAAAACTAAATCTGTAGCTTCAACAGGATTCAAGAAAGTTAAATCAGGTGCTTCTGCTGGTTTTCATTGGATTAAAGACAAGTGTCATAAGCCTAATACCCAAAAACATTAGTACGAATTGGGTAACATATATTATTTTTCATTAGATTTGTAATGTTTCAATTGTTTCATTCAAGATTGGTGTCCGTTAGTCTGTATTCAATTATATTCATTTTTTTGTTTTGCTTGTTATAGTTCTTTTGTGTGATAAATCAGAGATGTATAACATATAATATTGTCAATATGAACATCTAGAGGTACGTAGAACCATGTTTCGTACTCTACTTAGATTATTGTGTATTTTTTTTCCCACTAAATGTTTGTATTGGAGCTTGATTAATTCGTATTCGTGCATAGTAGGCAGCACTCCAACATGATTTTTTTCATCTAGGGCTCAAATAAGAGCCTCTAATTAAGTGTTGAGGGATCTCATCCATCCCACCACAACTCATATTGATTGTGTGTCCTTTATTTTAAGGCAATTCTATATATAGGCTATAGCCCCTTTAATTTGATCTCTACTAAAATCACTTTGTATCTTGCATATATATAATTATGTCAATTGAAAAATTCAGATTTATCTATATGAAAAAAAAAACGAATATGAATTATAGTGGATGATATAATTGACCAAGTGCTATCAACAAGTAGCAAGAGACAACATTAATAGCCTCATAGTTTCCACCTAAACCACCTTCTTCTCACTGCGCAATATTGATACAATCAGATAACTAAGAAAATAAATAAAGTAAAATTATATGGTATATATATTACTTAGCAACCTGGTAATTGAAAATAATAAGTAATATATCATCACATATAAGTAATATTTTTGATGAAATATCTAAACTAGCATTTATTTTAAGTTAATTAAATAGCCAATAGAGTTAGCTAACCTAAGCTATATAGGTACAAAAGGCCAGCTCTAAAAAAGTAAGGACGGCTACATAATATTATACCAGAAGTATACATAAAAGATTTAGTAACCGACTTCTCAATGGACACCCCATTTTCTGTTCTTTTCTGTTCATTTACTATTTTGACGTAGATTTAAGATTTAATATTTATGAATATATAGGTGTTGCTTGTAAGGGTATAATTGAGTCATGAGTGATTGAGAGGTAGATCTTTCATGTGGGAGACCTGAGATTGAATTCAGCCTTCATCTGCCGCTCAACTATGAACTCATCCTCCCCCTAGTAGTTCTGGATGGACAGATCCAGGGCGCCTTTACTTCGCTCTATTCCCAAGTCTTGGCCTATGAGAGGCTTGCCTAGTGCAGTTTACATGTTACCACAAAGTACTCATTCGAAGGGCAGAAATTGCGGGTTTACTGGGGTTCAAAAAAGAAAAAAAGAATATATACGTGTTAGAAATCTAAAATCCTAAAATTGAATTACAATATATATATTCTTTTCAAGAAGAACAACGTTGTTGACAAATCAGTCTTCTTAGAAATTAAAAATTGATTTTCATGGGAAATTAACGGTTAAACAAAAACATGTTAGATTAAAATTTACGAAGAAAAAATATGAAGCGAGATCTCTTGACTACACACTAATTGAATAGAAGAAAAAAATTTATTTCAAAATATTTATGAGCAAAATAAAAATATTTGTAAAAAAACATAATTTTTTTGAATGACCTCTAATACCAATAGTTTAATGCCACATAAAATGAAATAAAGGAGTAAGCTTTTATATCGAGAAGATTCATCAGAACAGACGTGTTAGTTAGAATTCAATCATAGAAAAATGTCAATTTCTAGAATAGATAATAATAATTAAAAGATCCGAAAATTTTAGTTAAAATGGCCAAGAAAAGTAGTTAGCCAGTTAGGTATAACTCATCGTTTTTGATGAATGAATTCTCACATTGCAAATGGATGATTTATTTGACTCTTTATATGATTTGGATAATTTTGAGCTAATTTTTTGGTTAAGTTAAGCTTAATGTTTATTTAAAATTTTAAATTTTTTCCTCTCCTTAAAAAAATTATATAAAATGTATAATTTACTAATTACTAAGTTACTCATAACAAATAATTCTTTAAAATTATTCAGATAATTGAAAATAATTGTTAACCCTAATATTGAATTTTAAGGTGATGATTGTTTTGACAATTCTTTTTGTGTTAAAGTACTTCTTTCGTTTTGTTTCACTTGACTCCCTTACTAGAGATAGTTATTTTGATTTACTTGTCCAATTTATAGTTATTTCGATTTATTTGTCTAATTTATGAAATCATATTACCCTTATCACAAATAATTACATAAAATTTTAAGAGCAGAAGTTAAATTTAGATTTTCAAAGCATAATTAATAAAGTTAATTTAGTAAGAGTAAGATATCTCTAATAAATAATTTTTTTAAGAGAAATGTCAAATCAACATAAGTTAAGTAAAATAAAATGGAGGGAGTAATTGTTTAGGAAGGAGAGACTTGACTTAAGTAAAGTTGATGTTATATGATAAGGAGATCACGAGTATAAGCCGTAAAAATACTTTCTTACTGAAATGTCGAATGACATTGCATGTAATAGATTTTTGTGATCTAAGTAGACCTAAAGTAATGTTAGTTCGAGAAAAAAAAATATAGTAATTTATAAATTATTAATTAATTAATTAAATATGGCTACTAAAGAATATAGAAGTAGGAGGAAGATCCGGTAACCGACCTCTCAACATATGAAGACACAATTTATATTCTTTTCCAGGAAAGTTCCACTTTGAGAAAAAGTTTATTCTCCATATCAACGGAAGATTCTTTATTATCTTATTTTTATTTACTTCAAACTCAATTCGGACGCAATTAGGTAAAGTTATTGTCATATGACTAGAAGGTTATGAGTTTAAGTCATTAAACAGTCCCTAACAAAAATATAAAGTATTAAAATTGTGTATAATAAATTTTCATAATCCATATTTTTTTCTAACACCACCCATAGCAAAAGTTTTAATGCAATAAATTATTATTTTTTTCCTATTGGGACGTACTAATTAAGATCATTAAGGAACCTGGTGAAAGTGAAACATATAATATTCCCTTCTTATCTCAATTTTGATTTTCTTGTTCTTTCTTACATTTAAATAAGAAAACTCTCCTTGACAAGTTTCTAGTATAAATTTACTTCAACTCTTTTAAACTCTCACCATTTTAATTTATATGATTTAATTTAAAGTATGAAATTAAACTATTTAATATTCAATACAAAAAAAGTTATTATATAGAGTATTATAAATTATAATAATTAACATTCAAAAGCATATACTCCTACTTTTACCATCGGTAACCAAAGCACATATAGACCAAAATTGTCCGATTAAACTTAACATAAAATTTATATTGTGTTTGGTTTACGATATAAATTTTATCTCAAGTTAATCCTGAATATTCTACTTTTTCTATCTTAAGATTATTTTATCTTAATCCAAAAATTATAACCCCCAAATAATTTAGCTCTAAAGTAAAAACGACCGTTTCATGTTTTTCTAGTTATCTGAAAGTTGAATTGCCTATTCCTTACTTTAAAATAAGGAAACCTCCTTGACAAGTAAGAGTGATCTTGAAATATTCACATGTATTCTGTCTCGTCCATATAAAACATATTTAATTTTCTTAATTCTAATAGTATTTATCTAATTAATTACTCCACAGTCTTCCTCGAAGGTCTCATTTAGTTAATACTGAAATAATAATAATTTTTAATTTTCTAAAATATTAAATATTTAAATAAGTTTAATTTATCAAAAGGATAAATATTTGGAGGGGCGATGGTATAATTTATGTTGTTATTACAAAACAGAAATATATATTAAAATTAAAAGCATCAAGTGGTGGACAGCTAAAGCAAAACCATGTAGAACAGAACCCAAAATTGACCACAAACAGAATAATATTCCCGGACCTTCTTTCTAAATATATTTGTTTCAAATTAGTTATTCATTTTCACAAATCAAGAGTGTTTTATTAATTTTTTTTTCATATTACCCTCAATATTAAATAACTAAAGAAAATAATAATAATTAGATTTAGTGTTTCAAAATATAATTAATAGGATTAATTTTATAAAATACAATTCTAATTAATACTTTAGTGTGCCAAGTCAAAAGGGTGTTTTGGCTCATACCCACTTTGAAAACTAAATGTAACATTTAGACACAAGTTTTAAAAAATGTAATGTATAGACACATTTATGATATCATCCATTTGCTAGGACACAAGTCTTTAATACTACACTTTAGTCCCCACCACCTCATCCAACAAATATATAATCCTCCCCCCCCCCCCCCCCTTTTCAGATTTATAAAATAACAAAACAAAACAAATGGTCCAAGAAGCCACCCAAAAAAACTCCCCTTTTTCAGTCGATTTTCACCTACTTTTCCCGATTCCGACGATTTTTAGGCGAAATCTTCCTCCTCACAACTGAAAATCTCCATTCTTTCTCAATGCCTCCATTGTTATTCCATTTTTTTAAAAAAATTATTGCAAAAAATATTTTCCACCATTTTTACTAGCTTGAAAAGCTTTCAAAATCCACTCAATACCTCGTTAGTGGATCGATTCCCGTAGTTTAGAAGCCCTACAAATACATTTCTTCATTCCAGAGCTAGCAGAGCATCGATTACACCCTATTTCGTTTATTCACATTTTTGTACGGAGGTTTTCATGCCAATCATCGATCAGTCATCGACCAATTATAGACCGACACCGTAATCTAGGATTGATCATTATGGTCTATAATGGCAGTAGCTGAAGTAATTATTGCTGGTGGTGATTATATGGATGTGTGGGAGGAGACTCCCAAATGTTGGAATTGAAAATCATCTAGTAAGGTGACAATGCCTATCCCGTTGCGTCGCAATGGTTCATATGACGACATGGTTTGAAGCGTAATTGAGAGCGGAGAATTAGCTTGCGGGCCAAGCGACGTTGTGATTAGCTATCTAATGAATAGGAGGGGAAAAAAACATCCCACATTCATAAAGAATGACAGGCAGGTGTCCCTATACATGTTGGATGTCGCTGCCAATAGCTCTAGGCTTATATTGAGGACAAATGTCGTCGCGAGGTCTCTGGTACCCCCGCCACCACACCCGATAGTCGACGATGATGATTTGGTTGAAGATGAGAGCATGGGTGATCATTCAATGAATATGGATGATCATCCAATGGATATGGAAGATCATCCAATGGAATTGAAAGATCCCGAATTATTTCAAGAAGAGCAAGGGGAGTGTGGATCGGGATCACAACCCAACCACACCTTCTCTGATGGAACTAATTTCCAAATAGAACAAACATTTAGCAATAAGAATGAGCTAAAAATGTTATTGGACCAAGCGTCGGCAAGGAATTCTTTTGATTATGCTACGTTGAAGAGTTGTAGTAAATGATTCAAGGTGAAATATTTATCCCCTGTTTGTGCCTGGATACTGCGGGCGAGGAAGTTTGAATGCTCGGGCAGATTTTGCATCTTCAAATACGTTGGCGATCATACTTACGTCGAACATGCCACGCTCAACCATAAGAAAATCTCAGCCAAAGTCATTGCGTCACTTTGTGTGAATTGTATCTCAAGGGCAAGGTTCCAGACACTAAAGAGATTCAGAGGATTGTTTTCAAGGAATTTCATTGTAGTTCAAGCTATTGGAAATGTTGGATGGGAGGTGTGATTGCCAAGCAAATGGTTCGAGGGACACCGAAGCACGGGTATTCGTGCTTACCGACTTTTTCCTACATGATCGACACTTTTAATGTTGGTTCTACTTATTACATCATGGTAAATAGGGATGATTGTAGGTTCATGTACTACTTTTTAGCCTTGGGCGCTTGCATTAGGGGATTCGCCCACATAAGAAAGGTTATTGCGGTCAACGAGACTCATTTACATGGTAAGTACGAGGGCGTACTGCTCAGCGCAGTCGCACAGGATACGGAGAACCACGTCTATCCAATTGCCTTTTGTGTTGTGGACAAAGAGAACGATGTATCTTGGACGTTCTTCTTCGTGAAGCTAAAGTCTATAGTGGTCGATGGACCAGGTTGTGCTTTATATCCTATAGGCACAAGAGCATCGCCAACGACATTGCGAGGGTTTACAATCACGCTCATCACAGGCACTACATGAGGCACCTCGGTGAAAATCCTTGGGTAAATCAGAAATGTGGAGATTACCTCTATCTATACTACCACGCGGCAAAGGCATATTCTTTTGAGAAGTTTAGCCATCATTTTGCAGAATTCAAGAACTATTGTCCTGAGGCAGCCTTTGTCCTCGAGCATGAACTTGATTTTGAGAAGTGGAACAAGGCACATTTCCCCGGCAATAGGTATGATGTGATGACCATAAATATTGCTGAGTTGCTCAACGCTATGTTGATAGACTAAAGGAAGTACCCTGTTGCATCTATATTCAATTCGATTGCTAAGAGGTTTGGTGAGAAGTTTAGGGAGAGGCATGCATATGCCCTCAACAATAGGGAGAAAAAAATAGTGCCTGCCGCAGAAAAGATTGCAAGGGACAATATGAGCGAGGGCGACTTCTTCTACGTGGAGAACGTAAATGGGGACGACAACCAATTCACCATGTTCGACACGAGTTCTACTACCAAAGTGAACCTTCTGAAAAAGTAGTATTCTTGTAGGAAATATGACTTGGTCAAAATATTGTACGCTTACGCGATGGCCGCTTTGCGATAGAAGTACGACGATGATTATGGTTTGATCATCTAAGAGTACTCTTCGCCTATATATAAAGTCGAAGCCTACCTCCTTGCGTACTTGGAATCAATTAATGTTGTCCCTCTAGAGTCTGAATGGTGTGTGCCGTAGGAATTGTTAGACGTGAATATTCTTCCACTCCTTGTCGATACCAAGCTCGGAAGGAAGGAAAGGAAACATGTTAAGGGCGTTGGCGAGACTTTCAAGACCAAGAGGAGGAACAAATGTTCATTGTGCAAGACACCCGGACACAAGAGAACCACATGTAATAACAACAAATCCTAGATAGGCTTGTCCCACTTTGTTTTTGTAACTCAAGCTAATGTATGTATTTTGAGACCCCTGTATTTTGGTCTAATTAATGTCATGTAAGTTTTATCGACTTTGCTCTCTTTCTATAATAGATCGATCAAAATACAACATATATTGTGCATACTGTCTATTTGGTTTATGTACTACGTACTACATAATGTATTATCAATTACGTTGTAAGTCTATTAGAAAACCCTAATTGTTAAATCGATGAGATGGACCGTCGGGTAACTATGACGCCTCAAAAAAGCTACTGCACGTCAATTCACAGCTATGTCAATTGGGTATATGCTACCTACTCGACTTTCATTCCTCCACGTGTCGATTAACCATTGGACGGGCAGACCAAAGGCATTCATTATGGTCTATATAAATATCCATCTACTCCACCAAAGTCCGAAACCTTTATCTTCTTCAACACTCAATTTAAAAAATAGTAGCACTGCCACCTAGAAGGAGGATGCGTACCCAGTGCCACCACGACCTCCTTTTCCTCCGCAATGACTTGGACTGTCTTTTCTAAGGTCTTGGTGAAGAACGCGCACACCTAAATCGAGAACTCCGACGTACCACCCATTTTTTATGGGCGATCGTGGAGATGCTGAATCTGGAGCCAAGGAACTACATCACCCCCAACATCCCCTTAGTTTAGATTTTAGTTTTATGTTTGGTAGTTCTAGTTAATTGCAAAGAAGCTTTCATGCTCAGAGATTTTGTTAGATGAAAGCTTCTTCCTTTTGTCCTTTTTGTCTAAGTTGGTGTCGATATTATGTTAAATATGTAGCAATGAACAAATGAATAGAACCAATTTCAGTTTCCTACATATTGTTGCCATTTTATTGTTTTTGAATTCTGCAATTCTGTTAGCAATTCATATATTGTCATAGATACTGAATCTTGTCCAACATTGATTAGATGGATTTATATTAAATAAATTATACGGTATATAGGGTCTAAGCTTGACTGAGACCATTAGCCATGCTAGATAGTATATATAATCGATGAATTCCAGTGTACGAGTTGGTGCAATGATCAAAAAACATTAGTATATAGCAAAAAATATAAATAACTAGATAAATTATATTATATTAAGGACCATCGATTGAATTCACTGTAAATCCTAGACTACACGCTTTGTCAATAATATACAGTATGAGTTTATAGCCCTTACGAGCATATTGTCAAAAAAGGGAATAATTAATTAATAAAAAAATAAATTATTGGAATTTACACAATTAAATGAGTTTAAAAAAGTCATGAGATCATATAAAAGTCCACGTACATTGGGGACGGTGATCAGAGATATGTGAGGATGAGTAGTGGTTATACAATCAACATCCTCAGAGTAATATTGACCAAAATACAAGAATGTTGTCAGGATTTCATTTGTTCAACCACAACTCATCCTCATACATCTTTGATCATCATCCCCAATTTACGTGGACTCTTATGACTTGTTTAAACTCATTTATGTGTATAAATTTTAATAATTTATTTTTTTATTAATTAATTATTCTCTTTTTAAAATTCTACCAGTTATGGTCTATACATATGTATCCTAATCTAGTAAGTTTATTATGGATGAAGGTCTTAGTATAGGCTAGACTATGCTTAGTTTGGTCCTCGACTTGTTATAGTGTAGCCATTACTAAGACCTTAATCCATAATAAACTTACTAGATTAGGATACATATGTATAGACCATAACTAGTAGAATTTTAAAAAGAGAATAATTAATTAATAAAAAAATAAATTATTGAAATTTACACAATTAAATGAGCTTAAACAAGTCATATGATCATATAAGAGTCCACGTAAATTGGGGACGACGATCAAAGATATATGAGGATGAGTTGTGGTTGAACAAATAAAATCCTTACAAAATAGATTTGTGCTTTGGTAAACATTACTTTGAGGATGTTGATTGTATAGCCACAACTCATCCTCATACATCTTTGATCGTTGTCCCCAATGTACGTGGACTCTTATATGATCATATGACTTGTTTAATCTCATTTAATTGTGTAAATTCCAATAATTTATTTTTTTATTAATTAATTATTCTCTTTTTTATTCAATTTTAAACAACTTCAATGTCTCAAACATCTCAAACATCTAATGCAAAAAAGTCTTACATTTATCGTTGTGGTAATCCAGCTATCTTGAGGACGTCATGTATTGATTTGAATCCAGGTCGACAATTCGTTAACTGTGCAGTTGAGAGGGTAAGTGCTTATATATATATGTGTGATTTCAATTTTTTTTATTTATCTAAGCAAATTCATCTATTTTTTTTGATCTAGAATAATGACGGATGCTCTTTTTTTAAGTGGCTTGTAGATGATGAATCACCGACGAGCGACCCATCGACATCAGATTTTTAAGACGTTGTCAAATTTCAAATACTATAAAGGCTTCAGGAATCCGAAGAAAATAGGAATTTGCTCATGATATTGTTCAAAGAAGTCTAAGAGCAAAGAGATCACTTGAAAGGATTGCTAAAAGAAGTCAAAATGGAGAAGAATCAATTAAAACAAAGGTTGATTTTGGTCAAAGAAAAAGAGAATGACCTAAAATATTTGTTGTATGATTTGTTGTTGGTGTTGGCTTTTTGAAAAGGTGTAATAGGGATGTAGTGGGACTGAATAAATAGATGTATGGTTTCTGAAATCAATCATGGGTGCAGTTTATAAATAATAAAGAATTACTTCTATAATATTTACAATCGACCTCTATAAACAATTACAACAACTAAATTGGTAACATAATGCAACATATAATAGTAAACATCAACTTCAAGTTGATAGTTCCCAATGATAACAGTCTATAAATAATTAAAAAGACCTTTTATAATAAAAGCCTATATCAGCTCTAAGACAAGGCAATAACACAACATAATTCCATCAGTAAAGATTTTCACATCCAGAAAACTTTCATAAAGAGCAAAATTGTTTGTCATCGTTGAGTTACAAAATATATGTTCTCCAATTATTCTCAAAAAAATCAAACCATTAAAAACAACAAAAACATTTAAAAAATTGTTTGCCTCAAGTTACCAAATACATGTTATCCATTGTTTTGACTGACAATACTCTCATTGAGTTCCCCAACAATATCCATCACATCCACTTCTTTTTCATCACTGTCTTCTTTTATGTTTTCTTCTTCTTCTTCTTTTGATTTCTTCTTATTTTCTTTCTTCTTCTATCTTCTATCACTGTATTGTTTTGCAAGGATTAGAAAAATTATATAAGTAAATTAATTAGGAAGAATAAAAAATAAACTAATTTACCTTGCTTTTATTGCTTTCTTGTTCTTCTCAATTCTCCTCAACCTCTCCTCTCTAATATAAGAAGCAATATCCAACACAGTTTTCTCGAGCAAAGCAACACGCTCACGCAAATCTCCATCATTAGAAGTGTCCGGTATGATTTTCTGTCCACTAGAACCAGCATGATCACAAACACTTGCTGGACTTGGGACATGATTGTGACCACCTAAATCTTCGTCGACGTCCACGCCCTCTACTGATGAAGTAAGGACAGTCATGTCTTTCAACTTCGTCTTCAAAGCATTGATGAACGTGTTCTTAACTTTGTCCATGTATGGCTTAAATGTTTTCATGTAGGTCTGCTTCATCTCACGAACAGTAGGGGTAAAGTATGGGTGCATAATCTACAAAAAAAAATAATATAGAAATTACACGACATTCACTAGTTTAAAAATATTATTATTTAATAACAAATAAATTTTTACCTTTGTACTGTTCCCTCTATATTTAAATGGGTGACCTTCCATTATGTTGTCGCTCTTCCACGTGTGCCATCTAAGTAAACGGGAAATGGACAAAGGAGAATCCAGTGACTTTCTGTCATACTTTCCAAGATGAGGAAAAGCCTCATATATCCAAACCTGCAATCAATAGAAGAATAAATAAATTTATAGAGCCTATGTATTACTATATAAATTGGTAAGAGTTTATAATAAATCGATAAGATGGTAGATAATAAGTTGTCACGCCCCATTTCGAACCAGTCAAAACAGCACCGCAACATAAATGTGGTCGTCGACTCTCTCTGTGTGGTTTTGAAAAATCGTTTGTTTTTGAGTCGCCACCTAACTTTAGGAAAAATTAGGAAAAACCATTTTATGTAAAAACTCTGTTTTGGTCTTTGAAAAACATTCGAGATTCTGAGTAAGGGTTTTGGTTACTCGAGGGGAAGGTGTTAGGCACCCCTCGGAGCCTATCCGAAGATAGTCCTTGAACTCAGTTTAGGAATAAGTATTTGGAAAATATTTGTTTCATTACTTGCTAAAATAGTGATAACTATAGAAATTTATTCAATTTAAAAATAAAAAAAAAACATACAAGGTATATAAATATACACTTACGATATACAAAAAATGTAATATAATTTATCGTAAAATATACATGCACGTTTCAAATATATGAAAAATGAAGGGTAAAGTTAACGTTCTTATTTTACTATGTATATTAAAAGGTATAAAGTCTCATAATTTTACAAAATATAAAGTTTGATGGCACATAAAGTAAAGTATATAAACAAAGTTTATGCAAAAATAAAGAAAATATAGTTTTGAAAACATGTAAGGATTTATTATAAAATAAACATGTATATTAAGAAGAATAAAATCTATTTAATTTGAAAATGAGTTTATGACAAAATAAAGATATTTATAAAAAAATGTCAAAATACGATAATATGTTAGTCCTTGAGTAAAATAGACTTGCGTATATTTAAGATATAGATATCATGCTAATATTTACTTGTTTGTAAAGATTATGAAGGTAATGGTTTAAAGTAAATATAATAAATGTAATAGTAAAAACACACATAAATATATATTTGAAATAAAGTGTAAGTAATAATAACAATCATTTTTGTCAAAAAATAAATAAATAGATAGATGAAAATAGTGATGAAAATATTTTGTATAGGGTAGTGTATACATATATACCTTGCATTTTGAACTTTTTAAAGTTTAGAAATCTTGAAATAAATGTTGAAGAAAATGAGTGAAAGTAAAGTAACATTGGTATATTTTAATTTATTAAAAATAAGTCGGGATTGATGGTTTAATTTCTTTTAAAGAAAATTTGAGTTTTAGCTATTCACAAAGTAATATAAAAAAAAAGAAAATCTCTTTTGTTTTAAGAAAATGTTAAGATCGCGACTTTTGTTCATTCTTATTAAAAAAGTTTTTGAGGTGAGAAATTAGTTTTAAAAGTGTTAGCCGAACATCAAAGTTGCTAAAGCCCATTTCTTAATTCAAGAAAAATCCATTTAACTAGTCAATGTGTTAATTACGAAAAGGTGAGGACGTTAATCTATTTCTAAGGAAACCCGCAAATATCCAAAGCGATGTAAAGCAATAAACAAATAATAAAATTTTAAAACAATACTAATAACAATAAGAGTAATTAATTATCATTCTAAGTGTCAAAGCTACAAGTATAGAACATGATTAATAGATAAAGGAGAGGGCTAAAGAGATACTAGACTCCTTTTCGGAGTTGAGTTTCTAGTTTATGCGACTCCGGAGCTCTGCGATCATCCTATAGTGATTGACCCGATATTTGGGTTGAAATGGAGTTTCGATTGAAACTCCAACTTCCGAATTACATGAGACAAGAAAATAATAAGGATTAGTAACTAACCAAAACGATGAGATACTACGAACTACAAATTTAGAGAAAGTATGACAATCAAAAATTCATTTCACGCAAAAAATTAGTTAAAGGAATAAATTAAGCTAATATTCTAATATTAAGAAAACTGTGTCTTGAGCCAATGGGACAAATAACCAAAAATAACTTGATAAGATTTGTCCAAATCTCTCAAAAATGGCAAATATAAATATATGCATACCAATAGACCATGTAATCAACCCCAACATTACGTAATATACAATGAATGATGACAACAAACTCCAAGTTAGGTTCATAACGATAGCTCCCTAATTTACCTAAAGATAAGCTATACCGAAGAGGGCCTGGAGAGATCATAAGTAATTGCTAATATATGATATAAGAAATAAAGGGAACCCACACGAAGAGAAAAGCCAAATGGGTGAATACCCAGAAAAGAGACGTTCGAGAAATATTAGTAGCTACAACCCGCAACCATCCTTTCCGCTCCCTTTTTACTACGAGTTCCAATGGTGTTTGGTGAAAAGAGGCAACTCGTTGTACCAAAACTACTGGTGAATGCATACAATATTTCAAATAAAATAAACAAACACAAAGATCAAACTACTAATTTTGCAGCTCATTCACAATTCTTGTACAGTCAATACTCTTCTCGTTATATTTGAAAGACGTGAACACATATAGCAATTGGAACTTAGCAAATCGCCAAAGGCATCCGAGAGTTCATTGTGGCGAACACAGAAGGAAACAAGACAAACAACGAAAGTGTCATGACCCGAAATCCCATTCAGGCCGGACTGGCACCCGAAGCCGATATGGCCCGAGAGAACCAATATTTACTCGTGAACCTTCGTATGCATATCCTCGTGTGAATCTTCTTATACCTCATGCAATTACGCGGAAGAAATGAATCTGGTAACATATGCCATATATATATATATATAAAACTTGGCCGTTGGGGCCATTACGTCAAACTGAATGTACATCTTACATCCATATACCCACATATGTCTACAAAGCCTCTAGCAGATACATCTATTTATACTACCTTTACAACATCAAAATGAATATACAACTATGACCCAGAAAGCTCCGAATCAAGTGGAGCTCACCAAACCTTCTGCAACTGATCCACAGTCTACTGAGAAGGTCTACTAATGCCTGCACCTGCAACATGTAAGGTAAGTCCCCCGAGGGGTTCAGTACGAGAAATGTACTGAGTATGTAAGGCTAGAGAAATTACATCATACATGAGAATGTCAATGAAATAAATATGAGAGATTTTTCGATATGGGTAAACCATCATTCTAATTGGAAACTTGTCTATTGCTTTCGTTATGAACATTTTAGGACATTCATTTTATATCCTTACTATTCATAGAATATCTTTCATATACATCTACACTCAAGAGACTCTTCTCCTCTATTCATGAGACTCTTCTCTATGCAAGAGATTTATTTCTTGCTTCTATGCTCATTACCACTATTGTTCTACTACTTGGTTAGTAAATTACAAAAGAATAACATTCATCCACACACACCCACTCTCTTGGTGGATTAATAATATAACCTACATCCACTCTATGGGTGGGGTATCATACATCCACTCTACATGCTTCTCTACCTTACCTTACTTCACTTAATCACTTATTAATCATATACTGCCCGGGCCCAACTGATCAGTGGGAAATTCATAGACCCATCATGCAGGTGTACATTGCACCCCATGGATAATGTAAGGAGAACCATCATGCAGGTATTCATTTCACCCCATGAATAATGTATAGGGAACCATCATGTAGGTGTTCATTTCACCCCATAGATAATGTATAGGGAACCATCATGCAGGTGTTCATTTCACCCCATGGATAATGTATAGAGAACCATCATGCAGGTGTTCATTTCACCCCATGGATAATGTATAGAGAACCATCATGAAGGTGTTCATTTCACCCCATGGATAATGTCATAATTATACCTCAACTTTTACCAGATTGGTACAAACATAATCATAACATTACTAGACTTTAGAACATCACATTCCCGGAACTTGGAGGTAGAATATACACACGTGTATGACCTATTGAGGATCACGATGCTATTGGAAACACACATATATACTTTACCTCGTTTCTCTACTTCCAAGAGAACACTTTTGCTACTTCTTATGAGATCTTATATAAGTAAGCATATAGTACCGTCCCTCCACCTTTGGTGGTCTATAGTGACTAACATAGCATAGTATTGGAATTATTCCATCTAGAACTTATAACCTTTAGAATGTGATCCATACCTAATGAAACATGTAGTACCCAAGCGCCTTACTTCTTTACAATCTTATACCCCTTTGTTTAGCTAGGAAAGTGACACACTAGAGATAATGACAGTAAAGTACACACTTATATGCACATTTCACTTCACGCATTTAACTCATGAGATTGACATCTTCACTTATGAGTAATAATCACACTACCTTGCACATCATCTCTCTTATTACTCTTATGAGAATGGTACTAAGATGATCCTCACAATATAAGATTTGGAGCATGACATGATTGGAAAAATGCTTTTCAAGAATACATAGATTCATTTATATTATTACCCTCTTGAGATAGTTCTTTTAGGAATTAGAACGTCATGACATCTTCGGAACTTCAATCAAGGAACAAGAGATAAGTGAATCATAAGTCATCTAAGAATAAGACACATATGGATAACAATATATGTCAACCTGAATTGATATACTTCAAGGCTCTCGGAATTGAAACAAGTCCAACGTCAATAGGAACAATATGTTGTAGAAGGATACGGAAGGAGTAACCTTACATACCTTGTATTCTTACTTACGAATACACAATCTTAGACGTGCATACGATAGTCCAGCTCCATCCTTATGTTTTGTTCTACAACATAAATACATGACAGAACCAACATTAACCACCAATAACCTCATAATGGCATCCAATAACAATAAGTCAAATGTTTAACTCTAACATGTCATTTCCCCCTTGACAACACCATTTATAAAATCATCATACCAAGAATTCCACAATATTCCATACATTGACTAACACATGATAACCAATAGCATGTCACACCAAGTTCATATTTTACACTTCTCCATCACCACCACATCACAATTATGCCATCAATTTACTTCAATACACCTCCTAACAACAAATCGGCCAAAATCCCATAATTTATAGGACCATAATAAAACTATACTTGTTGTTGTTTCATCCATACCATTCTCTTTCATCAAAGTCATAAGTCATAATTCAAGTTACAATCCCATGGATTTCACATCTTTCACAAAAGCCAAAAGTGCCATGTCCAACATTTTCAACCATCACCAACATGATATACATATTCTCTCATGCTTATAATATGTTAAAGTACAAGAATAATTACTTACTCAAGCTTGGAAGAGGATGATCTTGACCCAAAATGCCTTAGGGTTTGAAGAGCACCAAAAGAGTGTTCTTGAGAATTCTAGAAAAAAAAAAAAGGATAGAAAGAATGTGTGTTTTTGGGATTAAAATCTGATTTTTGGACACCTTTTATAACCTTTTAAAGTAATCCTTAGACATTAAGTCCATCATTGGCAAGTCAAGGCAAGAATGGGTCATTTTGACCCATTGGGCCTTTGCATGTTTTGCTTATTTTAATCTCAAATTAGGCCCAATAACCCATATCATCTTAAATCACTCACATCAATGTGTAATCCATAATATATGCGTTACAACGATATTCCCACTCATGGGATTCATACTCGTATCCTCAATTCCAAAATCAAGCAATTCTAGCCACGTATGACCCATTTTGGCTATAGGGGTAAAATCGTCATTTTGACGCCAAGTTCGTTTTCGAGTAATTTTATCATACCAACATAATAATTTACTCATTTCATGTATATGCTCATGATTGTAGAAGAAACGTGGCAAAAATTGGCTCGATACGTCCCCGGGCACCCTTGGGACTTAAACAAAATTTCCAACTTTTGAAAGGTGCGCAGGGGCGGCGTGGCACGCTGCTTGGCGCGCCCCTTTACTGCCTCTGGACTGAAAATTTCAGCCCAGAGCGGCGTGGAACGCCCTTGGGCGCCCCCCTCCTTATTTTTTTTCCCAAAATTTTTGTTGTCGACTTTTCTTCGCGGGTTCGGTTAGATACTTCAAGTCCTATTCTTTAACTCACTTCTTAACCTTAACATACTTTGTTTAGAGGTCCTCTTAGCCTCGTTTTGAACCCCACAAATGCGCCATGAAAATCACAAAACACCCACGACGCAAGGTAAGCATATGTGCAAGGCCAAATTTCAATTTTCTTGTCAATAACATTACAAAATACATTCGTGTGGCTCTCGACACTCAAGTATACATTGTTCAACGTCGTCAAGTAGGGTTGGGAAGGTACGGGGTGTTACAGAAAGTGCCGAACCTATAATTCCAACGAACACAAACAAGAGGCTGATTTTAGGCGGAAGAAAAGAATATTCAGCATTTATTCCAATTAGTAAAAGGAAAACAGGGGAACATAAATGTGAGTAAACAAAAGGATTTCTAAAGCCTTGAGGGCATTAAGCTTTTATTTGGCAAAGAGTGAAAGGAAACAAAAATAAACACATTCCAACACACACGGACCATTGAACGTCTTGGAGGTCGTTCGAATAAACACATAGGCTTAGATTAAACAAAAAGTAAAATAAAAGGAGACAAAAACAGTAAGAAAAACAGAATAACAACAACTTTATGCTTCAACTAACAAACTTGTAGCTATTGTTCATTTTTTTTTCCAGAAAAAGAAAGAATCATGTGTGAAGAACGTTATAGCAAAGTCACAATGTAATTTAGACGAATACATCCATACGTTTTATTTTCGAGAAAACGGGCAATGATAGAAAACACACAAACAATAGTTAAAATTCACATTGTAGGTAATTTCAGGAGAAAGGCAACAATAGAGTTAAGACAGGATGGAAATCACTTTTACAGTTATTCATGAGACCATATCAGACTCGCATCGAAACATAAAAAAAACAAATTTAAAATAGAACCAGCAGTCCTAAAACAAAACAAACACCTATATGCACATATGTATAGACCCACGTATTCGCACACAAAACAACTTTTCAGAATTCCAAAATTATATTTTTTTTATCCTCAAGGGTGATGAAAAGCAACAACAATGAAATTTAGAACAAAATCATGTATCCAACGCACCGAATCAGAATAAGGTGGAGGAAAATAAAATGAAAGTGGAACAGAAAGGGGCGAATTCGTACCTTTTGTTGTGCAGCGATTGAGGCTGTCGAGTTCCAAACTAGCGATTCCGACTTCGATCTAAACTCCAAGGGTTTCAAGAAGAGCCCGAAAAGAACACAAATTAGAGAAAAATGGAGAGCAAGTGAAGAAGCTATTGAAATCTTTTAGTGTTTGTTTCCGTCCCCCTGTTTTTTCTCACTGTTTTCTACCCTCTCTGTCTTCTCCTATTTTTCGATCTCCCTTTCTATGGAAGCCGAGACTCCCTTTTATAGCCGAGAATTGGGGGGTTCCAAACGGCTCTTCAATGGAAGCTCCCAAGAATTCAAATTTTGAATTCTTGGGAAGCTAATTTCAGAGAATATGGTGAATTGAAAGAAAGTGGTGGGCTAGACTTACCTTTTTCAGGCTGATTTGAAGGAGAGACGAGACAACTCAGAGGTGGGGTGTTTGGATCCATCGAATTCAAGGGATAAACACCCAAATCCGATGGTCCTTCAAATTCTTTTCAATCCCTATGAAACGGCAGTGGCGTATTTTCGAGGTTCAACTTTTCAAGAAAAGGGTAAAGTAAAGGTGATTGAAGAGATATAAAGTTGATAGGGGGGGCTACGAGGTGATGGAATAGGAGAGGGGTGGTTGGAAACCACCGGATTTTACCATTGTCCGGTGGTGTTGAAGTCGGGTAGAGAGGAGAAAGGAGATGTCAATGTTGGGGGGGGGGGGTGTTTTGGTTGAAATGGGACGAGAGAGGTGAGAGATTAGATTAGGGGCTGGTTTGGTTAGCTTAAAGGGGACTTGGGCCGGGTTAGGTCATTTATGTTGGGCCGGTGGGGATAATATTGGGTTGGGCTGAGTAGTTTTGGGTATGAACAAGTGGAAAATCGGCCCAAATGTTGACAAGTGAATTAATTTGTAAGAAAAATTCTAATTTTGCCCAATCATTTTTTACTTAATTAATTAAACGATGCTTGTTTCGTCCTAATTAATTTTTGAAAGTGTATATATATACATATAAATTTTCATCCCTCTAGGTGTGTATACATACGTGCGCGATTTAAATACGTATATGGGTTATATTTTAAATACGTATAGCTATAGTTTAAAATTAAATAAAAAGTAAAAAATATAATAGTCTAGCGAAGATTATTTGGAGTTTTTAAAATAAAAGTTAGTACGCTAGCATATATATTATATGTAAATATATATATACATACATATATATATATATATATACTATAATATATAATGTATATATTTTCAGAGAAAAAATAGTGAAAATAATGAATTAAGACATATTATTATCATTAGTCCATTTTTGAGGGTAATTTTATAATATACGATATAAGTAATTTGATAGAAGAATAATAATTATAGAAAAATATATTATTTTGGAAAAATTGTTAATTTCATTGAAATTAATGTTAGAAAATAAGGAAAACGAATATTCAGGACTCATAAGCATCGGGAAATTAATTTAGGAAAAAGGAGAGCCAAAATTAGGTGTCGACAATAAGTACTAGGAATGTCCAGAAAAAGTCGTATAAAGCGTGGATGCATTATTCTTCCTATTAAAAGCTTCTTTCTGCTTGCTCAAATCAATCTTCTTCTTCAAATAGCTCAACGTTAGCCCAAACAACTCTTTCCCCCAGGGATAACTCTCAAAGAAATCTAAATCAGCCACCATCTTGATATGGTTTGAATCCACCTTCTTCGAAGGATCCTTTGCCAGCAACATCGAGTGCACGAACCAAATTAAAACACACTTCAACTTTTGCTCCTTACTCAACCGATTACCTTTGATCAAGCTTATCAACCTTGCAGCAGTGATGTTCCTGTTCTTGGTTACCTTGAAATTAAAATTTTCACCATTTTGTACGACTTGGCTCGTTTTGGATTCACGGGGATAGGCTGAACAATTCAACCCCATAATCAAAGCAAATTTCTTTAAGTCGAAACAAGCTGGCTTATCATTCACATAGAACCAAATCTCATGCAACTTTTTATTATTCTTGACACGTCACAACAATATATAATGGACCTTTATCCATTGAATTTAAAATGCTCCGACAAATATCTCAAGTGTCCAAAACAGATTTGCTTAAAATCAGCTTAGAACTTTTGCTCAACTAGAGTTTTTCTAAAGTCCCGATAAACTGCCATCCTTGCTTTTACAGAAATCTTTACTGGAAAAGAACCTAAATCATCCATCCACGTAGCTAGGTCATACAACTCAACGGTGATATCTCTTGCACAAATTGACAAGAATAGGGGATCATCATCTCCATCTCCATTGTCGCTCCTGTTATCATCTTCACCACTATCATCACTTTCCCCTTCACTCTCCCCTTCGCTAGACTCGACATCCTCACTCTCCTTGGCACTACTGTCCTCATATCTCTCAATCTCGGCTATGATTTTCGTTTTCGACTCCGACTCAATTACTATTTTTTTCTTTTTGAAGTTTTAGAAACTTCTTCAGCTTTACGTTTCTTATTTCTACAAGCAGTAGAAATACCCCTTAAGTATTGAAATTGGTTCAAAAATATCCTCCGTTAACCTATTGGGCCAAAAATACCCTTCTACCCACCTTTATGGCTCAAAAATACCCTTCCATCCACCTTTATGGCTCAAATATACCCTTATAACTAACGGTCATTTTTTAAACCATAATTAAAAAAATGGAAAAGGGCCAAAAATACCCTTCAAGTATTGAAATTGGTTCAAAAATACCCCCCGTTTAACTATTGGGCCAAAAATACCCCTCCATCCACCTTTATGGCTCAAATATACCCTTACAACTAACAACCCTTTTTTAAACCATAATTAAAAAAATATTTATTACATGCCAGCTTTTTATTGGTTGCAAATTAAATTAATTAAAATGTTATTATCTTATAACCAAATCTGGACCCAACTAAAACTACCCGACAAAATCCGTCCCAACCAATTAAATAACGGTGACCCATAGTTTTTTGGTTTGTATCAGTTACACCATACCTCAAAGGTGAATAATTTTCTACTTTCTGTGTCTGCCTGCAAATACGTTAGGGATAGGGGTGGGCATAAAAACCGGAGAACCAAAAAACCGTACCGAACAGAATTAGTTCGGTTCTTCGATTTCGGTTCTTCGGTTCGGTTTTCGTTTTTATTTCGGTAGTTCGGTTCTTTGGTTCGGAGTTTGGTTTAGGGGTAACGGTTCTTCGGTGCACCGAAGAACAAAAGTTTTATTAAAAGTTTTTTTTTAATTTTCATTGCACCGAAGAACCGAAGTTTTATTAAAAGTTTTCATTGGCAACAACCTACTTACTTGCAAGTCTCATTCGCAGTGAGAAGAAAAAAGAGTTTAGAACACGAAATAGTTTTCAAGAACCCTAAAAATTGAAGAAGAAGAAGACCCAGCTTTCAACAGACGTAAAATATGAATGAAATTAGGTTTAGAAGAAATGGATTTGCCTCTTTATTTAATTGGTTGGGGGCGGTTTTGTCTGGTTTGGGTCGGGTAGTTTTAGTTGGGTCTGGGTTTGATTATAAAATAATAACATTTTAATTAATTTAATTTGCAACCAATAGAAAACTGACACGTAATAAATAATTTTTTTAATTATGGTTTAAAAAATGACCGTTAGTTATAAGGGTATATTTGAGCCATAAAGGTAGATGGAAGGGTATTTTTGAGCCATAAAGGTGGGTAGAAGGGTATTTTTGGCCCAATAGGTTAACGGAGGGTATTTTTGAACCAATTTCAATACTTAAGGGGTATTTCTGACCCTTTTCCGTAAGTTTTAAAAGTGGGTAGGGTTCTAAATAATCTCAAATCAAAAAAAGTCAAGTAAAATGAAACGGAGGGGGTATTAAAAGCAAAAAACACATATATGCTCATTAAGGAAACACGTCATGTACTAGAAAAGTTCTCTGCAGATAACTAAAGTAAAAGGGATAAAGACACACAAATAAATCTAAATCACATTGAAATTATTGATTATATACCTAATATTTATGAGATCTTATTAACTCCTTGAATTTATATACTTTTTATTTTGCCCCTTATCTAAGCATCGGGTAAGAAATAAGTTAAATCGCATAAACACATCTATATTAGACAAAAAAAGAAGAATTTTAATTTCCTATTTTGTTTGATTCTTTCAGATACAAACCGACCAAACCTCATCTGGCAAGTCTTCCTTTCATGGGTATTCTGAATTTTTAATTTATTATATGTAATAAATATTTTAATTGAGTATAAATTTTTCGGTCCTTTTTATAGCTAAACAATATTTTTTGCATCTAGTATACACTCGGAGCGTGAAATATTTCTCAAAATCTTGACTTTATACTTTATTGCATTTGAGACTTGAGCGACGATGCGATTCAATCGATTTGCCTATGAAAGAAAATCTTTTTTTTTTAACATACATGATATATTTTAATTTGTTTTCTTTGTCAAAATAAAAAAAAATAATATGAAAAATATTAAATCCAGCAAGATTATAACCCTCACATAATTCACGACTTGACAATCTCACCACATATTTCTATGCCTTATCCCAAAGTAAAATAAAATTCTCCGATTTTTATTCCACATTCAAAGAAGCTTCTTTAATTATATTCCCACGCCAACTCAAAAAAGAAAAATCTTCAAAGTCAAATTATAATAATAATCCCCTACACGTTTCGTCAAAACACGCCAACCATACACATATACATAATACATCTAATTCATCTATAAATAGGATCAAACTCCCCATATCTTATTTCTCCATATCACATTCCAAAACAACATAGAATTTGTAATTTATTCAACCTATAAATAAATCACCATCCTTCTCTTTGTTTCATCTTCATCTCTCTTCCAATCTTAAGTAATTTTTTCCTCGGGTGAAATAATTGAGAATTCGTCTGATTACATGGCGGGGAAGAACAACTACTCAGCGCATAATTCGAACGAGACATCATGGGCAGATCAATGGGATCCAGAACCAGCAAGTCATGAGTACATAAGTTTTGACAAGAAAACTGGAAATAGTAATAACGGATCATCCAAGATTTCCAGTAAAGTTGGAGATACTTTTGGGAAAACTAAATCTGTTGCTTCAACTGGGGTTAAAAAGGTAAAATCAGGTGCTACTGCTGGTTTCCAGTGGATTAAAGACAAGTGCCATAAGCCTAGTACCCAAAAATATTAGTACTAATGTTAAAGATTAGAATTAGTTTTATCATCCTCTTTTTTTTTTTTTTTTTTGGGGTGTATATTGAAGTTTTGAAGCATTAACAAGCCTTTTGTTGGTGTCTTTGATGTGTTAATAATACTTTTGTTTGTTCCTTCGTTCATTTGTTAAATTCATTCAATGAATAAATAAGCATTTTGTAGTTCAGTGTTCATCAGCAGCTAGCAATATTGTAAAGGCTCTAATAGATCGGATCCAGGTCCTCCACAGCAGAAACGGATCCAAAATTTATAGTTTATGCATGAATTCCTATAGCAACCCCCAGTTAATATATAATAATTATGAGGTTCATAATAAAATATTTATATACATATGGTTAATGAATTTCTTAATACGTAGTATACATGACATGAATAAAAACTATTGATTGGGTAAATCCGTATGTTCTCTTCTAGATCCGCCCATGCTCTCCTGAGTGACTCCTGTGACACAGTTGATTTTTGACGCGTGGCATCTATTCATGAATCAAATGAGTAACTTTTGATTGTATGTTGAAAGAAAAATTCAAAGTTGGAAAAGGAAATCAAAATAGTTGAAGATTCTGTATTCGTTAGTCTATTTGATTCACATCTACATAAGATTTGTAGTGAAATTCATATAGAACTAAATTTTCCAGTTTTTAGTTAAAATATGTTTTGTACTATTTTAACTAAGATTACTATTAGTTTTTTTTTTTTTTTTTGGTTTCCCACCCGGTGTTCAGTACCAATATTGGAGCCCGAATAAATCTGGATTTGCGTTGGGAAGTCCCACATTGGGGGTAAAGCGCTCCCTAGCAAAGGTGACTCCGTACCCAAATGGATTCGAACCCAAGACCTCTGGTTAAGGATGAAGTAGTATTTATCACTCCACCACAACCCTTGTTGGTTACTATTAGTTATTGTATGAGTAAATTATTCTCCTTCATGGTATTAAATAGTTATCTTCATTGAAAGTGATATATTTTGATGAAGTTTGCATCTTTCCCACAACTTAATCCAGGCTTATCAAGAAGTGCCCTCTATTGTTGGGTTAGCTTTGATTTGCTACCTTTGTTCCATCCATTTCAGTGCCTCGTCTTAATGAACTTAAAAAGATTCATGTGAACTATGACTATAGTACTATTGTGGCAGTAGAAGCAAGGCGGATTCAAAATTTATACTATATGAGTTCAATTAAACCGGTACCTATAATGATACATCTTCCCCTAAGTAGATCGAATAGGAGCTCAATATCTGCGGTAGTTTCTTGATTAATTCGGAATCATCAACACTAAGACTTGATTTACGCGCTTGTATTAAGCTACAAATCTTGAAAATAGACTGAACACATTTCCATCGAATTTCCCCAAGATATTCTGTGTCTACTATCCGCGCTTCTTCATTTAATTTCGTATTTCTTTCACATATATGTCTACGCCTCTTAATATTTCAAGACAATGTGATATAGTCCCTCCGTTTCATTTTATTTGGCCTTCATATCAAAAAATTAACATTTCCTTTTATTTGTCCATTTTAGCAAATCAGGGAAATTTTGTTACATTTTCTCATTATATTCTTAATTAGTATTAAATAACCACATAACATCGTAGTAGCAGTTAAATTTATTTCAAAGTATCATTAATAAGTTTAGTTTAATAAAATATACCTCTAATTAAAGCTTTTTAAAGGGCGTTTAAGTCAACAAGGTCAAGTAACATGAGATGGAGGAAATACTAATCTTATCCCACGAAGACAATCAAGTGAATCACAAAAAAACACCTTTAACTTCTTTTGCAGTACAATGTATCCCCCCAAATACTAATGGTTTGGCTTTCTCAACCCATCTTTACTTTAATTCATTAACAAACCGTTTTGCATTCCGCAATGTCAAAGTACCATGCATTTTCACTAGGAGAGCTTTATATTTATACTGCTAACTACTAATCCTACAAAATTAAAAAAAAAACTCATGGTGTATATAGTAAGTACTTAGTTTACATGCACAAATTCATGGCCTCAAATTCCCTCTCTTTGCCTACTAGCCAAATCAGTGATGGATTATTTACCTTATTACCAGATGACATCCTTTGTCAAATCCTCTATGCTCTCACTCTCAGAGACAGAGCAATTGCTTCCTCTGTTTTGAGCAAGCGGCGTCACATAATAGCATCCTTCGGTGGCCTCAAACAGGTGCAAACGTATTCGACATATTATTATGTGGCAAAACTTGCTGCAGACAACAGCTGTTTCATCGAATTATATTTTCTTGGTCATAGTGGCACATATTCCCATTTGTCTCCGCTTATATTAGAGTCAAGATTATTAACCGTTCTGCATTTCAAACGTTGGGATTTTTGGGGGAAAGACTTGAGCGATATTAAGGAATTGTCTTCTTTGAAAGAGATATATTTTGATGACGTGTGCGTCTCTCCAGACACCCTGTCCAATTTTATCAACAAGTGCCCCTCTATTGTTGAGCTAACGTTGAAAAATTTTTCAGGCCTAAATTCCATCTCAGTGCCCCATCTGAATAGACTTAAAAAGGTTCATCTGAATGGCAACAAAGTTGGTGGCAATAGAAATAAAAGCTCGAAATCTGCAGGAGTTTTACTTGTTTACTTCATCATCTGAACCACTGAAACGTGATTTGTGCGCTTGTACTAAGCTACATGTCCTAAAAGTAGATTGTAAGTACATTACCATCGGATTTCCTGAAGATAATTCATCAAATTTTCTGTGTCGTAAATCCTTGTTGCTTCGTTTATGTAAAGGATTGAAATATCTTGTACTTTTGAGTTCTGAATTGAAGAATCTGACCTTAAGCGACATGGTTGACTTGGAGGATGCTATCATTGTTACTCCCAATTTACGTTTGTTCAAGCTAATATATACAAAAATATTCCCAAGCTTCAGTCCAGTGGTCGGTCCAAGCCTAATGGAAGCTGTGGTTGGATCGAAGCATGTTTATGCAACTAATAGGTTGTCTTACTTGAGAAAGTTTGCTGAAAATTTGGGTGAAATTTGACCTTCTCTGTCACGACCCGAACCAAGGCTCTGGACGTAACGGGCATCCCAGACCAATGAAGGCCCGGTAAGACCCCTCAGTATATTACCATAAGCATATTTGTAGATAATTGCGGAAAAAGGACCCAATAACAGAAAATCCAACTTAATAGAAATGGAAATATCAAACTTTAGTCCAACAGTAACATTAGTCTACGAAGCCTCTAATCCATAAAAAAAAGATCATCTATGCCGGGACAAGGCCCCAGTGATACCATAAAACAAATACTAAAAATGTCTGTCATGAAGGCGCTTCTGAAGGATGGAGGGCTCACCAAAGCTGAAGTTGTCTGAGCAAACCTAGTGCTGCATAGTTCTATGAGAATGTGCCTCCGAACCTACATCATGAAACGATGTAGCCGCCCGAATACGGTCAATACATGGAATGTATTGGTATACAGAACAAATAAATGGATAAGATATGCTTTATATAAAAAGTAATCATACAAGTAAAACCAATACAATACGAGAAAATATCAGTTGTGACTCCAAGTAAAAGAAAATAAGACTTTCTATTCTTTAATTCTGAACTAGATCCGTTAAAACACCACAGGCTATGTAAGTCCGATCAACGCTCTACAGTCTAAGCCCCAATCCATGTTTGCTGCATGAATTGAGATTAAGTCATTACAGCTAGCACAATCATCCTCATAGAGGAAAGCATAAGGTTGTCCAATTAAGGATCGAACCATCTCTATGTCGGCAAAACACAGGTTTCGGGTATTGAACCTTTTGGACTGAAACCTTCTCGGTTAACCATCTAATTCTCTTAGAGCCCAGATTTTAACCTTTTCAAATCATCAATCGTCATTTAAAACAATATCATTTCCATTAAGGGCATAAACCATCGTTGGTACAGTCATACCGAAACTTACAAGTCATCTATTTCATTATCCGTTTAACCATAAGGTCGGTTGTCAATTTATCATGCCCAACATGTATTAAAAATCAAGTATAAGATGGTTCTTGAAAATCAACCAAATCAATTTAAGAGTACATTTAACCATTGGGAGTCATGTCATAGTCATTCTTTAGTATAATAGTAAACCTTTCAATATGAGTCAACCATCATTAAATCGTTAAAACGTTGATAAGACGTAAAACACATCAAATAGTAACATCATTTTGACTCAACGAATAACCCAAATGTTTTTATAGTAGTTTAGGGAAACAAAGATTTCACTTCCTCTTCTTAAGATTTAAATCGATATGTATTTAAGAGCAACTTCAAGTACAAAGTATTGAAACTCAATTTCGTATTACTTTCGTAAACTCCATTTACATATACTTGCAACCTCAATTCATTATTCGACATTCACATAAGCATATAAGGTTTTTAGAAATCATAAGTTCGAAATTTACTTGAGAAGAGATTGTTCTGCATACCTTTTTGATGATGACCTATAGAAGAAACCTTAGAAGTTGATCTTGAGATTAGCCTATGAACTTGAGTTATTTTCTTGACTTAGAGATGATGAAAGGAGGGTTTCTATTATGACTTAGGGTAACTAGAAGAGTAGGGAAACATTTAGAATAGTTGGGGGATGGTTTTGGGTAAGGAGAAGACCAAAAGACCCTAAAAAACACATAGGAAGTGAGAGAAATCGTCACTGGAAAACCACCTCCGTGGCACGGAGGCAAAATCAGAAATATAGCTCCGTGGCACGGAGGCAAAATCAGAAATATAGATCTGTGACATGGAGGTATCGCGGAGGGGTACTGTTTTGTGCGAAAAATTGATTTTTCTTGTCCCCTTGATCCGTGGCATGGGGATAATGCGGAGGCATACCGTTTTGGGCTCCGAAAATATATTTTTCTCGCGTTCTTTACCTCCTAAAATCCCCCAGTTCAATCAAACAACATTTTCAAAGGTTCTAAACTCCAAACAACTCATCTTTCTTAGCTCTAAAGGCCTAAAAAAGAAATTCGGAAATTACGGGGCGTTACATTCTCCTTGGCAACTACCACAACTGAATTAAAGGTATGGAGGTGGCCAACTAATCAATTGATAGCTAATTACACATTTTCCTTTAAGATTTGACAATTCGTGTTGAATATAACTTTCTGTTGTCTATGAAGGAGGTAAGATTTCATTGGGGCAATCTTGGAAGCAATATTCAATCACTTTTTATCAAGCACGTAAATTTGGAAATACTCTTTTCCCGGGTACCAAGATATGAATCTCTAATTGATGATTGTTTAGTTACTTCCATCCTCACACTTTGCTAGTGAGTGTGAGTTCAAAGGCCCACATTAAACAACTTTATACAGGTATTCCACTATGTTATGCTTCTTCACTTTAATAAACATTGATTTCATTCTTCACCTTCATGTGCTTGTGTTATGAGTTTGTATTAGGTCCTATTGGATGCATTGAAAAACCGGGACAGGGGATGCCGCAAGTGTAATGAAAATAGTAATTACATGTGTTGGCGCTATTTCTTGAAAGGTTTTAAGATGCTTGAATCAACTAAAAGACAAGGCACTCATCAGATTAACTTGGAGTTCCAATGGTAATTGCCTTACAACACATATCTATTTTTTTGTCTGTTTAACAACAATGATATCGAAATTATAACTTTCTATATACTGCTTAGTAATTTTTGGGCCATATGTTTTTGTAGGTTAAGTGATCAGTAACCCGTATGTGTAGCGCATGTAGGTTCGAATGAATCAAGAGTACTTCCATCTATCTGCTCAATTTCATATGTTGGTGGAACACAACATGATTTAGGTCTCCAAGTTGTAATGCAAATCAATTTTAGGGTAGTTTTATGTATTATACTTTATTATCAATTAATATATCATTACAATATGAGTTTGAAATGAATGTTATGTGTCCATGAGTGTCTATGTTTCAAGAATGGTGTTTGGAAGGACCTTAGAGATTGCTGACCATATATCACACTACGGAATGAGCGTTCTTTGTTTTTTTCCTTTCTGTATATTGAAGTTTGTAGCATCAAAAAGCTTTATATGATTGTATTTTTGTATTTTCTTGAATTTTGTATTCGCTGATACAAACACAGTTGATAACAGTTGATATAAATAGAGTAGATACACGGGCTACAAATTGTAATTTTCAAAACTGTAGCTATGCAGGCCTATTTTCTCCTATATGTAAGCTATTTCTAAAGTTTCCTAAAAAAAATCTCCTATTGAATAATAAAACCTTGTGATTCAAGAAAAAGAATGGTGACTTTTAGGTAAAGAAATTGAGTTACCCTAGAATTCCTTTCCTTTATAAAATATAAAAACTTTGGTTTGATGTTAAAACTAATAGAGCCATAGAGGAATTTCTCGCACAAAATTCATGGCCGCCATCTTTACTGATTCCACTCATGATAATTTACCAGATGACATCTGCCACAAAATACTCTCTTTTCTCACTCTGAAACAGAGAGCAATAGCTTCCCTTGTTTCCCGAAAGTTGCGTCACATGATAGTTGTTGGGGATAAACTCCACTATAAAAATAATATTTATAGTAATAACAGTGAAATAATAATATAGCACTGTGATACGATAATTAATAAAAAAAAAAATAACAAAAACATAAAAATTTTAATATAAAAAATCCTTTTAAATAAGAAAAAAAATCATGGGTGAGATGCTCTCCACAACTTACTACTAAGTTTGTTTTTCTGTGTATTGAAATGAGGAGCTGATGGCCTCAGCCGCCCTTCCAACCAATCAGAAATGAGTAAACATAGCAAATTGCAATTGCAATTTGCCAATAGAATTTTCATTTTCCTTTCTATTTTTGGTTTTCTTTCTTTGGCACATGGGTGTGGACCCCACAAATCTCCCCTTCTAAACCCATTAACCGGAAGGAGATAGCATCGAAATTTTAGTTTGAGTGCATGCCGATAAGTTCTTTGCATAACTTGCTGCCGACAATATTAATTTCATGGAATTCTATTTGTTCATACGTAGTTCTCATTATTACATGTCTACGGAAAATTTAGATTCCAGATTAATAACTGTTCTGCATATAAAAGGAAATTGCAACATCAAGTTCATTGGAGAATTTAATGAAATGTCTTCATTGAAAGAGATATATTTAAATTCTGTTTGAATCTCACCACCCACCTTCTGCAGCATTTTCGACAAGTGTCCTTTAATTGTTGAGTTAACTTTGATAGATTGTTGCTGCCTTTATTCCATCTCAGTGCCTCCTCATCTGAATCAACTTAAAAAGATTCAGGTGAGTTATGGTAGTAGATATATAGGTATAATAGAAATAAAAGCTCGAAATCTGCAGGAGTTTCACTTCTTTAGTTCATTGGTATCAACACGGAAACTTGATTTGTGTGCTTCTACTAAGCTACAAGTCCTGAATATAGATTGTCCAAACATTCATGACGGATTTCCTCAAGAGGTTTGTGCAGCATTCTAGTTTCTAAAATCCTTATCTCTTCATTTATGTAAAGGATTGAAAAGAATCAAAATTATGAGTCCTGAATTGGAGAGTTTAAGCTTAAATGACATGGTTAACTTGGATGATGCCATCATTGATACTCCTAATTTATGTTCGTTCAAGATAATAGATAGTAGAGAAGTCCCAAGCTGGTGTCCGGTGGTTGGTTCAAGATCAAAATTAAGAATGCTCGTGCAATCAATAGTTTGCTTGAGTTGAGAACTTTTGCGCAATATTTGGGTGAAAATATAAAGTTGTCCTTCAAAACTGATACAACTGAATCAAAGTTATGTGCATTCATATAGCTAAATTATAGTTGAAACAACACAACATTATTTTAAAATAATGTAGCCAATTTTTGTTAGAAGATCACATCATATCTATATATTTATTGATTACTTTGGGCTTCTATTTGAGTGCACATTGATTTGAGTGAACAATTTTAAGAACAAACAAATTTTCTATTCAATTTCCTCTCAAGTTTGACAATTTGTGTTGGATATTACTTTTCACTGTCTATGAAGTAAGTAAAATCTCATCGAGAAAATCTTCGAAGCAACATTAGACCACTTTGTATCAAGCTCATAACTTTGGAAGTACTCTCTTCGCTCGTACCAAGTTATGAATCTTTGATTGATGACTTGTTTGGTTACTTCCATCCGCAGACCTTGCTAGTGAGAGTGAATTCAGATGCACTAAAGTATAACTTTATATAGGTATCCAGCAATGTTATGACTTTATTCTTCACTTTACTATTTGCCTATCTTCAATACTCGATCTCCATTTTTCCATTGTACTTATAACGTTATGAATATGTAGTTCCCATTAGATGTACTGAAAGACTGGGAAAGGAAATCGGAAATGGAATGTGGCAAGCGATATAAATATAGTAATAACATGAGCTGGTGCTATTTCTTGAAAGGTTTTAAGATCCTCGAATCAACTACACGAGAACACAACTTGGAGTTCCAATGGTAATTACATCATAATACACATCTGATTTTTTCTTTATTTTTGTTTGGTGACACAATTTAAATTATGTATAATTACGAAGCCTCTTCATGTTTTTTTTTCCCAGGCGCCTCCAATAGAGAAGCCCCCTTTACGACAGGCTTTCTTTGAATAGTGTATAGGCAGACTGTTTTTGTATCATTGTAATTATTTTCATAATAATTCTTCTGTGTGTTCACATGAAAACAAATGGATATATAAAAATTGCTAGGCAAATTTTTATCGTTGTTGTCTCTGTTTTCCCGTCAGATTTGCTTGATTCATCGGCCCTGAGCATTTTAAGCCTCTTTATGTTCAATGTATTCTTCTTCTTTTTTATTGAGTGAGGATGGACATTATTACTATAATGAACTTGAAAGGTTCATGTGAATGGCAGCAGATTTGGGACAATACAAATAAAAGTTAGAAATCTATTGGAGTTTCATTTGTTTATTTCATCAGCAGCTGCAACAGAGAAAATATCTATGCGCTTTTACTAAGCTACAAGCCCTGAAAAAAGAGAAACTTCATAAAACTAGCACATGGGAAGGAGCTGCATCCCTTTTTAAAGTATTGAATTTATTTATAATAGCACATTCCTATAAAAAAAAAAAGGACAGCCCGGTGCAGTAAAGCTCCTGCTATGCGCAGGGTCCGGGGAAGGGACAGACCACAAGGGTCTATTGTACGCAGGCCTCACCTTACATTTCTACAAGGGGCTGTTTCCGCGGCTTGAACCCGTACGATATTCTAATGGATATTTCATGTATCAAGGAAATATATCCAAGCAAAGAAGTAAAATGAGTTTTGCGAGAATCAACTGTTGAGATTCCAATTAAGAAAAGGCAAAGGCACAACCGTAAGGCTGAACTTTGTTAAGCTGTTTCCTTCTTAAGTACAATTAGGAACAAGAATCATCATTGTCCATATCGTTCCATTTAAGCGCACCTCAGGAAAAGAGCAGATATATATAGTTTCAATCCCATTTCCCTCTTAATGTAAGTATTTAGGAATGTTAAAATGGATTAACATATACAGTCATATAGGCCGAGCTGATGTTCTGCCAGGTTTTAGACTAAATAACTAAACCAGAAATACAGTTAAACATCATATGCTGGAGGAAGTAAGACAAAGCTACTACTTGAAAATTATCCCCCATGACAGTCTTGAGCGAGTAAAAATTTGGAATGTATCTACTTTCTGCAGTGCAATTACCGTAAACATTGACCTTCCTAAACTTCTCTTTTTGGTTGTAAGAAACTAGCTGCGTACTACGTCCACTTTGCATCAAGATGACGGATATCAGGAGGAATATAATCCATTACAATGTGATCTTTAGTCCATGATTCAGCTATTTCATATCATCCACCATATATCATCAAGCTTCGTATAGCGGTCATCAGACAAACACAAAGAATTCCCCAGTTCGACTAGGGTCAACCACACTGATGAGTTTCCAGACCAGGGGAAACTGGCAGGGACTTCACCTCTTCTGTCACAATATTAAAGGAATAAATGTGGGCACTACTTCTTTCAGTATTTTCACCATCCATCCAATGAACAACACCATTGACATTAACATTGCTCAGTGATCCCCTTGGGCATGGAGCGTCGCCACATTTCTCCATTTCTTATCAACTCCAAGAGTATATGTTAAGTTTCATCAATGGTGAACTATGCAACTGGATAACAACACAAAGCTAAGAAGAGAGATTGAGAGGGAAAGATATTTTCATTGAGAAAAAATGATAACTGCTTATTTACAATCTATCCAAGCAACCTTATTTATAGAGATTGTTAGCTACTCTAATTAACTTATCCTAGCTTACTAACTAACTAACTAATTAGTGTAGTACAACTAGCTAATCCGTGTAGTACAACTTCCAGTAACTAACTCTGTGAGTGTGTACTGTTCACTAACAAACTTTAGGACTAGTACTGTACACTGTTACATTGCTTGAATCCTTTAATACTCTGAACACCCCTCCTCAAGCTGGTGGTTGAAATATATCTTTCACACCAAGCTTGGACAAAAGATGTGTATGTGAGTTCTTCCCAAGTTCTTGGTAAGCAAATCTGCCAGCTGTTCCTTTGTAGATACATGATGTGTTTTGATCATACCTTGAAACAATTTTTCTCTAACAAAGTGACAGTCAATGTCAAAGTGTTTTGTTCTCTCATGAAAGATTGGATTGACTGCAATTTGTATTGCAGCTTTGCTGTCATAAAATACATTTTCTGGTTGCTGCACATTTACTCCTAGCTCTTTGTACAGTCGTATAAGCCAAGTGATCTCTGCAACAGCTGATGCCATGCTCCTGAATTTAGCTTCTGCTGAGCTTCTTGCCACAGTCTCTTGTTTCTTGGATTTCCTGCACACAAGGGCATTTCCGAACTTAACCAAGTAGCCTGTAACTGACCTTCTAGTTTGTATACATGTTCCCCAATCAGAGTCACAAAATGTAGTTAGTTTGTTAGCACCTTGAGATGGCATGAATAGACCAAGTCCAGGTGCTGACTTGATGTACTTAACCACCCCAATTGCAGATTCTATATGAGATTCCTTGGGTGCATGCATATACTGTCTCAACCTGTACTCCAAATGAAATGTCTACTCTATTCATGGTTAAGTATAGTAACCTTCCTACTAGTCTCTGATATTTCCCAATGTCCTTCAGTGGTTTATCCTGTAGCCCTGCTTTTGAACCTTCCACATGCGCATCATACTCAATTGAGGTTAGTCTCAGATTAGGATCAAGTGGTGCATGTACTGGTTTAGCTGCACTTAAACCTTGCTCAGATATAAGCTCCAAAGCATATTTGTGTTGACTCATGACATACCCCTCCTTGGTCCTAGCAAATTCAATACCTAGGAAAAATTTAAGATTCCCTAAGTCCTTCATCTTGAACTTGAGTTTCAAATCATTTCTAGTCTGATCAATTCTTCTGAGATTACTTCTAGTAATGAGAAGATCATCCACATACACTAGCACCACTATAATGTTTGCTTCCTCTTTCTTGGTGTACAAGGAATAATCATAGTGACTGAACAAATCCTAGTTCAAGTAATGCTTCTGTCAACTTCAAGTTCCATTGTCTTGGGGCCTGCTTGAGCCCATATAGGGACTTCTGGAGTTTGCAGACTTTGCCATTCTCCCCTTGTCTGTAAAAACCAGGAGGAATAACCATGTAAACATCTTCAATCAAGTCACCATGTAGAAAAGCATTGTGAACATCCATCTAAAACATAGGCCAGTTTTGTGCAGCAGCCACAACAACAACATATGTGACAGTAACCATTTTAGCCACAGGTGAGAATGTTTCTGAGTAATCCAGGCCTTCCTTCTAACTAAAACCCTTAGCAACAAGCCTAGCCTTGTACCTCTCAACAGCTCCTGAGGATAAATACTTCACCTTGAACACCCATTTACATTCTATAGGATGCTTTCTAGGAGGAAGATCAACTATAGACCAAGTATTGTTCTCTTCAAGTGCAGACACTTCTGATTTCATAGCCTCAATCCATTTGGGATCTAAGGAGGCTTCTTCAAAAGAGAAAGGTTCACATACAGAGGAATAAGCAGCCAAAGCTGCACTATGAGGTAGTGATAAGTTGGCATAAGTAACATGATTAGACATATGGTACAAACAGGTAGAATTAGATTTTGACTTGCTAGTGTGATAGTCCTTCAGCCACACAGGAGGTTTAGATAGTCTTGTAGATGTTCTTCTCTCAGCAGCAGGAATTATGACAGGAATATCAGATGACTCAGTAGAGGAATAAACATGAGAACTGTCATTAGTAGTCAAAGAAACAGTGCTGACACTAGGATCAGCAGGTATGATCAGTGGTTTGACATGCTCAACATCAGGTGTATCTGTGAACTGAAGGATGGGAAATAAGGAGGTAGAGGTTGTCATATGCTGAAAAGGGGAGACATGCTCTTTAAATGTGACATCTCTGCTCACTAGGAATTCTTTAGTGTGGAGTGCATATAACTTGTAACCCCTTTTGTAGATGAGAATAACCCATGAATACTGCAGGAATAGCTCTAGAGGCAAACTTATCCACCTGTCTTACCTCAGTAGCAAAATGCAGACACCCAAAGAGTATTGTACAAACATTGAAAAAGAGTTTTTCCTTTAAGAATAGAAGAAGGCAGCCTGTTGATCAGGTACACAATAGTGAGAACACATTCACCCCAGAACTTCAAGGGAATATGAAACTGAAATCCTAATGATCTAGCAGTATCCAAGATGTGTCTATGCTTTCTTCTACCACTTCATTTTTCTGGGGTGTGTACACACAAGGACTCTGATGTAACACACCTACCGACTGAAGTAAAGCATTTACTTGTGAATTAACGAACTCACAACCATTATCAGTTCTCAAGATTTAACAGTAGCGCCAAAAACATTAGTAATCATCACAATTTTTTTTAAGAGTCATTATCACCTCTGCCTTAGAATTAAGTAGCACCACCAGGTGTACCTAGTATAGTCATCAACTAAAGTAAGAAAGAACCTTTTACCATCATAAGTAGGCACTCTATAGGAACCCAGGCATCAACATGAAGTATTTGAGAACAAGCAGTAGTAGATGTTGTAATCAGTGAGAAAGGTTTTCTAGCTTGTTTAGCCAAAGGACATATAGTGCAACAATCAATAACATTGTCAGATACATTCTTAAAGCAAATTAATTTCTTGAGAGTAATAAAGGGCACATGCCCTAGTCTTTTATGCCACAGACTTATTGTATTTACAGAAATGGAACTTGTAGAGGCAGTAGAATCAACAACTGAGTTAACATGCACTGCCTGAGACTTCAACTGAGTTCCTTGTAACTTCAACATACAATCTGCAGTTACTACATAGAGATCATTCTCCAATTTGCCAATCCCCCTCACTTTCCCACTGGAGATGTCCTGGAATATACAGAATTCATGATAGAATAAGGCACAACAATTTAACTCACTTGTCAGTTTTGACACATACAAAAGATTGTACTTAAAGTCAGGAACATGCAACACATCAGTGATCTCAAAACCACCAAAAATCCTTGAGGACCCTATATGGCTGACTTTAGCTAGATTACCAGTAGGAAAATACACTTCTCCATCTTCAAAGGAACTCAAGTTGTGATACTGAGTTAAAAGACTCAACTTACCAACCATGTGCTTAGATGCCCCCGTGTCAACTATCCACTTTTCATCAGCAAAAGTAGAATGGAAACATGAAACCATACCTGTTGTGGCCATGTTTGAGTCACTCTCACTCTTGCCTTTGCCTTTATCAACCATGTGAAGAAGTTGTTGATACTGGTCAGGAGAAAACTGAGGAGGTTGTGAAGTAGGATATTGCTGCATATATGGATTATAGTAGTATGGGGTTAGCTGCATAAAGTGTGGCGACTGCACATTAGCCATAAAAGCCCGAGGTGATCTGTTAGAGTTACCAGCAGCAAAATTTCCTGAGCCTGACTTATGCTGAAAATTCTGATTAGATCTAATACCTTGATTCTAAAAACCATAACCTCTACCATGACCATTATTGCCTGAAATAGGGCCAGGACTAGTCTTCTCCTTCCCTTTCCAGTCAGGAGGGTATCCATGAAGTTTATAGCATATAGTACTGGTATGACCATCCCAGTTGCAAAAATCACAGTGCAGATTACTGTTAAAGCTCTTTTTAAACTTGGAATGCGACTGAGAAGATGAAATATCCTGAGGAGCCTTTCCTTTAGCACTAAAAAAACCATTGCATCACTCACATCCCCAGTGCTAATAGAACCAGCGGCACCAACAACATTGGATTTACCTGGAATTCTCTGACTCTCTTCATCCATGACTAGAGGATAGGCTTTGTTTAAGCTAGGGGGAGGATCTAGCATCATGATATGGCTTCTACATTCATTATAGGAGTCATTTAAACCTACTAAGAACTGCATAAGTCGCTGATAATCAGAATGTGCTGCATATATATCTTGGATTCTTCATAGTTACAGCTAGGACACGACATAAGGGTATCAAATTCAATCCAAAGTTCCTTCAATCTGGAAATATAATGAGACACAGATGCAACACCTTGTGTCAAAGAAGTTATTTCTTTGTGCAAATAGAAAATCCTAGATCCATCCACCTTATCGAACCTTTCCTTGAGATCATTCCAAACTTGTTGTGCATTGCTAGCATAGACTATACGACTAAGCAATTCACAACTGACAGATATCATAATGCAAGAAAAAACAATGGCATTACACTTTTCCCAGAGATCATGAAAGGAGGAATTAAACTTGTCCTTTGAACTCTATCCATTCACAAAACCTAGCTTTCCTTAACCTAGCAGACCTATCTTCATCGATTGACTCCACAAAGCATAATTTTCAGATCCAGTTAGCTGAATAGAAACAGGAGAACTACCTGGAGTGTCACAAGCATGAAGATGTAGTGGATGATTCAAATCCACAACTGTTTCACCTCCATTGCCCGAGCTAGCTGCAGTTCCTGATGTGGTCGTCATTGATGATCGCGGAAGCAACAAGTAGATACAACTACAATGCAAACAACACAATTACCACAAAAAAACTGCAATTCCTAACTGTTTCTCGATCGATGCAATCGTCCCTCAATGAACGCCTTCTAGCACCGAAAACAGAGGAATTCAATTTGAGTAATCTTAGAAAGTCCGAGCTGAGATCGCGAGCTCTTATACCATGTTAAGTTTCATCAATGGTGCACTATGCTACTGGATAACAACACAAAGCTAAGAAGAGAGATTGAGAGGGAAGGATATTTTCATTGAGAAAAAATGATAACTGCTTATTTACAATCTATCCAAGCTAACTTATTTATAGAGATTTTTAGCTACTCTAATTAACTTATCCTAGCTTACTAACTAACTAATTAGTGTAGTACAACTAGCTAATCTATGTAGTACAACTTCCAGTAACTAATTCTGTGACTGTGTACTGTTCACTAACAAACTTTAGGACTAGTACTGCACACTGTTGCATTGCTTGAATCCTTTAATACTCTGAACAGTATAAACCTTCATAATTAGGCATTTCGATACTTACAATAAATCCACAATAAAGTTCAAACTTAAATAGGTCTCAGTACTAACAATATATACACGATAAGATGCTATTTACAGGACTATATACACCCATGATATCAATTTTTTTGGCAGGTTTCATGATTTCAATTCCTCTCCAATTCTTCTTCTTCAGATCAAAAAAAGAAAGTCCAATTTTGCATGTAGTAGTAGTTAGTTCGCAATACAATTTCTCCATCAGGAGTATAACTACAATAAACGAAAGACACATGACATGTTGACAAAAACATATGGGGAAGGCAATAATATACTTTACCCATTCTCCACTGCTTTTAGATCTCTCTAAAATCCACATCTCCATCTCTCTAAAATACACGGAAACTTAACACAATATTGATATTTGAATATACAGTTCAGTTCTAATTAATTGAGTTTCTGCAATTTGGTTCAGTTCTAACCTTAAAACTGTACTGTAGCTTATATAGCAGAAGAGAAAGAAAGAAAATAACATTATGGACAAATCTGACTTTTGTCTCAATTAAAAACTACAGTAGTAGAAGTACTAGTCCTACCTATTTACATTATTTTCTACTTAAAAAATTCATTAAATCTTTCTTTTGGCGGGGTGAGGTAGGAAAAAGATTTTAAAATTTTTTTTTTTAAAAAAAATTGGGGGTGGATAGGTTGGTTGGGGGTGGGTGCATGGGTAAGGTGGGATGAATGATTTTGAGTAGAGCTGTCAATACGGGTCGGCCCAGCCCATCCGGGCTTTGGAATTTGATGAGCCAGGTTGGACTGGCCTATCAAGATGACGGGAAAATAGCAAGCCCAACCCATCACTCTGTGGGTTGTGGGCCTCCACGGGCCAACCCACTTTTTAAAATATATTATTTTTATAATCTTAATTTAAATTTTAAAATGTTAATGATATAAATATTTACAATATAATATTATATGATGTTACTACTTGTTAATCAAGTCACAAATTCACAAAAAAAAATCCTAATAATTCACGAAATTAAATAACTTTTGACATGATACCGTTCAAACCAAATAGAGATATTGATAAGCAAACTAAACAATTAATGAGTAATAATTTAGCTAGCTAAATAGCAATATTAACCTAATTTTGTTTCAATGGATCACAATAAAACACAAAAAAATGTCAATATTTAATCCATTAAAGTGAAAATGAACTCCTCAAAAAAAAACTCTCATGTCACTTATGGCGTATTCAATACTACCACATCATCTTCGTCAAGCATAGCTGATTCCTTAAAAAATTTAGTATTTTGTATTTTAATTGTTTATATACTTTATAAACATAATTACTATTAAATATCTATGATGGTCTAAGTAGACTTTAGACTCCTTTTGCTATTCTTAGTACTGTATTCTATTTTTTTAATCATTTTTTATTTGACCCACGAGCCGGCCCAGGCCATATTGCTCAAGCCCCAAGGGCCAGCGGGCTTATCTGGGCCGGGCTAGAAAGCCCTGTTCTTAAACGGGCTGCAAAAATCTTGGCCCAACCCTATTAAATTACAAGTTGGGTCAGGCCAGCCCAACGGACCTGACCCAATTGACAACTCTAATTTTGAGAGTAGTAGGAGACATTGTGCTCGTTTTCCCTACTGTCATTAAGGAAATGATTTTTCTTATTAAATGTGTTGGAGTGGAGATTGAATTGAGCTCAGTTGATGATGTGTTGGAGTGGAGATTGAATTGAGCTCAGTTGATGATCTTTTTAAAATGGGTTGGGACTAATGGGTTGAGATTGAACCTAATTGTAAATTATCTTGAGCCCGACACATACAATATTAGCCGGGTTGGGTGGGTCAATTTGATTTAGGCTCATTCTAATAACCCTAGTTTAGGGGGAATTTGAAGAGAACACATAAAGTTTCGATTCCATAAGCGGAAAAGTGTTTATCTGCAGGAATTTGGTTTAATTTAATTTTCTAGTATTATAAATAGGGGTGCTATTTTTCATATTTTGATAGAGTAGTAATTCAAGAGCTTTTGAGTTATTGAATAAAGCCCCTTACCTCTTATCTGTAGTTTAATTAATTTTTGGGAGAAGGACAAAAATAGCCTTTCGGCTGAAATTAATGCCACACAAATGGCCAATGAAATTAAATTCTCATTTTTTAGCCATTTGGTTGGCAGCTGATTCGTGCAGTGACATGTCTCTTTTCTTTGTTTTTTTTTTTTTACTTTTTTGTAGGCAGATGCTTCTTCTTCTTCTTTTTTTTTTTTGGTTGCTGCTTTTTCATTTTTTTATTTCTGCTTTATTTATAAAAAAAAAACTCATATCCTATTTTTCAAAAATTCTGCCCCCCCCAAAAAAACAATCAAATAAAATTTTATGATTTTTCTTTTAACAATCAAATAAAAATTTTAATTTTGTAATTGTTATTCTTTTTTAATCAATCAAATACAAATTAACATATTTTATACAACAATGAGATAATTTCTATACACATGATATACATAATACATATTCTATACAATAATTATACAATTTTTATATACATTCTATACAACTTTTAGCTGCAATAATTATTTAGATATATATTCTATTCAACAATTATACAGTTTTTATACACATCTTATATTGTTTCTACATATATTTTGTATATATACATTTTTTATACAACAATGATACAATTTTTATACACATCGCATACAACCTTTAGCTGCAATAATTATTTAGATACATGTTCTATACAACAATTATACAGTTTCTATATAAATCTTAGACATTTAAATATTTTATACAACAATTATATAATTTTTTTCACATCTTATGCATCCTTTGGCTGAAATTATAAAAGAAGAGAAATCATCAACATCAACAACAAAATTAGAATCATCACAATGGAATTCATACACAATGTAAGCATATCAACTAACAATGCAGGAAAAGCAGAAGAAATTTCAATAGGGTACTTCTCAAAAATGATTTCAATCGCAATTCCACAGTCACGGTAAGTAAAAATTAAATGAATTATGCAAGAATTAAGGTCACTGAGAAAAACCCACATGAGAAAAATCAATTAGAGGAAAAAGATATGATTTTTGTGGGGTTCTTTTCTATGAAGGATTGGAGAAAGATAAGAAAAAAGAATGATAATTGGGATGTAATATCAAATACACGAAAGAAAATAATAATAATTAGTAGTTGAAATCAGTAAGGGTGAATCATTTGTTAATCGAATTTACGACCAGTTACTACTGGAATCGTTGAGTTCTTGCTGGGTTTCTTCGTAGCTCAAAGCTGGTAGGTTGAAAATTTTCTATTCCTCTATTTTGAGCTGAAAATGTGAAGAAGAGAAAATCAGATCTGAAAATTCGTTATAGATCAGAAAGTACAACAACAACATACCTAGTATTTTCCCACAAAATGGGGTCTGGGGAGGGTAAAGTGTACGCAGTCCATACCACTACCTTAGATGAAGTAGAGAGGCTATTTTCGATAGACCCCCGGCTCAGGACAAATAATAGTAGAACAAGCAAAAAACATAGAAAAAACAAACAAAATGGGGCAACACTTCACTAGATAAAAGAAACAAAACACCCACAGAGTAATGCTATGAACTATCTATCCGAAATCACAAACATCACCAAAACACCACGAAGAAGAAACTACAAGACGCAGGTATAACACTATGACTACAGGTACATTGACAAACAAAACACTCCTCCCTATTAGTAAGGACACACTCCTCACTAACCTTCTACCCTAATCCGCGTCCTCCACACCTTTCTATCAAGGGTCATGTCCTCTGTAAGCTGTAACTGCTCCATGTCATGCCTAAAACTTCCCTCCAATATTTCTTTGGCCTACTTCTATGTCACGCCCCGACTTCCAACGAGGCGTGATTGGCACCCGAAGCCGATAAGGCCCGAGAGAACCAATCTTTGCTCATGTACTCTCATATGTATGTTCGCGTATGCATATCATTTTATCTCATGTAATTAAATATCGTTAGCGAAAGTCATGGCAATACGTGCAATCTATGAAACTTGGCCGCTAGGGCCATCTCGTCAAAATGAACGTACATCTTTTACTTTCAGGATACCCCACATATGTCTACAAAGCCTCTAATAGATACATGACCATGTCTATACAATACTTACAAAATGCTAAAACCTAATGAACACATGTGACTTGGGAAGCCCCGAAGCAACTAGAGCTCACCAATAATCTGCGGATATCTCGCCACCTACTGCAGAGATCTACTAACACCTGTGCCTGCAGCATGTAAGGTAAGTTCCCCAAAAGGGGTCAGTACGAATAAAGTACTGAGTATGTAAGGCCAGATGAAACTAAAATAGCACATAAGTACTTCCAAGAAATTAAGCGTAAGAGAATAATCAATATGGATATACCTTCGTATAAAAATATGTGGAACCAGGTTCATTACTTCTATTAGTCTCAATACTTGATCAATCAGTCGCATCATTATCACTTTCTTATAACCATCTTCATGTTTATTTACATCTATGCACGTGAGGCATATATTCTCATCTCTTTACAACTATTTTCATTACTATGCACTCAATTAGTTAGTACCGGGCCTCCACCCTTGGTAGGCTATAAGATATAAATGTAATACCGGACATCCACCTTTAGTGGGCTATCATATATAATTATAATACCGGACATCCACATTTAGTGGGCTATCATATATAAATATAATACCGGACATCCACATTTAGTGGGCTATCATATATAAATATAATACCGGACATCCACATTTAGTGGGCTATCATATATAAATATAATACCGGACATCCACATTTAGTGGGCTATAATATATACCGGACATCCAGCTGATCAGTGGGCTATAATATATACCGGACATCCAGCTGATCAGTGGGCTATAATATATAACTATAATACCGGACATCCACATTTAGTGGGCTATAATATATAAATATAATACCGGACATCCACATTTAGTGGGCTATCATATATAATTATAATACCGGACATCCACATTTAGTGGGCTATAATATATAAATATAATACCGGACATCCACATTTAGTGGGCTATAATATATATATATAATACCGGACATCCACATTTAGTGGGCTATAATATATACCCTTTTGATTTTTAATCCATTTTCAATGAACCATAACATAAAGTAACCATTTGTGCATTATTTCTTCACAATCTTATTTCTTTGACATAGCTATGAGAGTGATCCATTAGAGATCATGACACTAAAGCTCACATTTGTATACACATCTCACTTCACTTCACTTCATAAGATTCACATCTTCACTTATGAGGGATAATTATACTAACTTGCACATCGCCTCTCTTATCACCCTTATGAGATTGGTACTTTTACTTATGCAAGATTGGTACAAGGCTAATCATCATACTATCGGACTTTGGAACAAGACATGATTGGAAAATGCCATCCAAGATTAAATAGATTCTCTCATGTTATTATTCTCTTGAAAATAGGTCCTTTAGAGATTTCAACGTTATGACAACTTTCCTTGAAGCTTTGGATCATTAACCAATGGGTGAGAGGTATGTGAATAAACATTGTGAGAAACATAACATTATAGCAACATAACACTATTGAAACCATTGGACCATAATCCATGAACAAGGGACATGAGTATAACCACCATGGGAACCGTGGAACATAACCTTGTTGGGCTTTTGGAACATTAATCATGAATATGAGACATGTGTATAACTCTATTGGAACTTTGGTTCATGGCATGATTGGAATAATGCTATTCAAACTCAACAAGTCCTCTTTACCTCACTACTCTTGTTGAGGTGTTCTCTTAGGCTTTACAACATATGACAACTTAAGAACTTCCGTCCATAAATAAGAACTAAGTGGGTCATAATTCGTCTACGAGGAAAACACATATGAATAACAATATATATCAACCTTAGTTGGAATACTATAGAACCCCTTTGGAATAGAACACTTTAGGACAATGAGCACTTCGGAATCAAATGACAATGTGAACACCACATGCTACAAAAGGATATAGAAGAATAACCTTACATACCTTGTATTCTTAATACGAATACACAATCTTAGATGCGCATACAATAGTCCCTCTCCGTTCTTGTGTTTTGCTCTACAACACAAGTTCATAACGAAACCAACATTAACCACCAATTACCTTATAATGGCATAAAATAATAATTAGTCACATGTTTAGCTTTAACATGTCATTTCCCCTTGACAAAACCATTGATAAAAGTATTATTCCAAAAATTCCATAATATTCCCAATATTGACCAATACATGATAATTGACACATTTCACCACAACACTTCTCCTTTACACTTTCTTATCCATACCACATCACAATTAATCCATCAACTTACCTTAATACAACTCAAAACACATATCGGTCAAAATCCCACAATTTCCACTTATAGACAATAACAAGTTTAATACCAAAAATAACACCATACATGTTTATATTTTGTCCATACCATGCTTTTTCATCAAAGGCACAAGTCATAATTCAAGTTACAATTCCATGGATTTCACATCTTTTTCACAAAACCAAAAGTGCCATGTCCAACACTCCCAAGCATAACCAACATGATATACATAATCTATCATGCTTATAATATGTTAAAGTACAAGAATAAGCACTTACCCAAGCTTGAAAAAGGATGATCTTGCCCAAAAATGCCTTAGGGTTTGAAGAGCACCAAAAAAGTGTTCTTGAGAATTCTAGAAAATGAGAGAAAAGCATGTGTGTGTACAATGAATTAAAATCTGATTTTTGGCCACCTTTTATAACCTTTTAAAGTCATCCTTAGCCATTAAGTCCATCATTGACAAGTCAAGGCAAGAATGGGTCATTTTGACCCATTGGGCCTTTCATGTTTTCTTTCACATTTTGGGTCCTTTTTGGGCCCAATTCACTTAATCCAACAAAATCCATAATTTCTCATGTTTAATTCATTTCATATGCGTTACAACAATATTCCCACTCACGGGATTTATATTTATAGCCTCAATCCCAAAAACAAGCGATTCTAGCCACGTATGACCCATTTTGGCTATAGGGGTAAAATCGTCATTTTGACGCCAAATTCGTCCTCGGGTAATTGTATCATACCAATATAATATTTCACTAATTTCATGTATATTCTCATGGTTGTAGAAGAAACGTGGCAAAAATCGGTCCGGTACGTCCCCGGGCACCCTTGGAACTTGAGAAAAATTCCAACTTTTGAAAGGTGCGCACAAGCAGCCCGGCACGCTGCCTGGCGCGCCCCCTTGCTGCCTCTGGACTAAAAACTTTAGCCCAGAGCGGCGTGGCACGCCCCTGGGCGCGCCCCTCCTTAATTTTTTTCGAAAATTTTGTTTTTCGACTTTTCTTCGCGGGTTTGGTTAGATACTTCAAGTCCTATTCTTTAACTTACTTCTTGGCCTCAATATACTTTGTTTAGAGGTCCTCTTAGCCTCATTTTTTAACCCCACAAATGCGCCATGAAAATCGCAAAACACCTTTTATGCAAGTTTAATCACATATACAAGGGCCAAATTTCAATTTCTCCATCACTAACATTACCAAATACATACTTATAGCTCGTGACACCTAAGTAAACATTATTTAATGTCGTCAAATAGGGTTAGGAAGGTACGAGGTGTTACATTCTACTCCGTCTAAAACCATCCATAGTCAGCCTCTTACACCTCCGTACTGGGGCATCCGTGCATCGCCTCATCACATGCCCAAACCATCTCAACCTCACTTACCGCATCTTATTTTCCACCAAAGCTACTCCCACATTCTCTCGAATAATCTTATTTCTAACCCTATCCCTCCTAGTAAGTCCACACATCCATCTCAACATTCTCCTCTCAGCCACCTTCAATTTTTGGATGTGAGAGTTCTTAACTGGCCAGCACTCCACTCCATACAACATAGCCGATCGGACTACCACTCTGTAGAACTTACCTTTAAGCTTAAGTGGCACCTTCTTATTACACAAGACTCCCAAAGCGAGCCTCCATTTCAACCAACCTGCACCAATACGGTGCATGACATCCTCATCAATCTCTCTATTCCCTTAAATCATAGACCCAAGATAATTGAAACTATCCCTCTTTCAAATGGCCTGAGAATCCAGCTCCACTAATACTTTAGACTCATGCTTCAAATCACTGAACTTACACTCCAAGTACTCCGTCTTGGGCTTGCTTAACCTAAACCCTTTAGACTCTAGGGTCTGTCTCCAAACCTCCAACTTATCATTAACTCCTCCCCAAAACTCGTCAATAAGCACTACATCATCGAAAAATAATATACACCAAGGTACCTCTCCTTGAATATTCTGTGCCAATACATCCATTACCAAGGCGAATAAGAACAGACTAAGAGTGGATCCCTGGTGCAACCTAGTCAAAATAGGAAAGTGCTCTAAATCACTTCCTACCATTCTTACACGAGTCTTCGCTCTATTGTACATGTCATGAATCGACCTAGTGTACGCCACAGGCACACCTCTAACCTCCAAGCACCTCGACAGAACCTCCCTGGGGACTTTGTCGTACGCCTTCTCAAAATCGATGAACACCATGCACAAGTTCTTCTTCTTCTCCCTATACTGCTCCACTAATATCCTCACAAGAGGGATGGCTTCGGTAGTTGAGCGACCTGGCATGAAACCAAACTGGTTCTCAGAAATAGTCACGATCCTCTTCAGTCTCAACTTTACAACTTTTTCCCACACCTTCATAGTATGACTCAACAACTTGATACCTCTATAGTTGTTGTAACTCTGAATGTCCCCCTTGTTCTGATATAAAGAAATCATCGTACTCCATTTTCAAGCTTCCGGCATCTTCGCCATCCTAAAAATGATGTTAAACAAGTTTTTCAGCAACTCCATACCTACCCCGCCAGTGCTCTTTCAAAAATCCACCGAAATCTCGTCTGGCCCAGTCGCCCTACCCCCCCACATCCTACGAATAGCACCCTTGACCTCCTCAACCTTAATACACCTACAATAACTTTAATCGCGACACCTCTTTGAGTGCTCCAAGTCCTCATCACTAAACCTTTGACCCCCTCGTCGTTCAAAAGTCTATGAAAATAAGACTGCCACCTCTTCTAACACCTCTCTAGCTGTCTCCCTGATGCAACTGGCAGTCATCTCCCACATACTATCCACATCCACTTTACTCTTCCAAGCCCCCATAGTCGTCAACTTCTCCCCTATCTCCAAAGCACTGACCAAGGTTAAGCCACCCCACTTAATCCTGGGTCGTTCCTCCACAACCCTTTTCTTTCTGCTCTTCTTGATTTCCAAGTCCATCACCAGAAGCTTATGTTTGGTTGAAAAATTATCGCGAGGTATGACCTTGCAATCTTTACATAGCACTCTATCACCCTTCCTAAGGAGCAAAAAGTCTATTTGAGTCTTGGCTACCGAACTATGAAATGTAATAAGGTGCTACTCCTTCTTCGGGAAGCTCGAATTTGCTACCACCAAACCAAAGGCCCTAGACAAATCCAAAAGTAAGGCTCCTCCTTCATTCCTCTCCCCAAAATCAAATCTCCTATGCACATCGTCATAGCCTCTCGATAATGACCCGATATGCCTATTGAAATCACCTCCTAAGAAAAGCTTCTCGGTGTACGGAATACCTCTAACTACCTCATCCAGAATCTCCCAAAAGTTCTTCTTCTCCTCCTCATCCAAGCCCACTTGCGGAACATAGGCACTAATAACGTTCCAAGTAAACTCTCCAATGACCAACTTAATCGACATTAACCTATCGCTGACCCCCTTAACCTCCACCACATGCCCCCTAAGCTTTTCATCTACTAAGATACCTACCCCATTTCTATGCCTCACGTAGCCAGAGTACCACAACTTATACCCGTCCACATCCTTCGCCTTAAGACCCTACCCATTTGGTCTCTTGGACACAAGCTATACTAATCCTCCTCTTCCTAAGAATCTTCACGAGCTCTATGGACTTACCTTGAAGAGTTCCTATGTTTCAAGACCCAACTCTCAACCTATTGGCTCCCTTATCCCACTTAGCCCTACTACCCTTTACCCCTAACCCCAAGCTCGACCCTAACCCATACCCAGACTTGGACCCTGATCCCAACCCCAACCCCGACCTATAACATGACCCTAGTCTTCCATCGACCACCAAAGCCACACTCAATAAGAGAAGGAAATAATAAAGCGCGCAACTAAGTAAGGCTAAAAAAAATGGATAGGCAAGGCTTAATCAGTGATGAAGTGTGGAGCTGTGAAAACTATAAGCAATGGAAGAACAAATAGAAATCTATAGGACAGAATCAAGAATTACCACAAACTAGAAAAAAAACAGTAATGGAACTTGAAACAGGCAACACCAAAAAATATGCATGTCTCCACTAACTACTACAATGCCACAGAGAAACAAAAGCAACGATCCGAATAATCATAGACGAGGAATCAATAGGCAGAGATACCACTATGGATTCAATAGGAGCTATCAGTCACCAACAAACAAGAAACAAGCAACCAACAAACAAGAAACCTGCAATAGTAAGATGAGAGGAGCGAGTGCACCTGATTCGATGTAAATGCAGCGTTCACCTGAAACTTGGTTGTTGAGTTTCGGTAATTTGATAATGAAATTGCTCATCGGAATTTATTATCGGGGATGCTGCACGTTCGTCTAGCTGCTAGCCGGCGGGACACCAAATCTAAAAGAGACTGTAAAAGAAAGAAAGCACAACAAAAAAGACGAAAGTGTTATTTCCGGCGAGATTTCCGATCGAATTCACCCGAAAGAGAGGTGGTCAATGGCAGAAAATCCGATTGGAGAGAGAAAGATGGTCACCGAAAAAAATAAGATCTGAAAAAGAAAGATGGTCGTCGATAGAATCAAGCTCGGAAAAGAAAGGCGGAGATGGACTAAGCAAGATCTGGGTCGCCGGAGAAGAGGTCGACGGAGATGAAGGTCACCAGAGAAGAGGTCGCTGGAGATGGTAGGCGGTGGTCGTCGGTGTTCAGCAGTTTGAGGGTCAGCGGTGGGGGCGGTGAACTCTGGCGAGACGTACGTCAGTCAAACAGTCTGAGAAATAGCACCTCGTTATAGATCTGAAAGAACGAACATGAAATTTGTGAGTTCAATTAAGTGATTGCTTACAGTTTTGGCTTACAATGCAGGGAAAACAAAATGAAATTTGGCAGTAGATCGGCACAGTAATAGCTAATGCAATGATTTCATAAATTGCAGTAGAGCAGAAAGCTTTTTGGAAAAGGAAAATCAAAAAGGAAAATTATACTTATACTAGACTTGAAATTAAGGGACCGTATTTGGTCCATCTTTGTTGATGGATACAAGGTGGAATAATTTTGACCGGCCATGCTATGCACAATAGCCCAAAATTTGGCCATTAGTTTTGAAAAGGGTCAGCCCGTGTCCTTTTTCCTTAATTTTTTCTATTTAGCCATTGTTGGATCTTTTTCTTGTGTTTATATTATTCCTTTGAGTGATTTTAAAATGGATTGAGGCTTAAAGAGTTGATTGAAACCAATTATAAATTATTTTGAGCCCAACTCATACATTTTTGGGCGGGTCAACTTGATTTAGGCTCATTTTGCCAGCCCTACTTTTAGGTAACATTTATATTTGCTCCAAATGGAGTGTCACATACATGAGTATATTTAGATCCTTGTAATATATGTACGGCCAACCCTACAAAGCTCAACAGATTTTGTCTCATGGCTTCCGTTTCTGAGTTACCAAATGATCTCCTCCCGCAAATCCTCTCTTCTTTAAACCTGAAACAGAAAGCAATAGCTTCTCTTGTTTCGACAAAGTGGCATCACATGATAACATCATTGGACGACAACAAATTTGTGCAAACACGTTCTACGAATATATACTGTGGATACTGCTATAAATACAGACAAACTTGCAGTAGAAAGTGCTCTACCCTCCTCCCTGTCATCAAACTTGCTGCTGACAACACTACTTTAACCGTATTCTATTTGCTTGTACCAACTTTCTCTGCTTTCTTCCAATTTTCCCCCTCAATTTTTGAAACACTGACATTATTAACCGTGCTGCATTTAAAATAGGGAAAAAGCTCAAATATGCCATCGAACTATTAGAAATGGCTCATCTATGCCATCCGTTATAAGTTTGGCTCATCTATGCCACTGTCATTGAAAGTTTGGCTCATCTATACCACTGTCATTACAGAAAGGTTCATTCGTGTCATTGTTTTGTAACGGTGATATTTGCAAAATCATTTTTGCCACGTGGCCTCTTATTAGAGGTCCACATTACCAAGTCCAAATCAACCAATATTACTTAAAATTAAAAATTAAAAATTGGACCCATTAAAATAAAATTGGATCCACACGGTTAAAATAAAAATTGGACTTATTAAAAATAAAAATTGGACTAATTAAAAATAAAAATCAAACTCATTAATTGTGTCGGGTTTTATTTAATAGGTATGATTTTTTATTTTGATTTAAGTAATATTGGTTGATTTAGATTTGGTGACGTGGACTTCTAATCAGAGGTCATGTGGCAAAATTAGTTTTGCAAAATCACAATTGTAAAAAAATGGCACAAATGAACTTTTCTGTAACGGCGGTGGCATAGATGAGCCAAACTTTCAAAGGCAATGACATAAATGAGCCAAACTTATAACGGATGGCATAGATGAGCCATTTTCAATAGTTCGATGACATATTTGACCCTTTTCCCTTTAAAATATTGCAGTATTCCTGATGAGAATGATATTATGGAGTTTCCTTGTTTGAAATAGATCGATTATGATCACGTTGCTGTTTCTTCCAATTTTATGAACATGTGCCCTTCTATTGTTGAGTTAACTTTGACAAAATGTTACTTCCTTTCTTTCATCTGAGTGCCTCATCTGAATCAACTTAAAAAGTTTCATGTGAATTATGGCAGTAGATATATATACAAAATAGAAATAAAAGCTCGAAATTTGCAGGAGTTTCACTTGTTTAGTTCATCATCAAAAGCATTGGAACTTGATTTGCATGCTTGTACTAAGATACAAGTCCTGAAAATAGACTGTGAACACATTCCCTTAGGATTCCCTCAAAAGATTTCCTCGGCATTTCCACGTCTTACATCCTTGTTTCTTCGTTTATGCAAAAAACTAAAAAAATTGGGACTTTTGAGTCGTGAACTGGAGAATTTGACCTTAGTTGACTTGGTTGACTTGGATGTGCTATTATTGATACTCCCAATTTACGCTTGTTCAAGCTAATAGATATGGTAAAAGTCCCAAGCTCTTCTCCGGTGGTTGGTTTAAGGCTAATAGAAGCTGAAATTGGATTGAAGCATGTTTATGCAACCAAGAGGTCGAACTTTCACTGAAAATTTGGGTGAAAATTTGACCTTCTCCTTGGCAACCGACACAAAGGTATTTATACGACTAAATGATTTATTGATAGCTAACTAATTATGTCTATTTTTATTTTGGGCGATCCAAAATTTAATGTGTTTATTGTTGATCAAAAGACATAGACTTATATGTATGTTCATATGTTCATTAATAGAGGAGATGTTTCTCTTTATAAAAGGACACATCTATTCATTAAAAGGTGTGTTGGTTATATAGTTTCACTCACTCTATGACTTTGAGTTTTCGAGGACATGACCCTAGATAGGAAGGTGTAGAGGACATGAAATAGGGTAGGAGGTTAGTAGGAATGTGTGTGTCCATGCTGGTGGGTAGGAGTGCTTTGTTTTGTTTTTCGTACTAGTTGTCGTTGTGCTACACTTGTGGTGTCTTGTATTGGAGTTTGGGTGATGTTGTTGTTTCATGTATATGAATTGTAGTATTATTTTGTGGTAGTCTTGTCTATATTACTATCGTTTGTTCTGTTATTTCCTATTGTTTCTTGTTCAGATATTTTGTCCTTTTCTAGACTGTTTGTCTTAAGCCGAGGGTCTTTCAGAAATAACCTCTCTACCTCATCTCTGAGATAGTGGTATGGACTTAGTATACTCTACATTCCCTAGAACCCACTTTGTGGGAATATAATGGGTATGTTGTTGTTGTATTGTTGTATGACTTTGAGTTTCCATGAGTTCATCCTTCGAGTCTTTATCATTTCATTTTCCTCAAAAGTCATTTTGCTATGGATTCAAAAATTCTTGGAATTAACTTCTATTTGAGTGTACGTTAGAAGATTCGTGGTGAACCATTGTATCTTGAAAGTAGGACTTCACTTTGTTTTTTGCACTTAGGTAACATAAATCTACTCCAAAAATAACGCCTTTTATAGCATGCATCAAATCAGTTTTTTTCACATCCCAAAGTTTATGTCTTCTTTTATTATTAATTAATTATTGCATCTTGCATGTTCATAAAGTTTTTTCTTGTTAGTTCTTCCATCTTTCATATTTTTCCAATAATTTCAAAGTAGATGATATTCCTGTTCAATTCCTTTCCAAGTTTGACAATTCATGTTGAATATAATTTTTCATGGTCAATGAAGGGGGTGTTATTTAATTGGGGCAATCACGGAAGCAACAACATTCAACCACTTTGCATCAAGCACATAAATTTGGAAATACACATTTCCTGGAAACCAAGATGCAAATCTTTAATCAATAAATTGTTTAGTTACTTCCATCCGCAGACCTTGCTAGTGAAACTGAATCCACATGCCGTAAAACAAAACTTTATACAGGTATTCTGCAATGGTATAACTTTATTCTTCAACTTAATGCAATGGTATAATTTTATTCTACAACTTAATATTTTCCTTTTTCATTGTACTTACATTATGAATTTGTAGGTCCTTTTGGATGAACTGAAACGCCGGGAAATATACAAGTGGTATAAATATAATAATAATTACATGCATTGGTGCTATATCTTGAAAGATTTTAAGATCCTCGAGTCAACTACAAGGCAAGACGCTCATCAAATCATAAGCTGGGAATTCCAATGGTAATTGCATTATAACAGCTCTCTGGTTTCTTTTATTTCTTTGTAACAAAAATGCTCTTGAAACTAACATTTACAGTATACATCATATTTTCTTATATGTTGAGTGATTAGTAAGCTCTAACTGTAATGCAGGTATTGATGAACCTGAACCGCGAGTACTTTTATCTATTCACTCAAATACATAAGTGGATGAGCCGCGAGTACTTATATGTCATGTCTTGAAGTTTATCGAGTGGATATCTTAATAGGCCTGCTACAACAACAGTATTTGGATGCAAAGTAGATCATCAAAAGCCAGTGCTTTCCGTAGTCTCTCAAGTGCTGGTGCTTTTCTTCTTGATAGCCTGACAGTGTTCCAAGTTGATTTAGTATAGAAAACCCCTGAAGTGGATGGCTTGAACTGGTTAGTAATGATCCCCTACAGATGACGGAGCCACCATTGTAACTACAGAAATCAGTAGCTTCTATATTTGTGTTATAAGTCGTTTAGTATGTATAGATAATACTAAAAGATTGCTACATTCATGACAAAAACTTGAAGGAGATTACTTGTTTGAAAGAGGTCTATCTTGATTCCGTTCGTATGTTTCCCTTAACTTTCTCCAACTTTATTAACAAGTGCCCTTCAATTGTTGAGTTAACTTTGATAGATTGTCCCTACCTTTATTCCATCTCAGTGCCTCATCTTAATCAACTTATAAAGGTTCACATGAATGGTAGCAGATTTGAGAAGATAGAAATAAAAGCTCGAAATCTGCGGGAGTTTCACTTGTTTACTTCATCATCATCACTGCAAAATCTTGATTGTGCTTGTACAAGAATTTTGCTCAGCATTTCCGCTACTTCCAGTCTCGTGTCCAGTGGTTGGTTCAAGCCTAGTGGAAGTTGAAATTAGATTCAAGTATGTTCACGCACCCTATAGAATCCGTGAGTTGAGAAATTCTGCTGAAAATTTGGGTGAAAATATCACCTTATATATGAAGGAAGTAGTAATATCTCCTTGGGTAAATCGTCCAAGCCAAATTGAACAACTTTGTATCAATCACATAAATTTGGAAGCACTCTGTTTGGGGGTACCAAGATATGAATCTTTGATAGATGAATTGTTTAGTTACTTCCATCCGCGTACCTTGCTAGTGAGAGTGAATTCAGATGAACTTTATGGCTTTATACAGGTACCCGGCAATGTTATGCCTTTACTCTTCACTTCAATATTTTCCTATCTTCGTTCTCCATTTTCCCAATGTACTTATAACGTTATGAATATGTAGTTCCTATTAGATGAACTGAAAGACTGGGAAAGGGAATCGGAAATGGAATGTGGCAAGCGATATAAATATAGTAATCACATGAGCTGGCGTCATTTCTTGAAAGGTTTTAAAATCATCGAATCAACTACAAGAGAAGAAAGCTTGGAGTTCCAATGGTAATTGCCTCATAATAGACGTCTGGTTTTTTCTTTATTTTTGTTTAACGGCACAATCAAAATCATATATACTTATGATGCCTCTTCATGCTTTATTTTTCAGGCGCCTCGATTAGTGAAGCCCCCTCGACAACAGGCTTTATTTGAACAGTTTATAGGCAGACTGTTTTTTCTGTTATTGTGAATATTTTCTTAAAATTCTTCTCTGTTTTCACATGAAAACTGATGTTAAAATGAAAATAGCTAGGTAATATTTTATTAATGTTGTCTCTATTCCCCCTGGAAAATTTGTTTGAGTATTGTTGAACCTCTTGATGTTTAATATATTCTTCCTTTCATCTGGGTGATTTTTAGAATTCTTTTCCCTTTCCGTAAATAAACTTATCCATTGCTTCTGATGAATTATTTTCCTCACAGATGATATACTCGGCAAAATCCTCTCTTCTTTAACACTGAAACAGAGAGCAATACCCTCCCCTGCTTCCACAAAATGGCATTACATTATAGCGTCGTTCCACGACCTCAATTTTGTACAAACGCATCTTACAAAGCGTGTGATGAAACTTGTTGCGGACAAAAGTATCACCGAACTCTATTTCTTCGACCATCCAATTTGTCTCAAGAAATCTTTGGGTCAAGATTGTTAACCGTTCTGTACTTAAAAGTATTGCAAAACCGAGGGACAAAACTTTGCTTATATGAAGGAGTTGCCTTCATAGTTCATTGAAAGAGATCTATTTTGATCGCATTGCTATTTCTCGTACAACTCTCTCCAACCATAAGTGCCCTTCAATTGTTGAGCTAACTTTGAAAGACTGTTCCTCTCTAAATTCCATCTCAGTGCCTCATCCGAATCAACTAAAAAAAGGTTCATGTGAGTTGTGGCAGGCAGTACATATATACAAACAATAGAAATATAGTTTTATATATCGTTGAAAAAAAAGTGATATAATTGAGTGTCCTAGTCCGTATATATTGTTGTCAAAAAAAGTCCTCTCTTTTCTAAATCTGAAACAGAGAGCAATAGGTTCCCTTGTTTCCCGAAAATGGCTTCACGTGATAACATCATTGGACGACCGCAAATTTGTAAAAATACATCCTACAAACACGTACTGTGGATACTGCAATAGAAACTGCTTTACTCTCCACCATTTCATCATCAAACTTGCTGAGGACAGCACTACCTTAACCGAATTTTATTTGTTTGTACCAAGTTGCTCTGCTTCCTTCAAATTGTCCCCCGCAAATTTCGAATCAAGAGTACCATTTTGCCTACTTTGATGATGTTTATTAGTTTTAAAACTTTTAGAAACCCCAACAATGTAGTTTTAGTTTTTCACTTTAATTCATCCAAAAGTGTTTAAATCTACGGGAGTTATTATCGAAAATCATCCTTAAATTATATAAGAAGATTCAAGTAGATCTTTTAATATAGGGAAAAGGGACAAATATACCCATTAACTTTGCGATTTGGAGCTGATATTTCCCTTGTTAAAAATTGGAAAATATATCTATCATTGTTGTCTAACAAATGGAACATATTTACCTTTTCGTTAACAAACTAATACACTTTCGTTAAAAAAAGGTATTTCTTGGCCATTTGTATAACGATAGGGGTACATGAGAGCTTTTTTTTTTTTTTTTTTTAAAAAAAAAAAGGATATATCAGCTCTAAATTGCAAATGTGAAATTCACAAAATAGTGATAGTTTGGGTTCTTTTTAATCAACGTTATTTCATGAAATTAAGGTAAGAGAGTCTAAAAAACCTTTTTCTCCAAGAATACTAAGGAAACCAAACAGGTTTTAATTAAGTCGGTGATCCTTCATATAAAAAAAAAATTCAACAAGGTTTTTTCATGCGCACAAATCCATGGCCTCCATTATTGCTTCTGATGAATTTGCTGAGTTACCATATGATATCCACGAGAAAATCCTCTCTTCTCTAAATCTGAAACAGAGAGCAATAGCTTCTCTGGTTTCCACAAAGTGGCATCACATGATAACATCATTGGACGACAGCAAATTCGTACAAAAACATCCTGCGAACAGATACTGTGGATACTGCTATCAATATTCCAGGGTCGAATTCTGTAATAAGTGTTCTACCCTCCACCCTGTCATCAAACTTGCTGCTGACAACACTACTTTATCCGAATTCTATTTTTTTGTACCAACTTCCTTTTCTTTCTTCCTACTTTCCCCCTCAATTTTTGAATCACCGACATTATTAACCGTTCTGCATTTAAAATATTGCACAATTAAGGGAGAAAATTTTGATGATATTAACGACTTGCCTTCATTGAAAGAGATCTATTTTGATCAAGTGGAAATTTCTTCCACAACTTTCTCCAACCTTATCAACAAATGCCCTTCAATTGTTGAGTTAACTTTGATAGATTGTGTCTACCTTCTTTCCATCTCAGTGCCTCATCTGAATCAACTTAAAAAGGTTCATATTCATGTGAATTATGACAGAGGATTTATGCCAACAATACAAATAAAAGCTCAAAATCTGCGGGAGTTTTACTTGTTTACTTCATCATCAAGCTCGAAACTTGATTTGTGCACTTGTACCAAGTTACAAGTCCTGAAAATAGACTGTGAATACATTCCCGACGGGTTCCCTCCAGAGATCTCCTCCTCATTTCCATGTCTTAAATCCTTGTTTCTTCGTTTATGCAAAAGACTGAAAAGATTGGCACTTTTGAGTCCTGAACTGGAGAATTTGACATTAATTGACATGGTTCACTTGGATGATGCTACCATTGTTACTCCCAATTTACGTTCATTCAAGATAATAGCTATGGGAAAAGTCCCAAGATCTTCTCCAGAGGTTGGTTCAAGGCTAATGGAAGCTGATATTGGATTGAAGTATGTCTATGCAACCAATAGGTTGCCTGCCTTGAGAACCTTCACTAGAAATTTGGGTGAAAATTTGACCCTCTCCTTGGCAATCGGCCGTACAAAGGTATTTACATGACTAAATGATCTATTATCTATTGGTAGCTAACTAATTATGTTGATTTTCATTTTATTGTGTTTATTGTTGATAAAAAAATATACACGTATGTATGGTCATATGTTCATTAGTAGAAGAGATGCTTCTCTTTATACAAGGACACATCTATTAATTAAAAGGTGTATTGGTTATATACTTTCACCCACTATATGACTGAGTTTCCATGAGTTCATTGTTCGAGTCTTTATCATTTCATACTATTCAAAAGTCTTTTTGCTATTCACTTTAAATTCCTGAAAAACCTCTTGGATTCAAAAATTCTTTGGAATTAATTTCTATTTCAATGTGCATTAGAAGATTTGTGGAGGATCATTGTATCTTGAAAGTAGGACTTCACTTTGCTTTTTGCACTTAGTCTGTAACAGAAATCTACTCTGACCTTTTATAGCGCGCAACCAGTTTGTTTTTTCAGATTATAAAGTTTATCTCCTCTTATTACAGTATTAGTTATTGCATCTTGCATGTTCATGAATTCTTTTCTGTGTTTTTTTTTTTTTTTTTTTTTTTTTTTTGTCTTTTTCTGGTTAGTTCGTTCTGTCTATAGTCTTTTTCCCATAATTACATAGTAGATAATGTTTCCATTCAAATCCTTGCCATGTTTCACAATTCATGTTGAATATAATTTTTAATTGTCAATGAAGGAGGTCTTATTTGATATGGGCAATCACGGAGGCAAGGACATTCAACCACTTTGCATCAAGCACATAAATTTGGAAATAACCTTTTCCTGGATACCAAGATATAAATCTTTAATTGATGAATTGCTTAGATACTTCCATCCGAAGACCTTGCTAGTGAGAGTGAATCCAAATGCCTTAAAACAACCCTTGGTACAGGTATTTTGCAATGGTTTAACCTATATTTACTTCTCCTTTTCATTGTTCTTACATTATGAATTTGTAGGTCTTTTTAAATGAACTGAAACGGCGGGAAATATGTGACGAGTGGTCTAAATATATGAATAATTACATGCATTGGTGCTATTTCTTGAAAGATTTTAAGATCCTCGAGTCAACTACAAGACAAGACGCTCATCAAATCATAAGCTTGGAGTTCCAATGGTAACTGCATTATAACTACTCTCTGGTTTCTTTTATTTCTTTGTAACAAAAACTCTCTTGAAACTAAAATTTACAGTATACATCATATTTTCTCAACTGTTAAGTGATCAGTAAGCCCTAACTGTAATGCAGGTATTGATGAATCCGACGTGAGTACTTTTATATATTTACTCAAGTACATATGTGGATGAACGCTTCACAGTTTAAGTGAGGAAGTTTCAAATTGGGTCAAGTCTTGAAGTTTATCGAGTGGATCTCTGGATCATCAAAAGCCAACGTTTTTCTGCATTCTCTGCTTTTCCCAACTTCAAGTGCTGGTGCTTTTTTTCTTGATTGCCTGACAGTGTTCCAAGTTGATTTGGTGCAGAAAACCCCTGAAGAGGATGGGCTTGAACTGTTTAGTTATGATCCCCTAAAGATGAGGGAGCCAGTATTGCAACTACAGAAATCAGTAGCTTTGGCTCAAACGCTATATTTGTGTTATAAGTCGTTTAGTATGTATAAATAATATATTCATAAACCAGTTAACAGAAAGGATTGCAGTTCGGAATTCATAAACTAAAAATTTATTTGGGCAGTTGATGCAACTAGTCGTCAAAATTCCACTCACCATTGGCCTTGGCAACTTTTACATGCTAAGCTTGACGGAATTAGGTAACTCTCATAGAACTTCCTGTCTCGCGGAGCGGCAGTGTTCTGTTATTGCAAGTGCCTGTGTAGACTTCTGATATGACTTTATGGACTTATAATATGGAACAGATCCAATTAGGTCTCATTTACTCAGCGGGAGCAGCCAATAACGATTCTATAAATTAACATGACTCAATAATTCAATTCTATCAGTTGAAACTAGAAAAAGCAGCTAGTAGTTATTACCATGATGTGTTTTTACACAAACACTTATTATTGTGAAGAAAGAAGTCACTACTACTTGTGCTGCATTATGTACCACCACTGCTAATCATAACCACAACAAATTTTGCTACCCCGCCACCACCATTGCTAATTTCACCACCCAAACACAAACTCACACCTTCCACTACCCAAAATCATAAAAATCATCACTTTTCTTACAAAACTTATTGAGTCCAATCCATCACTGATTGATTAGAGTTCAAAATCTATTTAATATTTTAATTATTGATTGGAGAAGATGGAAGATGATTTTTTTTTAATAAGTCCTCCATTGTTGTTTGATAATGCTCAAATACACCTTAAGATGTATGCGGTCACTAGCAATATAATTTTTTACCCAACTTGGAGTCGGGGTCGATTCCACAGGGAATGAAGACGATAGGTTCACCTTTGAGTGTCACAAGTGACTAAATGTTTGCTCGTAATGCTAAAGACAATGCAATAAAGTAAAATGGGGGGTTTGTTCAATCGATTTTGTGTTCAAATAGTTAAATTTCGAACTTTGATTTGCAAAAGTGAATTTTAAAGTGTGTAATCAAGAGTAAGAGATACTTGGGGTTATGTCCTCATGAGTGCGAATATATGCATGGGTAAGCACCTATTTGCCTAAATTCAACTAATTGTTGCGGCTAGGTTAGGTTATAGGTTTCAACGTCAATCTTTCAATAAAACGTTGAAATTTCACGTGTGGGTTCTTTCGAACACCTCACACATGTTTTCTTATAACCAACCAAATACCTCAATTAGTAGCCTTATGTCTAAAATCTACTCTTAAATGATAAAACCAAGTTATTGTTAATCACTACTTCTCACCCTTATCTCCTTTGTCATGGATGAAAAGAGTTCTAAGCAAAACTAGAGTTTGCAACCTCTAATCTTAAGTTAAAAACATGGAGTAATTATTAAATCCTCGATAATTAATTGATTATCTAGGCAAATGGGCACTACCCACACACAAATCACAACTCAATCATGCATAACCCCAAGTTGGGAAATTTAGCTACTCATAACAAGAGAAGAGTGAAATATACCTATATTCTCATTAAAATCTGCCATAGAATCCAAATATTCCAAGAGAAATTCAAAATTCCAAGCAAGAAATCAAGCACAAGTACTAAGATCCCACTCTAGGGTTTCAATTACAAGCTTTAGACTTCAAAATTTGACAAAAGATGGAATTTTCGATCTGATAAATCCATTTATAGCTAGGAAAAAGGTGCAATGATTAATTACAAAAATGCCATCGCGTCTGGCACATGCCAGCTCATGTGGACAGATGCGTACGCATCTGCCTTCTCATGTCAAGAGTTTGCCTTTTTCTAGTTCACTACTTAGCCATGTGCGCACTTGACATGCTGGCGCACATGTCCAGGTGCGGGTGCATGTGTTCACACATGTCATATAGTTCTCCTTCAGTGATTTGTTTACTGAGATGCCCCCTCACATGTGGGGGCATATGGAAAGATGTTGGGGCATGTGGCCACACAAATCCGTGTCTTCCTTTCATGCATCATTCTAGGCCCCTTTTCTTCATTCTTGCATACTTCTTGACTCGTAACTAGCTCATCTTTAAATTCATCGACTACCTACACAGGTGAGCATTTTAACATAAACTATACATCGAATCAAAGAAAACAAGACAATAATTCAAGCTTAAAAAGACAAAAAAATTGGTAAAATGCCAACTTATCAACCCCCCAAACTTAATCTATTGCTTGCCCTCAAGAAATTAAGGACCTTCCCAACAACAAAGGATATTCTTGACTCCATAGCAAGTATAACATACTAAGCTATACGACCAAAATCACAAAGTTCAATCGGTTCTGCGAACAAGTCATGGCAAATAATCAACTAGCACTTCTCCTTTCGAGATACAATTCTTTGCAAAGATGGAAGACATCAAAACGTAAGAGTTTTGAAAACAAGGGGCTTCTCAAGTGTTGACACTAAACTTTCAAAAATTACCTCATATTCACTTCGTGGCTTGTCTTGCTCTCTTTTTACCAATTGAAAGTAAGACATCACTCTCCACTTCAAAGTATAGGTGCCACTTACATGCAAGAGTTTGTTCCATTCACATAATATAATACAATCACAAGGAACATAGAGATAGAAAGAATTTCCCCTCACTCTCACAAAAAAATTCAAGTACAACAAGTAGAACCATAGGCTTGCCCTTTGTGTCATTCACCACTAATGTAGACCTACAAGGTTTGAAATCGCCAAGGACTTGCGGGCATTGATGAGGGCTAGGGTTAAAGAAAGAACTTATGGATCAAGTGACTCGAGAACCTCCCTAAACACAATCTCTTAAACAACTTCTTAGGCCCAATTCTTTCAAATTCTCCACCTTATTCACCTTTTTTTTTCTTTTATTTCCCCAAATCTTTTTCATCCCTTTGCTAATCACACTTTTGAGCTTTCCCTCTTCATTCATTTCTTCGGTTCTTTCAAGAGATTTTCTCCTAACTAGCCATTCACGCCCACTCTTCTCATGCTTTTCCACTTACTTATTTCATTTTCCACGGACTAGGTTCTTTGCTTTCATTTTTCAAGCTCTTCTCTTGTTTCATGAAGCATTCTTTGAGACAACTAAGCATACACCTCTCACAAACAAGTCTTGCACTCCCCCCCAAACATAGGCTTTTGGCTTAATTTTGTTATTTTCACAACTATGCACCCCCAAACTTAGGCATTTGCCTACACTGGCTTCCCTACATTAGAATAATGCGACACTTTCAAGGGGGTTGGGTGCCAAAAGATGGGTTATTAAAAAGGGCTATGGTGTAATAGTATAGTTATCACAGAAAAAGAAGAAAATGGAAAGAGGTTCAAATGGGTTTGAATAGGGAACATGTTAAGGTGGGGTTTAGGCAATGTGATAGTCCAAAGAAGGCCCCGGGTCATCTTCCAAACCAGGCGTGGTCTAGAATTTTGCCTTGAATATACTCGGGGAAAGTTCTAGACTACAATGCATGCACAATAATTAATTAAAAACCTCACCGCACAAGGCACCACACTCTTAAAATAGAAAACTAGTCTTCCAAACAATTTGAGCAAATGAACTTGACAAATCACTCCGAATTGAAAACTCTTCTTTTTGTGAAGAAAGAGCCAAGAATTGAATATAAAGGTTACGATTCAAGACAAAACTCGAAAATTCTTTGCTCTTTTCTTTTCAAAAATTATTGTTCTTTCCAATGACAAATTTTTGGAGGTACCTTTCAAACTTTTCTAAATCACTCACTTGACTCTAACTCTAAAAAAATGGGCATTTCCATTAAGAAAGTCGCTCATTTCATCCATCATAAGGAAATTTCACTCGGTTCGACAAAGAAAACAAAATAACAAAAAGAAAACATGCTCCTTGAGAAAGAACCGAGCTTCGAAGAAAACGCTTGGAGTTTATTTGATACGTATTTACACAAGGTGAATAAAATGATGAGCTCATCCAAAATAGACATCACCCAAAATCAATAACCAACACAAGAAGAACGCGCATGAGTGTCAAATGATATAACAAGCACATAGTACGAGCCCAACAAGGGCTATCAAAATATAAACCAAAACACGAACCTGATAAGGGAAATATCAAGAGTATATTACAAAGATGAGCCCGACAAGGGCATTATCAAAATCAAGAGAGTATATCAAAAATATAATATTACAGACTAAGAATAAAATGTCAGGAATAAAATAAAATGTCCCCCCCCCCCCGATAAGGGAAATATCAAGAGTATATTACAAAGATGAGCCCGACAAGGGCATTATCAAAATCAAGAGAGTATATCAAAAATATAATATTACAGACTAAGAATAAAATGTCAGGAATAAAATAAAATGTCCCCCCCCCCCCCCCAACTAAAGTACGTTGCATTGTCCCTAATGCAATAATAGAGAATGATAGGAAGGAGGAGTAAGGACTCCTTGAATTGCACTAGGCACGTGTATATGCATCATGAGTGGTTTGTAACTGATCATCATCTGAAGTACGAGGTGCCTCCTCAGAATGGGCTCCTGTGATTGTAACCGTACTGACATGATGATCCTCAGTATGCTGCAAACTTGAACTAGCACTAACTAGTCTGGTATGTTTATCATCCAATGACAACTATGTGGCAACCCGAATCTGTTGGGCCTCAGTCAACCCCTCACCCAATCAACTTCTTTCTCACCTCTCTTAGTGGTGCTCCCGAACAAATCAGCAAATGGTAGAACCGGGTCAATGACAACCTGAGGTAGTGTCATCTGGGCATCAACCAAAGATAAGAAAGGTTGTACCAACTGGAAATCCTCCCGGAGGTTAGTAAGATTGGCCCTGAGAGTGGAAACTGCATCACTATCCTCTCTCCTCAACTGCTGCCAATCTCCACTCATAATCTCGTATCTGATCACTTAGGGGCTAAAGACTCTTCTCAATGGAAACCTGGATGAACTATGGTATATCAATGACAAGCCGAGCTAGAGTGTTGTTATTGGAAAGGGTCATGGAGGACACCTTAGCAAACGTGATGCTCAACCGTCTCTAGAAGGCTGAGTAGGCTGACGATGGGGCTGTGTAGTACTCAAAGGAGGAGGTGCAATAGGTGGATCAACATTTGGAGTAGCTCTATAAGAAGTATGCGGGGAATCCGATGAAAGCTAAATCATATAAGCGTTCCTTGAATCCTCACTACTAGGTAGCTCTCTAATTGACGAACTAGCTATCTCAGAAATTTTCCTCTTCTTCCCCGTAGGATTGTCATTATACTGACTTTGAGTGATATCACTCACCCTGGTACACTTCACCTGTTGATCAACCCGGGGAAGGAGAGGAACCTTAGTGGTAAAACACAATACATATATGAGAAATGGAAAAGGCAACAAAGTCCTAGGTTGCTTTGCTCTTCGCTTGATCATTTTGGAAATTATTTCTCCCATATTAACGTGTACACCACTCATAATGCAACCCACTAGACGACTCTCTCAATAGTAACACTTTGATCATTAGTGGAAGGGAGCAACCAGGAACCCACAAAGCCAAGCCAATGCTTGGATTGAATTGAAAGATCACGCCTTTTGATTTGACCTTCACCATTAACCCATGTAGGAAGGCCTTTGACAATGATTTGAGCAAGCTAAGGATATTGAGTACACCCACCATTCACCCACTCCTTACATGCAATGTCGGGCTCAGAAGGATTATCAAGGTAAATGTCACGACCCAAATTACCAGATCATGAGGGCACCCATTCTAATCCACCTACATAGGAGAACCCCTTACCACCCCCTTAAGAAGTTAAGCGGAAGTCTTTATTAAAACAACAACTCATCTTTATTACAAAAGTTTTACAAAACCAATACAAAAATTATAAACTACCCTAGGATCTAGTCTAAACAGGTACAAGAGCTTCTAAGGGAAAAGTAAAACTGGACACAACTTCCACCAGAAGTAAGATGAGTGGGAGCTGTTGGAGAATCACTATCCGCAATGAACATGAAACCTACACTGATTCCTGTAAAAGACTACACCCCGAAAAGGGTATAACAAGAGTAGTATCAGTACAAACCACACATACTGGTAAGCCTCATCGATTGACCTAAATTGGATTATGCAAACATAACATAAATATTCAAAAGAAGACATGCATCTTATTATTCACATTACCAAACTCCACATCACCCGTTCCCCATTATGGACACTTAATAGTCACTTAGCCTTACATTCTCTAGCCCCCAAATTGATTCAGTTCCTTCCTGTTAACGTTCCAATTGAGGACCTCGAGACACCACTCTTACCTTTACGACTCCACTACTCTGAACCACTAAGTCTGGACTTACACCAAGGACTACCACAAATCATAAATACACAACTACATCAAAGATGACCCTAACCCCTGTCAAGAAGACCTTAAATAAGTCAACCTAGCATTCATGGAAATGACTCACTCGGGCAAGTAAATGGTCAACAAGACCCTAAGTCATTATTCTAGACTTAATCATGGACCTACAACTATCTTCACACTATCCCACTTATATCAAAATCCCCATTCAACCTTAAACACAAGTCATTTCGCTACAAGGGATAATATAAAAACTCAAACCCCAACAAGAATTAATAGTTAAGTCAAACGCCAAATACAACAACACTTATATATATATATGCATTACTCGATCCACTCATGGAACCGTCAAACTCACCTGAACTTTGTACATACACACTATAGGTATTGTAGACACCCTCTAGTCATGACCTGCAGGGGTCAAATTACATCCATGTACCTAACCCCAGACAAAAGTTCCTGCCAGTCTTATTCCACCAATATCTTGTGAGAATATCCAAATTACCAAGACATTCCACAATAGTCAAGGAGATATACAAAATAATACAAAGCAAAGATATCAATCAACACTTGCAATATCCAAAAGCTTCACGTATAGTTCATTTGTAAGATGACCACACTTAAATAACAAGCACTAGCAAACAATGCTGAGAGATAGTTAACATAACTATATAAAACAATTGGATTAAACTACGTAATCCTCACTTCCACTGTCATCTAGAGCCCTAAACATGTCGCTTAACTCACTCATTTTTTCTAAACAACCAAGTGAATTACCACCTTAGGTGCCCCAGATATTGTCAACTTCCGACACAGTATCATTACTTTACCTAGGGTTTTGAACTAATGACCGATAATTCATCCTTTCCACTACCCTAATTACGAGTCTACAATAGCGAACCACTCAATTTATAGCATAGCTAAAGCATAACATGATAAATTATATAAAACAACCACCTTCCCGTAAGTTACCCTACCTTTAACCGATTTTAGCCATCCAAACTCTATGCCCGAAGGCTTAATCATGAATTCTCCCATCCATTTATATTATATTTATGCGTTCTAACCTGGGTCTACATGACTCAATTAACCTTAGCTTACCTGGATGTCAACCAGCTATAGAAAGATGAACGAATGTGAATTCCAATCTTGTGCTAAGATCACGGATGCGTTATTCCTCAAAAATGGGTTTGCACCCCGTTCGCACCCATCTTCCCTTTTCTATGACCCCAAGATATGAAAGGCAACCCTAAGGGTTTTTGGAGCCCTCCCACGTTGTTGGTTTTAACTTATGGAGAGAAAAGAATTAAAACCCACTTAAGTGGGGTTTCTGGTCTGTGTCATGTCGCTATAGCGGGATGACGTCAGCCCAACCAATACTTTTTAAATTATGAGATTTTGACTTGCGTGGCCCCATGCAAGTTTACAAATGTATTCTCGATATTCCCTGTACCTCATAGTCATCTCGAGATATTTCTTGTAACGATGGATTAGGTCGTTACAGTAAATCTTGTTGATGGCCTCTGGGTTGCAAGACACCTCAACTCCTCTCACAAGAACACCAAGTAAGCAAGGTTGCATCTCCACAACTTCTTTATACTTGTGTTGCTTATGCCGATTGTGGTAAGAAGCATAAAACTCCCTCACATGCTATGGAAATTAGTTATTAGGTGTTTGTCAAACATCGACATCTATATGGATTTGCCACGCATGCTCCTCAATCTGCTGCACAACATCAGGAAAATATTTGGGGACCCCTTTCAAGTTGAATAATTTTTTTGGGTTGAAACCTCGGGTGCTTACCCAGTCATCATAAAGCTCATGCACCCCCTTTATTAGAAATCAGATCTTGTCTTCTCTTTCCTTTTTAAGTACCTCATCATCCTTGTCCAACCCCATAGAAAGATAAATAGCTTTTTGAAGTTTGGGGGTCCAAAGAGTCATCATTTTGAGCTGGAGTTTTCTTTTTAGAAGTGGTGGCTCGAGACTTACCCTTATCCTTGGCTTTCTTTGAGCACGAGGCACTGGTTTTTTAGCATCTCTGAGAAGAAAATAAAAGAAATGACCAAAACAAAATGAAAAGGTAAAAAGAGTTTTTTTGGATTTTTATATATTATAAAAGAAAAGAAATATTATGCTAAAATAAAGGAATGTACGGTAAAAAGACATGAAAGAGCATACGGAAACAAATGAGTGCAAAAGATTGACCATGCGATCCACAAATACTAAGATATACATCTCAGCACATGTGGCCGCATGTGAAGTCATGGGAAAAATGGAATGTACAGTCATGAGATGCGTGACAAGATGCACACGCAAGTGAGGACATACACATGCATAAGGGCTAAGTGGCCTAGGCAGACTTTCCTCAAAGGGCAATATACCCCCTTTTGACTATACTTTCGGGTTTTGACACGAGGTGTGTGTTCTGTAAAGACCTAAATGAGTTGTAATGGCTATGTATTTCTCTCATCTAGTGTTTTCAAGGACACACAACAAGTTTCAAATGCTTCAAATCCCAAACAAGAGCCACACAAACTAATAGAATGCACACTCAATTTATGCAACTACATCAAGCATGATTTCACCCCACATGCTTTACACTTAGACACACAAATAGATCATGAACATTGAATTTACCAAAATGATGATTTGAACTTAAGAATGACATCACCCAATCTGTCATCGAGCAAATCATGCATTTTTCTTAATGGGGTTACTCAGACTTCACCCTTAAAGATGAAATTAAATGCAATCCACTCAATCTACCAAAGCTCATGACAAAATGATTAAACTAACAAAACATCACACAACTTGAAATACCAACAAAACACTCTTTAGAAGACATCACGACTTGAGTTTAAATGCTCATGATATCAAGAACATGACCTATTAACAATTAGTTCATGAACCATGAAAGAAAGTAGTGAAAACTACACTTAGGAATTTTATCGAACACATGGTGGGAATCATAAAGGTAGCATCTTTGAAATCAATGTGGGTACTCAAGAATTGCCCACATTTCATATTCAAATAAGATGCCCATTCCCAACAAATCACAACACCATATATTTACACCGTATAATTCACTTCAAGTTCAAATGACACACAAAAGAAGAGAGTTTATAGGAGCTATTAACCCTTCAAGCATATACATGGATTCTAATATTAAAGAAAAGGGAAATATTTACCAAGATTCAAGGTCAACTCAAAAGATTATGCAAAAGAGAAAGGTGAGTAGGAGCTATTTGTCGGATTTGGACACACTCACTGGTGATTCACTGGAGTAGACTGTGTCATGAGTGCGAGTATGGACTATCACTGGTGATTTGCAATATGTTGAGTGTTGTGGGTGTTGCGTGGGTGTTGTGTGTGGGTGTTAAGTTTGGTGGGTGTTAAGGAAAAAATAAAAATAAGGGTTTTTGAGCTGGGCCGAATGGGTCAGGTCAGGCCCAAAGAGTTGCTTACCTGTTATGCTCTTGGAGGTGCGCAAACATATGCACAGGCATATGGTGCCTTGCAAACATATGCACAGGCATATGGTGCCTTTCACACATATGTGCGGCCCTTTTTTGGTCATTTTGCCCAGGTACACTACCACCCATATGTGCTACAACATGAGCATGCATGGTAGCATGTGCACGCTTATTTGAGGCTCTCACTTGGTCCAGATTTGTGCCTTGATTTGCTTGGTGCATGTGCTGCCCTTTGCTCCTAAATGTGGGCATGTGCCCATACATGTGCCTTTTTCTTAATTAAAATAGTGTCATGCCTTGTTACACACATAGAATTTTACCTGTATTCACCAATACAACTTAAAATAAGTACACAAACAAATATAAAACGACAAAAAGTAAACTTGGGTTGCCTCTCAAGAGGCGTCTTAGTTATCGTCGTGGCATGATGTTGTTCCTCATCAACAAGCATCCTTGAAATAGAGTGCCTTAACTTTGGTACCTCTGGGTCCACCAACATAGAAGTGTTTTAACCTTTGACCATTCACCGTGAACCTTTTCTTCTCGTGGTCTTCCAATTCAATAGCACCACTAGGATACACATTCACCACCGTGAAAGGGCTCAACTACTTGGATTTGAGTTTCCCTGCAAAGATTTTTAGCCTAGAATTATAGAGTAACACATCATCTCCCATACGAAACTCTCTCTTTAAAATCATGGTATTGTGCCACTTTTTCATCCTTTCCTTGTATAGAACCGAGCTCTCATACGCTCTAAGATGAAATTTATCCAACTCTTGTATTTTCTCCACTCTAGATTTGGAGGCATCCTCCTAATTCATATTCAACTTGTGTAAAGACCACAATGACTTGTGCTCTAATTCAATGGGGAGGTGACAAGTCTTTCCAAACACCAATTGATATAGCGACATGCAAATAGGAGTTTTAAATGCAGTTCTATAGGCGCAAAGAGCATCATCCAATTTCCTAGTCTAATTTGTATTTCTTACATTCATGATTTTCTCCAAGATTGACTTGATTTCTCTATTTGAAACTTCAAGTTGGCCACTTGATTGGGGATGGTACAGAGTAGCCACCTTATGCTTCACCCCGTACTTATCAAGCAAAGCACCAAACACCCGATTACAAAAGTGAGAGCCTCCATCAGTAAGAATAGCTCAGGGAGTCCCAAACCTTGTAAAGATGTGTTTCTTCAAGAAGAATGTGACCCTCTCTCACTCATTGTTCAGAAAAACAATTGATTTCATCCATTTCGACACATAATCCATGGACACCAATATGTACTTGTTACCATACGAACTCACAAAGGCCCCCATAAAGTCAATGCCCCACATATTAAATAACTCTACCTTAAGGTTAGGCTTCAAGGGCATCTCATGCCTCTTTGAAATGCTTCCTTACCTTTGGCATTAGGCACAAGTTCGCACCAAGTCATGAGCATCTCTATATAGTGTGATCCAATAAAACTCACTTTGAAGAACTTTGGCAGCCGTTCTCACACCACCGTGGTGACCACCAAATGAGGATGAATGACAAGCCTTAAGAATAGCCCATATTTCTGACTCCATCACACATCTATGGATCACCCCATACGTATACTCCATAAACAAATAGGGTTCATACCAAATGTACCTCTCCACATCATGAAGGAACATTTTCCTTTGATAATTATTAAAATCCTTAGGGATCAAATCACATGCCACATAATTTTCATAATCTCCATGCCACGATTCTATACTTCTCGAGAGTGCTATCACAAGTTTGTTGGGAAAGGTTTCATCAATATAGATCTTACCCCACTTCTCTTTGTTAGACTCAAGACGAGATAGATGACCCGCCACTTGGTTTTCACAACCTTTTCTATCCTTAACTTCAAAATCAAACTCTTGAACTAGCAAGATCCATCGAATCAACCAAGGCTTGGCCTCCTTTTTACCATCAAATATTGAAAAGCCATATGGTCGGTGTGCACAATAACCTTTGTAGCCAATAAATAAGCTCAGAACTTTTCAAAAGCATAGACTACGACAAATAGCTCTTACTCCGTAACCATATTATTTCGTTGTGCATCGTTCAATGACTTGGTAGCATAATATATAGTATAATAAAGCTTGTCTTTCCTTTGGCCCAAAATCGCACCCAATACCAAACCACTTGCATCACACATTAATTTAAAAGGGAGTGACCAATTTGGGGCCATAATCATAGGAGCTGACACAAGTTTTTCCTTGATACAATTGAATTCTCTCACACAATCACCATCAAATTCAAATTTTGTTTACTTCTCAAGAAGCTTACCCATAGGATGAACAATCTTAGAGAAGTATTTAATGAAACATCTATAGAAACCGACGTGCCCAAGAAAGATTCGAACGCCTTTCATGGAGATTGGAGGGGGTAACTTGGCAATAACTTCAAATTTTGCTTGGTCAACTTGAATACCTTGACCCAAAATCTTATGCCCAAGCACAATGCCCTCCTTTACCATAAAATGACACTTTTCTCAATTCAACACAAGATTAGTTTCAACACATCGCTTAAGTACCTTGCCCAAGTGTTCAAGACGTGATTGAAAAGTGTAGCCCATAACGGAGAAATCATCCATAATGGCCTCCATAGTATCCTCCACCATATTTGAAAAGATTGATAACATGCACCTTTGAAAAGTGGAGGGTGAATTGCATAACCCAAAGGCTTGAAGGCAAAAGTACCATATGTACATGTGAAGGTAGTCTTCTCTTGGTCTTCGAGTGCGATGCAAATTTGGTTATAACTGGAGTACCCATCTAAGAAATAATACTAACCCCGCCAATCGATCAAGCATTTGACCCATGAATGGCATGGGGAAGTGGTCTTTCTCCGTCCAAGAATTCAACTTTCGGTAACCCATACATACTCTCCAACCCATAACCGGTCACATAGGCATAAGCTCATTATTTTCATTAGGAACCACCGTGATTCCTCTTTTCTTTGGGACGCATTGAATCGGGCTCACCCAAGTGCTATCCGAGATCGGATACACGATGCCCGCATCTAACCACTTGATTATCTCCTTTTTTACAACATCTTGCATTGAAGGATTTAACCTCCATTAGTGCTCAACACTCAGTACACAATTGGGCTCCAACTTTATCTTGTGAGTACAAATACCGAGAGCAATCCCAATAATATTCTTAATAGTCTATCCAAAGGCTTGAATAAATTTTCTCATAACCAACTTCAACCTTCTACTTTCCCTGGCAACAAATCTCCCACAATAATGATGGGTAAGGTGTTACCTTCCCCCAAAAAGACATAGAAAAGGTACGGGGGTAATGACTTGTTGTCACACCCCGAGTCCCATCGGGACGTGATTGGCACCCGAAGCCGATATGGCCTGAGAGAACCAATCTTTGCTCATGTACTCTCATGTGTATGTTCGCGTATGCATATCATTTTATTTCATGTAATTAAATATCAATGTCGGAAGTCATGGCAATATGTGCAATATATGAAACTTAGCCGTTAGGGCCATTACGTCAAAATAAATGTACATCTTTTACTTTCATCTCCCCACATATGTCTACAAAGCCTCTAATAGATACATGACCATGTATATACAATATTTATAAAATGCCAAAACCAAATGAACACATGTGACTTGGGAAGCCCCGAAGCAACTGGAGCTCACCAGAGACCTGTATAAAATCCGCAGCCTACTGTGGAGATCTACTAACACTTGTGCCTGCAGCATGTAAGGTAAATCCCCCAAGAGGGGTCAGTACGAAGAAAGTACTGAGTATGTAAGGCCATGTGAAACTCTAATAATATATAAGTACTTCCAAGAAATTAAGCATACGAGAATAATCAATATGGATATACCTCCGTCCTGAATATGTGGAACAATGTTCTTTACTTTTATTAGTTTATTTACTTAATCAATCAGTCGCGTCACTGTCACTTTATTATAACCGTCTTTATGTTTATTTACATCTATGCACGTGAGGAATATAGTCTCATCTCTTTACCACTATTTTCATTACTGTTCACTCAATTAGTTAGTACCGGGCCTCCACCTTTGGTGGGCTATAAGATATAAGTATAATACCGGACATCCACATTTAGTGGGCTATCATATATAATTATAATACCGGACATCCACATTTAGTGGGCTATCATATATAATTATAATACCGGACATCCACATTTAGTGGGCTATCATATATAATTATAATACCGGACATCCACATTTAGTGGGCTATCATATATAATTATAATACCGGACATCCACATTTAGTGGGCTATCATATATAATTATAATACCGGACATCCACATTTGGTGGGCTATCATATATAATTATAATACTGGACATCCACATTTAGTGGGATAATATATATAAATGCATAATACCGGGCCTCCACTTTAGTAGGATAATATAAATAAATGCATAATATACCGGGCCTCCACTTTAGATTGTGATCCATACCCCATGTAACATATAGTAACCATATGTACATCACCTCTTTACAATCTTATACCCTCTACTTAGTTATGAACATGACAAGCTAAAGATCATGGCATTAAAGCACACACTTATATACACATCTCACTTCACTCCTTTACTTCATGAGCTTGGCATCCTTACTTATGAGGACTAATTATACTAACTTGCACATCAACTCTCTTATTACTCTCATGAGATTGATACTTCAACTTGTGAGAGATTAATACATCCACTTATGAAAGATTGATACTTTAAGGATCATGCTAATATTGGAAACACGCCTCTATACTTTACTTCACTTCCTTACTCTCAAGAGAGTGATACGCTCACTTGTGAGGAATAGATATATTAATTCGCACTTTACCTTATGAGATTGGTACAAAGATATTCATAATCATATTGAACTTTGGAACATGACATGATTGGAGAATGCTTTTCAAGAATAACTAGCTTCTCTTTACATCTTACCCTCCTTGAGATAACTATTCTAGAATCACAATGTTATGACTCCGTTGGAACATACTATTATGAGGACTTTGGACCCATGTTCATAATTAGGTAACTCATGAACAACAACATTATGAGAGCTTTAGGAATTTCAGTCCATGAATAAGAGACATATGAATGCCAATCGGTCAATGAAAAAGAAACGTGTGGATAACAACATATACCAAATCCGAATGAGATACCTTAGCATATTTCAGGATAGGACAAGTGAAATGTCATGATGAATATTATGTGCTGCAGAAAAATACGGATAGAGTAACCTTACATACCTTATCTTCCCAATGTAAGTACACAATCCAATACGTGAGCGCAATAATTCCGCTCCTTCTTTACGTTTCACTCTACATCACAAGTACATAATGGAACCAACATTAACCACCAACTACCTTACAAAAGCATATGACAACAATGAGTTACATGTTTATCTTTAAAATGGAATTTCCTTCTCTACAATACCATTTACGGCATCAACATACCAACAATGTCCCATTCATGCCATACATTGACCACAAGCTACATTTCAAGTGTATAAGACAGCCACAAGTTACATGAGTTCCTCATTCACCCTTCACAATACCATTCATGGCCCTTTTCATGCCAACAATACCATAACATTTTATACATTGACCAAAACATTGCATACCAATAGCATTTCACCACAAAGCTTCTCCTTTACACTTTCTTATTCCCACCATATCACAAATAATCCATCAAGTCACCTTAATACACTTCATGGCACATATCGGTCAAAATCCCATAATTTACACATGTAGAAAAATAGAAATTTATGGACATAACAACCCCATACATGTTGATATATCATCCACACCATTCACTTTCATCAAAACATCAAGTTCTTTTTTCAAGTTTAATTCACAAGGATTACACATCTTTTTGCAAAAACCACAAGTGCCATATCCAACACTTTCAAGCATAACCAACATGATCTACATAGTCTCTCATGCATATAAGATATTAAATCATAAGGATATACACTTACCAAGACTTGCCAAATGATGATCTTGTCCAAAGAGTTGGCTTAGGGTTCTTGAGAAATGAGAGAAAACTTGAGAAAATTCTAGAAATGTGTAGTGTCTCCCTTTGAATTAAAAATCAGATTTTTGGCCCCTTTTGATAGACCTTTGAAGTCATGCTTAGCCACTTAAATCAATTATTGACTTGTCAAAGCAAGAATGGGTCATTTGACCCATTTTTGGCCCATGACTTTTGCCTTATTTTTGGGCCTCTTTTGAGCCCAATTCACTTGATCCAACAAAATCCATAATTTCTCATGTTTAATTCATTTCATATGCGTTACAACAATATTCCCACTCAAGGGATTTATATTTGTAGCCTCAATCCCAAAAACAAGCGATTCTAGCCACGTATGACCCATTTTGACCAAAAGGGTAAAATCGTCATTTTGACGCCAAATTCGTTCTCGAGTAATTTTATCATACCAATATAATATTTCACTCATTTCATGTATATTCTCATGGTTGTAGAAGAATCGTGGCAAAAATCGGCTCAATACGTCCCCGGGCATCCTTGGGACTTAAGAAAAATTCCAACTTTTGAAAGGTGCGCACTAGCAGCCCGGCACGCCCTTGGGCGCGCTACCTTACTGCCTGTGCCCGAAAAATTTTGGGCAAAATCGGTGTGGCACGCTCTCTAACGCGCCCCTGCCTTAACTTTTTTCGAAAATTTGTTTTTCGACTTTTCTTCGCGGGTTTGGGTAGATACTTCAAGTTCTATTCTTTAACTTAATTCTTAACCTTAATATCCTTTGTTTAAAGGTCCTCTTAGCCTCATTTTAAATCCCACAAATGCTCCATGAAAATCGCAAAACACCTCCTACGCAAGGTTAATCACATGTACAAGGCCAAATTTTAAATTTGCCATCACTAACATTACAAATGACTTGCCCATGGCATCTCGACACCTAAGTATCCATTGTTCAACATCTTCACATCGGGTTGGGAAGGTACGGGGTGTTACACTTGTGCTCAAGTTGCGGCGGATCCTCAATTGAAGGTTTGGCGGAAGGACTCTCTCAATTTTTCAAGTCAATATCTAATTTGCATGAGTTCTTGGTTTATGAACCAAAACCCGTTAAGGAAGCCATGACCTCATCATACTCCTTAATCTCTTCACTTCCATAATTCCGCAAGACACCCGCTAGTGGCTCACTAATGAAATCCACCTCCATAGCATCGTCCACCTCATCATCAATCATATCAATCACTGATATTACTTGCAAGTCTTTTGGTTACTTTACTAACTTACACACATTGAAGGTTACCTTTTCATTGTTCACTTTAAACTTCATCTCTCCATATTCCACGTCAACTAATGCCCAACTAGTAGCAAGAAAAGGTCTATTGATGAATGATTAGAACATTGAAGTATATCTCACAATCTAGGATCACAAAGTCAGCAGGGAATATGAATTTGTTGAACCAAACAAGTACATCATATAGAATTCCCACTGACCTTTTAATAGATACATTCACCATTAAAAGTCTCATAGTTGTGGACTTTGGAGCTTTCAATCCCAACTTCTTGAATATAGCTTGAGGCATCCAGTTAATACTTGCCCCTAAGTCACATAATGTTTTGCCAAATTAATACACCCCAATGGTGCAAGGGATAGTGAATGCATCAGGGTCTTTTTTCTTGACCACCATGTTGCTCGACATAATAACACTACAACTATGTGATATCTTCATTATTTCAAATTCCATGGTTCTTTTCTTTGTCAACAAGTCCTTCATGAACTTGGCATACCCGGGTATCTCTTGCAAGGCTTCCAACAAAGGAATGTTCACTGATAAGTTGCTAAATTTTGAAAGAAACTTCTTAAACTTGGTGTCATCCTACTTCTTCTTGAGCCTTTGTGGAAATGGTGAAGGTATTTGGATTGGAAGCTTTAAGACAACTAGACTTTTCTCCGATTTTGAGACATTATCACCAACTGCTTGTAATCTTGGAACACCGATTCTAGGGTTTTATTCATATTGAGATTTTAGAGTTTTCTTCTTTATTGTGAGTTTACAACTATGTTTTCATCTTTGAATTCTTCTTGTGTTTTTGCAATCATGAGTAGCTAAACCCATCAACTAGGGTTGTGTGAACCATAGGGAATTAACGAAATAGGTTAAGTGCAATGCAATTCTGAACTGTTGTGAATGCATGTATTGTTATATCCTTCGTTGTGATTGATCTTCTAACGGTTGCAAACGTTAGAAACTTGCCTGTATTCTAAACTTGCTAGAGAGAGAGAGGTAGAGATTAGGAAAAGGGAATAACAACAGAGATTTAAAGCTATCAACCTTCATCTAATAACTTGAGCCTTAGTGGGAATAGTTATCTGAGATCCAGGACAAGGGTTAGTAGTGCGACACTCGGAGACCGAGAGGAGAAGAGTGAAATTCATCTAACTAAGGTAGAGAGACATTTACATGAACATATCTTGTCAGATTTTGTATAAAATATAGCGGGACAGTTTTGTTAGCACAAGTAACCGATGGAGTTAAGGAACTATTGGGGATCACAGTCCTAGTGTATTTCTCATATTGTCTACAAACCCTATATAATCAGCAATTGTTACTGTTACTACTTACTCACAAACCCCCACCAGTTTTACTTACTTATCAGTTACTCAGACTAGCATTCTACATAACTTCGACCTATTCCCTGTGGGATCGACCCCAATCTAGTTGGGTTCTATATTTGATATAGCGACCGTATTATGCTTTTCTGGAGGTATATTTTGGGAGACATCAAATTTTGGCGCCGTTGCCGGGGAGTACGGTTACGGAGTTGATTAGTTTACTTGTTGGAGTTGATTGGTTTTTTTTTTCTATACTTTTAAGGGCACACGCCGGTTTATGCCCAATACTAGGAGTCAAGGAAATCCCTGATTCCACTTGATCTTGAAATAGAAAGGACTCTGATATATAATCGAAGAATGGTGAATACTGACGGGGTTCAGGATCTCGCAGCCTCGGGAGACATTCATAACCAACCAATTCAGCTAGTTGGTCATGAAAGAGCAGATCAAACTACCGCTCGATTGACACGGGAAGAGCAAGCTAGGCAAGTTGCTCTGAGGCAAGCAGAGAGAGATAATCGAGCTATACAAGAAGCAACACAACATTTAGCTGATGCTAAAGAGTGACAAAGAAGACTTAGAGTGCATCAGAGACCATATGTGCCTGTTTATGATGATCCTGAAGAAGAGGATGTGGCTTATTTTGAATCGGTTGAAACTGGTGCCATTGTTCCACCAGAATTACCTCAGGGCACTAAGTTTGACATTACAAGTGCCATGACACACCTGCTAAACTTGAAGGGTGTGTTCTCCAGTCTTCCTTTTGATGATCCAAACATGCACGTGATGAATTTTGTGGGGGTCTGTACTTCATATTATTTTCCTGGAGTTGACCAAGAATCTATTCGGTTGAGATTGTTTTTGTTCTCTTTAACATGAGAAGCTACTTTGTGGTTGGCCGAGTTACCACGAGGTTCCATCACTACTTGGCAAGAATTGAGAAATCAATTTCTAGAAAGATTTTTCCCACCTTCTATGATGCTGCAGTTGAAGGATGAGATTTACAATTTCAGAAAACTACATTCTGAAGCACTTTATGAGACCTAGCTAAGATTTAAGAAGAAGCTGCAAAATGTTCCAAATCATAGAATGAGTGGTAGGAATTTACTTGAAATTTTCTACAGGGCTTTGAATGCAAACACTAAGGCTATAACAGATACTATCACTGGTGGAACATTCATGAGTCTGAGATGGGAGCAAGCTTTAGAGATATTAGATTGTATCACTAAGACCAATCGACGATGGCATACTGGGAGGCAGATATGCCTGCTGGTACATATGCTATTGGAGCCTCAACTGCACAACGGGCTTTGGACGAATCTGTGGCTCAAGAGGTCGCGCAACTAAGGACAGAAATTGGTTTGCTAGCTAAACAGATTGCAGATAGAGATGCTGAGAAGGTGCATGTCATAGGTGCACAAGGTAAAACACCTAGGCATGATGATAGTGAGTCTGATGAAGAGGCTCAGTACCTGGATTGAGAAGTGGCGGGTTTTCGAGCCAAGGGACAGGGGTCTAATCAAGACTCTTAGAACACAAGGCAAGGGAATCAAGGTCGGAACTATTATGGAGACAATTACAACAAGTCAGAATATAGAGATAGAGAATGAGATTGTGACGTTGATTGGATGCGAAAGGATGATTATAGAGAGAAGAATGGTATTTACGTACCACCAGGTAGCCGCGATGCTGAGTCTGGAAATTCAAGGACTGAAGACCTTCTTAATAAACTGGTTATGAGGTCAGAGAGCCAAGAAAACTATTTAAAAGAGATTAGGTCAGACATTTCAGGAATAAGTCAAAAAGTTAAATCCCATTCGACTGCCATTAAATAGTTGGAGCAGAAGTTCGGGCAGTTATCAGTGGCATTAAACCAGCGTCAACTTGGTACACTTCCGAGCAACACCATCCCAAACCCAAAAAATGATGCTCATTGTATGACTATCACAACAAGAAGCGGAATGACTCTCATTGAGGCACCAAAACATGTTGAGGATGTTCAGGCTACACTGGAAGAGCAAGCAAACGCCACGAAAAAGAAAGCTCTAAAGAAGTATGTTCCATTCCCAAAACTTCCTCCACCTATCCCTCAACGTCTTAAGAAAAAGGTGGATGAAAATAAAATTATTTGTGGGGAGATCATGAAAGAAGTTGAAAAGCCAAGACTGATGAAAACGAGGTGTATGCTGAAAACGAGAAAGAAAAAGAAGCCCCATAAATGCTAAACCCCATTCTTAAGCCGCCACCTCCATTCCCTCAGTGCTTGTTTTGAGATAGTTTTTCATTATTTTGAGTTCAGAAATACATTCTTATTTTGTAATCTTGGAACACCGATTCTAGGGTTTTATTCATATTGAGATTTCAGAGTTTTCTTCTTTATTGTGAGTTTACAACTATGTTTTCATCTTTGAATTCTTCTTGTGTTCTTGCAATCATGAGTAGCTAAACCCATCAACTAGGGTTGTGTGAACCATGGGGAATTAACAAAACAGGTTAAGTGCAACGCAATTCTGAATCATTGTGAATGCATGTATTATTATCTCCTTCGTTGTGATTGATCTTCTAACTGTTGCAAACGTTAGAAACTTGCCTATATTCTAAACTTGCTAGAGAGAGAGAGGTAGAGATTAGGAAAAGGGAATAACAACAGAGATTTAAAGGTATCAACCTTCATCTAATAACTTGAGCCTTAGCAGAAATAGTTATCTATGATCCAGGACAAGGGTTAGTAGTGCGATACTCGGAGACCTAAAGGAGAAGAGTGAAATTCATCTAACCAAGGTCGAGAGACATTTAGATGAACATATCTTGTCAAATTTTGCATGCAACATAGCGGGACAGTTTTGTTAACACAAGTAATAGGTGGAGTTAAGGAGCCATTCCACAGTCCTAGTGTATTTCTCATGTTGTCTACAAACCCTATATAATCAGCAATCGTTACCATTACTACTTACTCATACCCCCCCCCCCCAGTTTTACTTACTTACCAGTTACTCAGACTAGCATTCTACATAACTTCGAGCTATTCTCTGTGGGATCGACCCCAACCTAGTTGGGTTCTATATTTGATACAGCGATCGCATTATACTTTTTTGGAGGTATATTTTGGGCGACATTAGGCCGAATGTGAGGTGACCATTTTATTGAGTTGTAAAAAGTTTCTCTTCATCTCCCTTAACATCTTGTCACTTCCCTTAACCCCCATAAGGATTCGAGCAAGTACATCTTCTTTCTTATAACTTTCCACGTCCATGATGGTAGTATATTTGCCTTTTTTCCTATCGTGAGGAGGGATCTATCTATCATGGTCGCATTCTTTGTCTCTCCAATCACGATCCCTATCTCTTTCTTTATCCCTCTAATCTTTGTCATGATCTCGGTCCCTCTAATTATGGTCTTTCCAATCACGATCCCTTTCCCTCCAATCTCATCTCTCAATTGGAGAATGTAGGGTGATGAAAAGAACCAGTCTAGAAAGGCTTCCATTAATTCAACCCAAGATGTTATAAAGCCCTCTGACAATTCCCCTAACCACAATACCGCATCGCCTGTTAACAAGAATGGAAATCACTTCAAGCAGATGGACTCTTGTGAGATATGAGAAATGTAGGACGGATTGCAAAACATCTATAAAGTTCTTCAAGTGAAGGTTTGCATATTCATGAGCTTGACCACCGAATAGTCCCTTCATTTGGAGTAAGTGGAGCATCAAACTTGTAACATAAATACTCTATTACCCGCCAAAGGTGGGATGCAAATTAGCACTTGACCTTCCGGCATCCCCTAGATAATCTTCGTCTTTAAGTTGCCCATCAAAGGTAGTGGTGTCGCTACCATGTTAACTAATAGTGCCGTATTCATTTAGGTTATCACCTAAACAAGATAAAAACAACAATAAAGTAAAGTTTATACTACGACTAACAAAAATAACTTCTAACACTACAATGAATGAATGCTATGTTTCATTCCCTGACAACGTCACCATTTTAATAACGCTCAAACACACTTCAAGATGTATGCGGTTGCTACCAATATAACTTTTTACCCAACTTAGAGTCGGAGTCGATTCCACAGGGAACGAAGGTGATAGGTTAACCTTCGAGTGTCACAAGTTACTAAATGTTTGCTCGTAAAGCTAAAAAAAATGCAATAAAGTAAAATGGGGGGTTTGTTCAATCAATTTCATGTTCAAATAGTTAATTTTGAACTTTGATTTGCAAAAGTGAATTCTACAGTGTGTAATCAAGAGTAAGAGATACTTGGGGTTATGCCCTCATGAGTGCAACTATATGCATAGGTAAGTACCTATTTGCCTAAATTCAACTAATTGTTGCGTATAGGCTAGGTTATAGTTTTCAACGTCAATCTTTCAATAAAATGTTGAAATTTCATGTGTGGGTTCTTTCGAACACCTCACATATATTTCCTTGTAACCAACCAAATACCTTAATTAGTAGGCTTATGTCTAAGATCTACTATTAAATGATAAAATCAAGTTATTGTTAATTACTACTCCTCACCCTTATCCCCTTTGTCAAGGATGAAAAGGGTTCTAAGCAAAACTAGAGTTTGCAACCTCTAATCTTAGGGTAAAAATATGGAGTAATGATTGAATCCTCAATAATTAATTGATTATCTAGGCAAATGGGCACTACCCACACACAAATCACAACTCAATAATGCATAATCCCAAGTTGAGGAATTTAGCTACTCATAATAAAAGAAGAAGGAAATATACCTATATTCTCATTAAAATCTGCCATAGAATCCAAATATTCCAAGAAAATTTCTAAATTCCAAGCAAGAAATCAAGCACAAGTACTAAGATCCTACTCTAGGGTTTCAATTGCAAGCTTTAGACTTCAAAATTTGACAAAAGATGGAGTTTCAGATATGAAAATCCCTTTTATAGCTAGGAAAAATGGACAACAGTTAATTACTAAAATATCATCGCGTCTGGCACATGGTGGCACGCATGCCTTCGCATGTCAAGAGTTTGCCTTTTTTCAGTTTACTGCTTAGCCATGTGCGCACTTGACATGCTGGTGCACATGCCCAGGTTTGGGCACATGTGTTCACATATGTCACATAGTTCTCCTTCAGTGATTTGTTTACTGAGATGACCCCTCACATGTGGAGGCATATGGCAAGATGCTGGAGCATATGGCCACACAAATCCTTTTCTTCCTTCCATGCATCATTCTAGGTTCCTTTTCTTCATTCTTGCACTCTTCTTGACTCGTAAGGCTAGCTCATCTTCAAATTCATCGACTACCTACATAAGTGAGCATTTTAACATAAGATATGCATCGAATCAAAGAAAATAAGACGATAATTCAATCTTAAAAAGACTAAAAAATTGGTAAAATGTCAACTTATCATTGTTCCTTCAAGATTTCAAATAGAGAAAATTAAAAGCTTCTAGGTTTTGGAGGGACACGAGAAGAAGAGTGAGTCATTGAAGAAAGGGGTATGAAGAGGAACACCGGACAAATTTATATATTTTGAGGTCAGCCACCTCTGTTTTCCGGGATAAATAGTGGTGAAATAAAAGAGGGGGTGGGCGAGTAGTTAGAGGTGGGGAAAGACATTTTTGTTTTCATTTTGTTATTATTTTTGGGCTTGTATTTCAACTCCCACTCGCCCCCTTTTTTTAAAAAAAATTTATTTGCCACATCAGCTGGTAGGGTGGTATTAGTTCTATGAAAAATAACAATAAGGTGGTAATAGGTCGTTGAAATAGTGTAGGTGTGTCTTCAACTTTTTGGATAGAGTTCATGGTGATTTTGATGTCTTTTCTGCTGACTTTTAGTTAAAGAAATCGAGTTACCCTAGAAAAACTTTCCTTTTATAACACATGTTAATTACATTGTACGAAAGAAGAAGTTTTAATGTTATTTTACCAGATGATATTTTCATGGCCGCCATTGTTTCTGATGGAATAATTTCAGATTTACCATATGATATCCGCCGGAAAATCCTCTCTTCTTTAACACTGAAACAGAGAGCAATAGCTTCACTTTTTTCCACAAAGTGGCTTCATGTGATAGCGTCACTCGATGACTGCATATTTGTGCAAACACATTCTACAAATACATACTGCAATATATACAAGCGCCCATTCTATAGCCAATGCTCTAATAACCTCCACCCCGTCATCATCAAACTTGCTGCGGACAACACTACTATAACCGAATTCTACCATGTTCCTATGCTTCCTTCAAATCGTCCCCTGCAATTCTTGAATCTACATTATTAACTGTTCTGCATTTAAGATGTTGCAGAATTGATGAGAATGATATTAAAGAGTTTCCTTGTTTGAAAGAGATCTATTTTGATCGCGTTGCTATTTCTTGCACAACTTTCTCCAACCTAATTAACAAGTGCCCTTCAATTGTAGAGTTAACTTTGATATATTGTTCCTCCCTAAATTCTATCTCAGTGCCTCATCTGAATCAACTTAAAAAGGTGCAAGTGAATTATAACAGTAGATATATACATACAATAGAAATAAAAGCTCAAAATCTACAGGAGTTTCATTTGTTTTCATCATCATCAGCAATAGATAAACTTGATCTATGCGCTTGTACTAAGCTACAAGTCCTCAAAATAGATTCTCAATACATTCCCTTCGGATTTCCTGAAGATATTTCCTCAGCATTTTCATGTCTTAAATCATTGTTCCTTCGCTTATGCAAAAGATTGAACAAAATTAAACTTTTGAGTCCTGAATTGGAGAATTTAAACTTAAGCGATATGGTTGACTTGGAGGATGTTATCACTGTTACTCCCAATTTATGTTCCTTCAAACTAATAGATATGGAGAAAGTTCCATGCTTGAGCCTAGTAGTCGGTTCAATGCTAATGGAAGTTGAGATTGGATTAAAGTATAATCGTGCAATCAGTAGGTTGCTTCAGTAATTGAGAACTTATGCTGAAAATTTCGGTAAAATTATCACCTTGTCATTGGCAACTAGCGCATCTGAACCAGAGGTATGTACCTGGTAAATGATCAATTGATAGCTAAATTAAAAATTCAAATTTGGTTTAAATACTATTTGTGCTGAATATATATAATTTTTTATTGTCTATGAAGGAGCAAAGATTTCATTTCGGCAATCTTGGAAGCAACATACGTCCATTTTGTATCAAACACATATATTTGGTGATAGTCTTTTCACTGGAATCAAGATATGAATTTTTGATTGATGAGTTGTTTAGTTACTTCCATCCGCAGACGTGGCTAGTGAAAGTGATTTCAGCGGAACTAATTAAGTCTTAAGTTTATACAGGTACATATTATGCAATGTTATGCTTTGGTTCTTCACCTTAATCATTTTTAACTTCCACTTCTCTTTTTCCCTGTGGCATTGTATTGTGAATCTGTAGGTCCTATTGGATGAACTAAAAGTCCAGGAAATGGAATGCGGCAAGTGTTATAAATGTAATAATATTTACATGTGTTAGCGTGGCAAGTGTAATAAAAATAGTAATTCCATGTGTTGGCACTATTTCTTGAAAGGTTGTAAGATGCTCGAATCAACTAATAAACAAGGCTGCCATCAAATTAGCTTGGAGTTCCAATGGTAATTGCCTCAGAACACATATCTGCTTTTTTTTTTTTTTTTTTTTTTTTTAATGTTTAACAACAATGATATTATAGGTTAAGTGATCAATAAGTTGTACATGTAATGCAGGTTCGAATGAATCAAGAGTACTTCTATCTATCTCCTCAAATGCATATGTTGGCGGAACGCAACATGATTTAGGTCTGTGAGTTGTAAGCCAAATCAATTTCAGGGGGAGTTTTATGTATTATCCCTTATTTTTAACATATTGTTATGATAAAAATATTTATCACATTTCCGTACACTTTTTCTTGTGATCAGGATGATTTAGTCCTTATTCAATAGCTAAATCTGAAGTTAGCAATTTCTCCTTAAATTGGTATCTGTCTCTGTCATACTATATATACAAAAGTATGGTGGCATGAATTGTGAAGAACAGAGTTCAAGGTTGCTCTTGTGGAGAATTTTTCCATGTACAATCCACTGTGAAGTTCATCAAACATACTCGTACTAGCATATCAAAGAATTATTTGAATCATGGATTCATCTGAGTTTTCAGTTAATTCAGTTCTCATTAACACTAATGCACACCGGTAAACAAGAGGCTATGAGAATAGTGTTAATACCACCGGTAAGAAGGTAGGTCAAAGTATGACCACCTCGTAGGAATGTGAGAGAACACACAACTACTAAGCCGCAAAGAGACAGATTTGAAAAGAACTGTTAAATAGTGGACGCAGACCAAAGGCAGAACATAACTTACAGTCAAGAAAACAAAGCAAGAATTTCTTCTTTGTGTCCAGAGATGTAATTTCTTGAAGAGTACTTTCCCTTTGCTTCCTTTAAACCTAGTCAGCCCTATTTACCTAATGCAATACAGACTGCTCTAGCAAATCAATTTTCTGAATTTCCTGACTCACCAGTGCATGAAACTACACCTAGTCACGACATCTCCTTAGATGTTGATCTTCCTATTCCCAGTCCCACATGATCCATTTTCACCTTTTTCATCTCCTCATTTCCATTCCACAGATGAACCTAGTCCAGTACCTATTTCTCATCCACCTTCTGACTCAATATTTTTTTACTCAGAAGATCCACCTGAGAGCAGAAGGTTCCTACCTGTCTAGCAGATTATATCTGCAACTTTGTACACCTCACTGATGTTAGGGTGATATCCAAAGAGAGGGGATTGATTTTAGTGAGACAGTTTCACCAGTGGTGACGATGACTACTATCATATGTCTTTTGGCTGCAGCTATTAAAAAAGGTTGGGGAATTTATATTAGACGTTAATAGTGCATTCCTGCATGGTGACCTCAATGAAGAGGTGTATATGAAGTTCTCAGCTGGTATACTAGAAAACGAATGGTGCTGCCTTATACACTGGAAATGTCAAAATGGATTAACATATATCAGTCATATAGGCCGAGCTGATGTTCTACCAGAATTCAGAAGCATCCACAAGACAGTGAAACTCACCAGGTTTTAAACTAAACTAAACCAGAAATACAGAAGCTAAACATCATATCCTCGAAGAAGTAAGACAAAAGAAATACTCCTACTAAACTATCTCAGTCCTCGGATAAACATTTGAAACTTGAAAGTGGTCCCCCACGACAGTCTTGAATGAGTAAAAACTTGGAATGTATCTAGTCGCTGCAGTGCAATTACCATAAACTTCTTCTGTTTTTGGTTTCCGGACCAGGGGGAGCTGGCAGCGACTTCACCTCTTCTGTCACTATATTAAAGGAATAAATGCAAGCACTACTTCTTTCAGTATTTTCACCATCCATCTAATGAACAGCACCATCGACATTAACATTGCTCATTGATTCCCATGGAAATGGAGCTTAACCCACATTTCTCCATTTCCTATCAACTCCAAGAGTATAAACCTCCATAATTAGGCATTTCAATACTAACAATAAAACCACAATAAAGTTCAAACTTAAATAGGTCTCAGTACTAACAATAAATACATGATAAGAGGCTATCTACGGGACTATAAACACCCATGATATCAAAAATTTCGGCACGTTTCGTGATTTCAATTCCTCTCCAACTCTTCTTCTTCAGATCAAAAAAGAAATCCAATTTTTCATGTAGGCGTAGTTAGTTCTCAATACAATCTCTCCATCAGGAGTATAACTACAACAAACGAAAGACACAAGACATGTTGACAAAAACATATGGGGAAAGGCAATAGTATACTTCACCCATTCTTCACTGCTTTTAGATCTCTCTAAAATCCACATATCCATCTCTTCTGTATTCTGTTTTGAATGATCAATAGCTGCTAATTTTCCCTCTAGTTCTACCAAGTTATAAAACCTTACCGCAGGAACATGCTGTTCATCTAATTTCCACAAAGAGATAATCTTGAAATTTTCGGATCTAACATTAAATTCCACTATGCATACTTTATTCTTGTAATCAACGAAGAAATAAATAACTCCATCAATGGAAACTCCTCTATTAACTGATATCGGTAATAACAAATAGGGCTCACTTTTAATCTCTCTCCATGATTCACTGCCTAGAGTGAAAATCCAATGTCGGGTGGGTATTTTCTCAGAATATGTAATCATCAAAATTTTGTACTTTTTTTCATCTAGTTCAAAACCTTATGAATAGTAATGATGGGTTAATGCATCATCAACGGAATTTAGACAAGGAAGAGATCTTACGTTTCTTGTAGTTGGATGCACGTTTGTACTCCACAAGCAGAACAAACCATTGACATAATCAAATCGATTATAGTTAATGCCATCTAACTCCTCAATATGAAGAATAAAGGATTTTTTATGTTCCACCTTCTGATCTATGGTGTAAGAAAAATTTCCATACCGCTAATATGCCAGGAATTGTGTCTTATCAGGATGAGATATAAAGTGGCTATGATGGATATCTATGAAAGTTGGATCTGATACAAGAGAATTATAAAATCTGGAAACACACTTCAAAAACATTAAAGACTTGACGGGAAGCCGGGAAAATATATCATAGGTAATTTCGACGGGAAGCCAAGAGAATATACCATAGATTGTTGAAGCACTTTCTCTCTTTTTCTTCTTCATATGGGAAAGTTTTTATTGCTGTAACACTAGAAATGGCAGCTTGATCACAAATACAAGTCAATGAATCTAGAGTTTATGACATTGTTGCATTTTCTGTAGAGTTTATGCTTGCTCACAAATACGTGTCACTATGTATTTCCACCAATCACAGAGTGACACTTCAGCTCTACAAAAGAAACACAATCCAAGTCAAAGAAACACATCCCATCTTGGACGTTGTATCCAACTGTCTTTATTTTGTCCTATATTTTTCTATTTAGTATTTTTGTTTAAAATCCTGAACTAACCACAACAAATTATCTGACGGTCACATAATCCCTTTTAAACTCCTTTTTTCCGCGCCAAAACTAGCCATAGAAGAAGAATGATTGGAGTTACAATTATGGATATTCCAAGGGCGATTATGGTGGGAAAACTCTCAAGATTGCCAATCAAGCCCATTTTCCGATGTAAGACTGTTTGTAAACGTTGGTATACTCTTTTAACTTCTGACCCTTTATTTGTTACTTGTGGAACTCAATGCAGATTATGACTATAGTTCTCATCCCGTAATAGACCCATATGTTGCGCCGTAATTTTCTCCTTCCTCAATCCAGTGACTTGCTTTCTGATGATGACGATGACTTATTTGGGGTTAGTTTTGGCAAAGAAAAATTGAAATTAATTGCTTCATGTAATGGGTTTAGTTATTTGTTGAATGGTTGCAGGAATGATGTAGATCATTCGGTTTGCATTAGCAATCCTCTTTTGGGTGAGTATTTCAAGGTTAAATTGGCCGAAAGGGAGAAAAGAGTTCGTCATATTATTTATGGATTTTGCTTTTGTGAGGCTGTGGGACAGTATTAAGTATAGAGATTGGTAACTAGAAAATTTTGTGGTCATCCTAATGTATCTGAATTGGAGTTGATGATAGTAAGTGGAGAAATGTGGGCAAAGCTCCAAGCCCATTATGGGGAAAACTTAGCAATATTAATGTCAAAATATGGAATAAAGGGTGAAATTCCATAAAACATGTTCCACAGGGCACCACAACGGTACTCTTCATTGTATGGATGGTGAAAACCTTCAAAAAAATGCCAGCATATACTCCTTTAATATCGAGACAGAAGAAGTGAAGTTCCTGCCAGCTCCACCTGGTCTAGACACTCCATCCACGTGGTTGAGGCTAGCGGAGTTGGGGAATTTTCTATGTTTGTCTGTAAATAGCTCTTTTCAGCATATTGATATATGGTGGATGAAAGAGTATGGAATAGCTGAATCTTGGACTAAAGCTCGCATTTCGATTGCTGCCTGATATCGGTAGTCACAGATTTATGCCAATCCTAATTTGGAAAGATGGGGAAATCTTGATGCAAAGAGAACATGACATACATATAGTTCCTTACAACCCAAAAGAGAAGAAGCTTAGGAAGGTCAATGTGTATGGTAGTGGCACTGCAACGACTAGATACATTCCAAACTTTTACTTGCTCAAGAACATCTTTCAAGTCTCAAATGTTTATCTGAAGATTGAGATAGTTTAGAGTATTTGTTGTCTTACTTCCTCCAGGATATGATGTTTTGCTTTTGTGTTTCTGATAGAATTTAGTTTAAACCCTGCAGATTTTACGTTTTTGTGGATGCTTTTAAATACTGGTAGATGCTTAACTCTGCCTATGCAAGTATACATTATCCATTTTAACATTCCTAAGTTATTTAGTTTGTCTTAATAGGACAAACTAGAAGGAACAAAATATTGGCCTATGAGTCAGGCATATTTACTTTGAAGAAGTGCATTTTGATTGAAAAAAGTACTTTGGAGGCCTTGTTTGGGGTAAACGGCACATGAAGTTTTGGTTGAAGTTAATGGGGTGCATCAATTAGTAGTGCATCAGTATGCCCTGAATTTTTAGGTAGTTCATCCCGTAGTTGGTATTTTCTTGAGAAACAGGCTTGTAGTAAGATAGCCATTTTCATACTACCTATTATTCTTACAATCCTGATCAAGTAATTTAGTTTCAAATTAGCATATCATTTGGGCACATAAAAAATGATAGGTACGTAGCACTCAATGATGTGATCAATAAAGTCATTTGAGATTTATGAGATTTTAGCTTCAAATAAACACGGGTAATTTCTTCTTTCCCTGTGTGTGCAACTTGCAAGATAGCTCGAAAACCAGGCTATAAAACAATTGATAGGTGTATGTGTTGACTGAAGAGCCAAAATAAATGGCCATTTCCTCTCATTACAAGTTTTCTTCTAAAATTTTTCATTTCACAAAAAATAAAGGAGCTCTAACCAAGTTTTTATTTTATTTTATAGATGTGGCCTGAAAAGAAAAGAATAACAATTGAAATAAATAGTTATTGTATCTAAACAAGAAACAAAAAGTACACAATTGTAACACCATTATTTTTAACAAAACTTATTTTATTGGCAGAATACATAAACATGCCCCTTAACTTGGTGTCAACTCACATTTATGACCTCCAACTTTGGATTTGCACAAGTAGACACTTAAACTTGCACAAAGATGAACAAGTATACACACACGTCCTATGTGGTATAATATGTTATGACGGAAAGAGGTAAACAAGAAAACAAAGAATGTAAAGAACAACAAGTTTAACGTGAAAACCCCTTCAAATCGAAGGTAACAACCACGGGATCACAGAGATCTAAACAAATTCACTATATCAATAAGAGGGTTACAAATATTCTCCCAAATGGCTACTCAACAAGTGCCAAACACGGAGAAACAATAGCGACACTAACAAAAGTAAATCAAGAGAAATCACCCGAAACAAAGCTACTGTTTGGGACTCATAACCAGATGCTGTGAACCTCCAAATCTGATCTTCACCGTTAAAATAAAACATCAAGATGTTAGGAACACTCAGTGAAAATTTCAGCCCAATCCAACAGTGAACGAGCTGGTAAATGCAATCTAAAGTTGGCTGGTCGTTGAGTAAAAACTGCAACAACTAAACTCTCTTTCTCTCTTCTCTCTTTGGTGAAAGCTCTCTCAAAAAACCTCTCTTATGTGCTAATGTCTCTCAAAGACAAAACCAATGAACATGAGTAATTCTCTCTCAAATTGTCCTATTCATAGATGATGAGTGGTGCTTTTTCCTAAAGCCAAACCAACTCCAAATAGGAATAGAAAATCCAAATCCTTTTCCAAATAGGATTGGAAACCCATCAAATGACCTTAATACAACTCATAACACATATCGGCGAAAATCCCACAATTTCCACTTATAGACAAGAACAAGTTGAATACCAAAAATAACACCATAAATGTTCATATTTTGTCCATACCATGCTTTTTCATCAAAGGCACAAGTCCTAATTCAAGTTCAAATCACCAAGATAGCACATCTTTCACCAAAGGCAAAAAGACACTATTCACCACCTTGCCAACACAACTATCACAATATACATAATATCCCATGCATATAATATGTTAATATATGAGAGTAGATACTTACCAAGGCTTGGAATATATTGATCTTGTCCAAGGAGTCCAAAGGAATATTTTGCTTTAGGGTTTGGAGCTTTGGAGCTTAAAGAAATATTTGAGAAAATATCACAAAGACATGAGAGTCTTGTATGATTAAAAATCTGATTTTGGGGGCTTTTTATGTACCTCAAGTCATCCTTAGCCACACTTGGTACTAAATGATATGTGTACTTAGTCAATTATTGGAAGAATGGGTTATTTCCTCTATGGGCCAAGTCTTTTAATCCTATTTTGGGCCTAACTTTGGGCCCAATAACACATATCCATGTAACCCATCAAATTTCATGTATTATTCACCATATATCTCATGTTTACATAATTCCATAATGTCATGACAATATTCTCTTACGAGATTCTCATTCGTCGTTTCGATCACAAAAATAGGAATTCTAGTCGCCCTTGGCTTCATTGGACATTTTGGATCACTATTCACATTTAATGATTTGATCATGTAGAAGTATGTAGGAGTATATTGAAGTGTTTGAAGCTTTAACAATTCTCAAAGAACTCCAAAGAACCAAAAGAAACCATCCAAGAATCGTCGTAGAATTGCGTTACAAAACGGGTCCGGAAAGGCACAAAATTTGTGCCTTGCGCCACTAGCTGCCAAAAAGGCTGTGGCGCAAGAAATGGGCCTTCTCTGAATTTCCTTCATGCAGGTGGCTTGCGCCACACCCCTGTAACAGGGTAGTGGCGCAAGTTTCAGCACTTTGCTGAAAATTCGGCCACTTATCCAATGTTTGCGTATCGTCTAATCCCTTATCAAAACACTACAAAATACTTACTTAGTGACCTTAAACATCAAGTAAACATGAATTAAAGTCACCAAATTAGGTTAGAATATGTACGGGGCATCACCCAAATGCATCACAAAATCACAAAACACCTCCTATGAAGGTCTAATCGCACATGTTAAGTCCGCTATCAAATGTTTCACCAATAACACTATAAAACACATATTCATGGCATCTTAACACCTATGTAGATATGATCCCAAGGTATCAAGTAAGGTTAGAAAAGTACGGGGTGTTACACTCTCTGTCATCAAACTTGCTGCTGACAACACTACTTTAATCGAATTCTATTTGTTTGTACCAACTTCCTCTCCTTTCTTCCAAATTTCCCCCTCATTTTTTGCATCACTGACATTATTAACTGTTCTGTATTTAAAATATTGCAGTATTGAGGGAGAAAACTCTGATGATATTAAGGAGTTTCCTTGTTTGAAAGAGATCTATTTTGATTTTGTTGTTATGTATCCCATAACTTTCTCCAACCTTATCAACAAGTGTCCTACAATTGTTGAGTTAACTTTGATAGATTGTTGTGAGCTTTTTTTCATCTTAGTGCCTCATATGAATCAACTTAAAAAGATTCATGTGAACTATGATAGTGGATATATACCCAATTATAGACCGAAAATAAAAATAAAAGCTCGGAATCTGCTGGAGTTTCACTTGTTTACCTCATCATCATCACTGCAAAATGTTGATTTGCGTGCTTGTACTAAGCTACAAGTCCTAAAAATAGAATGTGAATACATTCCCTTACGATTCCCTCAAGATATTTCGTCGGCATTTCCACGTCTTAAATCCTTGTTTCTTCGTGTATGCAAAAGACCGGATAAGTTCAAACTTTGGAGTATTGAACTGGAGAATTTGACCTTAATTGACATGGTTGATTGGATGATGCTATCATTCATACTCCCAATTTACGTTTGCTCAAGCTAATAGATAAGGAAAAAGTTCCAACCTCTTCTCTAGTGGTTGGTTCAAGGCTAATGGAAGCTGAAATTGGATTGAAGTATGTTTGTGCAACCAATAGGTTGCCTGACTTGAGAACTTTTACTGAAAATTTGGGTGAAAATTTGACCATCTCTTTGGAAACCGGCACAAAGGTATTTACATGACTAAATGATCTATTATCTATTGGTAGCTAATTAATTATGTTGTTTTTTATTTTAATGTGCTTATTGTTGATCAAACGGCATACACGTACGTATGGTCATATGTTCATTAATAGAAGAGATGTTTCTCTTTATATAAAGACACATCTATTCATTAAAGGTGCATTCGTTATATATTTTCACTCACTATATGACTTCACTTTGCTTTTCGCACTTAGGTTGTAACAGAAATCTACTCTGACCTTTTATAGCGCGCATCCAACCGGTTTTTTCACATCCTAAAGTTTATCTCCTCTTATTATTAATTACTGCATCTTGCATGTTCATGAATTCTTTTCTAGTTTGTTCATTCTATCTTTAGTATTTTTCCAATAATTACAGAGTAGATAATGTTTCCATTCAATTCCTTGCTTTGTTTGACAATTCATGTTGAATATAATTTTTAATTGTCAATGAAGGAGGTGTTATTTGATGCGTGCAATCACGGAAGCAATGACATTCAACCAAGTACCTTGCTAGTGAGAGTGAAATTAAATGCCGTTAAACAAAACTTTATACAGGTATTTCTGCAATGGTATAACTTCATTCTTCAACTTGATATTTTCCTATATTTATTTCTCCTTCTCTTTCATTGTACTTATGTTAAGAATTTATAGGTCCTACTGGATGAACTGAAAGACTGGAAAAAATGTGGCAAATCGTATAAGATCCTCGAATCAACTAAAATACAAGGCATTCATCAAATCACAAGCTTGGAGTTCCAATGGTAGCTGCATCATAAACAATACCCGTTTTTTTTTTAACTATTTCTTTGTAACAAAAGCAAACGTCGAAACCACTTTCTTATTTTTTTTTTGCCAAAAGATAAAAACATTAAAACCACGATTTACAGTATAAGACTCAATAATTTTTCATAAGACCAAAGAACATGGGCCATATTTTCTTATATGTTAAGTGATTAGTAAGCTCTAACTGTAATGCAGGTGTTGACGAATCGGAACCACGAGTAATTCTATCTATTTACTCAAATACATATGTCGATGAACACATCACAGTTTAAGTGTGGAAGTTGCAAGGTATTGTCTGAATTCGATGAGTAGATCAGCAAAAGGCAGCATCTATTTTCGTATTCTCCTCATCAAGAGGAACATTTTATAAGGAAGAACATGTGCCAATTTATCGTACTAGATGATGCTCTTCTTATCGATTGCCTGATAATGTTCCAAGTTGATTTAGTATTGAAATTAGCTATGGGTTTGGCAGAAATCAGTAGTTTTGGCAAACCCTATATTTGTTGTGTTATAAAGTCATTTAATATTTTGGATTTATCATATGGTGCTGATCCAATTAATTCTAATTTACACAATGGGGGCATCAAGTTTGCACCATCCAATAAATTCATATGGCTAAATAGTTCAATTTTATTAGACTGGGCGGAAATTAAAGTAAGAGTGCATTTACAAGACATTAGATGTAAGCTTTTAGAAGGTTTCAGTTCTACTAGGTTGTCGCAAACACTTTGATGCCCTAGTTTTCCAGGAAAAACAGAACAATTATAAAGAATTAAGTGGAAATAGGAACTTCCACTTAATAGAAAATTACACTATTCATACAAGGTGAAAATCCTGCAGAAAATTACACTATTCATACATGGTTAAATTTATTTTATATTTATATATAGTAAATTTATGAGCCCCTTTTGGGTGTGTTTACTTCTCATAGTTTGAATCCCTTAGTGAAAATCCTGATTCTGCCACTGACAGCTAGTAGTTTCTTAGCTCTATATACCACTAGCATTTCTTTCAGGCATGGTCTGAGCAAGTCTACTTAAAGTGTTACTCTCATGCTAAGGTAAAAACTATATTAAGCAGAGCATCTATTCATTAAAGAGGTGTATTTAGTTGTACATTTCACTCATTTATTTCACTCTCCTCAAAAGTCTTTTTGCTATTCACTTCAAATTCCTACAAAAACTCTAGAATTCAGAAATTCTTTGTAATTAACCTTTATTTGAGTGTACATTAAACATGGTTCTCCAAGGGATTTTTTTATTTTATAGCTTTTCTGGTACATGGGGAGAAAAAATGAGACCGTGAAAGTTGAATTTAGACCTATTGACAACCACTTAAAAACTTTGAAGCTCTGAATTCCAAAGTTGAGTTTGTAAAATTGTTATTTATTTGGATTGGATGTTGTAAAGGATTGGGAATATCCATTGGAGTTTAATTATATGTTAATTTTGAGATTTTGGGTGAAGATTAGAATTGGTTTTGGTTGGAATTTCATATTGAAACTAGAAGAGTAGGAAGAACGATATTTTATTGTTAGGTGTTTGTTATTTGTATGTATAATGTATCAATGGGAATACACACGACATATGAAATACATATGTAACACCCCAAACTTCCGGGCTAGAATTTGAACCATTCTTCATACGTGTTTTGGCACGAACCCAATGATTTCAAGTTAGATAAATGTATCACCCCAAATGTTTTTAGTGAATCTTCATGTATCCAACACTTGGTATAAATTTTGGCTGAAAAATTCTGGTTTTCAGATTTCCACGGGTCTGGTTCATGATCAGTGGAAAAGTTTCCACGATTAGTGGAAATCTAGCTGATTTCCATGAGTCAGGTTCATGAACCGTGAAAAGGTTCCACAACTCGTAGACCAAGTCATGGATCTGATCCTGAAAGTTTACAAAATCCATTCGATTTTCTCGACTCTGGTTCAAGAACCGTGAAAGTTTCCACGACCCGTGGACCAAGTCGTGAAGCTTGATTTTGGGATTTTTTTTTAAAGTGCACCTTTAGGGGCATTTTAGTCTTTTATAAAAATCATCCCCTCCTTACTTAAAATTTTTCCTACAAGATTATTTATCCTAATTCCCAGATCTAAACACTTCCTCTTCTCTTCTAAAAACCTCAAACTCACAACCCTAAAGTTTCAAGAAAGATCAAAGGTTAAGGTTTCTTCTCAATGTTTTCTCATCAAATTCGTCATCAAGGGTATGTGGAAAAAGAAGAAGTCAAGTAAGTCCTCAGTGGGTTTTATATATTTAAAGCTAGGGTTCCTAATTCCAAGAGTTATCCCCAAATTCTTATCTAAGGTATGTTGAACAATTCTTTTTCCACTAATGTCACAAAGCTTTGGTTTATTGATTTTATACCTATATTATATTGATGATTTTGAAACTAGGGTTGAGAATGATTTTTATGAAAGCTTGCTATTGAATTCCCTCGTTTTACTAAATAGTTTTCTAATCTTTAATTGAGGGTTTTGAGACTTGGAATGACTATTTGAAATTGTGAATCTTTATATCTCGAATTGAATGTTTAATGTTATGAATATTGAAACCATGATTACCATGTCTTTTAAAAGCTCTGAGTTTAAATAAGGAATAGAAAATATCTTCCCCGTCCTTTTGAACTATTGAACGTATTTAATTGATAAGATGCTTTAAAACTTTTATGGAAACTTAACTATGACTATGCTTATGATTCTAAAGACGAGGTTAATAGTCAATTATGTTTTATGATAATGATTTTGGCATGATATGAATGACTTGTAAATCTTAGTATGACGATACCAAAATGTAAATGTCTTTACGAATGACTTTATGGATAAATGTTATGAACAGTATTTTAATTGGGCTTACAGAGAGGAAGATGGTTAACAAAGAAGGTGTAGGTTTGGAAGGGGGCCTACTTACCGAAACCTATGTTTGCCGACATAGGGATGATCGTTCCTTAATTGGACGACTAAATATTTTCCCTCTATGAGGATGAAATGTGGCCAAAATAATGTTATCTCAATTCATGCAGCAAACATGGATTGAGGCCCCGCCGGTTGGATATAAACCTGACCTATATAGCCCGTGGGTTACTATATGTCTGCGACACAACCAAACTCAAAATATAAATTTTTAAATGCTTATGTCTCATTTATTTTGAGTCATTATTTACGTACCTTCCTCATGACTATGTTTTACTTATACGACTTTCTTTATAAACTGTTTTATCCCTTCCCCTGTGTTGCATACCAGTACTCGTCATGATGAATGTCCCCAGATGCTACATCATGACTTTGGAGGCATTCTCTTGTGGTTCTGTGCAATAGTAGGATTCCTCGAGATAGCTTAAGCAAGTGGTGGGCCCTCCATCTTTTAGAAGGCAATTTGATCCTATGTCAGACTATGGTTTTTGTTTCATGGTATTGGCGGGGCCATGTCCCTGTTTAGATTATTCACTCTTATGTTAGAGGCTTCGTAGAATTACATAGATGTCATCCAAATGGTTTGTTTCAAACTTTGATGAATTTCTATTATAATTTAAATGGTTTTCCTTTACTTGGTCTTTCTTCTGTAAATATTTTTGAAATGCTCACGATGATATGCTAAGGGGTTCTCTCAGGCGTTCATTGGTCCGGGATGCCCGTTACGTCCAGAGCCTAGGCTAGGGTCGTGACAAACTTAGTATCAGAGCACGGTTCAAGTGTCCTAGGGTGTTTACGAAGTCGTGTCTAGTAGAGTTTTGCTTATGTGTGTGTTGTGCACCACACTTATAATCAGGAGGCTACAAGGCATTTAAGAGATGTTTCCCATTCCTTCATACTCCCGATAGTGCAATGGTGTTGTCCATAAGAAACTTATCCAGATTCCTACCTGGCTCTAATTCTACTGGCTATGCCTCATTATCGAGCTAATATCAGTACAAAAGCTCATATTCCTAACAATGTGATCCTTTTAGATTGAGTCACTAAAAAGTTACGAAACTGCACAAGGACTTGAGGAGAGTCCATTAGTGTATCTAAGGCTATTGGTTTTAAGCATATACCCCTATCTTTATGAATTGTGTAGTTGAGTCAAGGTGAGACGTATTCAAACCCCTTTCAAAAACTTTGTTGCATATGTCACGCTTAAGGGTGAAGGTAGGCAGCTAAATTTTGGGGGTAATGTTGTCACCCAATGAGATAGTGTTAATTAGAGTGTTATAAGCTATGAGCATATAGAATGATCCCAGGGCCAGAAATATGAAGTCATAAGTTTAGAAGTTAGATTGAGGGTAACTTTTGTGTTAAGAAGGTCGTTGTAGTCGTGTGACCTTGAGTGAAGGGGGTGGTATATCGTTAGGGTGATTGGCTAAGTGTAGCAAGATTTTAAGATTTTATTGTAGTTAGTAGAGGAAGTGATTAGTTATGATGATTTAGAATTTATTTGAAATAGGGAAGTATTAGTAAAATCAATTGTCGATTGTGAATAGAGTGATAGAGTTGTTAAGATTTATAAATTTAGACTTCAATTTGGGGATCTTGAGAAGGAGACTTGGGAATGTTTATAGAACCTTGAAGGTAGTTTAAATGTAGGCATGTGTAAGTAGATGATGTGATAAAGGAGAATGTGCTAATGGTTTGTAATGGGTTATATTGTAAGATTAAGATCGACTATCCTTATCATGTGATTTTAGTAGACCCACAATTTCTTATTTTTTCTAGAAGTTGTAACCCAGTATAGTATGTGAGAAGATGTGTAATGAATATTAAGGTGCACTATTAATGTTGTGAAGAATATTGTCCTTTCAAGCCACAATTATGGGGAACAAGAAATTAAGATCGACCACTTTATCAAAGTTTTAGTGAATTAGTATTTCCTGATTTTATCTGGTAGCTATGAGCTAGTATAGTAGGTGAGATGTTTCATTTGAAATCCATGTTAAGCAGCAGACACTGAGCATGAATTTTATATGATCACCATGGTGTAAAGAATGAAAATATGAGTGTGGTAGAACTAGGTTGGAAAATGAATTTTGTAGGCTTGATATAATGTGTGGAAGAGCTTAGGTTGATAACTTACGAAAAAATCTGAATGTGTAATTATGATATATACATGAGGACTAGTGTTGAAGCATGTGAATTGTGGCTAAGTCATTAGATAAATAAGATCCTTAGGTTTATAAGAATAAGTTGTACCAGGTAGTATGTTGTTAGATGAGGTTTTAAGTTTACAAGTTTTATGCGTTCCTAGTAAATGTTCTTGAGTTTTTTTTCATATGAAGAAGGCTAAGTTAATATAATATGGTGTATTGTAAAGCTTAATAGAGGGGATTGTAGATAGATCAGGGTGAACTTCTTAACATAGCTTTAAATTCCATTGAGCTATTTGGATATGATGTTAGAGGTGTGATGCCAGTAAACTATGAAGAGAAGGGCATATTGTTAAGTGCTAGAGAGAGTAGATATGTATACCAATGAGAGTGTAAGTTAGGATGATGATTATAGAGGCAAGGGAAAGTTAGAGAAGTATCCTTGAAAGGGTTGTTTTCATGACCCGAGCCATGGCCCTTGACGTAATGGGATTCCCTGACCAATGAAGGCCCGTCCGAGAAGACCCCTTAACATTACATTAAAAGCATGGTTGTTAATAAAGTGCGAAAAATATACCCATCAATTTAGAAGTTCACCTTAAGAAAAAACTCATAAACCAAATCTTACAAATACGACATCTGTTTACATCTATAATGACCCTCTTGGTCGTTATTTAAATGTCTTACGTTCCAAATTTTGTGTCTAAATTCCTTATGGTTTGAAAGTTACAAATTTCAGGCTAGGCTAGTTTTGCTCTATTTTGGAGCGAGGGGTAGTCTTAGAAAATCTAGGAATAATTTAGACCGGTTTGGCTGGAACGATGTTAATTCCTAGTTAGCTAAGGTAATAACGAACCCGTAGAATTTAACGAAATTGAATTTGGGTTAGTAAATCTCCCAAAATTGACCTTAGCGTAAAGAGCATGGTTCGAAATGTCCCAGGATTAAGGTGTGTTGCAAAAAGGGGGACTTTTTGGTAAGGAAGGACATTCTGTCCTGCCGACACCGCTATAGCGGTTGACACACTGCTATAGCAGAATAATTACCGCTATAGCGGTGGTCAAAAGCAGTCAAGGCCACTATAGCGATGACCTACCGCTATAGAAGTACCTCTATAGCGGTCAGGTACTGCTATAGCGTTCAGATACCGCTATAGAGGTCAGGTACTGCTATAGCGGTAGAAACTGCAGATTAAAGGGATTAAACCCCAAAATAGTTTATTATTTAATAAACTCATTTTGGGACAAAAGGAAGGCAATTTAGGGCAAAAATCACCGGTTTACCTCCGTTTAAATTCGTTATGGTAAGGAATTCACTCCCTTTAACTTGTAATTACCTCTTAATCTTTAGAAGGCGTAAATTACAGAGTTCGGGGAGGGTTTTAGGGAGGATTTTGGTATGTTTGCTGGTGCAAGGGTGAAATTGAGCATTCGGTTAATGGATTATGTTTATTAACCATGAAATTGACCTTGCATTCTCTAAATTCACTAATCATTCCATGAAATTGGTAGATTTAGGTGAATTACGGGGCAATAGCCCTAGAACGATTAAGGAATGATTATGAATTGACCTTAGAGGGTTGGGGGTGGCTTATAACTCCAGCCATGTTAGGTCATTTTGCTAATACGGTATTTTTATGCATATTTTAGACCACGAGCCAGCGGAAAGCGCACAGAAGGGCAAAGTTCTGGCTTAGAGTTGTCCAAGCTTGGTTCGAGGTAGGTAATGTGGTGTATTTAATCCAACTTGTATTATATGTGCATATTAACTACTTTGTAGTGTGATTGGTTAATTCGTGTGGTGTGCTTGGTCATGGCAATGCCTATTTGTTTTATGACTTGGCCTTTTTGTATTGTAAATTGTGGAATATTTCGGCATTTGAGAAGTTCTCACTGGTTGTTTGGATTAAGGATTACATACATTTATGTATGGGGTTTTTAGTACATGGACGATAACTGTCCCCTGTAGGTCATAGCTAGAAGGTGGATATATAACCCTTAGCATGTGTGTATGGGTTTTTAAGGTATGTAATAGTATGACGGTTCCTTGAGTAAACCGGGGAATTTGTAATGTTGTGCTTGTTCTTGTTGGTTATCTTGAATTGAGTTGCATATCATTGACTTAATGACACTTGTTGACTTGTTGGCTTATGTCTTGAATGCTACTTGTACATATATGTTGAATGTTTGATGTGTAAACATGTGTTAGCTAATTGTACTATATTTTGGTTAAGTGTCCATATTTCCATCTTGGGTTATTCAAATAATCCTAAAAGTACACTGTAGTTTATTTGTAGACTGATACTACACCTGCATTTAGTTTTATGAGTGCAGTGCATATTCCAGTGGATTCATCAAAACCTTATTTAGACATTGTCCTTTGTTTAGACTTGTTACTTCTTACAGTTTGAGGGTTGCATCCCCTCTTGATATTCTTAGTATGTTTTGGTACACTGATTTTTATATTCTAGGGGATTTCCATTTGGCATTTTGTTTCCCGCACGTTCTTAAGTTGTTATATTGAATGGTTATTACGCTATTTATGGGATAGTTCTCCTACGTTTACTTAAGTGTTGGGCAATGCTTCTGGGTTATTGGTTCTCCCACCGCGTGAGTAGTATGGGTGCCACTCATGACGGGTTTGGGTCATGACAAACTTGGTATCAGAGCCTCGGTTTCATTGATCTCGTTGTACCAAAATGGGTCCAGTAGTGTCTTGCGGAATGGTATGGAGATGTAGGTACTTTTCTTCGGGAGGCTTTAGGATTTTATGAAATTTTATTTTTGCTTCTTTCGTGCTATGACTTGATTCCAATCTGGTGATACAAATTGGTATCTAATCTTTCACTCTTTTATCCGTAGATGGTGAATATTAGGTTGAATGAAACCCGAGCAACAGCCTCAGCACCAACCACTCTATTTAAGAAGCCATCCGCGAGGGGAAGAGGATGAGTGAGAGGGAGAGAAAGGAGAGGATAGGGACGAGCCACACCCACCAGGAGTGGAGCTTAAGCAGCTGCGGGTTAGGCTAATGAGAGGGCAGCATCCCCTCCCCCACCTTAGGATCATTTTAAGGAAGGGGAAGAAGCAGATGAGCAGGAGATGGAACCAGAGGTGGCGGCACCAGTTAGGGTTGCAGCTCTACCTCTCATGTCTTCTAAGGCAATTCAGCAAGAGTTGGCTTTTCTGAGCATGTTGGCTGGGACTGGATCCACCCCCACTATTTTGGCTTATTAGGCTCTAGTTGTACACCCTATTGTTGCTATGGCTCCTAGGATGGCTGAGACTTCAGGCACAAATGTTTTTCTCATTCGATTTTGGGTTCTGTGATAAGTGGTACTGAACATGACCTGCTAACTAAGTTCTTGAAGATGGAACCTCATACGTGTTAGGGTACAGAATTTGAGGATACTTTCGAGTTTATTATTGATTGCTATAAGAGGATACATAAGATGGGTCTTCTGAAGCAACATGGGGTTGAGTTTGTGACCTTTCTACTGGAGAAGGATGCTAAATAGTGGTAGAGAGCATATATTGAGTGTCGGTCACCTGTTTTACCTCCTTTGACTTAGGAGCAGTGTCATGCTCTATTTTTTGGATAAGTATGCACCTCGTGCCCTCCTTGATCTCAAGAAGGATGAGTTCTTGGCTTTGGAGTAGGGTGATATGTCAGTTTCAAGTTATGAGGCTAAGTTTCATGCCTTGTCTCGTTATACCACTCCGCTGTTGACTATGGAGGAAGAAGGGATTCGTCTCTTTATTAAGGGCCAGCAGGCCAAGAAGTCTTAGAATGTTAGTAATTTTAGTGTATCCTATTCTGAGGGCCAGAAGGCCTTTCCAGCTTGCTCTATTCAGTTAGCTATGCCAGCCTCTACTATGGTTCAGGCTAAGGGCCCTTCTTAGAATCAGGTTGTTAGAGGCCAAGGGGCTGCTTATTCTTCTTCCAATCGTCCTTCTCTAGAGCGTGGGTGCTATTATTGTGGTTCTGTTGGTCATTTTAAGAGGGAGTGACCGGTGAGACAGGTGTGTGGCCAGGCATAACAGCAGGTTCAGGAAGTAGTTCCAGCAGGTAGAGGAGGGGGTAATGGGTGGGTCATCCACGGGGTGCACTGGGAAATTAGGTAGGCGGTCATGGTAATGACAACACAGTAGATTATCCAGGTAGAGAGTTAGCTCAGATTAATGACCGGTCTCATTGTTATGCATTTTTAGGAAAGACTGATACCGAGGTTTCTGATGCAGTGATCACAGGTACTATTTCTGTCTATGACCGGATGGCTTCTGTCTTATTTGATTTGGGGTCCACTTATTCTTATGTGTCTGTTCAGTTTGCTATGGGTCTGAGTCTGGTTTGTGATATTCTTGACTATCTTATGCATGTGTCTACTCCAATTGGGAAGTCTGTGGTAGTTACCCATGTTTATCGGTCTTGTCCTGTTTTGTTTATGGGTTTTCAGACTTGGGCAGCGTTAATTATCTTAAATATGTTGGACTTTGATATAATCTTGGGTATGACCTGGTTATCTTCGTATCATGCTATTTTAAATTGTAATGCTAAAACAGTGACTCTAGCTATGCCTGGGATGAGGGAACTAGAGTGGGAGGGAGTGTATAAGGCTAAATCGATAAGGATTATATCTTATGTCTTGGCTAGGAGGCTAGTTGGAAAGGGTTGTTCAACATTTGTAGCTAATCTTTGAGATGTGGGTGTAGGGTTCCCTTTTATTCAGCCGGTTTCAGTCGTTTTTGAGTTCCAGGATGTGTTTCCTTTCGATTTACTGGCTATGCCTCTAGATAGAGATATCGACTTTTGTATTGACTTAGAGCTGGCCAATCGCCCTATATCTATTCCACCATATCGAATGGCTCCTACAGAGTTGAGAAAACTCAATGCTCAGTCGTAGAAGCTGCTCGATAAGGGTTTAATTCATCTAAGTGCTTCATCTTAGGTCACTCTGGTTCTTTTTGTTAAGTAAAAGGATGGTAGTATTAGGATGTGCATCAATTACATGCAGTTAAATAAGGTCAACATCTGAAATAAATATCCTTTGCCTTAGATGACTTGTTTTATCAGCTATAGGGTGCAACAGTTTTCTCAAAGAATGATTTGCGATCGGGTTATCATCAGTTAAAGATTAAATCGGAGGATATTCCAAAGACGACTTTTAGAATTCGGTATGACCATTACAAATTTCTAGTAATGTCTTTTGGATTGACTAATTCACCTGCAGCTTTCATGAGTTTGATGAATGACATATTTAAATCCTCTTTGGATTCTTTCGTTATTGTGTTTATTGATGATATTCTGGTGTACTCTAAAATTAAGGAAGAACATGCAGGACATCTCCATATAGTTTTAGGAATTCTAAGGAAAAAAGATTATTTGCTAAGTTCTCCAAATGTGACTTCTGGCTATCTTCTATTTCCTTCTTGGGACACATAATTTTGAAAAAGGAAGTGATGGTGGACCCTCAAAAAATTGTAGTAGTTAAGAGTTAGACTAAGGTAGGGAGGTTTGTGGGTCTTGCCAGTTATTATCGTAGGTTTTTCAGTAACTTTGCATCCATTCCAACTCACTTGACAAGGTTGACTCTAAAGGAGGTGTCATTGGTTTGGTCAGACCAGTGTGAAAAGAGCTTCCAAAAGCTCAAGACACTTTTGACTACAACACCTATTCTTTCGCTGTCTGTTGAAGGCAAAGATTTTATTGTGTATTATGATGCTTCACTTTTGGGTTTGGGTGTTGTTTTGATGTAGGATAAGAATGATTATTACGTATTCTTTGAGGCAGTTGATGCCTAATGAAAGGAATTACCCAACCTATGATTTAGAGTTTGTAGTGGAGGTATTTGCATTAAATATTTGGAGACACTATCTTCATGGTGTCAAGTGTGAGGTCTTCACTGACCATCATAATCTGCAACATGTATTTTCTTAAAAGGATTTGAATCTAAGGTAGAGATGGTGGATGGAATTATTAAAGGACTATGATGTGACCATTCAGTATCATCCGGGTAAGGCTAATGTGGTGGAAGACGCTTTAAGCCAAAAAGTCGTAAATATGGGTAGCTTGTCATTCTTGAGAGTGTCCATGAGACCATTAGCTAGAGAGTTTAAGACTTTAGCATCCTTGAGTATACAGTTTGGGGTCTAGAAGAAGAGTGGAAGGGTGTGGACGCCACCCTTAACACTGGAGGGGTGCTGTGGGTTAGAGGAAGGTTATGTGTTCATAGGGTTGGTGACTTTATTAGTGATATACTTTCAGAGGCTCATGGTTTGCATTATTCTATTCATCCAGGCATGACCAAGATGTATCATGACTTGAGGCAGCTTTATTGGTGGCCGGGGATGAAGAGGGACATAGTGGATTATGTGTCCAAGTGTCATAACTATCAATAGGTAAATTATTAACACTAAAGTCTTGTGGTCTTACTTTAGAGGATGGATATACCTATGTGGAAGTGAGAGCATATTGCCATGTATATTGTGGTAAGTCTCCTTAAGACATTGGGAAAGTATGACTCTATTTGGGTGATAGTTGATCTATTGACGAAATCAGCTCACTTCTTGCCAGTTCGGGTAGATTACAACTCTTAGCAGTTGGAAAAAAATATATGTCAAGTAGATTGTCAGACTTTATGGGGTGCCACTTTCTATCATTTTAGATAGAGATGCAAAGTTTACTTCCAAATTTTGGGATAGGTTGCATGAGGATTTGGGCACCAAGCTTACTTTTAGCATGACTTTTCATCCTCAGATTGATGGTCAGTCAGAGCAGACAATTTAGGTGCTAGAGGATATGTTGAGAGCCTGCGTGATTAATTTTAGTGGTCATTGGGACCAATTCCTCCTGTTGTGTGAGTTTTCATACAATAATAACTACCACTCCATCATTGATATGGCTCTATTTGAGGCACTTTCTAGGAGAAAGTGTAGGTCACCTATTGGATGGTTTGAGGTGGGAGATGTCAAACCTTTGGGCACTGACTTGGTGAAAGAGGCTCAAGAAAAGGTAAAATTCATTCAGACTAAGATGTTGGCTGCCCAAAGTAGGCAAAAAAAGTATGCGGATCAAAAATTGAGGGTCATGTACTTCAAGGCTGGGGAGAAAGTGTTGCACAAGGTGTCTCCTATGAAGGGAGTCATGAGGTTTGGTAAAAGGGGCAAGGTTAACCCTCGATATATGGGCCCCTTCGAGGTTCTTAAGAAAGTGGGTCCAGTTGCATATAGGTTAGCCCTACCGTCGAGTTTGTCAGGAGTTCATCTACTATTTTATATTTCTATGTTGAAATGGTACAATGGAGATGGAGAATACATTATTAAGTAGGTTCAGTACTTTTGGACAAGGACTTGACATACGAGGAGGAACCAATAGCGATACTTGATCGTGACGTTAGTAAGTTGAGGACAAAGAAAATTCATTCGGTGAAGGTTCAATGGATGCATCATCCGATTGAGGAAGCCACTTGGAAAATCAAGAAGGACATGTGGGATAAGTACCCTTAGCTGTTCGAGGATACAAGTACTCTTTTCCTTTCTTATTCTGGCCAATTTTTCTAGTTTGATCATTTGGGGATGAACGATGGGTAAATTGTTATCTTTTGTAAAATTGTTATCTGCTGTAACGACCTTCTTGGTTGTTTTTTAAAAGTCTTGTGTTCCAAATTTTGTGTCTAAATTCCTTCCATTTTGGAAGTTACAAATTTCAGGCTAGGCTAGTTTCACTTCATTTTGGAGTGAGGGGTAGTCTAGGAAAATTTGGGAATAATATAGACTGGTTTGGCTGGAATAGTGTTGATTCCTAGTTAGCTAAGGCAATAAGGAACCCATAGGATTTTACGAAACTGAATTTGGGTTAGTAAAACTCCCGGAATTGACCTTAGTACAAGGGGCATTGTTCGAAATATCCCTGGAACAAGGTGTGTTGTAAAAAGGGGGATTTTTGGGTGAAGATGGATATTTTGTCCTATCGACACCGCTATAGCGGTTGACACACCGCTATAGCAGTGAACGATTTAGCGAAATAATTACAGCTATAGCGGTGGTCAAAAACAGTTAAGGCCGCTATAGCGGTGGCCTACCGCTATAGTTGTCAGGTGCCACTATAGTGGTAGAAACCACAGATTAAAGGAATTAAACCCCAAAATAGTTTATTATTTTATTAACTCATTTTAGGGCAAGAGGAAGGTGATTTAGGGCAAAAATTATTTGTTTACCTCTGTTTAACTTCATGAAGGTAAGGAATTCACTTCCTTTAACTTATAATTACTTCTTAATTCTTAGAGGGCATAAATTATGGAGTTTGGGGAGGGTTTTGGGGTGGATTTTGGTATGTTTGCTGGTGCAAGGGTGAAATTGAGAATTAGGTTAATGAGTTTTGTGTATTAACCGTGAAATTGGCCTTGCATTCCATCAATTCACTAATCATACCATGAAATTGGTAGTTTTAGGTGAATTATGGGGGAAATATAATTAGAACGATTAAGTAATGATGATGAACTGACCTTAGGGGTGGCTTATCAATGTTAGGTCATTTTGTTAATGCAATGTTTGTATGCATATTTTAGACCACGAGCCAGCGGAAAGGCAAAGCTTCGGCTTAGAGTTGTGCAAGCTTAGTTCGAGGTAGGTGATGGGGTGTATTTAATCAAAGTTATGTTATATGTGCATATTAACTACTTTGTAGTGTGATTGGTTAATCCATGTGGTGTGCTTGGTCATGACAATGTCTATTTGTTTTATGACTTGGCCTTTTTGTATTGTAAATTGTGGAATGTTTCGGCATTTGAGACGTTCTCACAGGTTGTTTGGATTAATGATTACATACATTCGTGTCTGGGGTTTTAGTACATGGACGGTAACTTTCCCCTGCAGGTCATAGCTAGAGGGTGGATATATAATTCTTAGCATGTGTATATGGGTTTTCAAGGTATGTAATAGTATGACGATTCCTTGAGTGAACCGGGAAATTTGTAATGATGCGCTTGTTATTGTTGGTTGTCTTTAATTGAGTTGCATATCATTGCCTTAATGACACTTGTTGACTTGTTGAATTGTGTCTTGAATGCTAATTGTACATATATGTTGAATGTTTGTTGTGTAAACATGTGTTAGCTAATTGTACTATATTTTGGTTAAGTGTCCATATTTCCATCTTGGGTTATTCAAATGATCCTATCAGTACACTGTGGTTTATTTGTGTAATGATACTACACCTGCATTTAGTTTTGTGAGTGCAACACATATTCCAGTAGATTCATCGTGACCTTACTTGTGATTTCAGCAGTTGATTCCAGATTTCAGGGTGAGCAGCACATCCGGGCTACCATGAGATCTTTCTCTTATTTAGACATTGTCCTTTGTTTGGACATGTTATTTCTTACAGTTTCGGGGCTACATTCCCACTTGATATTCTTAGTATGTTTTGGTACACTGACTTTCGGGTTCTAGGGGATTTCCGTTTGGTAGTTTGTTTTCGCACATTTTTAAGTTGTTAGATTGAATTGTTATTAAGCTATTTATGGGATGGTTCTCATACTTTTATTTGAGTGTTGATCAATGCTTCTGGAGTATTGGTTCTCCCACCGGGTGAGTAGTCTGGGTGCCACTCACGGATGTTTTGGGTCAAGATGGAGGGCTCACCACTTATTACTTGCTATCCGGACGAACCTACTCCTTTATAGTGCCACAAGAATGTGCCTCCGAACCAACATCATGAAACGATGTAGACACTCATAGATGGTCAATACGTGAAATGTATTGGCATACATGGCAAATGAAAAAAAACAAGATAGACTTTGTAAGAAAAATAATCATCAAGTAAAATTCAAGGCAATATGATAAAATATCAGTTGTGACTCTAAGTAAAAAAATGTCATAATATATATTCTTTTGTTCTGAACTAGATGGTACCACCGACATTCGTTAAACACCACGGGCTATGTGAGTCCGATCAATGCTCGTTCGGCTAAGCCCCAATCCATGTTGGCCACATGAATCGAGATTAAATAATTATTGCCAGTACAATCATCCTCATAAAGGAAAAATATAAGGTCGTCCAATTAAGGATCGAACTATCCCTATGTCGGCAAAACACAGGTTTCGGGTGTTGAACCATTTAGGCTCGCACCTTGTCGGTTAACCATCTAATTCTCTTTAAGCCCAAATATTTGCCTTTTCATATCATCAAACATCATTAAAAACAATTATATTTCTGTTAAGGGCATAGACCAATGTTGGTATCATCATACCAAAACTTGGAAGCCATCTATTTCATTAACCATTAAACCGAAAGGCTTGTTGTCTCTTTATCATGTCCATTTTATCACAAAACAAGTATAAGGTAGTTCTTAACAACCAATCAACACCATTTGACAAAAACCATTAAATAATTGGGAGTCACAATATTTCTCAAGTACAACAATGAGTTCTTGTTATCATGGGTCAAACCACCGCTTAACCATTAGAGCGTACATACCACATTTAAATCTATCACTTTAAAATTTCCTCTTTGTCCGAAAAATTAATCAACACACTTTAAGGTAATTGGGAAAAATATAAGTTGTTTCATCTTCTAAAAGTTTAAATCAACATGCATCTAAAAGCAATTTCAAGTAGAAAAATCATAATATGATTTCATGTTCTTTCGGAGATTCCATATGAGAATAATTGTAACCCTAGTTCAAAATTCAAGTACATAAATAAGGTCTTAGAAGTAATTCATAAATTTAAAAGTTTACTTGTGAAGAGATTGCTCTTCATACCTTTTTGATGGTAAACTATGGGAGAGACCGTAGAGCTTGACCCTTGAATTCACCTATGGACTTGTATTGTTTATTGACTTAGAGAGGAAGAGAGGGGAGGTGTTTAATCGACTTTAGGGTAATTAGAACATAATGGGAACATTTTTGAGTAATAGGGGCAGTTTTCCAAGTGTTAGGATCAAACTACCCTTGAAATAATATAAGAAAAATGAAATCCCGTCAGGCGATGCAGGGGTGAAGGTGCATGGCCCATCACACGAATCCACTTGCATGGTGCATAGGCCATTGTAGGGTCAAAACAAAAACCCTCCTGACTTGCAGCGCGGCATGAGGGCCAGGGTCCGGTCTCCCTCGGTGCTATGCACCACCTCTTTTCTACTGACAAAATCCCCTTAACATCCCCTAACTCATCCCAAATAATTTCCATTCAACCTAGGGGTCATTTAGATCCATATTTAAGCTCTAAAATTCATGCAAAATGCATGAGGTGTTACATGGAATTACTAATAAGTTAACAGATTATGTCAAGGCAATTTTTGGGAGGGTGTTTGATAAGTGGAGGGAGGTAACGCCATTAACTTTTATCGAGACAGATTCTTATAGAGCAATTGATATTTGGATCGGGTTTTTCATCGGGGACCATGGATATGGTAACCCATTTGATTGTAATACCCCGTACTTTTATAACCTCACTTTAGACCTTGGGATCATATCTACATAGGTGTTGAGATGCCATGCATATGTGTTTTATAGTGTCATTGGTGAAACATTTGATATCGGACTTAACATGTGCGATTAGATCTTCGTAGGAGGTGTGTTGTGATCTCGTGGAGCATTTGGGTAAGAACTCGTACACATTTTAACCTCATTTGGTGACTTTAAGTCATGTTTACTTGATGATTAAGATCACTAAGTAAGTATTTCGTAGTGTTTGGATAAGGGATTGGACGATACGTAAACATTGGATAAGTGGCCGGAAATTTCAGCAAAGTGCTGAAACTTGCGCCACTACCCTGCTTCAGGGGTGTGGCACAAGCCACCATCCTGCAGAAAATTCAGAGAGGCTGCATTTCCTGCGCCACTACCCTGTTTCAGGGGGTGTGGCGCAAGGCACAACAATTGTGCCTTTCCGGAGTCGTTTCGTAACGCAATTCTACGACAATTTCTCGATGGTTTCTTTTGGTTCTTTGGAGTTAATTGAGAATTGTTAAAGCTTCAAACACTTCAATATACTCCTACATACTCCTACATGATCAAATCATGAAATGTGAATAGTAATCCAAAATGTTCAATGAAGCCAAGGGCGACTAGAATTTCAATTTTTGCGATCGAAAGGACGAATGAGAAATGTTTAAAAGAATATTGTCGTGACATTATGGAATTATGTAAACATGAGATATATGGTTAATAATACATGAAATTGGATGGGTTACATGGGTATGTGTTATTGGGCCCAAAGTTAGGCCAAAATGGAATTTACAAGAATTGGCCCAAAGGGACAAAAAGACCCATTCTTCCACTTTGACCTCATTTAATGCCAAGGGTGGCTAAGCATGACTTCAAAAGTCTATAAAAGGAGCACAAAAATCAGATTTTTAAGACAAAGAACACACATGCTTTTTCTCTCTTTTTCTAGACTTTTCAAGAAAGTTTCTTTGGGGGCTCTCAAACCCTAAGCCATATTTGGATCAAGATCACCATCTTTCAAGCCTAGGTAAGTGATTATTATTATGGATTAACATATTATATGCATGGTATATTATGTATATTATGCTAGTTGTGTTGGCAAGATGATGAATAGTGTATTTTGCCTTTGGTGAAAGATGTGTCATCTTGGTAAATTGAACTTGAATTAGGCCTTGTGCCTTTGATGAAAAAGCATGGTATGGAAAAAATATGAACATGTATGGTGTTATTTTGGGCATTAAACTTGTTCTTGTATAAAAATGGAAATTATGGGATTTTGGCCGATATGTGTTATGAGTTGTATTAAGGTACTTTGATGGATTATTTGTGATGTGTTATGGATAAGAAAGTGTAAAGGAGAAGTATTGTGGTGAAATGTATTGATTTTCATGTATTGGTCAATGTTGGGAATATTATGGAATTTTTGGAATAATATTAGGAACAATGGTTTTGTCAAGGGGAAGTGGCATGTTTAAGGACACATGTATGACTCATTGATGTTACATGCATTTGAAGAGTAATTGGTGGTTAATGTGAATTCCGTATTGTATTTATGTTGTAGAGTGACACATAAAGAAGGAGCGGGATTATTGTATACGCATCTAAGGTTGTATATTCGTAGTGCGAATCCAAGGTATGTAAGGTTACTTGTCCGTATCTTTCTACGGCCAATAGTGTTCACATTGCCATTTCTCTAGTTCTATTCCTAAATGTACTAAGGTATACCATATGCACTTATCTATGGTCATTGTCATATATTTCCTACTCATTGGTCAATTGTGAATCTCATTTCTCATATTCATGGTTAATGTTCCGAAAGTTCAAAGAAGGCAATGTTCCAATATTCCAATAGTGCCTATACTTGTGTCTCTTGTTCATGGATTATTGTCCAATGGTTCCAATGGTATCATGGTGCTAGTTGTGTTATATTTCTCATTGATATTTATTCACATGTCCTTTATTGGTCAATGATTCAAAGCTTCCAACAATGTTATGTTCCAAAGTTCCAAAGTGATGTTATGATTATCAAAGTATCAATCTCAAAGTAATGAACAAAGTAATGCTAATGTGGTCAATGATCAAGAATGGGTGGCAAGTATAGGGGCGTAAGCCTAGCTCGACTCGATCCTGATGTATTGATTTATGGGTGGCAAGTCTAGGGGCGTAAGCCTAGCTCGACTCAATCCCGATGTATTGATTTATGGGTGGCAAGTCTAGGGGCATAAGCCTAGCTCGACTCGATCCCAATATGATGTTATGATATGAAAAGACCCACTGATCAGTAGGGGCCCGGGTACATTGTTATCATTGAGCATTGAGATAAAGAAAGCAAATAAAGTAATGAAAGCAATCCACATGGTTTCCCAAAATACCAAATGGTGACTTATGCACATTGATTATTCATATGTTTGAGTTCATTGAAACATTCATATATTGTACAGTTTCATCTGAGCCTTACATACTCAGTACTTATTTTGTACTGACCCCTCTCGGGGAATTTACCTTACTTGCTGCAGGCGCAGATCCCAGTAGGCCACCCCAGTAGAGTGCCAGTGTTAGCAGTTCTTTGGTGAGCTCCAGCTTATTCGGGGCTTCTCCGAGTCAGAGTATATACATGTTTTGGTATTGTACATAATGTGTAAAGCGGGGACTTGTCCCGACTTATGGTTCATTTTGGTCAATGCTCTTGTTAGAGGCTTTTGTAGACCGATGTGGGTGTAACAGTGTAAAATACACATGTTGTTTTGACTGGATGGCCTCAACGGCCAAGTTTCATATGTATGTATAATGATGTTCCATGTTTTCCTTTATTCGTCTTTCATGTTCTTATGCCATGGTGATTATGATATGCATATGATTGAACATAGGCAAAGGTTGGTTCTCTCGGGCCTTATCGGCTACGGGTGCCAATCACGTCTGGATGGGATTCGGGGCGTGACATTGATGGACCCATAATGATTTTAGCACACACATTTTCACTGCCAACAAGACTTTTCCACTTAGACGTCGAGGAGAATTTGGTGGTCGATGGAGAGTTACCAAAAGAAGGGATTTCAAGTATATAAGTGATGGATCTTGAATCGGTTGCGGTTCATGAAATCGAGCATTTATTGGGTTTGGATCATTCATTCAAAAAAAAAAAGCAATTATGTTTCCGACACTTGATGCTGGAGTGAGGAAAGTGAAATTGTTGAGGGATGATATTGAGGTGGTCCAGATGTTATATGGGTCAACCCCAAATTATAACGGGTCAATTACTGTTTACACGCCAGGTAAAGAGAATGCTATAAGTGGAGCTTCATCTTTTGGTTCATTGTATCATCATTGGTTGTCATTGATTATCGAATTATCATAATGTGTATTATCTTAGTTGTATGATTTGATCATTTTTGAAATATTTAGTGAATAAAATAATTCATACAGTATTTGAGTTATCTTGGAAATGAGCGGTCTTGAACTTTTGGTCTCACTTGACCCATGTATTAAAATCGAAGTTTGGAATTCATGAATTGTGCGAACTATATTGATGAATCTCAACACACATCTGTCAAGTGAGAAAAGTAAGACGGAAAGAGAGACGAAGTGGATAATCGCAATCTCACATTTTCATTGTGAGAGAAGAATGACAAAATTGATCTTTAAAAGCACTAAGCTAGATTTTATGTTTTTGACTATGCTTCCCAATTAGTGGAAAAATATGTTTTTTCAGAAAGTAACAATAATTTTTTTACAAAATATATGTAATCCGGTAAAAATATACAATTGAAATACAAAAAACATACTATTCATCGAAATACTGAGTCATCATTCATATCGACACTACCCAAACTTTTCTGGTCCACCCCATGTTGTTGTATATTGTCACAACCTGAGACTAGGCCCTGGACGTAACGAGCATCCCATACTAATGAAGACCCGAGAGAAACCCTTAGCATATCATCGTGAGTATTTCAAAAACATTTGCGGAAGAAATACCCTATAGACGAAATCCATTTAAATTATAATAGAAATTCATCCAAGTTTGAAACAAAACATTTGGATGACATCTACGTAAGTATACGAAGACTCTAACATAAGAGTAAATAATCCAAGCCGTGACATGGCCCCGACAATACTTTAAAACCAAAACCATAGTCTGACATAGGATCAAATTGCCTTCCAAAAGATGGAGGGCTCACCACTTGCTTAAGTTGTCCCAAGGAATCCTACTGTAGCACAGAACCACAAGAGAATGCCTTCGAACCTACATCATGAAGCAATGTAGCATCCTGGGATAGTCAGCACGACGAGTACTGGTATGCAACCCAGGGAAAGAGACAAAATAGGTTATAAAGCAAGTCATATAAGTAAAACATAGTCATGAGGAAGGTACGTAAATAGTGACTCAAAATAAATGAGACATAAGCATTTTAAAATTTACATTTAGAGTTAGGTGGTGTCACCGACATATAGTAACCCACTGGATATATAGGTCTGGTCCGTACCCAACCAGCGAGGCCTTAATCCATGTTTGCCGCATGAATTGAGATAGCATTATTTTGGCCACATTTAATCTTCATAGAGGAAAAATATTTAGTCATTCAATTAAGGAATGATCATCCCTATATAGGTAAACATAGGTTTCGGGTAGTATCCCCCCTTTCGAACCTACACCTTCTCGGTTAACCACCTTGCTCTCTGTAAGACTGATTAAAATATTGTTCATAACATTTATCCATAGAGTCATTCATAAAGGCGTTTACATTTTGGTATCATCATACCAAGACTTTCAAGTCATCCATATCATGCCAAAATCATTATCATAAAACATAATTAACTATTAACCCCATCTTTAGAATCATAAGCATAGTCATAGATGAGTTTTCATAAAAGTCTTAAAGCATCTTATCAATTAAATACGTTCAATAGTTCAAAAGGATGGGAAGGTTATTTGTATTCCTTATTTAAACTCAAATCATTTAAAAGGCTTGGTAATCATGGTTTCAATATTCATAGCATTAAACATTCAATTTCGAGATATGAAGATTCACAATTTCAAATAGTCATTCAAAGTCTCAAAACCCTCAATTAAATATTAACAAACCATTTAGTAAAAAGAGGGCATTCAATAGTAAGCTTTCATAAAAATCCTTCTCAACCCTAGTTTCAAAATCATCAATATAATATAGGTATAAAATCAATAAATCAAAGCTTTGTGACATTAGTTGAAAAAGGATTGTTCAACATATCTTAGATAAGAATTTGGGAATAACTCTTGGAATTGGGAACCCTAGCTTGAAATATATAGAACCCATTGAAGACTTACTAGACTTGGGTTTGTTCCACATACCCTTGATGACGAATTTAATGAGAAAACATTAAGAAGAAACATTAACCTTTGATATTTCTTGAAATTGTAGGGTTGGGAGTTTGAGGTTTTAAGAAGAGAAGAGGAAGTGTTTAGATCTAGGAATTAGGGTAAATAATCATGTAGGGAATGATTTCAGTAAGGAGGGGATGATTTCGATAAAATACTAAAATGCCCCTATAGATGTACTGCAAAAAAAATTCTCGAAATTAGGTTTCACAACTTGGTCCACGGGTCATGGAAACTTTCACAGTCTATGAACCCGAGTGTCGAAATCAGATAAATTTTGTATACTCTCAGGATTAGGTCCACGACATAGTCTACAAGTCGTGGAACCTTTTCATGGTTAGTGAACCCAACTCATGGAAATCAGATAGATTTCCACTGATCGTGGAAACTTTTCCACTGGTCGTGGAAACTTTTCTACTGGTCGTGCAAACTTTTCCACTGATCGTGAAAACTTCCACTGGTCATGAACCAGACCCGTGGAAACTTGGAAACCAAAATTTTTTAGCCTAAATTTATACCAAGTATTGGATACATGAAGATTCATAAAAACATTCAGAGTGATACATTTATCTAACTAGAAGTCATTGGGTTCGGGCCAAAACGCATATAAAGAATGGTTCAAATTCTAGCTCGAAAATGTAGGGTGTTACAATATCTCCCCCTTGGGATCATTCATCCTCGAATGATGGATATAGAATTATTGAAACTTTATACGAATAGACGTAAGGGCTGAAACTTCACATCAAAACTTTATATCTAACTCACATATATCAAGAGGAGATTTATTACAACACCGAGCAATCTTACGAATCATGGGATACTCAAAACTTGACATATACATGCTCTAGGACATGAGTTCTACGTAACATGATCATAAAAAAATAAGGCATGAGTTCTAGGGAATCATAAACATGGACTAAGATGGATACATAATAAGAAATACTGTCGTGCTGAACATAGGGACAAGAGTATTTACAACTCAAATGATATGACTAAAACCCCCTAAGCTTGGCAACACTTCTTTACTATGCTTCATACTATGAGTGATCATCAACTTAGAATTTTCCTGTGAAATACATAACCATAAGAGCCTGAGTCTAACTGCCTAGCGCTCCCATGTTCAAGCCTTACCCAGAGTTCAAAGGTTCTACACCTAGTGCGATTGTGATAGCTTATGCTACGGGACTCTATACTTTACATCCTCTAAGAATACTACTCCATCTTATCACTATATTTAAACAACCTCAAGTTTGATTCTAGGAGAACTATCCATATAGTACAATGGCCTACATATCTATCAATCACAACATTCAAGCCTATCATTACTACATCCCTTTATGGATTTCCACACCTAAAATCAACAACTTCAATCACTTTCACAAAGATTTACACCATATATCCCCTTTCTAACTATTTCACATAATGAAAGTTCATCTCACTTTTCTCTCTTCATCTATAAGCTTAGCATCGAGTTGTCACACCATAATTTTTTTACAACAAGAAACATTTACTCTCTTATCTAACTCATTACTCCACTGCCATCACCATTATCATCATAACATAAGGAATATAACTAAGGGACTAGAGTATGAGCTTTAGGAATAGGAGTGCTACTACATAATTATGATTCATATTGTTGCATACTCAAGATGGGTCCTGTGAAGTAAGATACGGTACAACAACCACAAAGTACTTCATTTATCAAGCATATAGATCATGAATAGAGGGTCGTTCTGGCATAAACATAACATAACATGAGTTCTTAGGACTGGGCACAGTGAGAAACATGAGTGCATATATCATGAATTGTATAACATAAAGCTAGAATTCATAAATTTAAGGAAAATAGACTAAGATTGCTACTTCAGCTATTGCTTCTCATTCTGGGATCTGAGAATGGTCATGAGTTTGAATAGAGAGTGTGGTTTTAGGCTAAGACATGACATAATATGAGCTCATAACATAGATAGGTATAGTTTCATAGAACTGAGCATAACGTGAGACATGGGCTCACGAATCATGAGCATCATGACATAGAGAATTGTGTCCCTAGAGTCTTAGAGAAAATTTGGATCACTGAGGGACACTACTGCTTCCAGTTCAAGGGATAGATCCTGGACATGATTTTACATAGAGAGTGTAGACCTTAGGCACTGACATGAATACATAAGACATGGGGATATCATACTCTTGGCAAAAGGATGAGAAATATGCGAGAAATAACGGTTTCTATGGCACGCACCATAACTCTTTTTTGAACTCATCATCACTAGAAACTCAAGAATTGGCTTGGTTCAACACCTCATAATATCCCCCTTATCTCAAAGGTTGTTATCCTAAGTTTGTAGACCTATTCTCTAAACAAAGTTATATACGCAACACTCGGTATGGTGGGTATCACTATACACATAAACACTAAAATCAGCTTGATAAATTATAATAGGAACATACTAACTTCTTCCTAGGACAATATTAATACCCCGTGCATTTTGCATGACCTTTAGAGCTTAAAAATAAACCTAAATTACCCCTAGTTTGAAGGGAAATTGTTTGGGATAAGTTAGGGGACGTCAAGGGAATTTTGTCCGTAGAAAAGAGGTGGTGTGTCACGCTGAAGGAGGCTAGAGCTAGGCCCTCGCACCGCTCTGCAAATCAGGCATGGTTCTATTTTAACCCTACTATGGCCCACACACCACGCAGTTGAGGTCATGCAGTGGACCGTGAGCCTCGCCTTCTCTGCGCTGCCTGACAGTATTTCATTTTTCTTATATTATTTCAAGGGTATTTTGATCCTAACACTTGGAAAACCACCCCCTATTACTCTAAAACATTCCCATTACATTCTAATCACCCTAAAGTCGATTAAAAACCTCCCCTCTCTTCCTCTCTAAGTCAAGAAACAATACAAGTCCAAAAGTGAATTCAAGGGTCAAGCTTGAAGGTCTCTCCGATAGTTTACCCTCAAAAAGGTATGCAGAGCAATCTCTTCTCAAGTAAACTTTTAAATTGATGAATTGTTTCTAAACCCTTATATATGTAATTAAATTTTGAACTAAGGTTACAATTATTTTCATATGGAATCTCCAAAAGAACATGAAATCACAATATGATATTTCTACTTGAAATTGCTTTTAGATGCATGTTGATTTAAACTTTGAGAAGATGAAACGAATTATATTTTTCCCAATTACCTTAAAGTGTGTTGGTTAATTATTGGGCCAAAAAGGAAATTTTAAATTGATAGATTTAAATGTGGTATGTACGCTCTAATGGTTAAGGGGTGGTTTAACCTATGTTAACAAGAACTCATTGTTGTACTTGAGAAATAATGTGACTTCGAATAATTTAATGTTTTTTCTCAAATTGTGTTGGTTGGTTGTTAAGAACTACCTTATACTTGTTTTGTGATAAAATGGGAATGATAAAGTGACAACAGACCTTTCGTTTAAATGGTTTATGAAATAGATGACTTACAAGTCTTGGTATGATGATACCAACATTGGTCTATGCCCTTAATGGAAATGTAATTGTTTTTAATGATGTTTGATGATATGAAAAGACAAAAATCTAGGCTTAAAGAGAATTAGATGGTTAACCGAGAAGGTGCGAGCCTAAATGGTTCAACACCAGAAACGTGTATTTTACCTATATAGGGATGGTTCAATCCCTAATTGGACGACCTTATATTTTTCCTCTATGAGGATAATTGTACTGGCCATAATAATTTAATCTCGATTCATATGGTAAACATGGATTGGGACTTAGTCGGTCGAGCATTGATCTGACCTACATAGCCCATGGTGTTTAAGGAAAGTCGGTGATACCATCTAGTTTAGAACTAAAGAGTATAAATTATGACTTTTGTTTTTACTTGGAGTCACAACTTATGTTTAATCATATTTCCTTGACTTTTACTTGATGACTATTTTCATTACAAAGTCTATCTTGTTTTTCTTTCATTTACTTTGTATGTTATTATATTCCACGTATTGACCGTCTCTGGGTGGCTATATCATTTCATGATGTAGGTTCAGAGGAACATTTTTGTGGTACTATGCAGTAGTAGTTTTGTCTAGACAGCAAGTAATTAATGGAGCCCTTCATCTTTCAGAAGGCATATGTTTCTTCATTTAGTCTTTGGATCATTTGTTTTATGGTACTGTTGGGGCCATGTTCCGGCTTAGGATTTCTATTCATGATATTAGAGGCTTCATAGACTGATGGAAACAGATGTCATATTTGCAAGATTTGGTTTATGAATTTTTACTTAAGGTGAACTTCCAAATTGATAGGTCTATTTTCCACACTTTATTAATAATCATGCTTATAATGTAATACTAAGGGGTCTTCTCGAGCCTTCTTTGGTCAAGGATGCCCGTTAAGTCCAGGGCCATGGGTCAGGTCATGGAAAATTTGGTATCAAAGTACGGTTCAAGGTCCTAGGGTGTCTACAAAGCCGTGTTGAGTAGAGTTCTTTTTATGGGTGTGTAGCACGCTACACTTATAAGAGGGAGCCTACAAGACATTTAGGAATGTTTTCTTTTTTTCATGTTCTGAGTTTGTGCTAGAAAGTCTAGTTCTAAGAAAATTCTTTTGACTCTTACTTTTCCCCACATTTAAGATCATGCCTCAAAGAAGGAATAACTGTCGACGAACTTCAGTTGGAACGTCTGTCCCTGCGGGGGAAATACTGAAGAGGTTCGTCCTACTCATGGGATGAAGACTTATAATGGAGTCCGCACTTTTGGTCAGACTGCTCCTGTTGGGGTTCCACCAGCCCCAACTAGTCCTCTACGAGCTCCCAAAATCGATATCAATCATACTCAATGTCACGCCCCGAATACCATCGAGACATGATTGGCACTCGTAGCCGATAAGGCCCGAGAGAACCAACCATTGCCTATGCTCAATCATTCATATGCATCTCATAATCATAACCACTATTGCATAAGAACATGGAAGACGAATAAAGGAAAACATGTGTCATATTTATACATACATATGAAACTTGGCCGTTGAGGCCATCCAGTCAAAACAACATATGTCGTTTACACTGATACACCCACATTCGTCTACAAAAGCCTCTAACAAGAGCATTGACCAAAATGAACCATAAGTCGGGACAAGTCCCCGCTTTTCACAATATGTACAATACCAAAACATATATATACTCTGACTCGGAGAAGCCCCGAATGAGCTGGAGCTCACCAAAGAACCGCTAACACTGGCAATCTACTGGGGAGGCCTACTGGTACCTACGCCTGCAGCAAGTAAGGTAAATTCCCCGAGAGGGGTCAGTACGAAATAAGTACTGAGTATGCAAGGCTCAGATGAAACTGTACAACACATGAATATCTCAATGAACTCAAATACAAATGACTAATCAATGTGAATAAGTCATCATGATGCATTTTGGAAACCATGTGGATTGGTTTCTTTACTTTCGTTGCTTTCTTTACATTCAATGTTCACTTGTCATTACATATGTCATAATGTACCCGGGCCCTGACTGATCAGTGGGTCTTTTCATATCATATCATCGTGTTGGGATCGAGTCGAGCTAGGCTTATGCCCCTAGACTTGCCACCCATACATCAATGCATCGGGATCGGGTCGAGCTAGGCTTATGCCCCTAGACTTGCCACCTATAAATCAATACATCGGGATCGAGTCGAGCTAGGCTTACGCCCCTAGACTTGCCACCCATAAATTCATATCTCGGGATCGAGTCGAGCTAGGCTTACACCCCTAGACTTGCCACCCATACTTGATCATTGACCACATTTGCATTACTTTGACCTTTACTTTGAGATTGATACTTGGATAGTCATAACATTACTTTGGAACTTTGGAACATAACATTATTGGAAACTTTGAATCATTAACCAATGAGTGAGATACATGTGAATAAAAATCATGAGAAATATAACATTACTAACACCATGATACCATTGGAACCATAGGACAATAATCCATGAACAAGAGACACAAGTATAGGCACTATTGGAATATTGGAACGTAACTTTGTTTGAGCTTTCGGAACATTAACCATGAATATGAGACATGAGATTCACAAATGACCCATGAGTAGAAAATATATGACAATGACTAGTGATATACGGATATCGGATACCTTAGCACATTTCGGGATAGGACTAGTGACATGTCAATATGAACACTATTTGCCGCAGAAAGATAAGGACAAAGTAACCTTACATACCTTGGATTCGCAATACGAATATACAACCTTAGATGCGTATAAAATAATCCCGCTCCTTATTTATGTGTCACTCTACAACACAAATGAATAACAAAATTCACATTAACCACCAATTACGTTACAAATGCATACAATGTCAATGAGTTACATGTTTGTCTTTAAACATGTCATTTCCCCTTGACAAAACCATTGATCATACTATTATTCCAAAAATTCCATAATATTCCCAACATTGACCAATACATGATAATTGATACATTTGACCACAACACTTCTCCTTTACACTTTCTTATCCATCACACATCACAAATAACCCATCAAATGACCTTAATACAACTCATAACACATATCGGCCAAAATCCCATAATTTCCACTTTTAGACAAGAACAAGTTTAATACCAAAAATAACACCATACATGTTCATATTTTGTCCATACCATGCTTTTTCATCAAAGGCACAAGGCCTAATTCAAGTTCAAATTACCAAGATGACACATCTTTCACCAAAGGCAAAATACACTATTCATCACCTTGCCAACACAACTAGCATAATATATATAATCTACCATGCATATCATATGTTAATCCATGAGTATAAATACTTACCAAGGCTTGGAATATGTTGATCTTGTCCAAGGAGTCCAAAGAAAGTATTTGCCTTAGGGTTTGGGACTGAAAGAAATGTTTGTGATATTATCCAAAAGTTATGAGAGTCCTTTGGGGATAAAAATCTGATGTTGGGGACTTTATATAGAACCAAGGTCCTCCTTAGCCACATGTGGCATTAAGTGATATGTTCAATTGGTCAAATATTGGAAGAATGGATCACTTTTGCCTTTGGGCCCATGTATTTTATTCCATTTTGGGTCTCAAATTGGGCCCAATAACACATATCCATGTAACCCATTAAATTTAATGTATTATTCACCTTATATCTCATGTTTACATAATTCCATAATGTCACGACAATATTCTCTTAAAAGATTCTCATTCGTCCTTTCGATCGCAAAAATAGGTATTCTAGTCGCCCTTGGTTTCATTGAACATTTTGGATCACTATTCACATTTCATGATTTGATCATGTAGGAGTATGTAGGAGTATATTGAAGTGTTTGAATCTTTAACAATGCTCAAATAACTCCAAATAACCAAAAGAAACCATCTAGAAATCGTCGTAGAATTGCGTTACGAAACGACTCCGGAAAGGCATATTTGTTGTGCCTTGCGCCACACCCCTGAAACAGGGTAGTGGCGCAAGTTTTCAGCCTCGTATGAACTTCTTTGCTGCAGGTGGCTTGCGCCACACCCCTGAAACAGGGTAGTGGCGCAAGTTTCAGCACTTTACTGAAATTTCCGGCCACTTATCCAATGTTTACGTATCGTCCAATCCTTTATCAAAACACTACAAAATACTTACTTAGTGATCTTAACCATCAAGTAAACATGACTTAAAGTCACCAAATGAGGTTATACTGTGTACGAGTTCTTACCCAAATGCTCCACGAAATCACAACACACCTCCTACGAAGATCTAATCGCACATGTTAAGTCCGATATCAAATGTTTCACCAATGACACTATAAAACACATATGCATGGCATCTCAACACCTATGTAGGTATGATCCCAAGGTATCAAGTGAGGTTATAAAAGTACGGGGTGTTACATTCTTCCCCCCTTAGAAACATTCGTCCTCGAATGTTAACAACATTGTCTTATATACAACAAATGCATTTTTACTTTAACATACCTATACACATTCACATAATGCTCTTAAATACTTACTTGTTATTGTTCCACCTCCGCACTGTGAACTTCTTGGTCCATTTGAAATAGATGGGGATACTTGGATTTCATCATTTCTTCCGCTTCCCATGTGATCTCCTCTACGTGTTGGTTTCTCCAAAGGACTTTTACGGATGCGATGTCTTTATTTCTCAATCTCTTTACTTGTCGATCTAGGATAGCAATGGGGACTTCTTCATAAGTGAGATCCTCTGAACCTTGAACATCTTCTACGGGAATAATACGAGATGGATCTTCTATGCATTTCCGAAGCATCGACACATGAAATACCGGATGGACTGAGGAAAGTTCTTGTGGTAAGGCTAGTTCATATGCGACTTGCCCAAATCTTCTAATAACTTCATATGGGCCTATGTAACATGGACTCAATTTTCCTTTCTTCCCGAACCGCATTAACCCTTTCATCGGTGATACCTTTAGGAATACCCAATCACCTATGGCGAATTCAAGCCCTCTTCTTCTAACATCGGCATATGACTTATGATGACTTTGAGCCGTTTGTAACCGTTGTTGGATAACTTTAACTTTCTCCATGGCTTGGTGAACGATATCTGGCCCAAGTAAAGCAGTTTCACCTACTTCGAACCATCCGATTGGTGATCTACATTTCCTTCCATACAAGGCTTCATAAGGTGCCATTTTAATACTTGAATGATAACTATTGTTATACGCAAATTCAATAAGAGGCAAATGGTCATCCCAACTGCCTTGAAAATCTAACGTACAAGCTCGTAGCATATCTTCAAGTGTCTGAATAGTACGTTCGGCTTGTCCATCAGTCTGGGGATGGAAAGCCGTACTCAAATTCAACCGTGTACCTAGACTCTACTGAAAAGATCTCCAAAAGTGTGTTGTGAACTGTGCTCCTCTGTCTGATATAATAGAAAGTGGAATACCATGCAATCGTACTATCTCTTTCACATACAACTTCGCATAATCCTCAGCTATGTAGGTCATCTTGACCGGTAGAAAATGCGCTGATTTGGTAAGCCTGTCCACTATGACCCATATAGAATCAAACTTCCGCAATGTACGAGGCAAACCCGTAATAAAATCCATATTAATCATATCCCAATTCCAGACTGGAAGATTGATACATTGCATGTAACCTCCCGGTTTCTGATGTTCCACTTTCACTTGTTGACAATTTGGGCATTGCGCGACAAATTCTGCAATGTTCTTTTTCATGTTGCCCCACCAATACACTTCTTTCAATTCATGGTACATTTTAGTAGCACCCGGATGAATGGAATAGCGCGAATGGTGCGCCTCTGTCATTATTCGTGTCCTCAGCTCATCTACGTCCGGTACACATATTCTCCCTTGACATTGAAGAACCCCTTCCGGTGTAATATCAAATGCCTTGGTCAAATTCTGCTGCACATTTTCCTTTATCTGTAATAAAATAGAATCCGCAAATTGCTTTTCTTTCACTTCAGCTATCAAGGAGGATTCTGCTGCATTCTGCACAATAACTCTATCATCTGAGGATTCAATAAGGCGAACTCCCAAGCTCCCTAACTGATTTAAGTCTTTGATTATCTCACGCTTTTCATTCAACTGACCACTAGTGCTTTCGACTGCCTTACGGCTCAATGCATCATCTACTACATTTGCTTTGCCTGGGTGATAAAGAATATCAATGTCATAATCTTTAAAAAGCTCCAATCACCTTCGTTGCCTCAAATTGAGTTCCTTTTGCTTAAAAAGATATTGCAAGCTTTTGTGATCCGTATAGATGTCAACATGAACCCCATATAAATAATGACGCCATATCTTTAAAGCAAAAACTACCGCTGCCAATTCAAGATCATGTGTGGGATAGTTTTTCTCATGTGGCCGCAACTGTCGTGAGGCATATGCTATGACCCTACCATGCTGCATCAACACCCATCTGAGACCAATCCCGAAAGCGTCACAATATACTGCATAGCCTTCCGTGCCTTCGGGAAGTACTAACACTGGTGTGGAAGTCAACTTATCTTTCAAATTTTGGAAACCTCTTTCACATGCATCATTCCATTGAAATTTAATTGCCTCTTGAGTTAACTTTGTCAATGGTGCCGCAATAGAAGGAAATCCTTCTACAAATCTTCGGTAACAACCTGCCAAACCTAGAAAACTACGAATCTCTGTGGGTGTCGTAGGTCTTGGCCAATTTTTCACTGCCTCTATCTTCTGTGTATCGACCTGGATTCCTTCGTACGACACAATGTGACCCAAGAATGCAACTGATTTTAACCAAAACTCACATTTGGAGAATTTTGTATACAGGTAACGCTCATAGAGAATTTGCAACACTTGCCGTAAGTGATAAGCATGGTCTTCTGGTGATCTTGAATACACTAGGATGTCATCTATAAATACTGTCACGAACACGTCTAGGAATGGCTTAAACACCCTGTTCATCAAATCCATAAACACAGCCGGTGCATTTGTTAGCCCAAAGGACATAACTAAAAACTCATAGTGGCCATACCGTGTTTGAAAAGCTGTTTTGGGTACATCCTCCTCTCTAACTCTGACTTGATGGTATCCCGATCTCAAGTCAATTTTCAAAAAACATTTGGCACCCTGTAACTGATCAAATAAATCATCAATGCGAGGAAGGGGATATTTGTTCTTGATCGTTACTTTATTCAGTTGTCGATAGTCGATGCACATTCTCAAGGTGCCATCTTTCTTTCGTACGAATAATACCGGTGCACCCCACGGGGACATACTAGGCCTAATGAAGCCCTTGTCCAGCAAATCTTTCAACTGTTCCTTCAATTCACGCAGTTCCGCTGGAGCCATTCTATATGGAGGGATAGAAATAGGCTGAGTGTCTGGAATCACATCAATGCCGAATTCCACTTCTCGTTCTGGGGGTAAACCTGGAAGATCCTCTGAAAATACATCAAGAAATTCATTGACTACCGATACTGACTGTGGAGTTAATGGTTGCACATCATTATCTTTCACTCGTACCAAATGACATATGTATCCCTTGGCAATCATTTTCCTTGCTTTCAAATAGGAAATAAATCTTCCTCGTGGTGCCCCTACCTTACCCTGCCATTCTAGAACATTTTCTTATGGAAAACAAAATTGTACCTTCTTGGCCCGGCAATCTACCGTAGCATAACACGAAGCCAACCAATCCATTCCCATAATTATATCAAAATCCACCATGTCCAATTCAATGAGATCGGCCAACGTATCATGACCACACACAGTTACCACACAGTTACGATACACTCTCTTTGCAATAATATATTCACCAACTGGTGTAGACACTTCAATTGACTTAATTAATAATTTCGGTGCCTTTGCAAATTTCGCAGCAACCAATGGAGTAACATAGGAAAATGTAGAACCTGGGTCAATTAGTGCATATACATTATGTGAGAATATGGATAATGTACCTGTGACAACATCTGGGGAAGCCTCTGAATTCTGGCGGTCCACCAAAGCATAAGTGCGATTCTGGACCCTGCTAGTACTGGCTCCTCCTCTGGCACCTCTACCTTGACCAATAGGCTTCACACCTCGGCCCTGTGAAGGAACTGATGCTGAAGACGCAACAGTCGACCCAGCTGGTCGTTCTATACCACCCATGCTCCGCTGTGGACATTCTCTCGCTATATGTCCCGGCATACCACACCAAAAGCAGACATTCATCCCTGTCCGACATGTACCTGTGTGCATACGCCCGCAGTGCTGACACTGCTGACGAGGGAAACCTGCTACCTGTGATCCATGAACCCCACTACTCTGCCCAGTTGAGCCACCTCTAAACCCTCGAGACTGAGAATAAGCACTCCCTGTGGAATAAGAGAACGACGGTCTAGGTGGTCTAGGAAACATGCGGGGCCTAGATCCTCTTTGGGACATCATAGGTGGTCCCATAAGTCTAGCCCTTTTGGACTGTCCCCTATCAAATTCATGTACCCTTTGTCTCTGTCTCTGATCCTCCATTTTCTGGGCGAAGGCTTGTATGCGAGCAATGTCCATGTCCCTATTCAAGGCCGCAATAGTGCAATATCTTACCAAATATGGATCTAGTCGGTCCACGTATCTATGGACCCTGTCTGTCATCGTAGCCACAACATTTGGCGTATATCAAGCCAAGGAGTTAAATTGCAAACTATATTCCCGAACACTCATATTCCCTTGACGCAAATTCAGGAACTGATCTGCACGTGCTTCCCGAACCTCATACGGAAGATAAGGATCGAGGAAAGCCAATTTAAACTCTTCCCATGTCGGTGAATCTGCACCAATGTCACGGGATTTCTTCCAATCCTCATACCATAATATTGCCTCTCCCTTCAACCTGTACGCAGCAAGTTCAACTGTATCTACCCCTGTCACATGCATAACTTCCAAGGCCCTTTGAACTTGATCCACGAAGTCCTGTGGATCTGCTTTTGGATCGAACCCTGTAAAATATAGGAGGGTCCAGTTTCAAGAAATCCTGTGTTCTGCGACTTGCCATTCTAGCCGTATCATCATCATGTGTCATTGCACCAGATCTTCCCTGGCTTTTTTCCGCCACTAACTATGTCAACATCTGTACAGCATTCCTAAGATCCTGATCTGTGTCATTCGTCGGTGGTTCCACGGGCACTTCCCTTCTTCTCGGCTCTTCTGAAGCTGAAAAAGTAGAAGAAGCTCGCGTTGCGAACTCAGTTTCAGCCCCACCTTGATCAACTTGTTCAGGTGGTGGTCTACTTGTTCCCTCAGCAATTTTATCTATCAGCTTACTTTTACCTTTTCCTCTTCCTCTTCTAGTGTTCGGTATTTTAACTATACCAAAGAAAAACAATTACCAAGATCAGATATAATGCAACTGACAACATTGGCTCTATTGCACGATCTAGAATGAAGAAAAGAAACAACATCCTAAATGTCCAGTAGCCTCCTACTTATAAATGTGGTGCACAATACATCGATAAGTAAGACTCTACTCCGACACGGCTTTGTAGACACCCTGAGAACGACTGCTCTGATACCACTTTTATCACGCCCCGAATCCCATCGAGACATGATTGGCACTCATAGCCGATAAGGCCCAAGAGAACCAACCGTTGCCTGTTCTCAATCATTCATATGCATCTCATAATCATAACCACCATTGCATAAGAACATGGAAGACGAATAAAGGAAAACATGTGACATATTTATACATACATATGAAACTTGGCCGTTGAGGCCATCCAGTCAAAACAACATATGTCGTTTACATTGATACACCCACATTCGTCTACAAAAGCCTCTAACAAGAGCATTGACCAAAATGAACCATAAGTCGGGACAAGTCCCCGCTTTACACATTATGTACAATACCAAAACATGTATATACTCTGACTCGGAGAAGCCCCGAATGAGCTGGAGCTCACCAAAGAACCGCTAACACGGGCAATCTACTGAGGAGGCCTACTAGGACCTGCGCCTGCAGCAAGTAAGGTAAATTCCCCGAGAGGGGTCAGTACGAAATAAGTACTGAGTATGCAAGGCTCAGATGAAACTGTACAATACATGAATGTTTCAATGAACTCAAAACATATGAATAATCAATGTGCATAAGTCACCATTTGGTATTTTGGGAAACCATGTGGATTGCTTTCATTACTTTATTTGCTTTATTTATCTCAATGCTCAATGATAACAATGTACCCGGGCCCCTACTGATCAGTGGGTCTTTTCATATCATAACATCATATTGGGATCGAGTCGAGCTAGGATTATGCCCCTAGGCTTGCCACCCATAAATCAATACATCGGGATCGAGTCGAGCTAGGCTTACGCCCCTAGACTTGCCACCTATAAATCAATACATCGGGATCGAGTCGAGCTAGGCTTACGCCCCTAGACTTGCCAGCCATAAATCCATATCTCGGGATCGAGTCGATCTAGGCTTACGCCCCTAGACTTGCCACCCATACTTGATCATTGACCACATTTGCATTACTTTGACCTTTACTTTGAGATTGATACTTGGATAGTCATAACATTACTTTGGAACTTTGGAACATAACATTATTGGAAACTTTGAATCATTAACCAATGAGTGAGAGACATGTGAATAAACATCATGAGAAATATAACATTACTAGCACCATGATACCATTGGAACCATAGGACAATAATCCATGATCAAGAGACACAAGTATAGGCACTATTGGAATATTGGAACGTAACTTTGTTTGAGCTTTCGGAACATTAACCATGAATATGAGACATGAGATTCACAAATGACCCATGAGTAGAAAATATATGAAAATGACTAGTGATATACGGATATCGGATACCTTAGCACATTTCGGGATAGGACTAGTGACATGTCAATATGAACACTATTTACCGTAGAAAGATACGGACAAAGTAACCTTACATACCTTGGATTCGCAATACGAATATACAACCTTAGATGCGTATAAAATAATCCCGCTCCTTCTTTATGGGTCACTCTACAACATAAATACATAACGAAATTCACATTAACCACCAATTACGTTACAAATGCATACAATGTCAATGAGTTACATGTTTGCCTTTAAACATGTCATTTCCCCTTGACAAAACCATTGATCATACTATTATTCCAAAAATTCCATAATATTCCCAACATTGACCAATACATGATAATTGATACATTTGACCACAACACTTCTCCTTTACACTTTCTTATCCATCACACATCACAAATAACCCATCAAATAACCTTAATACAACTCATAACACATATCGGCCAAAATCCCATAATTTCCACTTTTAGACAAGAACAAGTTTAATACCAAAAATAACACCATACATGTTCATATTTTTTCCATACCATGCTTTTTCATCAAAGGCACAAGGCCTAATTCAAGTTCAAATTACCAAGATGACACATCTTTCACCAAAGGCAAAATACACTATTCATCACCTTGCCAACACAACTAGCATAATATATATAATCTCCCATGCATATCATATGTTAATCCATGAGGATAAATACTTACCAAGGCTTGGAATATGTTGATCTTGTCCAAGGAGTCCAAAGAAAGTATTTGCCTTAGGGTTTGGAACTGAAAGAAATGTTTGTGATATTATCCAAAAGTTATGAGAGTCCTTTGGGGATAAAAATCTGATGTTGGGGACTTTATATAGAACCAAGGTCCTCCTTATACACATGTGGCATTAAGTTATATGTTCAATTGGTCAAATATTGGAAGAATGGATCACTTTTGCCTTTGGGCCCATGTATTTTATTCCATTTTGGGCCTCAAATTGGGCCCAATAACACATATCCATGTAACCCATTAACTTTCATGTATTATTCACCATATATCTCATGTTTACATAATTCCATAATGTCATGACAATATTCTCTTAAAAGATTCTCATTCGTCCTTTCGATCGCAAAAATAGGCATTCTAGTCGCCCTTGGTTTCATTGGACATTTTGGATCACTATTCACATTTCATGATTTGATCATGTAGGAGTATGTAGGAGTATATTGAAGTGTTTGAATCTTTAACAATGCTCAAATAACTCCAAAGAACCAAAAGAAACCATCTAGAAATCGTCGTAGAATTGCGTTACGAAACGACTCCGGAAGGGCATATTTGTTGTGCCTTGCGCCACACCCCTGAAATAGGGTAGTGGCGCAAATTTTAAGCCTCCTCTTAACTTCTTTGATGCAGGTGGCTTGCGCCACACCCCTGAAACAGGGTAGTGGTGCAAGTTTCAACACTTTACTGAAATTTCCGGCCACTTATCCAATGTTTACGTATCGTCCAATCCCTTATCAAAACACTACAAAATACTTACTTAGTGATCTTAAACATCAAGTAAACATGACTTAAAGTCACCAAATGAGGTTATACTGTGTACGAGTTCTTACCCAAATGCTCCACGAAATCACAACACACCTCCTACGAAGATCTAATTGCACATGTTAAGTCCGATATCAAATGTTTCACCAATGACACTATAAAACACATATGCATGGCATCTCAACACCTATGTAGGTATGATCCCAAGGTATCAAGTGAGTTTATAAAAGTACGGGGTGTTACACTCAATCCCCACAGGGTGAGGTTTTTAATGCTGAGTTTAGACGAACCATTCACATGCTTGCCCAAATTTTGTCATCTCGATCTGGTCAGTTAGGTGATACTGGTTCTACCATAGGTTCCTCAGTTGTTACTTGGGTTGGTCAGTTTATAAGGCTAAACCCACCGACCTTCACGGGATCAAAAGTTGAGGAGGATCTTCAAGTGTTTGTTGATGTAATGGAGAAAATTTTTAGGGTTATGCATGCCATTGGCACTGAAACTGTGAAATTTATAGCCTACTAGCTGAAAGGGGTGGCCTATCAGTGGTATGATTAATGGGAGGAGAGTAGGGGTAAAAATGCTGAGCTAGCTGTTTGGGAAGATTTTTTTTGAAGCCTTTCTTGATCACTTCTTTCCTCAGGAATTAAGAGAAGTTAAGGCTGAGGAGTTTGTATACTTCAAGCAGGGAAATATGAGTGATAAGAAGTATTACTGAAGTTTACCTAGTTGTCTTGTTATGCTCCAAAGTTAGTGTCTAGTATGAGGACCCGGGTAAGGAAGTTTGCTTCTGGACTATCTGTTGATTTGATACTAGAGTATAAAGGGCGATGCTGAACAATGACATAGATATATCTAGGTTAGTGGTGTGCATGCAACAGGTTGAGGATGAAAAGAAAAAGTAGGCTAAGGCAGAAAAGTGACAGAATAAAAGGGCTAGGACAGCAGATCAAGAAGCAAGCCAGCAGCATAGTGGTAAGGGAGGCAGACATTGGCCCAAGAAGAAATCTTGGAGACATACTCATTCATCAGTTAGTGCACCTGCCCCTAAACCTTTGGCTGATTAGTGTTTCCAGCCTAATAATGGCCCTAAGATGTAAGGTACTCAGTCCCAGGTCAGTATGGCCCAGTCGACTCCGTCCTATGCTCCTTACCCCACTTGTGGTAAGGTTCACCATGGTAGATGCCTTATGGGTAAGGGTGTGTGTTATGGTTGTGGACAGCCCGGGCATATTCATAGAGAGTGACCAAAAGCAGGGGGGGCATTTGGGGGCAACAATACCCCAGCTACTACTTCTTCCATCCCAGCTACAAAGAAGACTACTTCTGGTATAGATGGGGGTCGCAACTATTTGTATGCTTTATCTACTCAATAGGAGTTATAGGCCTCACCATATGTTGTCACAGGTATGTTACAAATTTTCTCCCGTGATGTTTATGCACTACTTGACCCTGGTTCCACTCTATCTTTTGTGACCTCTTATGTGGCTGTGAATTTTGGTCTGGTCCCAATCCATGAACCTTTCTCAGTCTCTACCCCTGTTGATGAGTCCATTATTTCTAAGAGGTTCTATAAAAATTTTGTTGTGTCTATTTTTCATTAGATACCGTGGTATTTGGTAGAGCTTGATATGGTAGATTTTGATGTTATTCTGGGGATGGATTGGCTCCACTCTTATTATGCTTCTATGGATTGTAGAACCAGAAAAATCACTTTTTATTTTCCAAAATTAAATGGTCCTTGAGTGGGAGGGTAGCCCCATAGTACCAAAGGAAAGGTTCATTTCTTATCTTAGAGCCAGAAAAATGATTTCTAAAGGTTATTTGTACCATTTAGTTTGGGTTAGTGATTATAGTGCTGAAAGTCCCTCACTCCAGTCCGTTCTTATAGTTAATGAATTTCCTAAAGTGTTTCCCAAAAATCTTTCTAGAATTCCTCCTGAAAGGGAAATAGATATTCGGATTGATCTTTTACCCGATACTAGTCCAATTTCCATTCCACCATATAGAATGGATCTTGTGGAGTTAAAAGAGTTAAAAGAGCATTTGAAAGATCTCCTTTGTAACATCCAGGCCCCTGGCTCGGGTCATGACAAACATGGTATCAGAGTACAAATTTCAAGTGTCCTATAGAGTCTGTGAAGCCGTGTCTAGTAGAGTCCTAATTATGGGGGTGAAGCGCGCTACACTTATAATCAAGAGGCTACAGGATATTTAGAAAATGTTTTCCTTTATTTCATTCTCTAGTTCATTCAATAAAGTTCAACTCTAGAAATTATTCTAATTCTTGCTTGTCGCTTATTTCAGATCATGCCTCCAAAAAGACCTTCTAACTAGAGGGCCACTACTAATACTGGGGCTTGTACTGGGGGCAACACTAGCAGTATGCCCCTGACTCATGTGATGCATACCAGAAATGGAGCTCATACTTCTGGGCATAATGTTGCTGCTAATGCACCTCCTGTGACATCTACTCCAGTAAGGGGACCCAGAACATCCTCTACCCAACCTCTCAGCACTGATGCTACCAATGCTGAGTTTAGATAGGCCATTTAGATGCTTACACATATAACTCCCATGACTTCTCCAACACTTTTAGAATCCAAGTGTTCCTCAAGATAAATCCACCTAAGTTCACATGATCCAAGGTTGATGAGGATCCCCAAAATTTTATCGAGGAAGGTCAAAAGATCTTAAGGGTTATGCATGCCAGTGACATAGAGGTAGTTGAACTTGTCTCTTACCAGCTGAAGGATGTTGCTAGTACATGGTATGATCAGTGGGAGTTTGATCGTGGATAAGATGCACCTCCTACAGTGTGGGATGATTTTATGGATGCTTTCCTTGATCGTTTCTTTCCACAGGAGCTTAGAGAGGCCAAAGTACAAGAGTCTGTTAATTTGAAATAGGAAAATATGAGTGAGAGTGAGTATGGTCTCAATTTCACTTAATTGTCTCGATACGGTCCGGAGATAGTATCTACAATGAGGGCTAGGATATTAAAATTTGTGTCTAGAGTTACGAAATATGTAAATAAAGAGTGCAAGGGGGAACTGTTGGTTAGTGGTATAGAAATTTCTAGGTTGATGTTGTATGCTCAACAGGTTGAAGAGGAAAAACAAAAGGATTGACAGGAATTTTAGAATAAGAGGACCAAGTCAGCAGGTAATGAGTCTAATCAGCAGCAGTCAGGAAATGGAAATAAAACTTTTTTTCATAAAAGGTCATCCAGACCTGCCCTTTCGTCAGCTAGTGCACCTGTACCGAGGCCTAAGACTGACCAACAGGTTTAGACAAATCAAAATTTTAGGGTTCAAGGTTCTCAGTCACATAGAAGTGGAAGTCAGTGGGTTCCATTATATCTTGCCTGTGCTATTTGTGGAAAAACTCACCCAGGTGAGTGTCATTATGGAAAAGGTGTATGTTATGGGTGTGTTCAGCGGGGTCATATATAAAAGGATTGTCCATCAGCAAAGAGAGATAGTGGGGGCAACAGAGCCCAATCTTCTACTTCAGTTGCTCCAGAAGGACAGGGCGCTACTCAGGGGACAAGTAGAGTTCAAAATCATCTGTATACTTTGGGAAATCACCAGGATTTGAAGGCTACTCCTGATGTGGTTACTGGTATGTTGAAATTCTTTTCTCATGATGTTTATGTGGATACTTGATCCAGTTGCTTCTTTGTCTTTTATGAACTCATATGTAGCCATGAAGTTTGGGATTTTCCCCGAACAAATCCTAGAGCCATTTTCTATTTCCATTCCTGTTGGCGAGTCTATTATTTCTAAACAAGTTTATAGAGATTGTGTAGTTACCGTTCTCCATAAAGACACCACAGTCGATTTAGTTGAGTTGGACATGGTGGACTTTGATGTTGTATTTGGTATGGACTGGTTGTATTCATGCTATGCTTCCATTGATTGTAGAATGAGGGTAGTCACATTTTAGTTCCCCAATGAACCAGTTCTTGAATGGAAAGGTAATCCTGTCGAGCCTAAAGAAAAGTTCATATCATATCTTAAAGCCAAAAAAATGATATCCAAGGGGTGTATTTATCACATGGTCCGAGTTAAAGATTCTAAGTTAGAAATACCTTTACTCCAGTCTGTTCCTATTGTTAATGAGTATCCAAAAGTTTTCCCAATGATCTTCCTGGAGTTCCTCCCGATAAGGAAATAGATTTTGGTATCGATCTCCTTCTTGACACTCGACCTATCTCCATTCCGCCATATAGAATGGCTCCCACAAAGTTAAGAGAGCTGAAAGAGCAGTTGAAAGATCTTCTTGATAAAGGTTTCATAAGGCCTAGTATTTCTCCTTTGGGTGCTCTTGTCTTGTTAGTGCATAAAAATGATGATTCCCTTCGGATGTGCATTAATTATCGCCAGCTGAACAAAGTCACTATAAAGAATAAGTTCCCTCTTCCCAGGATAGATGAATTTTTTTATCAACTACAAGGTGCCAGGTGTTTTTCTAAAATAGATCTCAAGTCTGGTTATCATCAATTGAAAGTCAGAGAATGTGATATTCCGAAGACAGCTTTCCAAACCCGGTATGGTCACTTTGAATTTTTACTCATGTCCTTTGGTTTGATTAATGCTCCTATAGTTTTTATAAACCTCATGAATAAGGTGTTTAAGCCATGCTGGATATGTTCGTTATCATTTTCATTGATGATATTTTGGTCTATTCCCAAAGTAAGGAAGAGCATACTAATCATCTCAGAATTGTTCTTCAAACACTTAAGGACAATGAGCTATATGCTAAATTCTCCAAGTATGAATTCTGGTTAGAGTCTGTAGCATTTTTAGGTCATATTGTTGCTGGTGATGGCATCCAGGTTAATTCTCAAAAGATTAAGGCAGTGAAAAATTGGCCCAGACCTACTACACCTTTTGATATCAGAAGCTTTATGGGTTTAGCTGGATACTATAGGAGATTTGTGGAAGGTTTTTCCTCCATTGCTGCTTCTTTGACTAGATTGACTCAAAAGATGGTCAAGTTTCAATGGTCAGAGGCATGTGAGGAGAGTTTTCAGGAGTTGAAAGACAGATTGACCTCGGCTCCCGTGTTAACTTTGCCAGAGGGAAATGATAGCTTTGTGGTTTATTGTGAGTCTTCACGGGTTGTTATTGGTTGTGTATTGATACAGCACTATAAGGTTATAGCCTATGCCTCTAGAAAACTTAAGAATAATGAGAGAAATTACCCAACTCAAGATCTCAAATTGGCGTCACTATCTTTACGGGGTGAATGTTGATATATTTATATATCATAAGAGTCTCCAGTATGTTTTCAGTCAAAAGGATTTGAATCTCAGGCAAAGGAGGTAGCTTGAGTTGCTCAAGGACTATGATTTAAGTTTGCTCTATCAATCTGGTAAGGCAAAAGTGGTTACAGATGCTCTTAGCAGATTATCTATGGGGAGTCTTGCGTATGTGGAGGAAGAAAAAAAAGGACTCACAAAAGATATTCATCGGTTTACTAATTTAGGAGTTCAACTTCTAGACATTGAGGATAGTGGGGTGGTTGTTCAGAATATGTCAAAATCATCCCTAGTGTCAGAAGTTAAAGAAAAGCAGAACAATGACCCTATTCTTTTGCAATTGAAGGAAGAAATTCTATAACAAAAAGTTATGGCTTTTGAACAAGGGGGAGATGATGTTTTGAGGTATCAGGGTAGACTTTGTGTTCTAGATGTTGATGGGTTGTGTGAGAGGATTATGGCAGAGGCACATTATTCCAGGTACTCCATTCACCCGGGCTCCACCAAAATGTATCATGATTTGAGGGAAATTTATTGGTAGAGCAACATAAAGCAAAATATTGCTGACTTTGTGTTCAAGTGTCCAAATTGTCAGCAGGTTAAGGTTGCGCATAAAAAACCTGGTGGTTTGGCTCAAGCTCTTCCAGTATGGAAGTAGGATATGATAAATATGGATTTTATGACAGGGTTACCGCGTTCTCGACTTTAACATGACTCAATATGGGTGATAGTGGATCGAATGACTAAGTCTGCCCATTTCTTGCCGATCAGGACGACTTTTTTTGTTGAGGATTATGCTAGGTTATAATACGGGAAATCATTAGGCTGCATGGAATTTCTATATCCATAATATCAGACAAAGGGCCACAGTTCACCGCTCACTTTTAGAGGTCTTTTCATAAAGGATTAGGCACGCAGGTGAATCTTAGTACCACTTTTCACCCTCAGACGGATGGCCAAGTAGAGCGCACTATTCAGATGCTCGAGGATATGTTGAGGGCATGTGTTCTTGATTTCAAGGGAATTTGGAAGGATCACTTGTCTCTCATTGAGTTTGCATTTAATAATAGCTACCACTCTAGAATCAAAATGGTGCCTTATGAAGCTTTGTATGGGCAAAGATGTAGATCTCCTATTGGGTGGTTTGAATGTTGCTGAAGTTAAGTTGTTTGGGCCAGATTTAGTTTATTAAGTTATTGAGAAGGTCAAGGTTATTCAAGAGATGTTGAAAACTGCACAAAGCCGTCAGAAATCCTACTCAGATAGAGGCGCAGAGACTTGGAATTTGAGGTAAATGATTGGGTGTTCTTAAAAGTGTCGCCAATGAAGGGTATCATGCGTTTTGGGAAGAAAGTAAAGCTTAGTCCCTGATATATTGGTCCTTATTAGATTTTGAGGAGAATAGTAAAGGTTTCCTATGAGTTAGATTTACCCGCGGATTGGTTCATCCGGTATTTTATATATCCTTACTTAGGAAGTGTGTGGGTAACCCTATTCTTATAGTCCCGATGGAGAGTGTTGGTATGAAAGATTCCTTGAATTATGAAGAAATTTCCATTGAGATATTGGATTGTCAAGTTCGCAAGTTGAGGACAAAGAAAATTATTTTTGTAAAGGTGTTGTGGAGAAATCAAAAGTTGGGGAAGCTACGTGGGAATTGGAGGAAGATATGAAGGCAAGATATCCTTATTTTTTCACTTCTCAAGAGGAAAGCGGGGAAGGCAATGATCTAAATCCTTACTTATGATATTCCATAAATTCGTGCCTCCCGCGGTTTAAATCAAGCTCTATAGAACACCTATCTTAAATCGTGTTTATGTCTAGTGCCTTTCATTTCATGATTTGTGTTTATATTTCTCTTGGTGGGCTGTTTTAGAGCCTGTGAGTTATGGTGGTATTTATAAATCATAAGAAAAGTTCATTAATAAAAGTCTTATTCCATAATTCTAGTGCGTAGAGTTTTACATGAGTATATAACCTTCATTCGAGGACGAATGATCCCAAGGGAGAGATATTGTAACATCCAGGCCCCCGGCTCGGGTCGTGACATCCTTGATAAAGGTTTTATCCATCCTAGTGTCTCCCCTTGGGGTCCTTCAGTTCTTTTCGTGTGCAAGAAAGATGGGTCTCTTGGTATGTGCATTGATTACCACCAGTTAAAGAAGGTTAGGGTGAAAAATAAGTACCTTCTTCCCAGGATTGATGATCTGTTTGACCAGCTACAGGGGCCTAAGTGTTTCTTAACAATAGATCTCTGTTCGGGTTATCATCAGTGGAAGGTTAGGGAAGTTGATATTCCCAAGACTGCTTTCCAAAGTCGGTATGGTCATTTTGAATTTCTGGTTATGTCCTTTGGTTTGACTAACGCACCTGCAGCCTTCATAAATTTGATGAACAGGGTGTTTAAATAGTTCTTAGATTTGTTCGTTATAGTTTTTATTGATGACATCCTGGTGTACTCTCGGAGGGAGGAGGAGCATGCCAATCACCACCGAATTGTGCTTCAGACCCTTAAAGATCAAGAATTGTATGCCAAATTTTCCAAGTGTTAATTTTGACCAAGTGTTGTGACCTTCCTCGATCATATTATTTCTAGTAAAGGAATTAAAGTGGATCCCCAAAAGATCGAGGCAGTCCAGAAAGGAATTAAAGTGGATCCCCAAAAGATCGAGGTAGTGAAAAAATGGCCTAGACCCACAACTCCAACTGATATTAGGAGTTTCATGGGTTTGGTGGGTTACTATAGGAGGTTCGTGGAAAGTTTTTCTTCTATAGATGCTCCATTAATGAAGTTGACTTAGAAAAAGGTGAAGTTTCTGTGGTCCGATGCTTGTGAAGATAGTTTTGAGAAGTTGAAGGATCATTTGAATTATAACCCAGTCTTTACATTCCTTGAGGGTATTGAAGGATTTTTGGTTTATTGTGATATGTCCCGGGCTCTCGACTCATGATCTTAAGTTAGCGACTGTTGTTTTTGCACTCAAGATTTGGTGTCACTACTTATATGGGGTACATGTGGATATTTTCACTGATAACAAGAGTCTGCAATATATTTTCACCTAGAAGGCGCTGAACCTCAGGCAAAGAACGTGGCTCAAATTATTGAAGGATTATGACATGAGCTTGCACTATCACCTAGGTAAAACTAATGTAGTTGCTGATGCTCTTATCAGGTTATTAATGGGGAGTCTTTCTCATGTTCAGGAGGAAAAGGGAGATTTGGTAAAGGACATCCACCGGCTTTCTAATTTAGGCATTTGACTTTTAGACTCCGAGGAGAGGGAATGATTGTTCAAAAAGTATCTAAGTCATCCCTATATGCTGAAGTTAAGGAGAAACAGGCAAATGATCTCATACTTATGCAAATTAAGAAGGATGTTGGCCAATAAAAAGTCATGTCTTTGGAGATTAGAGGAGATGGTGTTTTGCAGTACCAAGGGAGGTTGTGTGTTCCTGACATGGACAAATTGTGCGAGAGAATCTTGATCAAAGCTTATGTTTCTAGTTATACTGTTCACCCCGGCTCCACAAAAATGTATCATGATGTGAAGGGGATATATAGGTGGAATAATATGAAGAGGGATACGGCTAATTTTGTTGCCAAGTGCTCCAATTATCAGCAAGTTAAGGTGGAGCATTTGAGGCCTGGTGGTACGTCGCAAGACATAGCTATCCCCATGTGGAAATGGGAGATGATAAATATGGACTTCATCACCAATATCCCGCATTCTCGCAACCAATATGATTCTATTTGGGTCATCATTGATAGAATAACCAAGTCTGCTCATTTTCTGCGTGTGAGGATGACTTATTCGGAAGAGGATTATGCAAACTTGTATATTCAGGAGATTGTTAGATTGCATGGAGCTCATGTATCCATAATATTCGATCGAGGTATGCAATTTTCTTCTCAGTTTTGGCATTCTTTTCAGAAGGGTTTGGGCACACAAGTGAATCTTAGCACCACTTTCCATCCTTAAATGGACTGGCAAGCGGAGAGTACTATTCAGACCTTAGAGGATATGTTAAGAGCGTGTGTTATTGATTTTAAGGGTAGTTGGGTGGATCACTTGCCTCTTATAGAATTTGCCAACAATAATAGCTATCACTCTAGCATCCAGATGGCACCATTCGAGGCTCTTTATGGTAGGAGGTGTAGGTCACTAATTAGGTGGTATGAAGTGGGAAAGCTAGACTATTTGGGCCAGACCTTGTACACAAAGCAATGGAGAAAGTTAAGGTTATTCGAGAGAGGCTTAAGATCTCTTAAAGCTGCCAAAAGTCCTATGAGGATATGAGGCAAAGAGAGTTGGAGTTCAAAATTGATGATTGGGTGTTCCTGAAGGTCTCTCGTATGAAAGGGGTGATGAGGTTTGGAATGAAGGGCAAACTTAGAACTAGTTACATTAGTCCTTACCAAATTATGAGGAAGATTGGGAATGTTGCATATGAGTAAGAGTTACCCAGAAGTTTGGCATCGTTCCATCCAGTATTTCATGTGTCTATGCTCAAGAAGTGTGTGGGTGACCATTCTTTGGTGTTTCCCGTAAAGGATATTGGTGTGAAAGATTCTCTATCTTATGAAGAAGTTCTTCTAGAAATCTTGGATAGACAAGTTTGGAATTTAAGAATCAAAGAGATAGCTTTGGTGAAGGTGTTGTAGAGGAATCAAAAGGTGAAAGACTCCACTTGGGAATCTGAAGACGTCATGAGGGCTAGATATCCCTCCTTATTTGCATCTTTAGCCGAGTTTATTGAAGGTACCAATCCTAAGCTTTTCTCAAATTATGTTGTATGTATTCCTTAATGTTCTATGCGAATCCTTATATCATGCTAAAGGTGTCCTAAATCATCATTCAGGGACAAATGATCCCAAGAAGGGATAATGTAATACCCCATGCATTTTGCATGGCTTTTAAACCTTAAAAAAAGACCTAAATGACCCCTTGGTTGAAGGGAAATTGTTTGGGATGAGTTAGAGGATGTCAAGGGAATTTTGTCCATAGAAAAGAGGTGTGTGTCACACCGCAAGTCAGGAGGGGGTTCTATTTTTACCATGCTATGGCTTGCGCACCGTGCAGGTTGGGTCGCGCGATGGGTCGTGCGCCGCGCCGCTCAGTGTTGCCTGATGGGATTTTGTTTTTCTTATATTTTAAGGGTATTTTGGTCATAACACTTAGTAAACCACCCCTATTACTCTAAAACATTCCCATTATGTTCTAATTACCCTAAAGTCGATTAAACACCTCCCTTCTCTTCCTCTCTAAGTCAAGAAACAATACAAGTCCATACGTGAATTCAAGGGTCAAGCTGTAAGGTCTCTCCCATAGTTTACCATCAAAAGGGTATGCAGAGCAATCTCTTCTCAAGTAAACTTTTAAATTGATGAATTGTTTCTAAACCCTTATAGATGTAATTGAATTTTGAACTAAGGTTACAATTATTCTCACATGGAATCTCCGAAAGAACATGAAATCACATTATGATATTTCTACTTGAAATTACTTTTAGATGCATATTGATTTAATCTTTGAGAAGATGAAACAAATTATATTTTTCTCAATTACCTTAAAGTGTGTTGGTTAATTATTGGGCCAAAGAGGAAATTTTAAATTGATAGATTTAAATGTGGTATGTACGCTCTACTGGTTAAGGGGTGATTGACCCATGTTAACAAGAACTCATTGTTGTACTTGAGAAATAATGTGACTCCAAATTATTTAATGGTTTTTCTCAAATGTTGTTGGTTGGTTGTTAAGAACCACCTTATACTTGTTTTGTGATAAAATGGGCATGATAAAGTGACAACAGACCTTCCAATTAAATGGTTAATGTAATAGATGAGTTGCAAGTCTTGGTATGACGATACCAACATTGGTCTATTCCCTTAATGGAAATATAATTGTTTTTAATGATGTTTGATGGTACGAAGAGACAAAAATCTGGGCTTAAAGAAAATTAGATGGTTAACCGAGAAGCTGCGAGCTAAATGGTTCAACACCAAAACCTATGTTTTACCGACATAGGGATGGTTCGATCCTTAATTGGATGACCTTATATTTTTCTCTATGAGGATGATTGTACTACAACAACAACAACAACAACAACATACCCAGTGTATTCCCACTAAGTGGGGTCTGGGGGGGTAAAGTGTACGCAGTCCATACCACTGCCTCATACGAAGTAGCAAGGCTGTTTCCGTCAGACCCCCGACTCAGAATAGAACGCAGTATAGATAGCAGTATAACAAGCAAGAAACATAAAAAAAAAAAAAAAAAGAGGTAACATACCGCAAGAAAAAGAAACAGAACGCCCATGAAGTAATGCTAGGAACTACTATTCCAAAATCGAGCACATCGCACAAAAACAACACAAACAAGAAACTACCAGGCATAGGCATAGCACTATGCCTTCAGTTACATCGACAAACAAGGCACTCCTCCCAACTAGTAAGGACACACTCCTGCTTACTACCCCTCTACCCTAATTCGCGTCCTCCACACCTTCCTATCAAGGGTCATGTCTTCTCTAAGCTGCAGCTGCCCCATGTCATGCCTAATCACTTCCCTCCAATATTTCTTCGGACTACCTCTCGCACCTCCGTACTGGGGCATTCGTGCCCCGTCGCATCACATGCCCAAACCATCTGAACCTCGCTTCCCACAACTTATCTTCTACCGAAGCTACTCCTACCTTCTCTCGAATAACATCATTTCTCACCCTATCCCTCCTAGTAAGTCCGCACATCCATCTCAACATTCTCATTTCCGCCACCTTCAACTTCTGTATGTGCGAGTTCTTAACTGGCAAACACTCGGCTCCATATAACATAGCCGGTCGGACCACCGCTCTGTAAAACTTACCTTTAAGCTTTGGTGGCACCTTCTTATCACATAAGACTCCTGAAGCGAGCCTCCATTTCAACCACCCTGCACCAATACGGTGCATGACGATGATGATTGTACTAGCCATAATGATTTAATCTCAATTCATGCGACAAACATGGATTGGGGCTTAGCCGGTCGAGCCTTTATCGGACCCACATAGCCCGTGGTGTTTAACAAAAGTCGGTGATACCATCTAGTTCAGAACTATAGAATATAAATTATGACTCTTTTTTTACTTGGAGTCACAACTGATATTTTATCATATTGCCTTGACTTTTACTTGATGATTATTTTCGTTACAAAGTCTATCTTGTTTTGTTTTTTTTTCATTTGCTCTGTATGCTAATACATTCCATATATTGACCGTCTATGGACGGCTACATCGTTTCATGATGTAGGTTCGGAGGCACATTCTCGTGGCACTGTGCAACAGTAGGTTTGTTCAGACAACAAGTAATAAGTGGTGAGCCCTCCATCTTTCGTCAGGCATATGTTTCTTCATTTAGACTTTGAGTCATTTGTTTTATGGTATTGCCAGGGCCATGTTCTGGCTTAGGATTTCTATTCATGATGTTAGAGGTTTCATAGACTGGTATAAACAGATGTCGTATTTGCAAGATTTGGTTTATGAATTTTTACTTAAGGTGAACTTCCAAATTTATGGGTCTATTTTCTGCAATTTATTAATGACCATGCTTATAATGTAATGCTAAGGGGTCTTCTCGGTCCTTCATGGTTAGGGATGCCCGTTACACCCAGGGCCATGTCTCGGGTTGTGACATGCCATTTACCATATATGGATTTCTGCATCTGGGTTTTACCATATGTTGAAGAGTAGGCATGTTGAATTCTCTGGTGGCATTAAGATTAAAATTAAATTGATAAGTTTTAAGAGCTGAAAAAAGAACATCATCAAATTCATCAGCGAAATTCTTGCTTGATGAATCAATGTACCCGAAATGTTGAAAATACTGTTTGATTTTAGCCAAGCCTTCGATATTTTGGCCAATGTGGATACCCAAGTACTTGTTGAAATGGTTCCAGTTAGAATTACTAGGAATTAAAGAACCGGGAATTGTACAAATGAGCAGAGACAGGAGCAGAGGCCGTAACGATCATTAAAGCAACAATGCTAGTGAGCCAGAATAAAAGAAATCTCATTTCGAGTTTGCTAAATGATCAGTAGGATTGGATTTTGTTGATGAGCTCAATTCTAAGGTTTTCATTACATATATATCTATGGATATTTTTTGTTGTTGTTATTGTAGAAAAAAAGAAATGCCGGCATAGAAATGGGCAATGAGAAGGTGAAGGTTGCCATCAAGAATTATTTTTTCTTGAGAACTTTGTAAAATCAGTTCGAATGGTTCTCCAGAGATTTTTTGTTTTAAAAGAAAAAGAAATTAACCAGATTTGACTAACTTAAATTAAATTACATAAATATTCTGCAAGGGTAAAATACTTCATATCAAGAAGATTCCGACTCAATATGTTTGTTCAAGGATAAATAGATTTAAGTGAAATTAGTCCCTTGAAAATGGATCTAGTTCTATCCATTTGAGGTTGTGACTTAAGAAATCCACCAAAATGATTGCTCCTTTGCATTCTTTTGCCATGATTACGTACGCAGTGATCCTTTGCTTTAAAAATAATGTTGATATCCCATTGTGTTTTTCTCCTTACAATTACAGACTCACTTCCATGGCGAACCTGTCTCGCATATGAGCTTGTGCTTTTGATGAGTGGTAGCATACACGTTAGTTTCTAAGCAATTCATTCTGTGACATTATTATTCCCATCTTGAGGAACATTTGAAGTCCCAAATGCATCGGAATAGTGTTGTCCGGTGGCTCCATTAGAAGAACGTGCCTCTGAGGCTCAGATGCATTAAAAAAACAATGTTATCATGTTGATATCAAGGTTGTTGAAGTGTGAGACCATCTTATACTTGTGGGACTGATTTTTTTTCTTGGGCCAAGCACATGGAAATTCTTTTGAAAATGTGCGTGGTAGAAAGATTTAATCCCAAGATCTCTGTCTACTCTGATATCTTGTTGAACCGTGTGATCACCTTATCCAAAAATTTAAGGGAAACACACTTTTATTTTCTTAATTATGTTCTCATCAAGAGAGAAGACTAATTCAATAGATCATATTTTTTGTATTGAATTCAATTTTTTGATGGCTTTGTTGTACATAAATTTGTGCGTCTATTTTTCTGTCTTTTTTTTTTTTCTAAATTTTTAAAATCGCACTTCGTATTCATTTCTTCATTAATTATTAACATCATGTGTTACATCAATCTAATGGTCTTATTTCATTTATTTCAGACTAATGTACTGTTCAATAGGCACCAGCAAATATGAAACTCACTTATGGGATCAAAACTGCAGGAACAAAAAAGAAAGACGGGCTAAAATATAAGAAAATACGGCCAACTTCTAGGTTTTACGAAAAAATTACTAAGTCGTATACAGTAAATTTAAATTTTATTAATAGAATTGTTGTTAAGCAATAAAACAAACAGATATGTTTCCAAAAACCTATGAAAGATTCACCACTCTTCTCTGATCTGTCTTCGGACGGAGTGGAAACCTTCACCTGAACGGAACTGCGATGTGTATGGGAACTTGAGATCGTAAATGGATTCAAGTATCATTCTGATTGCCTCTTTTATGATCCTTTCAATAGGTAGAACTACAGTGAGTCGTCTAAACGTCGACCCTTATAAGGCAAGTACCAATGGAACTCCAAGAAAATTTGATGGGCGCCTTGTTTTGTAGTTGTAGTTGATTCGAGGATCTCAAAGCATTTCAAGGCATAGCGCCAACACATGTAATTGCTACACTTATAATGCTCGGTGCAGCAATTTGTGTTTTGGCCTTTCAGCTCGTCCAATAGATCCTACAAAATTCACAAGTACAATGAAAGAAGGGAGAAAGAGAAGTAAAGATAGGAATATATTAATAAGGTGAAGAATGAAGTCATAACATTGCAGAATACCTGTATAAAGTTACAATTTAGGGCATCCGAATCCACTCTCACTAGCAAAGTCCGTGGATGAAAGTAACTAAACAATTCATCAATCGAAGATTCATATACTGGTTCCCGTGAAAAGAGTACTTCCAAATTTATATGCTTGATACAAAGTGGTTCAATGTTGCTTTGAGGATTTCCCAAATGTGATATTACTTCCTTCATAGAAAATGAAAAGTAATATTCAACAATCAACACAAATTGTCAAACTTGAAAGGAAATTCAGTGGAAAAATTGTTTACTCAATAATTGTTGAAAGAAAACTAAAGATTGAGGTATGAAGGCTTACACGAGTTCACCACAGTAATGAGAACCAGGTTCCTCACCTGGTTCTACAGCAATAACAGAAGAAAAACAACAAAAGTAAAGAACACATGATGTTTACGTGGAAACCTCCTTGCTCAAGGAAGTAAAACCACGACCTACCTCTGTAGGATTGCTCAATAGCTTCACTAAAAAAAAAAAAGCAAAGTCCAGATTACAACCTCTTGCAATCTAGGAATTAACCCTTAATTCCTCACCTTCACAGTAACTCTATTATAAAGACACCAACAACTAACTCTAGCCCACTACTCAAATCTATGAGATGAAAGAAAACAAAAGACTTACACAGGCTTCTCAATGAGGAGTAGGCTTACAATGACAAGAGCAAAAATACACAGACACAACAACTAGAAAGTAAAGGACATCTTCGGTTGACGCAAGCAGGTCCCTCGTTGTTGAATCTTTGCCGACAAGTGCAATTATAGAGTGTGCAAAAACAAGGTTAGCTTCTAGTCACATCCCCTTTTATATTGGAGGAGTGAGAGGAGCAACAACCTTAAGTCCATGCCATTGGTCGAGACGGAAGGACCATTGCAGTGCTACCACACTGTTGCAGTGGCAGTACTGTTTACAGTTGGACAAGTTGACTTGGGAGTGGACCTGATTTCTTATCTGGTTCCGCATCAAGTTTTTCAATCATCAAAACTAAGACTTCATCAAGGTACTAACTACATGATCGCACTTAACAACATACATGATGCAACAATTAATAATAAACGAAGCATTAGAGTTAAGGACGTGAAAAATCAGATAGATATGAATGTCCAAATAGCAAAGTGACGTCAACTGTAAAGATACAAAGAAAATCACCCCTGAACCTTCTAGTATGCACTCAAATACAAGTTTCTAAGAACTGTTCAATCTCTAAACAATTTTTTATGGAAATTAATTTAGAGTAATGGAAGAGAGACTTGCAAGGAAAGTGAATGACAAAGACTCAAGGGATGAAGTACTAGAAACTCAAAGTAATTTGTAAATATATCAACGTGAGTATGTGACCTTCTAGCACAAATTGTTATACAACAATTGGATACATTATTTCGACAAATGTCGTTCCATTTCAGCTATATATAGCCACATTAATCAGTTTCGAATCACTCAAAGTAAACGCCAACATAATTTAGCTACATGAATGTACATACCTTTATTTCAGATGTGTCAAAGGACAAGATGATACTTTCACCCAAATTTTCAGCAAAAGTTCTCAACTCAAGCAACAAATTGGCTGTACGAGCATTCTTCAATCCAATCTCAACTTCCATTAGGCTTGAACCTACCACTGGACACCAGCATGGGACTTTTTCCATATTTATTAGCTTGAATGAACGTAAATTGGGAGTATCAATGATGGCCTCATCCAAGTCAACCATATCACTTAAGGTCAAATTCTCTAGTTCAGGACTCAAAAGTTTAATTTTTTTCAGTCTTTTGCATAAACAAAGAGATAAGGATTTTAAACATGGGAATTCCGAGAAAATATCTTCAGGAAATCCGGCGGGAATGTATTCAGAATCTATTTTCAGGACTTGTAGCTTAGTACAAGCGCGCAAATCAACATCCAGAGATGATGATGAAGTCAAGTGAAATTCCCTCAAATTTCGAGCTTTTATTTCTATTGTTTCAATATATCTATCACCATAATTCACATGAACCTTTTTAAGTTGATTTTGATGAGGCACTAAGATGAAATAAAGGAAAGAACAGTATATCAAAGTTAACTCAACAATTGAAGGGCACTTGTTAATAAGCTTGGAGAGAGTTGTGGCAGAAATAGAAACACGATCAAAATATATCTCTTTCAAACAAGGAAACCCCGTAATATCATTCTCACGAATTTTGCAATATTTTAAATGTAGAACGGTTAATAATCTTGAATTAGAAATAAGGGGGCAAAATACGAAGAATTGTGCGAAAAAATAGAATTCAGTTAAAGTAGCGTTGTCTGGAGCAAGTTTGATGATGACAGGGTGGAGGGTAGAGCAGTTTCTACAGGAATCGCGCCTGAAATATGGATAGCAGTATCTACAGTATTTGTATGAAGGAGGTTTTTGTACAAATTTGCGGTCGTCCAGTGATGTTATCATGTGATGCCACTTTGTAGAAACAAGAGAAGCTATTGCTCTCTGTTTCAGATTAAGAGAAGAGAGGATTTGCGGGAGGAGATCATATGGTAACTCAGAAAATATTTCATCAGAAGCCATGAATTTGTGACGATCTTTTTTGAGGGTTTTGACCGTACATCACCGACTAAAAACCTTATTCTGGGAGAACAAGATTTTCTAAAATCTATTACCTCATATTTATGGAAGGGAAAAAGGGATCTTTAAGTTTGTGATTTAGAGACTCGTTAAAAAAGTGATGCATATATACCCTTGGTGCGTAAGCGTAACAAATGATGCATATATACCCTCGTTTAACGAATGGTGCACTTTCACCCTTTTCGTTAACGGACTGAATTTTTTTTAAAAATCAAAAATTGATTTTTTAATTCCAAAAATGTTATGTGGCTTTAAAAGAATTACTTCACGCATTCTTTATCCCCTCCAGACCCGACCCAACTAAAAGAAACTCAATCACTCTTTGATTCAGACCCGATCCAAATCCATCTCATGACTGAGTAGAAGCGGATTTGGGTTTTTTTTTTCATTTGGGTTGTGTCTGAAGGGTGAAAAAAGATGGGTGAAGTAATTTTATATAGCCACGTGAAATTTTTGGAATCAAAAAAACAATTTTAATTTTTTTTTTAATTCAGTAAATATAGGTTTATTTACGAAAAGGGATCATTTTTTAGACGGCAAGGGTATATATAAGCCCCACTTTTTTAATGAGGGCATATCCAATCTATATCGCAAAGTTCAGGGTACATTTGGCCCTTTTCGTTAGGTAGAATAACATCTTGAGTAAATTGTTTTAAAATACCCTAAATTATCATAGTTTTGCGAATTCAATACTTAAACCATTGAGTGTTCACTAAACCCCCTTCACCTATCATGAACTTATATCAAAATACCCATCGGAGAAATATGATATGTTATGTTAACATCACACTCTAACAGCTCCTCGAAAGAGTTTCAAGTGGCAGTACACATGAAAAAAATTGAGCTAATAGGTTAAAAATTATCACGGTTTTTGTGAGTTTAATACATAAACTATTGGGTTTTCACAGACCCCCCGAACTACAATGAACTCATTGTGCAGAGTGGATTCATTTGTAAGACTTTCATCTCTCACACGTCTCTCAACAAGTTATCTCAAATATTTTACGACTTTTTCAATCGAAGAGTTTTAAATCTAAAGAAATTATAGTCCCGTGAGATAATAAGAACATTCAGTAGTTCAAATGTAAAACTCGAAGATTAGTGATAGTTTAAGGGAGTTTTTAACCCTGGGCTATGTCAAAGGGATTTGCGTTCTGTCAAGAGGAGAAAATCTGTATTAAGACTATTAAATATTTTATATGATATAGATGGTACGTGAGTTTATATTCAAAACAATTTTAAGTCACTTTTCAAGTGGTTTTTAAGTTATAGTTACTTTGTATAGACAAATTGTATGTACTTGAGTCTTTATTGGAAAATAAAAGGACAAATGACTTTGTTAGATACTTTTGTTAAGTTGAGTGACCATGTGAGGAATTAACCCCATGGCTGTAAATAAATTTTTATTTTGCTTAAAGAATAAACTCATATTTTAAAGGAAAAATATGTAGACATACATTACTTAATCTTAGTCCCTAAATTTATCCGGTGATCATCTAAACACATCAACTTGGTTATAATGTGTTTCTAAACATATCTGATGTGGCAAATTGTGTGTCCCAGACTCAGTTTTGAGTGCGTGAGTTTCAGTGATCTCCTCCGACGAAACCTTGCTACATCTTCTATTCACATAAACAAAGGAAAAGAAAGATGAAGAAAGATTTGGTCTCTAATTTCAACTTATGGAGCAATGGGAATACTGCAAAAATGTTTTAAGTATCTTCAAAAATGAAAGACTGTTAATGTATACCTATGTTACAATAAAGAGTAACACATGGATGATGACTCCTAATCACAATTCCCTGAAGATTCTTCCTCTTTTGTAGCCGCAAATCAGATTATCTATGAGCGGTAATGCAGTTTTTTCAACAGGGGAGCATATGCTATGCTATAGTAACATCTTTAATAGAATACAGGATTCGGGAACATATGCGTTTGGATTTCCTTACAATTAAAGACATTGGTTTCTTGTTTATTCATCAATCGATACAGTGTAATGCAGAGAATGAGTTCCTTTAGTGGATGCCATGCATCAAAATTCAAGTTAATTACTGTAGTCACTAAAGAGGAGCTGATCCGATTTAATATTGCCTTTATAGTTTGTTGCTGATGAAGAATTAATGAATAAGAAACCTGATTTTAGTAGCATTGATAACTCTTGCATCCATTTTCCGTCCTTTCAATTCATCCACTAGTACCTACAAATTCTTAAGTACAATGAAAAAAAGGAAAAAGAAAAGTGAAGATAGGAAAATATATATTACACCCTGTGTTCCATTCTTGTGACAGAAATTAATTGGATCAACTCCGTGTTATAAATCAAAAATTAAATGACTCAAGTATAACGTTTCAGCCATAACTATTGATTTTTGTCGAACCTGCAGCTACACTAGTGGATCCGCTCCTGCAGGGGATCAAGCGGTTTGGATTCCAGCTCCATACTAAATCAACTTGGAACACTGTAAGGCAATCAAGAAGAAAAGCACCAGCATTTGTGAAGCACTTGTAGCTCCGATTTGTCAACACCTGCATTACAATTATAGTTTAGTAATCACTTAACATATAAGAAAATATGGCCAAGTTCTTGGGTATGAAAAATTTACAAAGTCGTACGCTGTAAAATGTAAATCCTAGTTTCAACATTGTTTTTGTTGCAATTACCATTGGAACTCCAAGCTTATAATTTGATGAACGCCTTTTCTCATAGTTGATTCAAGGATCTCTAATCCTTCAAAAAATAGTTATACCACTTGCCATATTTTTCCTGGATATTCAGTTCTTCCAATAAGACCTACAAATTTTAAAACAATTATAATGAAAAAGGAGAAGTAAAGCTAGGAAAATATTAACTTGAGAAATGAAGTTATACAGTTGCAGAATACTTGTATAAAGTTATGCTTTAGGACATTTGGATTCACTCTGACTAGCGAGGTCTGCGGATGGAAGTAACTAAACAATTCACGAGTTAACAATATATATATGACTGCCCAGGTAAAATTTATTTCCAAATTTATGTGCTTGATGCGAAGTGGCTGAATGTCCTTGTTTCTGTGATTGCTCATATCAAATAACATTTCCTTCGTTGACCATGAAAAAATATATTCAACATGAATTGTCAAACTAGTCATGGAATTGAACGGAAATATCATCTACTCTAGAATTACTGGAAAAATACAAAAGATGGAAGAACTAACTAGAAAAGGCTTCATGAACATGCCAGATGCAATAATAAAGTAATAAAAGAAGAGATAAACTTTAGGAAGTGAAAAAACCGATTTGTTGGCGTTATTTCCAGAAGTAGATTTCTGCTACCTAAGCACAGTGAAGTCCTACTTTCACGATACAATGGTCCTCCACGAATCTTCTAATGTACACTCAAATAGAAGTTGATTCCAAGAATATTTGTGTAAGAATATATCTTACTTGTGTGCCCAAGTTTACTTGTGTGCCCAAGTTTACTTGTGGTTCAAGTTCACTTGTGACCCAAGTAATAACCATAATGAAAGAATAGATCTCGTCCGTATACCGGTTACTTGATGGACATATCGGATTAAGTCTTAACCTCTATAAATTGGTCCTCCCTCTGCCCATTAAGGTTATCACATACATGTCACGCCCCAAATTCCAACGAGACGGACATGGCACCCAAAGCCGACAAGGCCCGGGAGAACCAATCTTCGTCCATAACAACCCATACGCACCACTCAAAAGTCATCACCACCACAATTAAATATAAGAAGCCAAAAGCGGAATTTATGACAAATATAAGAGAAATATGAGACTTGGCCTTTAGGGCCATCAAGACAAAACATACGTTCATTACATACCCTTCGTCTGACCCACAACATCTACAAAGCCTCTACAGATGCACAACCAAAACCAACCTAGAGTCGGGACACACCCCGCTCTATATATATATATACACAAGACCAAAACAAATATACATAGGAAACTCGGAAAGCCCCGAACCAACTGGAGCTCACCAAATGTCCGCAAAAGATCCGCAACCTACAACGGAGGTCTACTAGTGCCTGTGCCTGCAACAAGTAAGGTAAGTTCCCCCGAGGGGGTCAGCACGAAAAATGTACTGCGTATGTAAGGCCACAATAAAACTGTAGCAATAAGTGAGAACACCAATGTATATCAAGGATAAGAGAATAGGCAATATCGATAAACCAACATTTCCATATGTGTGGAACCATGTACGTTACATTCTTTATTTCTTTTATCAATTATCTCAATATCAACAATAATCACATCATGCCCGGGACCAACTGATCAGTGGTAAATAACAATACTGGGATCGTCTCTAGCTAGGCTTATGCCCCTTTGAGCTACCACCCATAAATCAATAAAGCAGGTTCGGCCCTAGCTAGGTTTTCACCCCTTTGGGCTACCCCCTGTGTCCAATAATCAATCGGGATCGTCTCTAGCTAGGCTTTCGCCCCTTTGAGCTACCACCCGTGATACATCGGGATCGTCTCTAGCTAGGCTTTCGCCCCTTTGAGCTACCACCCGTACTCAACCATATACGCATTACTTTCATTCTTTAATTATGAAATTGAAACATTGTTGGTTATCGCATTATTGGAACTTTGGGACAATGTTCAATGTTCAAGAGACACATGAATAAATATATGTAGGCAACCAACTTTACATGAGACACTTTGGAACATTTCGGCATAGGTACAAGTACAATGGCAAAGGAAGCAATAGGTGTTGCAGAAAGATACGGACAAGAATAACCTTACATACCTTAGCCTCTCAATAAGAATCCGCAATCCTAAGGAATATAATGATTCAGCCCCTTACTCTACAACACAAGCACATAACGGAGTTTACGTCAACATCTAACACCTTTCAAGTGTAAAAGACGACAAAAGGTACCTAATTGCCTATTACGTCATTTCCCCCTTTACAATAAAATTTCGGCATGACCATTCCAAAAATACTACAACATGCCATACATTGACCAATATCATAACCAATAGCATTTCGCAACAAAGCTTCTTCTTTACACTTTCTCATTCACACCATATCACAAAGAATCCATTAAATCACCTTAATACACCCCATAGCACATATCGGCCAAAATCTCATAATTTCCATAATTTTCATTTATAGACAAGAACAAATTTAATGCCAAAAATAACACCATACATGTTCATATTTTGTTCATGCCATACTTTTTCATCAAAGGCACAAGGCCTAATTCAAGTTCAAATCACCAAGACAACACATCTCTTACCAAAGGCAAAAAGACACTATTCACCATCTTGCCAACACAACTATCATAATATACATAATCCCCCATGCATATAATATGTTAATCCATGAGAAGAAATACTTACCAAGGCTTGGAATATGTTGATCTTGTCCAAAGAGTCCCAAGGAATATTTTGCTTTAGGGTTTGAAAATGAAAAAAATGTTGAGAGAAATATCTTAAAGGCATGGAAGTCTTGAATGATTTAAAAAATCTGATTTTTGGGTGCTTTTTATGGACCTCAAGTCATCCTTAGCCACACTTGGCACTAAATGATATGTCCACTTAGCCAATTCTTGCAAGAATGGATCATTTGTCTTTGGGCCAAGTCTTTTAATCCCATTTTGGGCCTAATTTTTGGGCCCAATTACACATATCCATGTACCCATCAAATATCATGTATTATTCACCATATATCTCGTGTTTACATAATTCCATAATGTCACGATAATATTTTCTTACGAGATTCTCATTCGTCGCCTTGATCGCAAAAATTGGAATTCTAGCCGTCCATGGCTTACTTGAACATTTTTGGTAACTTCGTGTGTTTCATGGTTTGATCATGTGGAAGTGTATCGAGGTATTTGAAACCTTAACAACGCTAAAATATCTCCAAGGAACCAAAAGAAAACATCCAAGAATCGTCGTAGAATTACGTCGCAAAACGGGTCCGGAAAGGCCTACTCCTTGTTCCTTGCGCCACACCCCTGAAACAGGGGTAGTGGCGCAGAAATGGCAGCCTCTCTGAAGTTTGTGCTGAGATTTCAGCACTTTGCTGAAATTTCCGGCCACTTATCCAATGTTTACGTATCGTCCAATCCCTTATTAAACACTACAAAATACTTACTTAGTGATCTTAACCATCAAGTAAACGTGACTTAAAGTCACCAAATGAGGTTAGAATATGTACGAGTCCTCACTCAAATGCTTCTACGAAATCACAACACACCTCCTACGACGATCGAATCGCACATGTTAAGTCCGATATCAAATGTTTCACCAATGACACTATAAAACACATATGCATGGCATCTCAACACCTATGTAGATATGATCCAAAGTATCAAGTGAGGTTATAAAAGTACGGGGTGTTACATTCTTCCCCCCTTAGGAACATTCGTCCTCGAATGTTAGGAATATTATCTTATATACCACAAATGCATCTTTACTTTAACAGACCTATACACATTCACATAATGCTTTTAAATACTTACTTGTTATTGTTCCACCTCCGCATTGTGAACTCCTTGGTCCATTTGAAATAGATGGGGATACTTGGCTTTCATCATTTCTTCCGCTTCCCATGTAATCTCTTCTACTTGTTGATTTCTCCAAAGGACTTTCACGGAAGCTATGTCTTTATTTCTCAATCTCTTCACTTGTCGATCTAGGATCACAATGGGTACCTCTTCATAAGTAAGATCCTCTGTAACTTGAACATCCTCTACGGGAACAATACGAGAAGGATCTCCTATGCATTTTCGAAGCATCGAAACATGAAATACCGGATGGACTGAGGAAAGTTCTTGAGGTAGTGCCAACTCATACGCAACTTGTCCAAATTTTCGAATGATCTCATATGGGCCTATGTAACGTGGACTCAATTTTCCTTTCTTTCCGAACCGCATTACCCCTTTCATTGGTGACACCTTTAAAAAGACCCAATCACCTATGGCGAATTCAAGCCCTCTTCTTCTCACATCGGCATATGACTTGTGACGACTTTGAGCCGTTTGTAATCGCTCTTGGATCACCTTAACTTTTTCCATAGCCTGATGAACAATATCTGGGCCCAATAAGGCAGTTTCACCCACTTCAAACCATCCAATTGGTGATCTACATTTCCTTCCATACAAAGCTTTATAAGGTGCCATTTTTATACTTGAATGATAGCTATTGTTATAAGCAAATTCGATAAGAGACAAATGGTCATCCCAACTGCCCTGAAAATCGAACGTACAAGCTCGTAGCATATCTTCAAGCGTCTGAATAGTACGTTCTGCTTGTCCATCAGTCTGCGGATGGAAAGCCGTACTCAAATCCACCCTTGTACCCAAACTCCGCTGAAAAGATTTCCAAAAGTGTGCTGTGAACTGTGCTCCTCTGTCTGATATAATAGAAAGTGGAATACCATGCAATCGTACTATATCTTTCACATACAACTTTGCATAGTCCTCAGCTGTATAGGTCGTCTTGACCGGTAGGAAATGCGCTGATTTGGTAAGCCTGTCCACTATAACCCATATAGAATCAAACTTCCGCAATGTACGAGGCAATCCTGTAATGAAATCCATATTGATCATATCCCATTTCCAGACTGGAAGAGTGATACATTGCATGTAACCTCCCGGTTTCTGATGCTCCACTTTCACTTGTTGACAATTTGGGCACTGCGCGACAAATTTTGCAATGTTCTTTTTCATGTTGCCCCACCAATACACTTCCTTCAATTCATGGTACATTTTAGTAGCACCCGGATGAATGGAATAGCGCGAATGATGCGCCTCTGTCATAATTCGTGTCCTCAACTCATCTACGTCCGGTACACATAATCTCCCCTGACATTGAAGCACCCCTTCCGGTGTAATATCAAATGCCGTGGTCAATTTCTGCTGCACATTTTCCTTTAGCTGCAATAAAATAGAATCCGCAAATTGCTTCTCTTTCACTTCAGCTATCACGGAGGATTCCGTTGCATTCTGCACAATAACTCCATCTTCTGAGGATTCAATAAGGCGAACTCCCAAGCTGGCTAATTGATTCAAATCTTTGATTATGTCCTTCTTTTCTGTCAGCTGATCACTAGTGCCTCCCGTTGCCTTACGGCTCAATACATCTGCTACTACATTTGCCTTCCCTGGATGGTATAGAATATCAACATCATAGTCTTTCAAGAGCTCTAACCATCTTCGTTGCCTCAAATTGAGTTCCTTCTGCTTGAACAGATATTGCAAGCTTTTGTGATCCGTATAAATATCAACATGAACCCCATATAAATAATGACGCCATATTTTTAAAGCAAACACTACTGCTGCCAATTCAAGATCATGAGTGGGATAATTTTTCTCATGGGGCCGCAACTGTCGTGAGGCATATGCTATCACCTTACCATGCTGCATCAATACACATCCGAGGCCAACCCCGGAAGCATCACAATACACTGCATAACCTTCTATGCCTTCGGGAAGTACTAAAACTGGGGTGGAAGTTAATTTCTCTTTCAGCTCTTGGAAACTTTTCTCACATGCGTCGTTCCACTGAAACTTGATTGCCTTGTGTGTTAGCTTCGTCAATGGTGCGGCAATAGAAGAAAACCCTTCCACAAATCTCCTGTAATAACCTGCCAAACCAAGAAAACTACGAATCTCTGTAGGCGTCGTAGGTCTTGGCCAATTCTTCACCGCTTCAATCTTTTGAGTATCGACCCGTATCCCTTCATCCGACACAATGTGACCCAAGAATGCTACGGATTTTAACCAAAATTCACACTTAGAAAACTTTGCATATAACTTACGATCCCGGAGAATTTGTAACACCTGTCGTAAGTGATTAGCATGGTCTTCTTGTGATCTCGAATAGACCAAGATATCATCTATAAATACCGTCACGAACACGTCTAGAAATGGCTTAAACACCCTATTCATCAAATCCATGAAAACAGCTGGTGCATTTGTTAGTCCAAATGACATAACTAAAAATTCATAGTGGCCATACCGTGTTCGGAAAGCTGTCTTGGGTACATCATTTTCTCTAACCCTGACTTGATGGTAACCCGACCTCAAGTCAATCTTTGAAAACCATTTGGCACCCTGTAACTGATCAAACAAATCATCAATGCGAGGAAGAGGATATTTATTTTTGATCGTTACCTTATTCAATTGTCGATAATCGATACACATCCTCAAGGTGCCATCTTTCTTCCGGACAAACAATACTGGTGCACCCCACGGGGACATACTAGGTCTAATGAAGCCCTTGTCCAGCAAATCTTTTAATTGCTCCTTCAATTCACGCAATTCTGCTGGAGCCATTCTATACGGAGGAATAGAGATCGGCTGAGTGCCTGGAATCACATCAATGCCAAATTCCACTTCCCGTTCTGGAGGTAAACCTGGAAGATCGTCAGGAAATACGTCGAGAAATTCATTAACCACCGGTACCGACTGAGGAGTTAGTGGTTCCATATTGATATCTTGCACTCTCACCAAATGGCATATATACCCCTTAGCTATCATTTTCCTAGCTTTAAGATAGGAAATAAATTTGCCTTTCGGTGCCCCCACATTACCCTTCCACTCAAGAATATTCTTTTGTGGAAAATGAAAATGTACCTCCTTGGCTCGGCAATCCACCGTAGCATAACAAGAAGCCAACCAATCCATCCCCATTATGACATCAAAATCCACCATGTCAAGTTCAATAAGATCCGCTAGTGTATCATGACCACACACAGTTACCACACAATTGCGATATACTCTTTTTGCAACAATAGATTCACCAACCGGCGTAGACACTTCAATAGACTTATCTAAGAATTCCGGTGTTCTTTCAAATTTTGCAGCAATCAACGGGGTAACATATGATAAAGTAGAGCCCGGATCTATCAATGCATATACACCATGTGAAAATATAGACAATATACCTGTGACTACATCAGGAGATGCCTCCGAATTTTGTCGGTCCACTAGAGCATAAGTGCGATTCTGTGCTCCACTGGAACTAGCTGCTCCTGCAGCACCTCTACCACGATCGGCAGGCTGCACACTTCGGCCTACGGAAGGAACCGATGATGAAGATGCAACGGTTGACCCCATAGGTCGTGCCACACCACTCAAGCCTCTTCGTGGACAGTCCCTCATCATGTGCCCTGGCATACCACACCAGAAACAAGTATTCATCCCACGTCGGCATTCCCCTTGGTGAAACTTTCCACAGTGCTGACATGGCTGACGGAAAAACCCCGTGGTCTGCGAGCCTCGAGCCCCACTGCTTTGCCCAACATAACCACCTCTAGACCCCCAAAACTGAGAGGAAGCACCTGCTATGGAATGAGAAAATAATGGTCTCTGCGGTCTAGGAAACATTCGGGGCCTAAACTCCCCTTGGGACACCATAGACTGCCCCATAGGTCTAGCCCGCTTTGACGGCCCTCGTTCAGATTCCTGTGTTCTCCTTCGTTGCCTCTGATCCTCCATCTTTTGTGCAAAGGCCTGGATCCTTACAATATCCATGTCCCTGTTTAAAGCAGCAATGGTACAGTCCCTTACCAAATACGGCTCCAATCTGTCCACATATCGATGGATTCTGTCGGTCATTATAGCCACTACGTTCGGAGCATATCGAGCCAAAGAATTAAACTGCAGACTATATTCTCGAACACTCATATTCCCTTGTCGAAGGTTTAGAAATTGATCTGCACGTGCTTCCCTAAGCTCATAAGGAAGATAGTGATCAAGAAAGGCCATTTTAAAGTCTTCCCAACCAGCTGGAAGTGCATCAATGCCCCTCGACCGTTTCCAGTCCTCATACCACAATATCGCTTCACCCTTCAACCTATAGGCCGCCAGTTCAACCGTTTCTGCACCAGTCACATGCATAACATCTAGGGCCCTTTGAACTTGGTCCACGAAGTCCTGTGGATCTGCCTGTGGGTCTGACCCAGTGAATATTGGAGGATCTAGTTTCAGGAAATCCTGCGTTCTGCGGCTCGCTATTCTAGTCACATCATCCTCATTTGTCGTTGGGCCAGCGCGTCCTTGTGTTTGTGCAGCAACTATCTGCGTCAACATATGCACTGCATTTCTCAAGTCCTGGTCAGTAGCATTCATAGGCGGGTCTGCGGGTAAAGTAGGAGAAGCCCGCGATGCAAACTCTTGTTCAACACCACCTTGATTCACCTGTTCCGGTGGTGGTCTACTAGTTCCCTCTCCAGCCAGTCTGTCTATTCTTTTGCTTTTACCTTTTCCTTTTCGTGCAATCGGCATTTTCTATCACATAAGAAAACCAATTCCAATGGTTAGATACAATTCCACTTACAACATAAGCTCTATCGCACGATCTAGAAAATGAAGAAAAGAAACAACTCCTAGATGTCCCGTAGCCTCCTACTTATAAATGTGGTGCACAACACATTGATAAGTAAGACTCTACTTAGACACGGCTTTGTAGACACCCTTAGGACGACCCGCTCTGATACCACTTTTGTCACGCCCCAAATTCCAACGAGACGGACATGGCACCCAAAGCCGACAAGTCCCAGGAGAACCAATCTTCGTCCATAACAACCCATACGCACCACTCAAAAGTCATCACCACCACAATTAAATATAAGAAGCCAAAAGCGGAATTTATGACAAATATAAGAGAAATATGAGACTTGGCCTTTAGGGCCATCAAGACAAAACATACGTTCATTACATACCCTTCGTCTGACCCACAACATCTACAAAGCCTCTACAGATGCACAACTAAAACCAACCTAGAGTCGGGACACACCCCGCTCTATATATATATATACACAAGACCAAAACAAATATACATAGGAAACTCGGAAAGCCCCGAACCAACTGGAGCTCACCAAATGTCCGCAAAAGATCCGCAACCTACAACGGAGGTCTACTAGTGCCTGTGCCTGCAACAAGTAAGGTAAGTTCCCCCGAGGGGGTCAGCACGAAAAATGTACTGCGTATGTAAGGCCACAATAAAACTGTAGCAATAAGTGAGAACACCAATGTATATCAAGGATAAGAGAATAGGCAATATCGATAAACCAACATTTCCATATGTGTGGAACCATGTACGTTACATTCTTTATTTCTTTTATCAATTATCTCAATATCAACAATAATCACATCATGCCCGGGACCAACTGATCAGTGGTAAATAACAATACTGGGATCGTCTCTAGCTAGGCTTATGCCCCTTTGAGCTACCACCCATAAATCAATAAAGCAGGTTCGGCCCTAGCTAGGTTTTCACCCCTTTGGGCTACCCCCTGTGTCCAATAATCAATCGGGATCGTCTCTAGCTAGGCTTTCGCCCCTTTGAGCTACCACCCGTGATACATCGGGATCGTCTCTAGCTAGGCTTTCGCCCCTTTGAGCTACCACCCGTACTCAACCATATACGCATTACTTTCATTCTTTAATTATGAAATTGAAACATTGTTGGTTATCGCATTATTGGAACTTTGGGACAATGTTCAATGTTCAAGAGACACATGAATAAATATATGTAGGCAACCAACTTTACATGAGACACTTTGGAACATTTCGGCATAGGTACAAGTACAATGGCAAAGGAAGCAATAGGTGTTGCAGAAAGATACGGACAAGAATAACCTTACATACCTTAGCCTCTCAATAAGAATCCGCAATCCTAAGGAATATAATGATTCAGCCCCTTACTCTACAACACAAGCACATAACGGAGTTTACGTCAACATCTAACACCTTTCAAGTGTAAAAGACGACAAAAGGTACCTAATTGCCTATTACGTCATTTCCCCCTTTACAATAAAATTTCGGCATGACCATTCCAAAAATACTACAACATGCCATACATTGACCAATATCATAACCAATAGCATTTCGCAACAAAGCTTCTTCTTTACACTTTCTCATTCACACCATATCACAAAGAATCCATTAAATCACCTTAATACACCCCATAGCACATATCGGCCAAAATCTCATAATTTCCATAATTTTCATTTATAGACAAGAACAAATTTAATGCCAAAAATAACACCATACATGTTCATATTTTGTTCATGCCATACTTTTTCATCAAAGGCACAAGGCCTAATTCAAGTTCAAATCACCAAGACAACACATCTCTTACCAAAGGCAAAAAGACACTATTCACCATCTTGCCAACACAACTATCATAATATACATAATCCCCCATGCATATAATATGTTAATACATGAGGAGAAATACTTACCAAGGCTTGGAATATGTTGATCTTGTCCAAAGAGTCCCAAGGAATATTTTGCTTTAGGGTTTGAAAATGAAAAAAATGTTGAGAGAAATATCTTAAAGGCATGGAAGTCTTGAATGATTTAAAAAATCTGATTTTTGGGTGCTTTTTATGGACCTCAAGTCATCCTTAGCCACACTTGGCACTAAATGATATGTCCACTTAGCCAATTCTTGCAAGAATGGATCATTTGTCTTTGGGCCAAGTCTTTTAATCCCATTTTGGGCCTAATTTTTGGGCCCAATTACACATATCCATGTACCCATCAAATATCATGTATTATTCACCATATATCTCGTGTTTACATAATTCCATAATGTCACGATAATATTTTCTTACGAGATTCTCATTCGTCGCCTTGATCGCAAAAATTGGAATTCTAGCCGTCCATGGCTTACTTGAACATTTTTGGTAACTTCGTGTGTTTCATGGTTTGATCATGTGGAAGTGTATCGAGGTATTTGAAACCTTAACAACGCTAAAATATCTCCAAGGAACCAAAAGAAAACATCCAAGAATCGTCGTAGAATTACGTCGCAAAACGGGTCCGGAAAGGCCTACTCCTTGTTCCTTGCGCCACACCCCTGAAACAGGGGTAGTGGCGCAGAAATGGCAGCCTCTCTGAAGTTTGTGCTGAGATTTCAGCACTTTGCTGAAATTTCCGGCCACTTATCCAATGTTTACGTATCGTCCAATCCCTTATTAAACACTACAAAATACTTACTTAGTGATCTTAACCATCAAGTAAACGTGACTTAAAGTCACCAAATGAGGTTAGAATATGTACGAGTCCTCACTCAAATGCTTCTACGAAATCACAACACACCTCCTACGACGATCGAATCGCACATGTTAAGTCCGATATCAAATGTTTCACCAATGACACTATAAAACACATATGCATGGCATCTCAACACCTATGTAGATATGATCCAAAGTATCAAGTGAGGTTATAAAAGTACGGGGTGTTACAATACACTACTCCTTTTCCATCACTAAAGTTTGTGGTAACGTAAGACTAGGGCAAGGAGGTAGAAACCAATTTCTACTAACGCTTCTGCTACTCTCTGTGATGATGTCTTCCGCGTTAGGTATATTTTCTATGACGCATCTCTGTAAGATTATCGTGTTCAAGATCCTAATGTGCATTAATTGTTAAAGTATCACATGTGGCATCCGAGCCTGGTTTGAGTGAACCGATAATCTTCTTGTAAAAAAGACTATTATATGACGTATGTATAACTTGTTATGTTTTCCCAGGGTTTCTTTAAGGTTATTAGGTTACCCGTAAGTGATATTAATAATGATTGAATAATGAAAGTTTAAGGGAATTTATAATATTTATTCTGGGCATGAATTTATTTGTGGACAAGCTACAAAAAAATTTCATTAGTTTATTGGAGTTGTGATATTTATTGAGTTTAATTTTTAGGAGTTTTATTTGGATCCTTATGATTCTATGAAAGCTGTCTTGTCCAATTAAATTCTATTTAAGTTCTTGCCCCTAGCTTATTGTTAAATTATGAAGTTCCTTTAATAAAGTTACTTTGCAATTACTTTGCACAAATTTTGGAAACTTTAGTTTCACATCATATAATGCTTACTATTATTGTTTTATATTGTGCAACAATTAAAGTGGTCCTTACACTAAGTAATAAATAATATGTGTGTGCTAAAGTGATATAGTTTGTTAGTCACCAAAGTGACCAAACTAGAATATTTAATGTTCACAGACATAATATTTATGATCACTTGATGCATGTAGTATGTTTCTATAGTTTGTCAGTCACTAAAGTGGCCAAACTAGAATGTTTAAAGTTATTCACATGCATAAAGTTTTACGAAATTATGTGTGCATTTGTATTCATATAGTTTGTTAGTCACCAAAGTGGCCAGACTAGTTTGGTTAAGAAAAAATATGCATACATAAATTGTTGTTTATCCATGAAACTAATGAAATGCCTATTATTAAAAATAAATTGATAAATTAACACTCGCTATTGCTAGAACTTACGAATTTACTCATAGGTGAATGAATTATTCTATGAATAGTGAAAATTATGAGGTAAATTAATATTCTTTAGTTGAATATATATTGTACATCCAAAGATGTCATATATGTTTGATTAAAAATATTTAATTGCCTATTATAGTTAAAAATGGCATTTAAATTATGATAGTATGTCGTAGTATCTACCCAAAGGAGAATTACGATACACTTTTATTGTTTTGCTGAATTCAATTTGTGAGCATGTATATCTATTTTGCATCTATCCCTCTTCATTCGCTTGCTTCATCTGTTACTGTGTTCAATGGATTGAACTGTCACGCCCCGAATCCCATCGAGACATGATTGGCACCCGTAGCCAATAAGGCCCGAGAGAACCAACCTTTGCCTATGTTGCATATCTTCGTATGAACCTTATTAAACCTTATGCAACTATGTGGAAAACTTGAACATGGAAACATATGCTATACATATATTTATTTAGGAAACTTGGCCGTTAAGGCCATTAAGTCAGAATAGACATTCGTTTCTACATACTCGTCTCTTACATCCATATACCCACATATTTCTACAAAAGCCTCTAACAGATGCATCAACAAGACCAACTTACAGTCGGGACAAGTCCCCGCTTTATACAATTTATATAACATCACAACAATATACACCTATGACTCAGGGGGCTCCGAACCAACTGGAGCTCACCAAATGTTTGCAAATGATCCCCAGTCTACAGAGGAAGTCTACTAATGCCTGCACCTACAACATGTAAGGTAATTCCCCCGAGGGGGTCAGTACGAAGAATGTACTGAATATGTAAGGCTCATAAGAAATTCATCATACATAATAACAACAATAATGGAATCAATATAAGGAAACAGAAATGTGAATAAACTCTCTTTCCGTATGTGGGAAACCATGTATATTACGTTCTTTACTCCTATTGTCTTCATCTTTTATTCATCTTTATTGTTCTACCCATGCTAGGCTATTCTGTCGCCCCTGGGATGAGATTAACCCATGCTAGGTACTTTGACCCCTGGGATGTTATGTGAACCCATGCTAGGCTTTCGTGTCGCCCCTGGGATATCATTAACCCATGCTAGGCTTATCGCCCCTGGGATATTATATTAACCCATGCTAGGCTTTCGTGTCGCCCCTGGGATGTACCATCATAACCCATGCTAGGCTTTTATATCGCCCCTGGGATGTATCGGGATCGACCCATGCTAGGTATTTAACCCCTGGGATACCACCCGTGATTACTTCTTAATTATACACCTCTTACTTCTCTTGTTATTCTTACTTTCATTCTTAAGAGTGATACAATGAGGATCATGACATAGTTGGAATCACACATATATATATATTACTTCTTCACTCTTGCTTCATGAGATTGACATATTCACTTATGAGGAATAGATATATTAGCTTGCACATCACCTCTCTTGTTACTCTTATGAAATCTTATGAGATTGGTACTTTTACTTATGAAAGATTGATACAAAGACAATCATCATATTAAAGGACTTTGGAGCATGACATGATTGGAAAATGCTTCTCAAGGATAAATAGATTCTTTTATGTTATTACTCTCTTAAGATTGTTCACTTAGGAATGACAACGTTATGACATTTTTGGGAACTTCACTCAATAAACAAGAGACAGACGAATCATCATGCGTTTAAGAATAAGACACATATGAATAACAACATACGTCAACCTGAATTTGAGATACTTCAAACCTCTCGGAATTGAAACAAGTCCAATGTCAATGTGAACAATATGTTGCAGAAGGATATGGAAAAAGAAACCTTACATACCTTATATTCTCAATACGATTCTACAATCTTAGGTGTGCATACAATATTCCTGCTCCTTCCTTATGTTTCACTATACAACACAAGTTGATAAAGAAACCAACATTAACCACCAATTACCTTATAATGGCATACAACAACAATAAGTTACATGTTTAGCTTGACCATGTCATTTCCCCCTTGACAATACTATTTATGAAATCATCATACCAATAATCCCACAATATTCCATACATTGACCAACACATGATAACCAATAGCATGTCACACCAAGCTCATATTTTACACTTCTCCATCACCACCACATCACAATTATTCCATCAAATGACTTCAATACACCTCACAACAACAAATCGACCAAAATCCCATAATTTAGACTTATAGAAAAATAACATGTTTAATAACAAAATAACTCCATAGACGTTCATATTTTATCCATACCATGATCTTTCATCAAAGGCACAAGTCCAAATTCAAGCTCAAATCCCATGGATCATAAATCTTATACAAAAGCACAAAGTGCCATGTCCAACATTTCAACCATAACCAACATGATATACATATTCTCTCATGATCATAATATGTTAAAGTACAATAATATTCACTTACCCAGGTTTTTGGGAGTCAAAGAAGCCTTCTTGAGATTTTTCTAGAAAAAGATAGAAAAAGCATGTGTGTTTCTCTTCAATAAAAATCAGCATTTTGCCCCCTTATATAGGCCCTTAAGTGCCCTCCTTTTTCACTCTTTAGCATTAAATGTTGGGTTCTAGAAGGTCCAAGCAAGAATGGGTCTTTTGACCCATTTTTGGGCCATGCTTTCTTTTCATTTTTGGGCCCTTTTTGGGCCCAATTCACTTAACCCGATAAAATCAATAATTTCTCATGTTTAAGTCATATCATATGTATTACAATAATATTCCCACTCATGCTATTCATATCCGTAGCCTCAATCCAAAAACCAAGCGATTCTAGCCACGTTTGGCTTATTTTGACTATAGGGGTAAAATCGTCATTTTGGCCCCAAATTCGTTCTCGAGTAATTTTATCATAACAATGTAATATGTCATTCATTTCATGTATTTACTCATGATTGTAGAAGAAACGTGGCAAAAATCGGCTCGGTACGACCCCGGATACCCTTGGGACTTAGAAATTTCCAATTTTCGAAAAAGTGCAAAACCCAAGGTGGCACGCTCCTGGGCGCGCCAACCTACTGCATCTGGGCTAAAAATTTTAGCCCAGAGTGGCGTGGCACTGTCCCAAATGCACCCCCCCTTAAAATTTTCGAAAATTCCATTTTTTGACTTCTCTTCGCGGGTTTGGTTAGATACTTCAAGTCCTATTCTTTAACTCACTTCTTACCCTTATTATACTTTGTTTAGAGGTATTCTTAGCCTCATTTTGAACCCCACAAATGCGCGATGGAAATTGCAAAACACCTTCTATGCAAGTTTAACCACATAACAAGAGCAAAATTCACTTAGCTCACCAATAGCATTACCAAATGCATACTTATAGCTCTCGATACCTAAGTACATATCATTTAATGTCGTCAAGTAGGGTTGGGAATGTACGGGGTGTTACATTCTTCCCCCCTTAGGAACATTCGTCCTCGAATGTTAACAATGTCGTTTCAATTACAACAAATGCATCTCTACATGAGTATACATACACGTAAGGCTCATGGATACCTACTTGTTATTGGTGTACTTCCACACTTTGAACTTTTTCTTCCCTTTGAAACAAATAAGGGTCGTCGATTTCATCATTTTTCTAGCTTACCATGTGATCTCCTCTACTTGTTGATTTCTTCAAAGGACTTGTACAAAAATTACGTCTCTCTTTATTAACCTTCACACTTGTCGGTTTAGACTCACCATCTCTATTTTTCCCTAGTGAGGTCCTCCAAACTTTGTTTATTTCCAATGGGAACAATATGAAAAGAAATTCTTATACACTTTCGACAATTTCACATGACATGTAGTATAGGGTCAATTTTTTCCTTCTTTCTGAATTCTATTATACCTTTCATGAATAACGCTTTGAAGAGTACTTAATCATTTACGCATCCAAATATCTACCATACCATTTCGATATAGACCAACTTTTCTGATAGAAATATTCCATTGACTTAACTAATAACTTCGGTGTTCCATTAGGTTCATAGTAACTGATGGAGTAATGTCACGCCCCGAATCCCAACGAGGCGTGATTGGTACCCGAAGCCGACAAGGCCCGAGAGAACCAATCTTTGCTTCTATTCATTCGTATGCATGTCGTAGGAAACACTACTATCACATAGAAACATGAGGGGCTAAAATCGGAAAGCATAGAACATGCGACGTATATACATATGAGAAACTTGGCCGTTGAGGCCATCCAGTCAAAACAACATATGCCTTTTTCACAGATACACCCACGTCCATCTACAAAAGCCTCTAACCAAATGCATCGACCATATGAACTAAAAGTCGGGACAAGCCCCCGCTTTATACAATATATTCAAAGTCAAAACACATGTACAATAGTGACTCGGAGAAACTCCGGACTAACTGGAGCTCACCAAAGATCTGCAACACTGTTAATCTACTGTGGAGGCCTACTAGGACCTGCGCCTGCAGCAAGTAAAGTAAATGCCCCAAGAGGGGTCAGTACGGATAATGTACTGAGTATGTAAGGCCATATGAAACTTGTAAGATATGAAAACATGTCAAAAACTCAAGTTCAAATGCATAACCAATATAGATAAGTCACAATGTAGATGAGTCACTATTCTGTACTTTGGAAGCCATGTATATTACATTCGTTCTTTCTCTTGCCTTTACTTTACTTTACTTTACTTTTACATTGCTCCTATACTGTTAGGGCCCCCATCATGCAGGTGTTCTTATCACCCCATGGATAACATATCATCGTCATGCAGGTATTACCCCATGGATAAGATCATATCGTCATGCAGGTGTCCTTTGCACCCCATGGATAAATGGCCATCATCACGCGGGTATTTGCACACCGTGGATAAACTATCATCATCATGCGGGTATTTGTACCCCATGGATAACACCCATGAACACAATCAATATGCATTACTTTATTCTTACATCATTTCATTACCTTTGAGATTGATACAAGCACTTGTGAGAGATTAATACTTTTGCTTATGAGAGATCGATACAATGGTAGCCATAACTTTATTTGCAATTTTGGATCATTAACCAATGAGTGATATCATCAAGAACACAACACCATTGGAGCCATTGGAACAATAATCAATGAACAAGAAACATGAGTATGACTACTATTGGAATATCGCAACATAACCATATTGGGCTTTATGGAACATTAACCATGAATATAAGACATGAGATTCACAAATTGCTCAATGAGTAGGAAATATATGGCAATGACTATTGATAACCGGATATGGGATACTTTAGCACATTTCGGGATAGGACTAGTGAGGTGTCAATGTGCATACTATTTGCCGCAGAAAGATACGGACAGAGTAACCTTACATACCTTGGATTCGCAATACGAATATATAATCCTAGAGGTGCGTACAATAGTCCCGTTCCTTCTTTATGTGTTACTCTACAACACAAATACAATACGGAATTCACATTAACCACAACTACTTCACAAATGCATATAACATCAATGGGGTACATATTTGCTTTAAAACATGTCATTTCCCCTTGACAAAACCATTTCTAGCATCATTATTCCAAAAATCCTCCAATATTCTCAACATTGACCAATACATAATAATCATTGCATTTCACCATAACAATCCTCTTTTACACCTCCTTATCCATACCACATCACAAACAATCCATCAATTCACCTTAATACACTTCATAGCACATATCGGCCAAATTCCCACAATTTACACTTATAGACAAGAACAAGTTTAACAACAAAAATAACTCCATAGATGTTCATATTTTATCCATACCATGATTTTTCATCAAAGGCACAAGTCCTAATTCAAGTTCAAATCCCATGGATCACACATCTTATACAAAAGCACAAAATACCATATCCAACATTTCCAAGCACAAACAACATGATTTACATACTCTTTCATGCATATAATATATGAATCCATAATAATATTCACTTACCCAAACTTGTAAAGGGATGATTTTGCTCCAAAATTGCCTTTTGAGTCTTTAGGGTTCTTGAGAGAATATTGTAGAATGTTTGAGAAAATGTATAGAAAGCATGAGAGGTTAAATGAATAAAAATCTGATTTGTGGGTCTATTTATAGTCCTTGGTTCATCCTTAGCCTTGCTTTATATTTAATGCCTCAATTGACCAAGTCAATAGAAGATTGGGTCATGTGACCCATGCCTTTTATCACATTTTTGGGCTTTTTTTGAGCCCAAATCACTTAACCCCATAAAATCAATAATTTCTCGTCTTTATATGTATTACAATAATATTTCCACTCATAATATTCATATCCGTAGCCTCGATCCCAAAAACAAGTGATTCTAGCCACGTTTGGCTTATTTTGACCTTAGGGGTAAAATCGTCATTTTGGCCCCAAATTCGTTCTCGAGTAATTTTATCATACCAATGTAATATTTCATTCATTTCATGTATATACTCTTGGTTGTAGAAGAAACGTAGCAAAAATTAGCTCGGTACGTCCCCGGATACCCTTGGGACTTAGAAATTTCCAACTTTCGAAAAAGTGGAAAACCCAAGGTGGCACGCCCCTGGGCGCGCCAACCTTCTGCCTCTGGGCTAAAAATTTTAGCCCAGAGCGGCGTGGCACGGTCCCAAACGCGCCCCTCTTTAAATTTTTCCGAAAATTCCATTTTTCGACTTCTCTTCGCGGGTTTGGTTAGATACTTCAAATCCTATTCTTTAACTCACTTCTTAACCTTATTATACTTTGTTTAGAGGTATTATTAGCCTCATTTTGAACCTCACAAATGCGCCAGGAAAATTTCAAAACACCTTCCATGCAAGTTTAACCACATAACAAGAGCCAAATTCAATCATCTCACCACTAGCCTTGCCAAATGCATACTTATAACTCTCGATACCTACGTACATATTATTTAATGTCATCAAGTAGGGTTGGGAAGGTACGGGGTGTTACAAGTAACATACGATAGAGTAGTTATATATACATCATGAAACTTAGTAATATCCCTAACTACCGGTATCGTCATCAGGAGTTGCCTTTTCATTCTGTCGGTCTACTAGAGCATAGGTACGATTTTGGGCCCCACTGGAACTAGCTGCTCCTCTCATATCTCTACCACGACCCATAGACTGAACGCCTCTGCCTAGGGAAGGAACCGATGCTGATGATACAGCGGTTGATCCCGCAGGTCGTGCTATACCACTCGCACCCCTTTGTGGGCATTCTCTCATTATGTGCCCCTCTATGCCACACCAAAAACAAGCATTTGTCCCCAACCGGCATTCACCTAAATGGTACCTTCCACAACGCTGACACGGAGGATGAGAAAATCCTACTGTCTGTGAACCCTGCACTCCACTATTCTGTCCAGATGGACCACCTCTAGACCCTCGAAATTGGGAGTGGGCACCCGTTGTGGAATAAGAGAATGAGGGTCTAGGCGGTAACATTCAAGATCCAGATTCTCCTGGGGACACCATAGACTGCCCCATAGATCTCACCCTTTTTGCTGGACCTTCCTCAGATTTTTGTATCCTCTTTCTTTGCCTTTGGTCTTCCATCTTTTGTGCGAAGGCCTGAATCCTCGCTATATCCATATCTCGATTTAGGGCAGCGATAGTACAGTCCCATACCAAATAAGGCTCTAATCTGTCCACATATCTATGTACTCTATCTTCCATTGTGGCCACCACATTTGGAGCATATCGTTCCAAGGAGTTAAACTGCAAACTGTACTCTCTAACACTTATATTTCCTTGACGTAAATTTAAAAACTGATCCGCACGAGCCTCACGAATCTCGTAGGGAAGATAATGATCAAGAAATGTTGTTTTAAATTCTTCCCAATTTGGTGGCATTGCACCAATACCACGAGACTTCTTCCAATCTTCATACCACAATATCGCCTCGCCCTTCAGTCTATAAGCTGCCAACTCAACCGTTTCCACCCCGAACACATGCATAACCTCCAAAGCTCCCTGAATTTGATCCACGAAGTCCTGTGGATATGCTTTCAAGTCTGACCCAGTGAATATAGGAGGGTCCAGTTTCAAGAAATCCTGTGTCCTGCGACTTGCCATTCTAGCTGCATCATCATCATGTGTCATTGTACCAGCTCGTCCCTGGCTTTGTGCCGCCACTAACTGTGTCAACATATGTACAGCATTTCTAAGATCCTGGTCAGTGGTATTCATTGGCGGTTCTGCAGGTACTTCTCTACCTCTTGGCTCTTCTGGAGCTGGAAAAGTAGAGGAAGACTGCGATGCAATCTCGGCGTCAGCTCCACCTTGACTCGCTTAGTCAGGTGGTAATCTACCCATTCCTTCTTCAGCAGGCACATCCACCTGCTTCCCTTTACCTCTACCTCCTCTCGTGATTGGCATTTTAACTATACCAAAGAAAAACAATCACTATGATCAGGTCCAATTCAACTTACAACACCGGCTCTATTACACGATCTAGCATGAAGAAAGAAACAACATCCTAAATGCCCCATAGCCTCCTGCTCATAAATGTGGTGCACAACACATCCATGAACAAGACTCTACTCGGACACGGCTTTGTAGACACCCTTAGAACGAACTGCTCTGATACCACTTTTGTCACGCCCCAAATCCCATCGAGACATGATTGGCACCCGTAGCCGATAAGGCCCGAGAGAACCAACCTTTGCCTATGTTGCATATCTTCGTATGAACCTTATTAAACCTTATGCAACTATGCGGAAAACTTGAACATGGAAACATATGCTATACATATATTTATTTAGGAAACTTGGCCGTTAAGGCCATTAAGTCAGAATAGACATTCGTTTCTACATACTCGTCTCTTACATCCATATACCCACATATGTCTACAAAAGCCTCTAACAGATGCATCAACAAGACCAACTTACAGTCGGGACAAGTCCCCGCTTTATACAATTTATATAACATCACAACAATATACACCTATGACTCAGGGGGCTCCGAACCAACTGGAGCTCACCAAATGTTTGCAAATGATCCCCAGTCTACAGAGGAAGTCTACTAATGCCTGCACCTACAACATGTAAGGTAATTCCCCCGAGGGGGTCAGTACGAAGAATGTACTGAATATGTAAGGCTCATAAGAAATTCATCATACATAATAACAACAATAATGGAATCAATATAAGGAAACAGAAATGTGAACAAACTCTCTTTCCGTATGTGGGAAACCATGTATATTACGTTCTTTACTCCTATTGTCTTCATCTTTTATTCATCTTTATTGTTCTACCCATGCTAGGCTATTCTGTCGCCCCTGGGATGAGATTAACCCATGCTAGGTACTTTGACCCCTGGGATGTTATGTGAACCCATGCTAGGCTTTCGTGTCTCCCCTGGGATATCATTAACCCATGCTAGGCTTATCGCCCCTGGGATATTATATTAACCCATGCTAGGCTTTCGTGTCGCCCCTGGGATGTACCATCATAACCCATGCTAGGCTTTTATATCGCCCCTGGGATGTATCGGGATCGACCCATGCTAGGTATTTAACCCCTGGGATACCACCCGTGATTACTTCTTAATTATACACCTCTTACTTCTCTTGTTATTCTTACTTTCATTCTTAAGAGTGATACAACGAGGATCATGACATAGTTGGAATCACACATATATATATATTACTTCTTCACTCTTGCTTCATGAGATTGACATATTCACTTATGAGGAATAGATATATTAGCTTGCACATCACCTCTCTTGTTACTCTTATGAAATCTTATGAGATTGGTACTTTTACTTATGAAAGATTGATACAAAGACAATCATCATATTAAAGGACTTTGGAGCATGACATGACTGGAAAATGCTTCTCAAGGATAAATAGATTCTTTTATGTTATTACTCTCTTAAGATTGTTCACTTAGGAATGACAACGTTATGACATTTTTGGGAACTTCACTCAATAAACAAGAGACAGACGAATCATCATGCGTTTAAGAATAAGACACATATGAATAACAACATACGTCAACCTGAATTTGAGATACTTCAAACCTCTCGGAATTGAAACAAGTCCAATGTCAATGTGAACAACATGTTGCAGAAGGATGTGGAAAAAGAAACCTTACATACCTTATATTCTCAATACGATTCTACAATCTTAGGTGTGCATACAATATTCCTGCTCCTTCCTTATGTTTCACTAGACAACACAAGTTGATAAAGAAACCAACATTAACCACCAATTACCTTATAATGGCATACAACAACAATAAGTTACATGTTTAGCTTGACCATGTCATTTCCCCCTTGACAATACTATTTATGAAATCATCATACCAATAATCCCACAATATTCCATACATTGACCAACACATAATAACCAATAGCATGTCACACCAAGCTCATATTTTACACTTCTCCATCACCACCACATCACAATTATTCCATCAAATGACTTCAATACACCTCACAACAACAAATCGGCCAAAATCCCATAATTTAGACTTATAGAAAAATAACATGTTTAATAACAAAATAACTCCATAGACGTTCATATTTTATCCATACCATGATCTTTCATCAAAGGCACAAGTCCAAATTCAAGCTCAAATCCCATGGATCATAAATCTTATACAAAAGCACAAAATGCCATGTCCAACATTTCAACCATAACCAACATGATATACATATTCTCTCATGATCATAATATGTTAAAGTAAAATAATATTCACTTACCCAAGCTTTAAATATGATGATCTTGTCCAAATATGCGTTAGGGTTTTTGGGAGTCAAAGAAGCCTTCTTGAGATTTTTCTAGAAAAAGATAGAAAAAGCATGTGTGTTTCTCTTCAATAAAAATCAGAATTTTGCCCCCTTATATAGGCCCTTAAGTGCCCTCCTTTGTCACTCTTTAGCATTAAATGTTGGGTTCTAGAAGGTCCAAGCAAGAATGGGTCTTTTGACCCATTTTTGGGCCATGCTTTCTTTTCATTTTTGGGCCCTTTTTGGGCCCAATTCACTTAACCCGATAAAATCAATAATTTCTCGTGTTTAAGTCATCTCATATGTATTACAATAATATTCCCACTCATGCTATTCATATCCATAGCCTCAATCCAAAAACCAAGCGATTCTAGCCACATTTGGCTTATTTTGACTATAGGGGTAAAATCGTCATTTTGGCCCCAAATTCGTTCTCGAGTAATTTTATCATAACAATGTAATATGTCATTCATTTCATGTATTTACTCATGATTGTAGAAGAAACGTGGCAAAAATCGGCTCGGTACGACCCCGGATACCCTTGGGACTTAGAAATTTCCAATTTTCGAAAAAGTGCAAAACCCAAGGTGGCACGCTCCTGGGCGCGCCAACCTACTGCCTCTGGGCTAAAAATTTTAGCCCAGAGTGGCGTGGCACGGTCCCAAATGTACCCCTCATTAAAATTTTCAAAAATTCCATTTTTCGACTTCTCTTCGCGGGTTTGGTTAGATACTTCAAGTCCTATTCTTTAACTCACTTCTTACCCTTATTATACTTTGTTTAGAGGTATTCTTAGCCTCATTTTGAACCCCACAAATGCGCGATGGAAATTGCAAAACACCTTCTATGCAAGTTTAACCACATAACAAGAGCAAAATTCACTTAGCTCACCAATAGCATTACCAAATGCATACTTATAGCTCTCGATACCTAAGTACATATCATTTAATGTCGTCAAGTAGGGTTGGGAATGTACGGGGTGTTACATGAACTTCTCCAAATGATATGAACAAGTCCAGTTTCACTTAGGAGTGATGGATCTTGACTTGGCTATGCTGAATGATAAATCTACTGTTATTACTGATACGAGCAGTGAGGATGAGAAGTCTTTTCATAAAGCATGGGACCGTTCTAACATATTGAGCCTTATGTGCATGCGAATGACTATTACTAACAACCTTAAGAGTATTATTCTACAAACAGAACGTGCCAGGGAATACTTGAAGTTTGTGGAAGAACATTTTTGTCCTGCTGATAAGTCTCTCACTGGTACATTAATGGCTGAACTCACGACCATGAAGTTTGATGAATCTTGTAGTATACATAATTATATCAGCGAGATGACTACTATTACAGCAAGACTTCGGAGCTTTGGGATGAAAATGGATGATACCTTCTTGGTTAAATTTATTTTGAACTCACTACCTCATGAGTATGGACCATTCCAAATTAACTATAATATTACTAAGGATAAGTGGGATGTTAATGAATTGTCCAGCATGCTTACTGAGGAGGAGTCAAGACTTAAGAAACAAGAAGGTCATTCTATTAACCTCATGGGTCAAGAAGCTGGTAAAGGACTTAAGGTAAAGGCCAAAAAGTTTAAGAAAAAGAAAGCACCTGCTAAAGTTTTGCATGATGCTCATAAGGAACTCAAGGCAGATATGTGTCATTTCTGTAAAAATGAAGGACACTATTAGAAAGATTGCTAGAAACGTAAAGCTTGGTTCAAAAAGAAAGGTACATCTAGTGCTTTTGTAACACCTCATTCCTTTTCGAACTTATTTGACTACCTTAACATTTATGGAATTATTTAAACTTGAGATAGTTGGTGAATTACCCACTAAATTTATTGGGCTGAATTAATATTATGTTTATGGACTTAATTGAGGCCCAAAATTAAGTAAAAAGACATGGGCCCAAAAAGGGAGACGATCCATTAAAAATGGACCAAGTTTACTTTGACTTTTTGACCAAATAATTGAATAAGATTGGCCATGAGAGAGGAGGTTTAGAAGGGAATATTTAACTGAAATTCAGCTCATTTTTCTACACAATACACTTGCAAAAATCAGATTTTTCAATCAAACATTTTTTTCTCTCTCAAACCCTAGCCACCCTAATTTTCTCTAAGGATTTTTGGACAAATCTTCCACTTGCAAGCCTTGGTAAGTGTTTAGCCTCATAGATTAATATATCATATGCATAAGAGGTTGTGTATATCATGTTGGTTATGTTTAAAAAGTGTTGAGCAGTCCACTTTATTTGTAGCAGTCCACTTTTGCTAAATCAGTAAAGAATTTGCCTTCTATTTGGTTTAAACTTGAAAGGGGACTTAAAGTCTTGAAGGAATTGAATTATATGGACTAAATTTCAGTATGTTTAAGTGTGGTGATGTCCCTAATTCGTTCCCCTTGTGTATGGCTTGATGGAAATGTTTATACGTGTTTGTATATGGAACGTTTGGCGTAGTGAAAAGAGAATACTTTCTTGTTATGTTAAAGTGAAATCTGAAACTGTGTGGAATGTTTTTTTTATATTGTTGTGGAAGGTATTTATGTGACTTGATGGAATAAATATGTGGAGTTGCATTGAGGTAAAAATGTGAAGTATGCACTTGGTGGGAAATCTTGTCGGTTTGTGACGTCTATGTTGGTTTGTGGACTGTTTTGGCATTGTTGGTCTTGTGAGGCAGTAAATTATGTTGTAGGAGGGTGGAATTAATTTATGTGGAAATATTAAAGGAGGTGGAATGATATACCATGTGTTTGGGATGTTTGATAGTTTTTACTTCCCGTTAAGTGACTAATTACCGTCTTGTGAACTTGTAATGTAGTTAGTTGTTAATGTTAGCTCCGTTATGTACTTGTGTTGTAGAGTAACACATAAGGAAGGATCTGAATTGTTGTATTCACATTTTGGAAAGATAAGGTATGTAAGGTTACTCTTTTCCGTATCCTTTGGCCTCACCTATTGCTCTTATTGTTACCGAACTTGTTTCCACTCTGAAATATTCTAAAGTATCTCATTTCAGGTTTGTTATAAATTGTTATTCACGTGTCTCTTATTCATTGACTATTGTTCCAAAGCTCCAACAATGTTATGACCACCAATGTAACAATCTCACAAAAATTAAAGAAATGAAGTAATGCATATATGATTGAGTACGGGTGGTAGCTTTGGGGGTGAAAGCCTAGCTCAAGCCGATCCCGATTGATTATTGGATACAGGGGGTAGCTCTGGGGTCGAAAGCCTAGCTCGAGCCGAACCTGATTTATTGATTTATGGGTGGTAGCTCTGGGGGCATAAGCCTAGCTCGAGCCGATCCCAATGTTATTTACCACTGATCAGTTGGTCCCGAGCATTGTAGGATGTCTATTGATGTAAAGGTAAAAGGAAAGAAATGAATGTAATGTACATAGTTCCACATATACAGTACGGTGGTATATCAGTATTATCTATTCGCTTGTATTTGATTCTGTTTGAGTTCCTATATTTCATACAGTTGCTTATAGCCTTACATACTCAGTACATTCTTTCGTACTGACGTCCCTTGGGGGACCTACCTTACCTGCTGTAGGCACAGGAGCTAGTAGCCCTTCATAGTAGGGTTCGGGTCATCTGCAGGCTAGTGGTGAGCTCCAGGTTGATTCGGGGCTTTCCGAGTCATTTGTATATATTTTTGGTACTGTGCAGTAGTTGTATAAGGCGGGGACTTATCCCGACCTTAGTCATGGTTATATATCTTTTAGAGGCTTTGTAGACCTTGTAAAGTCAAGCGTAGAAGTGTCTTACCTTTTTGACGTTGTGGCCCCAACGGCCAAGTCTCGTATCTATTTTGAACGTCTTTACATGACTTCCGTCGTCGATTTATTATATCTGCACGTGGCTGAATTTTTGTTCCCTTAATGGCATGCATATGAACATACTGGATCATAGGTTGGTTCTCTCGGGCCATTACGGCTACGGGTGTCTGTCCTCCTCAATGGTATTTGAGGCGTGACAGCTTTTGTATGCTTCGAATCAAATTTAGTAGAGGTTCCTAATAATACTTAGTGGCTTGATTCTGGTGCAACTATTCATGTATCCATTATATTGCAAGGATTCATTACTATCCAAACTACAAATCTAAATTTAAGTTTGGACATGGATGTTTCAATTTATAAAAGAATGCTAATTTATGGTTTTAGTATTCTTATTGATGGTTTATATAGATTGAAACTCGATAATATATTTTTCTGAATCCCTTCTTGATATTCATCAACATGTTGGAATTAAACGTAATCCACTGAATGAAAATTCTGCTTACTTGTGGCACAAACGTTTGGGTCATGTATCCAAAGAAAGATTGCAAAGATTAGTAAAGAATGAGATTCTCCCGAATCTAAATTTTACTTATCTTGATATATGTTTGGATTGCATTAAGGAAAGCAAACTAAACATGCTAAGAAAAAGTACCACAAAAAGCACTCAGCTTCTTGAAATCATACACACTGGTACTTAGGGACCCTTGATGTTCCATCTTTTGATGTTGAAAATATTTTATTACCTTTATCAATGATTTAATCACATTATGAATTTATCTATTTGTTGAAAGAAAAATCTCAAGCAATGGACACTCTCAAAGTGTATGTCAATGAAGTTGAAAGACAATAAGATAGAAAAGTGAAAATTATTAGGTCAGATAGATGTGATGAATATTATAGAAAATATAATGAATCAGGACAATGTACAAGTCCATTTGTAAAGTTTCTCGAGGAACATGGCGTATGTGCACAGAATACTATGCCAGGAACACCTCAACAAAATGGTGTTGCAGAAAGGCGTAATCGAACACTTATGGAAATGGTTCGGAGTATGATTTATAATTCCTCATTACCCAAATCATTGTGGATGTATGCTCTTAAAACCGCTACATATTTATTAAATAGGATTCCTAGTAAGGCAGTTCCAAAGACCCCTTTTGAACTATGGACCGTCAGGAAACCTAGTTTAATGCACTTGCATGTTTGGGGTTGCCCAGCGGAAGCTAGATTTATAATTCACATGAAAAGAAATTAGATTATCGAACAATAAGTGGTTAACTCATTAGTTACCTAGAGAAATATAAAAGGTATAGGTTTTACTGTCCAAACCATAGTTCGAGAATGGTTGAAATCGGTAATGCAAGATTCATTGAGAAAGGTGATGTTAGTGGGAGTGTTGAACGACAAAGTGTAGAAATAAATGAGTTTAGAGTGAATGTTACATTTCCCATAAATGTGCCTACTTACACACCAATAACACTTCAAGAAGGAACTAACTCACAAATATCAGACACAAATGATCCATAAATAGTGTCATTAAAAAGATCTCAAAGAGAAAGAAAATCATTTAGTTGCAAGAGTCAGATTTTGACATTGAACTTAATAAAGATCCGATTTCATTTTCACATGCCATAGAAAGTACTGAGTCTAATAAATGGAAGGACGTCATGAAATAAGAGTTAAAATCCATGGAATACAACAAAGTCTGGAATCTCGTTGAATTACTAGAAAGTTCTAAAAAAATCAGATGTAGATGGGTCTTGAAGAACAAATGCCATTCAAATGGCAGTATTGAACGATATAAGGCTAGACTTGTTGCCAAGGGCCATACTCAAAAAGGAGGCATTGGTTATAAAGAGACATTTTCACCGGTCTCAAAGAAAGACTCACTCCTTTGTTAGCTCATTATAATTTAGAGTTACACCAAATGGATGTGAAAACTGCCTTCTATAATGGAGACCTCGAGGAGGAAGTTTATATGGACCAACCAGAGGATTTCAAAATTAAAGAAAAAAGTCAAATGGTTGTTAGATGAAGAAATCAATATATGGACTCAAACCAGCCTCACGACAATGGTATATAAAGTTTAATGATACCATACATCTTCTGGATTTAAGGAGATTACCGTTGATCGGTGTCTATACCAAAAGATCAGTGGGAGCAAGTTTATATTTTTACTCTTGTATGTTGAAGATATTTTACTTGCTGCTAATTATTTAGGAATATTGCGTGAGATAAAAGATTTCCTTTCTACGAACTTTAAAATGAAAGATATGGGTGAGGCATCCTATGTGATAGGGATAGAAATATTCTGTGATAGATCACAAGGACTATTGGAACTATCTCAGAAAGACTATATCGAAAGAGTTCTAGAGAGATTCAACATGAACAACTGTTCTGCAGGAATTGTTTCTATTCAAAAAGGGGACAAATTTAGTCTCATACAATGCCCAAAGAATGATGCAGAATGAAAAGAAATGGAGTCAATTCCTTATCTTCTATTGTTGAAAGTTTGATGTATGTTCAAAATTGCACAAGTCTGGATATTATTTTCGCGGCCAGGATGCTTGAAAGATATCAAAGTAACCGTACGTGGAATTGATCACTAAAAAACTGCAAAGAAATTTTTAAGGTACCTGAAAGTAACAAAGGATTACATGCTCATGTATAGGAGATCCAATCACTTGAAAGCTACTAGATACTCGGATTCAGATTTTGTTGGATGTGCTGACACTAGAAAGTCTACGTTGGTTACTTGTTCCTATTAGCTGAAGGAGAAGTATTGTGGAAAAGTGCTAAGCAATTTGTCCTTGCTACATCCACAATGGAAGCAGAATTCATGGCATTGCATGTTTTGAAGCCACAATTCATGCATTATGGCGGCAGAACTTTATTTTAGGAGACTTGGGTTTGTCGACACCATTACCTAACTGCTGAAAATTTATTGTGATAATGCTATAGTAGTATTCTTCTCCAAAAATGATAAGTACTCCAAAGGTGCCAAATATATGAAATTAAAGTACTTTATTGTCAAGGAAGAAGTTCAGAAACAAAGAGTGTCACTTAAGAATATTAGGACTGATGTTATGATTGTAGATCCGTTAATGAAGAATTTACAACCACATACATTTAAAGAATATGTTCAAAGAATTGGTCTTGGTTGTACTTATGATTGATGTATTTATGATTTTTTGACACTCTGAGCTCAATTATGTGTTTCTGATATACATTAATGAATTTCTTGTGTCTCGAAATGGTGTACACATTATTGTTTTTGAGATATTACAGGATAAGTCTCAATGAGATATTATTATGGACCATAATATTATATGTTTTATAGATTATGAACCTAGTATGATAAGTTGTTAATGTCATAGTCTATGGAAGGGAATATGTAGCACAAAATTATAGATAACCGCCATAACTCGCATTAGTAGTTTGTCATATTGTGGTATGTATGATAGACATAATAGAAGAGATTTATTCTATGCACAACTAAAGTTTATGTTATGTGGTCATTGGTCCAAGTGGGAGAATGTAAGAATATATCTTACTTGTGGCCCAAGTTTACTTGTGACCCAAGTAATGACCATAATGAAAGAATAGATCTCGTCCGTACACCGATTTCTTGATGGACGTATCGAATTAAGTCTTAATCTCTATAAATTGGTCCTCCCTCCGTCCATTAAGGTTATCACATACAATATTCCTTTTCCACCACTAAAGTTTGTGGTAACGTAAGGCTAGGGCAAGGAGGTAGAAACCAATTTCTACTAACGCTTCCGCTACTTTCTGTGTTGATGTCTTCCGCGTCAGATATGTTTTCTATGACACATCTATATATGATTATCGTGTTCAAGATCTTGATGTGCATTAAGTGTTAAAGTATTACAATTTGAATCCAAGTTTTCTTGCAAAGAGACTTTTGACGTGAATGAAATGATAAAGACTCAAAGGATGAACTCATGGAAACTCAAGTGAAAGAGCGAGTGAAACTGTATAACCAACACACTTTTTAATGAATAGAATAGATGTGTCCTTCTATAAATAGAAACATCTCTTATATTAATAAACATATGAACATGCATACGTCTATGTCTTTTGAACAACAATAAACATATTAAATTTTGGATCGCTCAAAATAAAAATCAACATAATTAGCTAGTTAGCTATCAATAAATCATTTAGTCATGTAAATACCTTTGTGTCGGTTGCCAAGGAGAAGGTCAAATTTTCACCCAAATTTTCAGTGAAAGTTCTCAAACGAAGCAACTTCTTGGTTGCATAAACATGCTTCAATCCAGTTTCAGCTTCCATTAGCCTTGAACCAATCACCGGAGAAGAGCTTGGGACTTTTACCATATCTATTAGCTTCAGGATTTGTAGCTTAGTACAAGCGTGCAAATCAACTTCCGGTGATGATGATGAAGTAAATAAGTGAAACTCCCGCAGATTTTGAGCTTTTATCTGTATGTCATGTATAAATCCATTGTCATAATTCACATAAATATGAACCTTTCTAAGTTGATTCAGATGAGGAACCGAGATGGATTTTAGGGAGGAACAACCTATCAAAGTTAACTCAACAATAGAAGGGCAATTGTTGATAAGGTTGGAGAAAGTTGTGGGAGAAATTGCAACGTGGTCGAAATAGATCTCTTTCAAACAAGAAACTCGTTACTATCATTCCCATCAATTTTGCAACGTTTTAAATGAAGAACGGTTAATAATCTTAACTCAAAAAGTGCGGGGAAAAATAGGAAGAAACCAGAGGAAGTTGGTACAAGCAAATAGAATTCGGTTAAAGTAGTTTTGTATGTAGCAAGTTTGATGATGACAGGGTGGAGTTTAGAGCAGTTGCTACAGAATTCATAGCAATGGCAGTATTCACAGAGTTTCCATGGATTACAAAAGCAGTATCCACAGTATCTGAGTGCATGATGATACCAAGTGATGCCACTTTGTTGAAACAAGAGAAGCTATTGCTCTCTATTTTGGATTTAGAGAAGAGAGGATTTGCTGGAGGGGATCATCTGGTAACTCAGAAAATATTTCTTCAGAAGTATTGGAGTCCATGAGACAAACTCTGTTGAGTTCTGTAGGGTTGGCAATTCATATATTTTAAGGGTTCGACTAAAAACCTCTTTCTTTTTTCTTCCTTAGAAGTAAGTAGCCTATTCTTGGGAGAACAAGGTTATACTCTTGTACCTTAATTTTATAGAAGGGAAAAGGTATAAATATACTCATGTACTATTAGGTTTAGAGAAAATATAAATGTTACCTATTTAAAATGGCTCACATATACATTTTTCAGCTTACGGAATTGAAAAAATCTTTTTAAAATTGGCAGAATACCTAAGACCACCATAAACTTCGTTTTCTTCATATTCCCCTAAGCTATCAGTAGTCTTAAGTACCCCTGAACTTGCCTATTTGATAGCGTTTACCACCTTAAATGTTGATACGTGGAAAAGAGAGTGTCTAGTCTTTCTCTTTTAGGCATGTGGAGATGAAAAAATTAAAAAAAATCAGCTCCAGACTATTTGTTTTAACGTGTATTTCTATGTTTAGGTCAATCAAAAAAAAATACTTAGCTCGAAATCCATTATTTTAGCCAAATAAAATTAGTTTAGTTAAATAGAGTACCAAAATAATGGTGTTGCAATTGTGTACTTTTTTTGACAAAATTGAAACAAGATTGAAAATTATTTCTTTTCTCTGTATTGAATGAGTAAATCTCTGTACAGTGTGGGTCTTATATACACCTGAAAGAGCATCTTTTGTACCTGACTATACAACTGTCTAGAGTCTATTTGCTAAGGAAAAAGACAAATTAATGAAAAGACAAAAAGAAATACTTGCAGCCAAAACAATATGAAAGTGATGTTTTGTAACCATCCCATAAGAAAAAAACAAGTCTGTGAATCAGCAGCCCAATAAGCTTCAGGCCCCAAATACTTAAACAAATTCCTTTTGTTCTTGTCTAGGAATAGCAGACATTTGTTCTTCATTTCCGATGATTTCTTCACTACCTCCAACACCCTTCCTCAAGTTGGAGGGGGATGAAATCACCCCCAACTTGCCCAAAGAACTATGGTGTAGAGGTCCATGAAGAGATTTGGTAAAGACATCAGCGAGTTGAGAGGATGAGCGAACAAATTGCAGAGAAATCAAACCGGCCAAAAATTGTTGTCGGACAAAATGGCAGTCAAGGTCAACGTGCTTCGTCCGTTCGTGAAACACAGGATTTTTGGCGATATGAAGTGCTGCTTGGCTGTCCGAATGGAGAGGAACTGGTAGTGAAATTTGAATGGAAAGATCAGCAAAAAGGCGAATCAACCAAGTGAGTTCTGCGACAACACGACGCATAGAGCGATATTCAGCTTCAGCTGAACTGAGCGAAATAGAAGTTTGCTTCTTCGATTTCCATGAAATCGGGGAGGAACCAAGAGAAACGAAGAACCCACTGACAGATTTGCGTGAGTCCGGGCAAGAAGCCCAATCGGAGTCACAGAAAGCCAAAAGTTGCAGAGATGAATCCGCAGACATGAAAAGACCAAGGCCAGGGTCATTGAGTAAATAACAAAGCACTCTGAGAGCTGCAAGAAGATGAGGTTGCCGGGGGTCCTGCATAAATTGACTTAAATGTTGGACGGTGAACGACAAATCTGGCCTCGTATGAGTTAAATAGTTCAACTTGCCCAAAATCTGCCGGTACAAAGTAGGATCAGAAATTGGGTCACCTGTATGGGACATCAACTTCACAGTGGGATCAAGGCGGCAGGATACAGGGGTCTTATCAAACATGTGAAATTCAGATAGAAGATCAACTGTAAACTTTCTTTGGGACAAAATCAAACCAGAGGATTCTCTCAACACTTCCATACCAAGGAAGTAATGTAAGTCTCCCAGATCCTTTATTCGAAATTCAGCATGAAGAAAGGCTTTGAGAGCTTGTAATTCATCCAAGTTGTTGCCTGTTAATAAAATGTCATCGACATATACAACCACTATAGAGATAGAAGAGGCAGTACATTTAAAAAACAACGAGTAGTCGTTCAAGGAGTGGGTGAAGCCTTTGTAATTCAAAGCAGTGGTTAATTTAGAATACCACTGCCTTGATGCTTGTCGGAGCCCGTAAAGGGACTTCTTTAACTTGCACACATGAGTAGAAGAGGGGTGTGTGAAGCCAGGGGGGTACTTCATGTAAACTTCTTCATGTAAGTCCCCATGAAGAAAAGCATTGTCAACATCTAACTGGTAGAGACCCCATCCCTTTTTGACAGCTATAGCCAAGATACATCTAATTGTAGTCATTTTTACCACCGGTGAAAATGTTTCATTGAAGTCAACCCCCTCCGTTTGAATATCTCCTCGAACAACCAATCTGGCCTTCAACCTTTCTACACTCCCATCGGAATGATGCTTGACCTTATAGACCCATTTACATGGCAAAGCCTTTTTTCCATCAGGCAAAGCCACCAAGTCCCAAGTTTGATTCAAAATTAGTGCATCCAGTTCCTTAGCCATCGCTTCTTGCCAGCCCGGATGATGAGCTGCTTGTTTGTAGGAAATGGGTTCTTGGACGTGGGATAGAGAATTAAGCAAGTGTTGATTAGAAACAGTGAGTCCAGAGAAGGGAAAACTAGGAGGTGTGACAGTGGACAGAAAATAAGAATTACTAACATCTGTGAATTGTAGAGCATTGCAGATGTAGTCTTTGAGGTGGGGAGGAACTTTGTGAGGTCTAGAAGATCTTCTAATCAAATCATCTAGAACAGGAGGTGGTATAGGATTACTTGAAGGAGGAGTAGGAGTAATAGAGCTGGAGGAAGGAGGAGAAGCAATGGATTGATCTGTTGGAATAGCAAATGAGTTATTAGGAGGAGACAAAGAAGCAGAAGGCAAATCAGGAACATTAGAGTCGGTATAAACATCAGGTGAAGAAGGGACAACTGGAAACAGGGAGGATGGTGGAGAGCGGGTAGGAGAAATAGGGTCTTTAATGGAAGAGAAAGGAAAGTATTCTTCGTGGAAAACAACATCCCTAGATACAAAAGGCTTTAGAGTAGTGAGATTAAGAACTTTGTATCCCTTTTTATTGTGAGGGTAACCTAAAAATACACAAGGAACTGCCTTTGGTTGAAGTTTTGTTCTGTGAGGTGTGAGAGTAGAGGCAAAACATAGACAACCAAAACACCTTAGGTGAGAATAACTTGGTTTAGAATGGAATAAAACTTCATAAGGAGTTTTGAAATCTAACACCTTGCTAGGGAATCTGTTTATCAAGTAAGTGGCTGTTAATAGGCAATCGCCCCAATAAGAAGTAGGCAAGGAGGACTGAAACAATAAAGCCCTGGAAGTTTCCAAGAGATGTTTGTGTTTTCTCTCCACAACACCATTTTGTTGTGGAGTGTGGACACAAGTAGTTTGATGAATGATCCCTTGGGAAAGAAAAAATTCTGCCTGAGTACTTCCAGTACCTAATTCAAGGGCATTATCCGACCTAATTGTTTTAACTTTGACATGAAATTGCCTGTCCACCATAGCTAAGAAGGATTTTAAAACTGGAAAAGCATTTGATTTAGTTTTTAACAAGAAAGTCCATGTGCCCCTACTATAGTCATCCACAATGGTAAGAAAATATTTGTATCCATCATAAGTTGAAGTATTGTATGGACCCCATGTATCAATATGAATCAATTCAAAAATAGATTTAGTAGAAATAGAACTTGAAGTAAAAGGCAATTTGGACTGCCTTGCCATAGGACAGATAACGCAAGGAACTGTAAATTTTGCACAAGAAGTAACAGGAACACTTGATATATTCTTCATATTGTTCAAAGGAATATGGCCCAGTCTATAATGCCATAATTTCTCTTTTACATTGGAATCAAAGAAACTAAAACAAGACTTCAAAACTGGAATGGAAAAGTTCTTAGATACAGAAGAACTACTAGGTTGGAAAATACTGTTGGAAATGGCTGCATTTGGCCTTGATTGAAGGATGTAAACTCCATCTCTTTCTCTACCAATCTCCAAAGGGCTCTTCACTGAAGGGCCCTGTAGAAAACAAGAGGTAGCAGTAAATAGGAGTGCATGATTGAGTTGTTTACACAATTTGTGAACTGATAGGAGATTAAATTTGAAACAAGGGACATATAGAACATTGCGTAGAATGAGATTAGAGAAGATTGAAACTGAACCACAGTGAGTCACTTTTACTCTTTGAGAGTTAGGCAACTTGACCATTCTAGGTTCCTTCAAGGGAGTAAGAGTAGAGAAAAATTCTTTGTTAAAAGACATGTGCTCAGAAGCACCACTATCTAGTATCCAAGAGTGAGAATTGAGTAAAATAAAACAAGCAGGAGAGTGAAAGAAACTAGGTATACCAGCACAGGTAGCATTAGCAAAAGCCTCAGAACCTTTTGAAACTTGTCCCTTTTTGATCTCTTGGAGTAGGGTCGTTAGCTGCATTCCCATTTCTGGAGTGAGGGAGTCAAGTAAGTCCTTACTAAAAAGTGATTTCACCTCCCTGTCCACCTTCCCCAAGCTGTGCACTGTTTGCCCTAGCTGTGACCTGATATTTCTTTGCATTTGTGAACTTAAAATCAGCAGGAAAACCATGGAGTCTATAGCACTTTTCAATGCTATGACCTGGCTTCTTGCAGTAAGCACAGAGATCAGAGTTCCTTCCTGCATTGACAAATGGCTTCTGTCCCCTGTAGTCTCCCCTAGACTCATTGAATTTCTTTCCATTCCCTGCAGATCTCAAAGCAGCAAAAGAAGCAGATTCACCTGGATATTTAGGTGTGTTGTGCATTTCCCTCTGTTTTTCTTCTTGCATCAAGAGAGCATAAGCATTAGCAAGACTAGGAAGAGGAGAAATCATGAGTATGTTACCACGAGCAGCACAATAGCTATCATTCAGACCCATTAAAAACTTTACTAGTCTCTCATCTTGTTTGGCTTTCAAGTTCTTAACCCTTGCATCACAAGTACATAAAGTAGAAAAATCCATACTGTCCAGTTCATCCCACAGCTTTTTGATCTTGGTGTAATAGGTTGCTATATCAGTAGCACCTTGCACTAAATCATTCAGCTCTTTCTGTAATTGGAAGAGCTTAGCCCCACTGTTTTGGCCAAATCTGGCCTCAAGATCACTCCACAGTTCTTGAGCAGTGGTAGAGTAGATGACACTCTCAGAGATTTCTTGTGAAAGAGAGTTTAAGAGCCAGGAAATTACCATGTTATTTGCTCTTGCCCAAACTTTATGCAGATTTGAGCCCACTGCAGGTTCAAGAGAGGAACCATCTATGAAGCCTGCTTTGTTCTTGGCAGTGAGGGCAATCAACGCTGCACGTCTCCAACCTACAAAACCTTTGCCATCAAAAGGAGTGTTAACTAGGAGCATCCCTGGAGAATCAGAGGGAGCAATGAAGAAGGGGTGAGAGGGATCAATAGGCTCAACAACAACTTTTTGAGCAGGAGTGACATTGGTGATATCAGTAGTGTCGTCTGCCATTTCTTAGGGATTCAACAATAACACAAGAAAAAAGAAAAAAAAAGAAAGAGGAAGAAGATGATGACTACAAAGAAAAGAAAAAGGATAAAATGAGTAGTGTTCTTCACAGAACCTGCTTTGATACCATGACAAAATTGAAACAAGATTGAAAATTATCTCTTTTCTCTGTATTGAATGAGTAAATCTCTGTACAGTGTGGGTCTTATATACACCTGAAAGAGCATCTTTTGTACCTGACTATACAACTGTCTAGAGTCTATTTGCTAAGGAAAAAGACAAATTAATGAAAAGACAAAAAGAAATACTTGCAGCCAAAACAATATGAAAGTGATGTTTTGTAACCATCCCATAAGAAAAAAACAAGTCTGTGAATCAGCAGCCCAATAAGCTTCAGGCCCCAAATACTTAAACAAATTCCTTTTGTTCTTGTCTAGGAATAGCAGACATTTGTTCTTCATTTCCGATGATTTCTTCACTACCTCCAACATTTTTTTTTCTTATTTAGATGCAATAACTATTTATTTCAATTGTTTTTCTTTTCTTCTTGTGGCTAAATCTGTAGTTTAAAAAAACACTTGGTTAGAGCTCCTTTATTTTTAGGAAAATGAAAAGTTCTAACGGTAAAATAAGAATTATATTTAGATGTAATGAATATCTGTATCAACAATGTATTTTTCTTTTCGGGTAAAATCTGTTGAAAATTGTTATATTTCCATTACTTTTTAGCAAAGTAATTTTTTTTACCTAAAAAGTTGATTCTAGAAAAGTTTTTTTTTTTTTTTTTTTTACTAATTTGACCTGAATAATAAAATGTAAGAAATTACACCCTCCATTTCAAAAAGAACAACTTAATTTCCTTTTTAGTCCGTTTCAAAAAGAATGACTCTTTCCTTTTTTGGCAACACTTTAATTTCAACTTTCCACGTAGCATGTTTAAGACCACAAGATTAAAAGACATTTTGATACATTTGACATAACTTTAATTTATGATTACAAAATTCAAAAGTCTTCTTTATTTTTTTAAACTCTGTGTCAAGTCAAAACAGGTTATTATTTTTGAAACCGAGGGAGTAATAAATTTTAAAAAGTGGAAAAAAAATATTTTATTTTTAAAAATGCCAGGTAGACAAAAAAAAATGTGGCAAGTGGGCTTTGGATTGGCCCCAATTGTCTTTATTTGCTACTTTTTTTTATCAAGTCATTTTGGCTCGTGTATAAAATTATCTCGGAATTATACTCGTGGGATTAATTTGTCTCACCTTTCAAGTAGGATAAAATTACACCAAATTTGAGGCATAGAATTATCCTGGATTAGTTATACTTTCAATCAATTGAAGTGAAAAATTTAATCACAAACTTATCCTGGGATATCCCATTGCAAATTGGTCTATTATTTCAACTTCAAACTAGAAATTTTAAAAACAGGTTTCCAGTATTTTTCAAGCTTTCTCTTTACAAATCTTAACTGTGTTTTCGTATCACGACTGCAATTTACAAATTCCTTTTATCAACACAAATTCGGAATACTATTTCTTCTGTCTCCAAATATCTAATCAATTCAGGTCCAAACACATACTAATATGGATTTTTGAGGCTGGCTATTGACAAAAATTGAATGGTCATTTAATTAGTAGCCTCTAACTATGCTTCAAAAATATTCTTTGTTTATGGTGGCAGGGAATTCGCCTCTTCAGTCTCAATATTAAAGGAGTAAATACTGGCACTTTTTTCCAGTATTTTTCCAACGAACAGCACCATTGATATTAGCATTACCATAAGCAACAATAATGTATGGAACCTCATCCACATTTCCCTATTTCTCATCAACTCCAAGGGTATAAAACTCCAGTTGAGATATTTCTGGACGACCTTCGGAACTTTCTAGTTACGGATCTCAATACTTTTATACCATCCAGAGCCTTCACCAAAGGAACCAATCACACGAACGAATTATTTTCAACCTTGGATTAAAATGTTCCACTTGAAGGAGGTGAAACTTAGGGCTCAACCTAATGGGTCTATCTTGGGGGCGCGGACAATAATCATAATCTTCTTTGGGTTTAAGAAGCGAAGTGATAGAGTCATCAACCGAAAGCAGAATGCAGGAGAAATTAAGTCATCAACCAAAAGCAGAATGCAGGAGAAATTAGGCAATCTTTTGTGATACATAACAAATTAATGAAGGAAAGAATATAGGCAAAAAAACTCATGAAAAGAACACAATATGAGGCAAAAAAAACTCATGAAAAGAACACAATATGAGGAAATTTTATTAGTTCAGTCTTGAAAAACATAACAAAAATTGCAGATTATAAAATCAACTTAACTATAATTTTCACAACATATAATTAATTGAACTGAAATTTGGTTCATAGGCAATGGACACTGAACCTTATTAGTATTATCTCATGCTTTGTCTACTTCTTGTCTTTGAATTGCACCCTTGGCTGTAAACTCATAAGGATTGCCACTTGCCTATGAACCAGATTTAGTCCATCAACTAGTCATTGTAACACATAATAATTGTCAGTTCAGTCAGGTACGACTTCGTTCTTAAGCTATAGCAAAATCTGAGATCTTCTCTGTACATCAAGCTCTCCATGTGTATTATTACATGATACAACACCATTGTCAAGAGCAACATTGACCCCAATGATCAGCCCACGTGTTCCCATCCTGTAGCACTGTTGCGTTGCATCTTCTAATACGAGCTGGTATCTTCCTCCACCCACACAGCTATATTCCATGATGGTTTCACCAAAAATAAAGAATCAATCTGCATAATAAGATTGAACAGATGCCGATTGGAACAATATCTCAAGGCTTCAAGGATAGCCACAGTCTCAAGCTATATTCCTTAGCCTAAGCATACACTAGATCACCAAGATTGTCGTGTGCACAAAAAAAGAAGGAAATTTTTACAAGGATTAATCCTACAAGCATCATCAGTGTTGCACTTATACCATCCAGCTGGTGGTAATGTAGCATAGCATCAAGCAAAACCAAGTGGATTCATGCTCCAATGAAATGTTAATATGAAAATAAATTACTTGATCATGATTCAAAGATTACTTAGTATGAAATTGGATGGCTTGAATATAAGTCTGTTGTTCAAGAAAATCACCAACTAAGTAAAGAACTACCTAAAACTTCAGGACAGCTAAAACATCACTCGAAATTGATGCACCCTATTAACTTTACTAAAAAGTTCACTTCTGTTTACCCCAAACAAGACCACCAAAGTACCTTTTTCAATCAAAATGCACTTCTTCAAAGTAATTATGCCTGACTCATAGGCCAATATTTTGTTCCTTCTAGTTCGTTCTATTAAGACAAGGGCAAAATGTAACTAGTAAACAAAATGCAGCTTTGGATACTTTGCAATGCAAAAAACTTGGGAATGTGAAAATGGATAATGTATACTTAAATAGGCAGAGTTGACCTACTACTAGTATTTAAAAGCATCCACAGAACTCTAAAAGCTGCCAGGGTTTAAACTAAAGTCTATCAGAAACACAGAAGCAAAACATCATATTCCTGGAGGAGGTAAGATAAAATAAATACTCTAAACTATAATCTTAAGATAAACATTTGAGACTTGAAAGTTGTCCCCCATGACAGTCTTGAGCGAGTAAAAGCTTGGAATGTGTCTAGTTGCTGCAGTGCCACTACATACACGTTGACCTTCCTAAGCTTCTTCTCTTTTGGGTTGTAAGAAACTAGTTGTGTGCTATGTTGGCTTTACATCAATATTTCCCCATATAGATTTCCCCATTATTCAAAATTATGATTGGTATAAATTTATGACTACCGATATCAGGCAGAGTAATCGGAAAGCAATCTTTAGTCCAAGATTCAGCTCTTCCATGCTCTTTCATCCACCATATATCAATATGCTGAAAAGAGCTACATTCAGACAAACATAGACAATTCCCCAACTCCGCTAGCCTCAACGTGGATAAAGTTTCTAGACCAGGCGGAGCTTGCAAGGACATCACTTCTTCTGTCACGTTATCAAAGGCGTAAATGCTGGCACTTTTTTAAAGATTTTCACTATCCATCCAATGAAGACTACCATTAACATCGCTAAGTTTTCCCCATAAAGGGCTTGGAGCTTTGCCCACATTTCTCCACTTATTATCATCAACTCCAAGAGTATTTACCTCCAATTCAGATGCATCAGGACGACCATGAAATTTTCTAATTACCAATCTCAATACTTTATACAGTCCCTCAGCCTCATTAAAGCAAAATACATAAACAAAATGACGAACTATTTTTTCCCTTTCAGGCAATTTAACCTTAACTAACTCTTTTTGCCCTCATTATGTTGGGCAATTACGGCTCGACACAACTAGTCTGCTTAGGCATTGAGAATTATAGTCATAATAGGATCTGAGTTCAAGCAGTAACCTTACAAAGTCATGATATGAAAGAAAAATGCAGGGGAAATTATGCTATTTTGCGTGATACATCTTAACAAATAAAGGGTTCGAAAAAAGATTATGCCAACACTTGCAAACAGACTTACATCAGAAAATGGGCTTGCTTGGTAATCTTGAGAGTTTTCCCACCAAAATCTCCCTCGGAAGGTATCCATAATTGTAACTTCATTGATTCTTCCATTCTGTTTGGAAATTAGCATTTGGTTTGAGACAGTCACAAGAACATCGAAAAGCTTGGGTTCCATTTTTTTCTCTCTTCCTTTCTTCGGTGAATGAACAAATCCCCAATTTCTATGCCATTTTTTGGTTAATAAATAATTACCAAAAAAAGGCGGATCAAGCAGTTTTGTAGCAAAAGGTTTCTGCCACTATAAGGTGTAATTTTATGTTAAAGTTTCTTTTAGGAAAGTTTTGGAATCTAAAGGCAACAAAACAGCATGAATCAATGGCCATTCTATGAATTCAACTAATCTGTAGCCCTGATTTGGTGAGTACCCATCTCAAATTAACTGCTAATCATAGGGCCATATTTGAATGCCTCGGAAAAAAATTCAAGTTTTGTTCTCTCACTCCTTGTTTAACGAACAACAACACACTGAGCTATTTGGCATGGATTCTCAACTCAAAAAACCACCCACTTGCATTTCTGCCAATGGATTGATTTGTGTGTTCAGATAGGCAAGGGAGACAAATGTATGAAATCCCACCATTACTAAGTCAAAGGAATAACCTAACTTACAACTTATGGGTTTCTCTTACAAGTGCAATTATTGTTTTGGATACGATGAGCCACATGACGATTATAAAATTGTATTTATCGCGTATTGTAATTCTTCCTGTAATGTACTCAGCGTTTCCACTCTGAGGACTATGGTCAAAATTTATAGTTTGAGGATTGATTCTTGAAGAACAGTCCATGACTAGTTTCACGCCCCGAATCCCAACGAGGCATGATTGGCACCTGAAGCCGATAAGACCTGAGAGAACCAAGTTATGCTTCTATACATTCATATGCATGTCATAGGAAACCCCACTATCACATAAGAACATGAACCATTAGTATTGGAAATCATCGATATTGGAAATCATGGCATATATATATACATTTGAGAAACTTGGCCGATGAGGCCATCAAAACAAGACTTCATGAGTCACCTTATATACATATACCCACGTACGTCTACAAAAGCCTCTAACAGATGCATTGACCAATACAAACCAAAAGTCGGGACAAGTCCCCGCTTTATACAACATGTGCATCAACAAAACATATATACACTCTGACTCGGAGAAGCCCCGAATTAGCTGGAGCTCACCAAAGAACCGCTAACACTGGCAATCTACTGAGGAAGCCTACTGGTACCTGCGCCTGCAGCAAGTAAGGTAAATTCCCCGAGAGGGGTCAGTACGAAATAAGTACTGAGTATGCAAGGCTCAGATGAAACTATACAATACATGAATATTTCAATGAACTCAAAGCATATGAATAATCAATGTGAAAAGTCACCATTTTGCATTTTGGGAAACCATGTGTATTGCTTTCATCACTTTCATTATTTTCTTTACATTCAATGCTTGCTTGTCAATACATATGTCACAATGTACCCGGGCCCCGACTGATCAGTGGGTCTTTTCATATCATCTCATCATGTTGGGATCGGGTCGAGCTAGGCTGATGCCCCTAGACCTGCCACCCATACATCAATGCATCGGAATCGAGTCGAGCTAGGCTTATGCCCCTAGACTTGCCACCCATAAATCAATACATCGGGATCGAGTCGAGCTAGGCTTATGCCCCTAGACTTGCCACCCATAAATCAATACATCGGGATCGAGTCGAGCTAGGCTTATGCCCCTAGACTTGCCACCCATAAATCAATACATCGGGATCGAGTCGAGCTAGGCTTATGCCCCTAGACTTGCCACCCATACTTGATCATTGACCACATTTGCATTACTTTATTCATTACTTTGAGATTGATACTAGGATAGTCACAACATCACTTTGAACTTTGGAACATAATATTGTTGGAAGCTTTGGATCATTAACCAATGAGTGAGAACTATGTGAATAACTTGGCAACATAACATTATTAGAATCATAACACCCTGGGAACCATTGGACAACAATCTATGAACAGGATGCATAAGTATAATCACTATTGGAACATTGGAACATGACCTTATTTGAGCTTTTGGAACATTAACCATGAATATGAGACATGAGATTCACAAATGATCAAAGAGTAGGAAATTTATAACAATGACCATTGCTAACCGGATATGGAATACCTTAGCACATTTCGGGATAGGACTAGTGACATGTCAATGTGAACACTATTTGCCGCAGAAAGATACGGACAAAGTAACCTTACATTCCTTGGATTCGCAATACGAATATATAATCCTAGAGATGCATACAATAGTCCCGCTCCTTCTTTATGTGTCACTCTACAACACAAAGGCATAACGAAATTCACATTAACCACCAATTACTTTACAAATGCTTACAATGTCAATGAGTTACATGTTTGCCTTTAAACATGTCATTTTCCCTTGACAAAACCATTGATCATGCTATTATTCCAAAAATTCCATAATATTCCCAACATTGACCAATACATGATAATTGATACATTTCACCACAACACTTCTCCTTTACACTTTCTTATCCATAACACATCACAAATAATCCATCAAAGTACCTTAATACAACTCATAACACATATCGGCCAAAATCCCACAATTTCCACTTATAGACAAGAACAAGTTTAATACCAAAAATAACACCATACATGTTCATATTTTGTCCATACCATGCTTTTTCATCAAAGGCACAAGTCCCAATTCAAGTTCAAATCACCAAGATAGCACATCTTCCACCAAAAGCAAAAATACACTATTCATCACCTTGCCAACACAACTAGCATAATATACATAAGCTCCCATGCATATAATATGTTAATCCATGAGAATAAATACTTACCAAGGCTTGGAATAGGATGATCTTGTCCAAGGAGTCCCAAGGAATATTTTGCTTTAGGGTTTGGAAATGAGAAATGTTGAGAAAATATCTTAAAGGCATGAGAGTCTTGGATGATTAAAAATCTGATTTTTGGGGCCTTTATATAGACCCCAAGTCATGCTTAGCCATTCCTTGGCATTAAATGTGGTCAAAGTGGAAGAATGGGTTTTTTTGCCCTTTGGGCCAATTCTTTTAATTCCAATTTGGGCCTAACTTTGGGCCCAATAACACATATCCATGTAACCCATAAAATTTCATGTATTCTTTACCATATATCTCATGTTTACATAATTCCATAATGTCACGACATTATTCTCTTACGAGATTCTCATTCGTTGCCTCGATCGCAAAAATAGGAATTCTAGTCGCCCTTGGCTTCATTGGACATTTTGGATCACTATTCACATTTCATGATTTGATCATGTAGGAGTATGTAGGAGTGTATTGAAGTGTTTGAAGCTTTAACAATGCTCAAATAACCAAAAGAAACCATCTAAGAAGCGTCGTAGAATTGCGTTACAAAACGGGTCCGGAAAGGCACAAGATTTGTGCCTTGCGCCACTAGATGCAAAGCAGGCTGTGGCGCAAGAAATGAGCCTTCTCTAAATTCTCTGAATGCAGTTGGCTTGCGCCACACCCTTGAAACAGGGTAGTGGCGCAAGTTTCAGCACCTTGCTGAATTTTCGGCCACTTTTCCAATACTTGCATATCGTCCAATACCTTATCAAAACACTACAAAATACTTACTTAGTGATCTTAATCATCAAGTAAACATGACTCCAAGTCACCAAATGAGGTTAGAATGTGTACGGGGTATCACCCAAATGCTCCACGAAATCACACAACACCTCCTACGAAGGTCTAATCGCACATATTAAGTTCGATATCAAATGTTTCACCAATGACACTATAAAACACATACTCATGGCATCTCAACACCTATGTAGATATGACCCCAAGGTATCAAGTGAGGTTAGAAAAGTATGGGGTGTTACAACTAGCTTCAGGGCATCTTTCTATTAAATTCTTCTGCTAAATTTGTCAATGGGAAGCTTTATTGGGATTCATCTACTCGTCTTGGTAATTACAATCATTTGTGCTACATCATTTATTTTGATTTAGCAGACGAGACATGGGTAAGCTGGATCTTCCTATTTCTATAGAAATCGATTCTCATTTCAAACTGGGAGTTGTGGGAAGTGATCTTTCTCTACTTTATACTTACATCGAGGTACTATTACTTCTGATGTTTGTATTTTCAAGGATTGTGGAGTTAATGTATTTTGGAAAAAATTGTTCACCATCAAATATCCTCAAAATGTTGGGTTATATATTCTGATGTGTTCTCCACCCATTGACACATTTTCTATACATTTTTGATAGTAACATAAGGGTGAATTTTTACTTTTTCTTCACTTATTTATCATGATATGTGATGGTTCAGCCAGACAACTAGAGCAGCACAATGCCAATATTGAGGGATGCAATCCTGTAAAAATCTATGTAGAAGCATTGTTAATACCCTAACAATATATGACCTAATAACAAGACTTTCTACATAGATTTATGTAGGATTGTATCCCTCAAACATCAGCCATGTGTTGATCTAGTCGTCTGGTTAAATCATCCCATATCATGATAAATAAGTGAAGCAAAAGTTAAAAATTCACCCTTATTTGACTGGAAAAAATGTATAGAGAATGTGTCAATGGGTGGAGAATACATCATAATATATAACCTAGCATTTTGAGGATATTTGATGATGAACAACTCTTTCCAAGATATAACTCTGAAATCCTTCCAAATCCAGACATCAGAAGTAATAGTACCTCGATGATAAGTAGAAAGTAGAGAAAGATCACTTCCCACAACTCCCACTTTGAAATGAGAGTGGACTTCTCCACAAATGAAAAGCTCCAAGCTTCCCCATGTCTCATCCGCTATATCAAAAGAAATGATGTAGCACACATGATTCTAATTATCAGGACGATTAGATGAAGCCTAATAAAGCTTTGCATTGACAAAATTAGCAGAAGGATTTAATAGAAAGATGCCCTAAAGTTGGTCATGGATTACTCTCCAAGTGTCAGTCCTCAAACTGTAGTTTTGACCACAATCTCAGAGTGGAAACGTTGAACACATTATGGGAAGAATTAAAATAATCGATAAATACAGCTTTATAATTTTCATGTGACTCATTTTATCCAAAACCTTAATTACAATAGTAAAAGCAACCCATAAGTTGTAAGTTAGGTATTTTATTTGACTTGGTAATTGTGGGGTTCCATATATATATGTCTCATTGCCTAATTCTACACACAAATCACTTCATTGGCAGAAGTGAAGTGGGGGATTTTAAAGGGGAGAATCCATGACAAATAGCTCAGTGTGTTGTTTGTTGTTTGTTAAACAAGGGAGTAAGAGAACTATTGAAATGATTAGCTTTTAGCTACAGCTAATAGGAGTTAGTTACAGTTAGCCAACTAATGTTAGTTAGTTAGTGGGTAGTGTCTAGCTGTCACTAGTGTAGCTAGGATGATGAGTCAGTTACTTGTCTATATATACAAAGTACAAGGTGCAGTTGTAGAGTGAGTTCATCTTCAATAAAACAGTACCAAATTTCCTTTCCTCTTTCTTATCTCCCAAAGGTTCATCAATGGAAAATGTTCATCATCTGCAGCTCTAGAACTCCACTAAATTTGACATGGTATCAGAGAGGTGATCTTACCTTTAACTATGCTTAAATTTTTATTCCATTCCGCTATCGATTTTGCCATGGGAGAAGAACAATCTCAAGAAACAACGGGGATTCCTGCCACAGCAACACTCGATCATCATCCTCCTCTGTATCTCCATGCTTCGGACTCTCCAGGACTAGTGTTGATTCCAATCAAGCTCACAGGGATAGAAAACTACTCCTTGTGGAGTAGATCCATGACACTAGCACTGCATGGAAAAGGTGAGCTTGGATTTATAGATGGAACTTGCACTAAAAATAAGTATAAAGGAGAACTGGAAGAATTATGGGAGAAGTGTAATGCGATAGTCTTATCGTGGATAGGTAGCACTGTTTCTGCTGAATTAGTTCCAAGTATTGTGTATGCTTTGAACGCTATAAAAGTATGGAATGAGTTCAAGGAATTCTTTGATAGGTCAAATTTGACTAGTGTTTATTATCTGTGGTCTGAGATTGCAAATTTGAAGCAGGGAATTGATTTTGTGACTAGTTATTACTCGAAAATGAGAGATTTTTGGAGTGAACTTGATGTGATGGTACCATTAAAGAGTCCAATGTTTATGTAGAACACTTGAAATTATAGTGATTATTACAATTTCTCATGGGACTTAATTAGAGTTACAATGGTTTAAGAAGTAGCATTTTGTCTAGGAGTCCAATTGTTACTATGAATGAGGCATATGCAATAGTTACTCAAGAGGAGAGTCAGCGATCATTGGGGGTGATTGATGAACACAATAATCCCTTAACTATGCTAGCTAGTAGATCTCATGGTTTTAGATCTAAGAAGCCTTGTTCTTATGGAGGTGGATACAAAGGATCTGGAGTCTCAGGAAGCTCAGGATTTGGAGAATCTGGTAGTCCTTGTATACATTGTAGATATAAGGGACATCCTAGTGATGACTGCTACAGGATTGTTTATTACCCTCCTGACTTCAAAAGCAGGAAGAAGGCACAACAACAAGCGCAACAAGGTCCAAGTGTTCACTTCAAACCATCTGCAAATGCCACTACTAATGCCACACCAGCACATTTTCATCTCCATTCACTAGGTCTCAGCACCAACCATTTCCCTACTGAACAATAGTATCAACACATTCTTGAGAAGCAAGGTTCAGCTGGAATTATTTGTGGGTGTGTATCCAAGATGGCAGGTATACATTCATCACTATCTAATATATTTGTATGTGAATAGATTGTTGATTCTGGGGAATCACACCACATTACTCCTTGTAAAGAGTTCTTACATGAGATAAGGTTTAGGTACCTACTGGTGGAAGATCTTAGATTACTAGTGCAGGAAATACTTTTATTTTTGGACAGTCAAAGATGAAGAATGTGTTACATGTACCTGACATTAAGTTCAATCTTATGTCAGTGTCTAAGATAACCAAGGACTTTTCATGTGTTGTTCTATTTTTCCCTAATTTTTGTGTCTTTCAGGGGCTATACAATTGCAAGGTCTTGCGGATTGGTAGAGAAAAGGAGGGACTATATCTTCTACAGGAGAAAGTTAATCCATAGTCCACTACTACAAGTTCTCAAAGCAATACTAAAAGTTATCTTTGGCATATCAGATTGGGACGTCAATCATAAAATGTGATACATCAGATATCATCTGTAAAAATTCTCTTATACTCTTAACACATCAAGGATAGGTGTCATATTTTCCCTCTAGCTAAACATCACAGACTTTTTTTTCCTACTAGTTGTAATAAGGTTTCTGCTTATTTTGATTTGATTCATGTAGATGTATGGGGACCTTATAGGAAGCCTACTTATGATAAGAAATACTACTTTGTTACTATAGTAGATAACCATAGTAGGTACACATGGATTTGTTTGATATAATCTAATGCGAAGTTGTTACTGTCTTGAAAATTTTTTTTGTCTCTTATTCAGACTTAATTTGGTATTTGTGTGAAAACTTTGAGATCAGATACTGGAACTGAGTTCCTCAACTCTCACTGTTCTCAATTATTTAATTCTCATGGGATCATACATCAAATTAGCTATCCCTATACCCCTCAAGAAAAAAGTACAGTGGAGAGAAAGCATAAACATATTTTAGTAGTGGCTAGATGACTCAAATTTCAGAGCAGAGTGCCCATCAGTTTTTGGGGTGATTGTGTTTGCATTTCAGTTTGTTTGATCAATAGATTACCTTCAAAAGTGTTGGAAGGAAAAAACCCTTATGCTTTTTTGTGTGGCAAGGATCCCTCGCTTGATCACCTCAGGGTGTTTGGATGCCTTTGTTATGCTAGCAGATTACCTAGAGGTGACAAGTTCTCTACCAGGGTTAGGAAAGTTGTTTTAGTAGGTTATTCTGCAACACAAAAAGGTTACAAGTTGTATGATCTAGAAGGAAAGACCTTCTTTTTTAATAGGGTTGTTAGCTTCAGAGAAGTTGTATTTCCCTTCAGATCAAGCAAATCAACTGACAAAATATATTTGGACTTCTTCTACTCTACTGAGTTTACTGTTCCATTGGAAGATGATGCACAAACTACATTCACCTCTACTCCTTCTGTTACTAGACCTATTGATGTTGATGTTTTCCATGATGATGATGTTAGACGCTTAACCATTCCTCCAAAATTGCCACCCGACTTAGTTGCACACATAGAGGCTATTGCTGAGAAGGTTTCTGAAGTTATTGCAGATGTTCCTGATGTTATTGCTGATCCATTTATTCCACCTATTCCTAACATTGGTGAAGAAATTCCTATAGCTAGACCAACCAGAACATCTAAACCTCCCATCTGAATGAGTGACTATGTTTCAAATGTCTCAAGAAAAGGGAAATATTCTCACCCTATATCTATCATGTGTCATATGATCACCTTTCTTCAGCTTATCAGGTGTATCTATTGAATTTCTCCAATGTAACTGAACCTAGTTCATTCCAGGAGGCTTCACAAGATCCTTAGTGGGTTTATGCAATACTACAGGAAATTGAAGCTTTGGAAGAAAATAACACCTGGGAGCTAACACCTCTACCTGCTGGACAAAAGACTATAGATGTTAAATAGGCATACAAGATTAAACACAAAGCCAATGGGGAAATAAGCAAGTACAAGGCTAGACTAGTGGCTAAAGGTTACACTCAAAGAGAAGGTCTAGACAATCATGAGACCTTCTCTCCAGTTGCCAAGATGGTGTCAGTAAGAACTTTAATTAGTGTTGTTGCTTTAAAAGAATGGGATATGTATCAGATGGATGTCAACAATGCTTTCCTTTAGGGTGATTTGGATGAGGTTGTGTATATGGATCTCCCTCAGGAACTCCATAAACAGGGGTAGACAAGGGTTTGTAAGCATTTAAAGTCCTTGTGTGGACTGAAATAGGCTTCTAGGCAGTGGAACATTAAGCTTACCTCAGCTTTACTAGATGAAAACTATACTTAAAGTCCACATGATCACTCTATGTTCACTTAACAACACGACTCAGACATTGTGATCATTCTCATTTATGTAGATGATCTTCTCATTATTGGGAATAACAAGGATCTTATCAATGCAGCAAAACAATATCTACATAGCAAATTTAAAGTGAAATATCTAGGAAAGCTCAAGTATTTCCTAGGGATAGAGGTGTTGAAGTCCAATCATGGTGCCTTGCTCAGCCAAAAGAAATATGCAGTGGAGGTTATTTCTAGTGTTGGTTTAAGTGGTGCTAAACCAGCTTCTACACCATTAGAAGCAAATGTAAAGTTGACAACTATGGATTATGATGATCAAGTGGGAAAGGTACATGATGATCCTGATGTATCATGATTACATGGCACTTTTGATACTTAAAACAAGGAAAATATACAATAACTTGGGTGTGTTTTGTTGGTATGATGTGGCTTCTGTCCTACTTTACAGGAAAATAGGTTTTTGAAGGCAAAAGGATCAAAAAGGAAGAATCAAGCCCGAGAACGAAGTACCAGAAGATGAAAGAACAAAAATCAGCACCAGAGTGGGAATCAAGACAGCACTCACGTGACGTGAGTGACACTCACATGGCGTGAGTGGTGTCGTGAGTCACACTCCAGTGTGAAAAAAAAGTTATGATTACCACGACACAAGTCACATGGCGTGGGTCCACCTACGTGACGTGGAAAGGTGGCGTGACTCAACTTCTGAAGAAGTCTAATTGAGCCTGATTTCCACGACATCAACCCACGTGACGTGACTTGGTTCCACGACACCAAGTCACGACACCATGAAAGTTGCCGACTCTGTTCTCTTATTTTGCTTAGGATAGGATTAGCTTTGTATCTATAAATACCCCTGTATAGTCCTATGTGCGAAATTAATTCAGAGTTGGACAATTTACTACTTTGAGAGTTATTTCATACTGTTTCAGACATATATTTGGTTTTGTATTCACAAACCCTAATTTGAGGTTGATTGATAATTGAAATTTCGGTTTTCCTTCATTCTTGTGAGATCATAATTATGTTTTCATCTTCGAATTATTCTTGTGTTCTTACAATTATGAGCAGCTAAACCTATCAACTAGGGTTGTGTGAACCATGAGGAATTAACGAAATCGGTTAAGTGCAAAACAACTTTGTACTACTGTGTATGCATGTATTGTTGCTTCCTTCATTATGATTGCTTTTCTAACAGTTGCAAACGTTAGAAACTCGCCTATATTCTAGATTTTCTCGATAGAGAGGTAGAGATTGGGAAAAGGAGATAACAACAGAGATTTGAAGCTATCAACCTTCATCTAATAACCGAAGCCTTAGCGGGAAAGGTTATCTGAAATCCAGGACAAGGGTTAGTATTGCGACACTCGGAGTCAGAGAGGAGAAGAGTGAAATTCGTCTAATAAAGGTCGAGAGACAGTTAGATGAACCTAACTTGTTAGATTTTGCATGCAGCGCAGCGGGGCAACCTTGTTAAGCACAAGTAACCGGTGGAGTTAAGGAATCATTGGGGATCACAGTCCTAGTGAATTTCTCTTATTGTTTACACACTCAATACAATCAGCACTCGTCATTGTTACTATTCGCTAGCAAAAACCTCTAGTTTTATTTACGTTCCAATTATTCCATCTGGTATTCTACTCATACTTTGACGTATTCCCTGTGGGATCGACCCCAACCTTGTTGGGTTCTATTTTTGATTTAGCGACTACATTGTACTTTTTTGGAGTTATACTTTGGGTGACATCAAATTTTGGCGCCGTTGCCGGGGAATACGGTTACGAAGTTGAACATTACTGGTTGGAGTTGATTGGTTGTGTTTTTACATTCTTTTGAGGGCATACGCCGGTGTATGCCAAATACTAGGTGTCAAGGCAATCCCCTGATTCCACTTGATCTTGAAATTGAAAGCACTCTTAGAGCTAATCGGAGAATGGTGAATACTGAAGGAGTCCAGAATCCCACAGCTGTGGGAGATATTCACAACCAGCCAATTCATTCGGCTGGTCAGGAAACAGTGGAACAAACTACTGCTCGATTGACACGAGAAGAGCATATTAGACAAGCTGCTCTTAGACAAGCAGAAAGAGACAATCGAGCTATGCAAGAAGCAGCACAGCATCTGGCTGATGCTGAAGAGCGACAAAGACGATTAAGAGAACAACCGAGACAATATGTGCCTAATTATGATGATCCTGAAGATGAATATGTGGCCTATTTTGAGCCAATCGAGAATGGTTCCATTGTTCCACCTGAGTTACCTCCGGGCACTAAGTTTGACATCACTAGTGCCATGACCCATCTGCTGAACTTGAAGGGCGTGTTTGCGGGTCTTCTTACTGATGATCCAAACATGCATGTAATGAATTTTATGTGGGTCTGCAGGTCATACAATCTGCCTGGAGTTGACCAAGAGGTGATACAGTTGAGGTTATTCCCATTCTCTCTTACAGGAGAAGCCACGTTGTGGTTGGCTGAGTTACCACGAGGTTCCATCACTACTTGACAGGAATTGAGAAATCAATTCTTGGAAAGATTTTTTCCACCATCCAAAATACTGCAGTTGAAAGATGAGATCTACAATTTCAGACAACTTCATTCGAAAGCACTCTTTGAAACTTGGCTGAGGTTTAAAAAGAAGATGCAGATGGAGCCGAATCATAGGATGAGTGGCAGGAACTTACTTGAAATCTTCTATAGAGCTTTGAATATCAACACAAAGGCGGTAGCAGATACTATCACTGGTGGAGCATTCATGAGTTTGAGATGGGACCAAGCTTCTGAGATATTAGATCGTGTCACTAAGACCAACCGAGGATGGCATACTCGGGAGGCAGATACGCCGGCTGGAACATATGTTATTGGAGCTTCAGCAGCTCAAAGGGCTTTGGACGAATTGGTGGCTCAAGAGGTCGCTTATTTGAGGACAGAAATTGGTCTGCTGTCTAAACAGATAGCGGCCAGAGATACGGAAAAGGTGCATACTGTAGGTGCACAAAGTAAATCTACTAGACATGATGATAGTGAGTCTGATGAAGAGGCGAAGTATCTAGATCGCGAAGTGGCGGGTTTTTGAGCCAAGGGCCAAGGGTCTAATCAAGATTCTTGGAACTCAAGGCAAGGTTATCAAGGTCGAAACTATTATGGAGAAAACTACAGCAAGTTGGGAAACAGAGATAGGGACCGTGATCGTGACGGTGATTGGAGGCAAAAGGATGATTATAGAGAAAAAAAATGGTCTTTATGTACCACCAGGTAGCCACAATGCTGAGTCGGGAAATTCAAGGATTGAAGACCTTCTTGATAAACTGGTTACAAGGTCAGAAAGCCAGGAAAATTTCTTGAAAGACATTAAGGCAGATATTTCAGGAATAAGTCAGAAAGTAGATTCCCATTCGATTGCCATCAAATAGCTGGAGCAATAATTTGGGAAGATATCTATAGCATTGAATCAGCGTCAACAAGGTACACTTCCTAGCAACACCATCCAAAACCCGAAAAATGATGCTCATTGTATGGCTATCACAACAAGAAGTGGACTGATTCTTAGTGAGGCACCCAAACAAGTTGAGGGTGTTCATGCTATAAGGGAAGAACAAACTAAGGGCACGAAAAAAGTGAATGAAGCTCTACTGAAGTATCTTCCATTTCCAAGACCTCCTCGTACAAAAAGGTGGATGAAAATAAAATTGTTAGTGGGGAGATCACGAAAGAGGTGAAAAAGCCTCAAACTGATGAAAACAAGGTAAATGCTGAAATTGAAAAAGAAAAAGAAGCCCTACAAGTGCTAACACCCATTCCTAGGCCGCCACCTCCATTCCCTCAGCGACTGAAGAAGAAGAAGGAAGATTGAAAATTTCAGAAGTTCATGTCCATTTTGAAGCAACTTTCTATAAACATCCCTCTGGTTGAGGCATTAGAGCAGATGTCAGGTTATGTGAAGTTCATGAAGGACTTGGTTACAAAGAAGAGAACTGTCAGTAATGAGTCTGTTGATAATTTGCACCATTGTAGTTCAATTGCATCCCGTTCTCTTGTACAAAAGAAAGATGATCCTGGTGCCTTCGCAGTTCCATGCACAATTGGGTCAAGTCACTTTGCCAGAGCTTTGTGTGACCTAGGTGCGAGCATTAACTTGATGCCTCTGGTAGTGTTTGAGAAATTAGGTTTGGGAGCCCCCGAGCCAACAAAGATACGGTTATTGATGGCAGATCGTACAATCAAGAAGCCTGTTGGCATAGTATGTGACGTTTTGGTCAAGGTTGACAAATTCATCTTTCTTGCTGACTTTGTGGTCTTGGATTGTGAGGTCGATTTTGATATGCCCATAATTTTGGGAATACCATTTTTAGCCACCGACAGAGCATTGGTAGATATGGAGTGAGGTGAGCTGAAATTCAGGCTGGATAATAAGGAAGTCACATTCAATGTTTGCAGAACTATGAAGCAGCCAAAGAACATGAGGGTGGTTTCAAAAATAAATATTTTAGATGACCCTGGAGGACAGCCCAGTGGGGGATCTTGATGAAGTCTGAGTAATCAAGATACCCCCGTCGTGCCGCGATGTTAAATCAGGCGCTACTTGGGAGGCAACCCAAGGTGTTTTGCTATTTCTACATTTTCTTTGATTTTTGATTTTGATCGACATTAGAACCATGCACCTAGGGTTCCACAGGTATGTTCCTAAATCTCTTTTTTTATTTTATCTATTGCATTGGGGACAATGCATGCTTACAAGTTGAGGGTATGAGTTACTTGTGGGTCTATATGTCCTCTTGGGGATTTTTGTTGCCGTGTTTCTTTTCCCTCAAGTGTTATCTTAGTAGAACCGGAATGTTTTGGTTTTTATTATCATGTGTATTTATCAGGAGAAAAATAGGGAATCTAAGTGTAGTCTAATTTTGAAGTTGATGCTTTTTGATTATTTAAAGGATACCCCTCCTGAAAAATTTTGTTATTTTCAAAGTGTGTGTGTAGCATGTTAGTTTATGACAGCTGTTGGATCTTGTTATGGCACTAGGATTATAGGCAAATAACTGTAGCTAGCATTGTATGAACCGGATAGGTAGTAGTTGGTAATACGACCCTGTGCTATGTGTGTGTGAGGTCACTACTTAGTTAACTGTGTGTGTGCGATCCAGAACTTGCCTGGATAGTCTTGCCTGAGTTAAAGGATAGGGATTAGGAAAGGATCACAGGCCATTTTTGAATAAGTCCATTTTTAGCCCAAATTTCAAACCAAATGAATAAGTATCCCTTGATCCCGACTTTGAGCCATAAATGTCCTATTTCTTTCATTAGCCTATTCACCTTCCCATTTTAGTTACAATGAACCTGTCTTGGCCCTGGTCCCTCCTTGGACACTGTGTACCTCAACTCAGGCAAATCGCCTAAGTTGAGGGTGGCTATTATAGGGGTGCGTAAATTGAGTTGGGTATAAAAAAGAAGTTAATTAAAAAAAAAAGGGAAACAGGGTGTGAAAAAAAAAGTGAAAAGAAGAGAAATTGAAAAGAAAAAAGAAAAAAAAAAAGAGTTATGTTGTGAAGTTTGAGAAAAATAACACCCATAATCTAAAAATAAAAGAAAGGAGAATAAGGGAGAATAAAAATGAGAAAAGTCGAAAGTTGGAGCCAAAAATAGTGTAGTGTCAAGGAGGGTTGAGTCACCATACCCATATGTACCATACCCGTCCCTAAGCCTACATTACAAGCCGAGTAAAGTCCTATAGCGATCCTAGTCCAACTGCCCAAAAACTAAGGCCTAGAAAATAAGGGCAAGCCTATGGTATTTCATGCACATTGTCTTGACTTCTTTGCGAGCGTGAGTGTTTTGATCTCAGCCCTATGATATTCATTAAAGTATACTGTGAGTACATGGGACTTCTTTGATTGTGAGAGCACATGGGTTGCATTATTAGCTGCTAGTTGTTCAAGAAATGTCAATTGCATATATGCTTAGTTGTTTGTGCATAATCTGGTGCCATCACTTGATCCCTTCTGTATCATGATACTATGCTACTTGAATACACACATTGGTTTTGATTTGTAAAGAGGAGGGGTTAGAAAAGGTTTTGTGCCAAAAGCAATGAGTAGACTGCCATAGGTCCCGTAGGTTTCTCTTAGTTAAGCATTGTGTATGTGTATTTTTGTTTTGTTCACCTGAGGACATGCAAACGTTCTAAGTTGAGGGTGTTGATGTGTCATGGTTACATGGCACTTTTGATGCTTAAAACAAGGAAAATATGCAATAACTTGGGTGTGTTTTGTTGGTATGATGTGGCTTCTGTCCTACTTTACAGGAAAATAGGTTTTTGAAGGCAAAAGGATCAAAAAGGAAGAATCAAACCCAAGAACGAAGTACCAGAAGATGAAAGAACAAAAATCAGCACCGGAGTGGGAATCAAGACAGCCCTCACGTGACGTGACGTGAGTGCCACTCACGCAGTGTGAGTGGTGTCGTGAGTCACACTCCAGTGTGAAAAAAAAGTTATGATTACCACGACACAAGTCACATGGCGTGGGTCCACCTACGTGACGTGGAAAGGTGGCGTGACTCAACTTCTGAAGAAGTCTAATTGAGCCTGATTTCCACGACATCAACCTACGTGGCCTGACTTGGTTCCACGACACCAAGTCATGACACCGTGAAAGTTACCGACTCTGTTCTCCTATTTTGCTTAGGATAGGATTAGCTTTGTATCTATAAATACCCCTGTATAGTCCTATGTGCGAAATTAATTCAAAGTTGGACAATTTACTACTTTGAGAGTTATTTCATACTGTTTCAGACATATATTTGGTTTTGTATTCACAAACCCTAATTTGAGGTTGATTGATAATTGAAATTTCGGTTTTCCTTCATTCTTGTGAGATCATAATTATGTTTTCATCTTCAAATTATTCTTGTGTTCTTACAATTATGAGCAGCTAAACCTATCAACTAGGGTTGTGTGAACCATGAGGAATTAACGAAATCGGTTAACTGCAAAACAACTTTGTACTACTGTGTATGCATGTATTGTTGCTTCCTTCATTATGATTGCTTTTCTAACAGTTGCAAACGTTAGAAACTCGCCTATATTCTAGATTTTCTCGATAGAGAGGTAGAGATTGGGAAAAGGAGATAACAACAGAGATTTGAAGCTATCAACCTTCATCTAATAACCGAAGCCTTAGCGGGAAAGGTTATCTGAAATCCAGGACAAGGGTTAGTATTGCGACACTCGGAGTCAGAGAGGAGAAGAGTGAAATTCGTCTAATGAAGGTCGAGAGACAGTTAGATGAACCTAACTTGTTAGATTTTGCATGCAGCGCAGCGGGGCAACCTTGTTAAGCACAAGTAACCGGTGGAGTTAAGGAATCATTGGGGATCACAGTCCTAGTGAATTTCTCTTATTGTTTAAAAACTCAATACAACCAGCAATCATCATTGTTACTATTTAATAGCAAAACCCCCCAGTTTTATTTACGTTCCAATTATTCCATCTGGTATTCTACTCATACTTCGACCTATTCCCTGTGGGATCGACCCCAACCTAGTTAGGTTCTATATTTGATTCAGCGACCGCATTGTACTTTAAGTGGTGCTAAACCAGCTTCTACACCATTAGAAGCAAATGTAAAGTTGACAACTATGGATTATGATGATCAAGTGGGAAAGGTACATGATGATCCCCTATAAGAAGATACTTCTGCCTACCAAAGATTAGTTGGAAAATTGATTTATCTAATAATCAGAAGGCCAGATATTTGTTTTGTTGTGCAATTGCTTAGACAATTTATGCAACAACCTAAGAGGTCTCACTGGGATGCAACTTTAAGATTAGTAAGATACATCAAACATTCTCCTGGATTGGGGGTCTTTATGAAGATAGGAGTTGAGTTAAAGTTGAAAGCTTATTGTGGCTCTGACTGGGCATCTTGCCCTAACACTAGAAGACCAGTGACAGGTTTTGTAATTCAACTTGGATGATCATTAATCTCATGGAATTCAAAGAAACAGAAGAATGTCAGTCGTAGCTCAACGGAATCTAAGTATAAAAGCATAGCTTCAGCTGTCTCTAAAATAATCTGGCTAGTTGGCTTATTAAAGGACATTGGAATTCAAGTGCCTACACCTGTGGAGTTGTTTTGTGACAATAAAGCTGCAATTCAGATAGCCTCAAATCCTATATTCCACGAACGCACCAAATACATTGAGATCTGATTGTCATTTTGTGAGGGAAAAACTTCAGGAAGGACTGATCAAACTAGCTCATTTGTCTACTAGCTTACAACTAGCAGATTTACTTACTAAATGTCTTGGTGTGGCTCAACATCACTTTCTCTTATCCAAGCTTGGGGTGTTGGACATATTCCACCTGCATCTTGAGGGGTGTATTGAAATGATTAGTTTTTAGCTACAGCTAATAGGAGTTTGTTACAATTAGCCAACTAATGTTAGTTAGTTGGTGGACAGTGTCCAGCTGTCACTAGTGTAGCTAGGATGATGAGTTGGTTACTTGTCTATATATACATAGCACAATGTGCAGTTGTAGAGTGAGTTCATCTTCAATAAAACAGTACCAAAATTCCTTTCCTTTTTCTTAGCTCCCAAAGGTTCATCAATGGCAAATGTTCATCATCTGCAGCTCTAGAACTCCACTAAATTTGACAAGAACAAAACTTTAAATTTCTTCTGGGGCATTCAATTATAACCCTATAATTAGCAATTAATTAGAGATGGGTATCTCAAAATCTGGGAAAGAGTTTAGTTGAATTCATAGAAAATCCACTGATTCATGCCAATTTGCAGCCTTTAGATTCTAAAACTCTCCTTAAAAGAAACTTTAACCTAAAATTACACCTTAAAGTGGCAGAAACCTTTTGTCGTGAAACTGATTTATCTGCCTTGTTTTGGTAGTTAAATATTAGCCAAAATTGGTATAAAACATTTCTGACTGCAGCTTATACCATAAAATGGCCTTAATCAACAAGCTAATCAAATCTATCAAGTACCAGAGGCTTCTTCAGAGAAGGGCCCTGAAAAGTACATATAATGTTGGTAAACAAAACAGAATGACCATGACCATCTGGAGTGACAAGCTTAGAAACAAATATGGGATTGAGTTGAAAACTATGGATGTTAAGGACATTGAGAAGTACAAAATCAGGAAACAAAGTTAGAGATATACTGTTGGTTACTTTGACTCTAATCCATTTGGAAGTGAAACTAGGAATAGAAAGTGTTTGCATATTAAACAAAAGGGAATTATTGGAAGTCATGTGATCATAAGCTCTAAAGTATATGATCCATACAGTATTGTCTATTTAGTAAGTAGACAAACAAAGAGGCTATTTGGATTGACTATCTTAAGTGCTTTCGGCTTTTAACTTCCTTTTCTACTTTCTGTGGTGTTTGAAAAGATAAAAAGTGTTTTTAATCAGTTACTTTTAGGCTAAAAAAGGTACAAAAATTGGGTATTCCCAACTTATGACTTTTAGCTTTTAGCTTATAAGATATTTTTTTTAAAAAAGCCAATCCTAACACTTTCAACAGCATCTTACCAGTAAAGTTGGTAAAACCAAGGAGATTAGAAGTGAAGGGGAGTCCAAGATATTTGATTGTTGTAGTAGTAATATTAAAAGCATCAGTACTCCCAAAGTTGCCAAAAGAAGGAGGCCTATCATCATGGGAGTCAAGCTCAACATGAGCTGCCATTTTGTGAATTTGAAATTGGATGAAAACCTATGAAGCCTTTAACACTTCTTAGTACTGTGTCCAGGCTTCTTGCAATACTTGAACAGGAAAGAGGACCTTTGAGGCTCAAAATCAACTTTGGAAGAGAAGTTTTGCTTAGGAGGGAAAGGGTAAGGATTAAAGGAATCCCCTGCATTGAAGGAAACAGAGCCTGGGGAGAACAATAAGTTGCAAGAAACAGAGCCAGGAAGATGCTATAGAATGGGCATCATCATTAATATCTTACTCCTAACTTGGATGTAAGTGTCATTGAGTCCCATTAAAACTAATAAACCTTTTTTCGTCCTCACCTGTCTTGCCATCCCCCCTCCCCACAAGTGCATATAGTCAAAGATTACTGGAAATAGACCAAATCTCATCCCACAACTGTATGATCCTATTGAAATAGGAAGCTATGTCTGATGACCTCTCAGAGATGTGAGTCAACTCTTTCTTGAGCTCACATATCATAGCACCATCTGGTTTACCATATCTCTTCTCTAATCCACCCCATATATCTTTGGTCAGTTTTGAGTATTATACACTACGAGCAATGCCCTTGCTAAGGGAGTTAGCTAGCCAAGAGACCACTAGATCATTGCAGTATTGCCATTACCTGGCCAAAGGTGAATTCTTATGAGGTTTATCTGATATTGCTTTGATGAAACCCAACTTGTTACGTACTGACAAGGCCACTAGGATGGTCTTTCGCTGCCATAACAGGAACCATCAAAGAGAATAGAAACTAAGGGGGAACCCAGTACATCAGAAGGGTGTACATACAGAGGGTGACATGGATAAATGTATTCTACAGGATGATAAACAGTATGAGAGGTAGGTATTGAGAAAACACCAATAGTAGCAAGAGACTCGGTACCGCTCATCATTTCAAATAGAAAATATTAGCAATGTTCACACGAGTATGTAAAACAGCTCAAAAATCATTACTAGCAGGAGATGTAAACAAGGAAAATAATCTACTAAGGAATGCAAGTAAATCAACCAGGAAACGAATAAAAAAATCATTTGAAAAGGAAATGAAATTACTAAAGAGATATCGCACAGCCGCGAGAAAATCAACCCAAAAAATACAAAGATGATAGCAGAGCTAAAAAGTTCGTCAAAAATGGATTGAAAATTGGAGAATATGGAACCATGATGATGGACTCGTTGGAACCCTAAAAACTCCAAATCCCGATCAAAAGCTCATTATAAACCCTCGAGGGTAACATCGCAAGAAAGAGTATACATAGATATACTAGGATCTATGCTCTGATACCATGTTGACCTATCAAATCAAAGTAAGATTGAAGAAAAATTGAATGTCGGTGCAAGACAGAAGAAACAAAAAGAGAGAAAATTGTGGTTTCATTGATAAGAAAACATCTGGATATATAAATCTATGTTAAAATGAGATGGACTCCTTCTATATATATATGTGCCCAACTAACTAGCCCAATACTGACTAGATAAGTACAACAAATATAAATACAATATCAGCCCAACTAACTAAATTAGTCCACACAAACTACTTGATCAACTCTAACATAACCCTATATTTATAATATGTATAAATTTATGTAATTCGTATTTTGCCCATCATCAGACTAAAAATTACATCCGGCTATCTACACATATTACCCCATACTTTATGAGGTGTATTTTAGATCCATTAACTTTAAATCTTAGCAGATCGCTATAGTTTGGGTCGGTCTTTTAACAATAACAATCAACATACAATTATCCTTAATACAATATACATGCAAGTCCATAAAATTTCTAATAATTACAACTCGATGAAGATCATAAATATGAGTAAGCAAGGTAAAGAAATAGGAAAGGAGGTGAAGAGCTATGTGTGTAACACCCCGTACTTTTATAACCTCACTTGATCCCTTGGTATCATATCTACATAGGTGTTGAGATGCCATGCATATGTGTTTTATAGTGTCATTGGTGAAACATTTGATATCGGACGTAACATATGCGATTAGATCGTCGTAGGAGGTGTGTTGTGATTTCGTGGAGCATTTGGGTAAGCACTCGTATCCATTATAACCTCATTTGGTGACTTTAAGTCATGTTTACTTGATGTTTAAGATCACTAAGTAAGTATTTTGTAGTGTTTTGATAAGGGATTGGACGATACGTAAACGTTGGATTAGTGGCCGAAAATTTCAGCAAAATGCTGAAACTTGCGCCACTACCCTGTTTCAGGGGTGTGGCGCAAGCCACCAGCCTGAAAAAAACTTCAGAGAAGTCCATATTCTTGCGCCACTACCCTGTTTCAGGGGGTGTGGCGCAAGGCACAATAAGTATGCCTTTCCGGCGTCGTTTCGTAACGCAATTTTACGACGATTTCTCGATGGTTTCTTTTGGTTCTTTGGAGTTATTTGAGCATTGTTAAAGCTTCAAACACTTCAATATACTCCTACATACTCCTACATGATCAAATCATGACATGTGAATAGTGATCCAAAATGTTCAATGAAGCCAAGGGCGACTAGAATTCCAATTTTTGCGATCGAAAGGACGAATGAGAATTGTGTAAAAGACTATTGTCGTGACATGATGGAATTATGTAAACATGAGATATATGGTGAATAATACATGGAAGTTCATGTATATGTGTTATTGGGCCCAATTTGAGGCCCAAAAATGGAAGAAAATACATGGGCCCAAAGGCAAAAATGATCCATTCTTGCAATAATTGACCAAGTGAACATATCCCTTAATGCCACATGGGGCTAAGTATGACCTTGAGTATATATAAATCCCCCAACATCAGATTTTTATTCCCCAAAGCCTCTCATCACTTTTGGATATTTTACAAACATTTCTTTCATTTCCAAACCCTAAAGCAAATAAACCCTAAGGCATATTTGGACAAGATCATCCTATTCCAAGCTTTGGTAAGTGCTTATTTTCATGGATTAACATATTATATGCATGGGAGATTATGTATATTGTGCTAGTTGTGTTGGCAAAATGATGAATAGTGTATTTTTGCCTTTGGTGCAAGATGTGTCATCTTGGTGATTTGAATTTGAATTAGGCCTTGTGCCTTTGATGAAAAAGCATGGTAGGGACAAAATATGAACATGTATGGTGTTATTTTTGGCATTAAACTTTTTCTTGTCAAAAAGTGAAAATTATGGGATTTTGGCCGATATGTGTTATGAGTTGTATTAAGGTACTTTGATGGATTATTTGGGATGTGTTATGGATAAGAAAGTGTAAAGGAGAAGTATTGTGGTGAAATGTGTTGATTTTTATGTATTGGTAAATGTTGGAAATATTATGGAATTTTTGAAATAATAGTATGATCAATGGTTTTGCCAAGGGGAAATGACATTTTTAAAGGCAAACATGTAACTCATTGACATGGTATGCATTTGTAAAGTGATTGGTGGTTAATGTGAATTTCGTTATGTATTTATGTTGTAGAGTGACACATAAAGAAGGAGAGGGATTATTGTATACGCATCAAAGGTGGTATATTCGTATTGTGAATCCAAGGTATGCAAGGTTACTTTGTCCGTATCTTTCTACGGCCAATAGTGTTCACATTGACATTTCTCTAGTTCTATTCCGAAATATACTAAGGTATCCCATATGCAATTATCTATGGTCATTGTCTTATATTTCCTACTCATTGATCCATTGTGAATATCACTTCTCATATTCATGGTTAATGTTCCGAAAGTTCAAAGAAGGCTATGTTTCAATATTCCAATAGTGCCTATACTTGTGTCTCTTGTTCATGGATGATTGTCCAATGGTTCCAATGGTATCATGGTGCTAGTTATATTATATTTCTCATTGATATTTATTCACATGTCCTTCACTTATTGGTCAATGATTCAAAGTTTCCAACAATGTTACGTTCCAAAGTTCCAAAGTGATGTTATGATTATCAAAGTATCAATCTCAAAGTAATGAACAAAGTAATGCAAATGTGGTCAATGATCAAGTATGGGTGGCAAGTCTAGGGGCGTAAGCCTAGCTCGAATCGATCCCGATGTATTGATTTATGGGTGGCAAGTCTAGGGGCGTAAGCCTAGCTCGACTCGATCCCGATGTATTGATTTATGGGTGGCAAGTCTAGGGGAATAAGCCTAGCTCGACTCGATCCCAATATGATGTTATGATATGAAAAGACCCACTGATCAGTAGGGGCCCGGGTACATTGTTATCATTGAGCATTGAGATAAAGAAAGCAAATAAAGTAATGAAAGCAATCCACATGGTTTCCCAAAATACCAAATGGTGACTTATGCACATTGATTCTTCATATGTTTTGAGTTCATTGACATATTTATTGAAATATTCATGTGTTGTATAGTTTCATCTGAGCCTTGCATACTCAGTACTTATTTCGTACTGACCCCTCTCGGGGGAATTTACCTTACTTGCTGCAGGCGCAGGTCCCAGTAGGCCTCCTCAGTAGATTGCCAGTGTTAGCGGTTCCTTGGTGAGCTCCAGCTCATTCGGGGCTTCTCCGAGTCAGAGTATATACATGTTTTGGTTTTGTACAAAATATGTAAAGCGGGGACTTGTCGCGACTTATAGTTCATTTTGGTCAATGCTCTTGCTAGAGGCTTTTGTAGACCGATGTGGGTGTATCAGTGTAAAAGACATATGTTGTTTTGACTGGATGGCCTCAACGGCCAAGTTTCGTATGTATGTATAAATATGTCCCATGTTTTCCGGTATTCGTCTTTCATGTTCTTATGCACTACTGGTATGATTATGGTATGCATATGATTGAGCATAGGCAAAGGTTGGTTCTCTCGGCCCTTATCGGCTACGGGTGCCAATCATGTCTCAATGGGATTCGGGGCGTGACAATGTACGAGATGACGAACCATGGGGAGAACTGCGAACTCCAGATGGCTATCTCCTTAGACTTCTTTCAACAGAACAACACCATCCGAGCTGCAACGAATCATCAGAGAGTGGTTTGCAAATGATCCAAAGGAGAAGGTGGTGGAGCATCTGGTTCCAGCTGCAGCAATCGGACATCATCTTGATGGAGAAGCCAAGAGGAAAGTGGAGCTGATGAGTCTAGGTGTGGACATATATATAATTATGCTTTTTCTTTTTTTTGTGTTTCCGTTTTTGGGTCTGGCGGCTAGACTTTTTCTCTTGTTTTTGTTTGTTTTTATTTTCATAATCAATAAAATGGCCTAACAAGCCACCAAAAAGTTATTTAAAAAAAAAATCAGAAATTGAAAAACATTAGCATTTTTATGAGTTTGTGAGCATATAATTTCATTAGCTATAGATAAAAGTATATGTCTTTTGATATTTATTTATTCTTTATTTCATTCATAATTTCACGTGGTGCCAAGAGTTTATGCTAGTTAAATGTGGTTATTTATAAGCTTAGTTTTGCATGAAATTAAGGGAAACAAATTAAATTCATCAAAACGAACCTCAACAATCAATTAGTTCTTCATATATAGTTTATGCTTAACAATATTAATTAACAATCATTATCCTATACAATAATGCCACTAGAAGAATCCATTCATAAAGTCATGAAACACAAGTAATTTATCGGACAAAATCAATTGATGGATATTTAGATTTTAGATTTTTTAATTGACTTGATTAAACAATGTGTAATATATGAGAAACAAAACATTAAAATGAAAGCTTCTAAAAGGATTTACCGATTAATTTTTTAAAAAAATGAAAGCACAAGGAAAAACTCAATGAATAAAGTAGTTTCTCATATTATGACAGACCAATATAAGTGCAAAGGCCCAAGAAGCAAGAAAGGAATGTGTTTTTCTTCATTAAGAAGGCTCATGTAGCTCTATGAGAGATTGTCCAGGGACTAAAAGAGAAAATATGAAATATAGGAAAATCATAGTATGCAAGATCGTTGAAGCTCTATATGCCTAAGTGATAGCCAACGTTTTGTTCCTTCCTAGCTCCTTCTGTTTAGGCAAATAATGTGTGAAAGTTAAGATGGATAATGTATACTTACATATGCAGAGTTATTGTTCAAGCATCCACAAAGCAGTGTAACTCGCCAGGCTATAAAATAAATTATACCAGAAACACATAAGCAAAACAGCATATCTCAGAGGAAGTAAGACACAACAAATACTAAACTATCTCAGTCTTTGGATATACCTTTGAGACTTTAAAGTTGTTCCCCATGACAGTCTTGAGTGAGTAGAAGCTTGGAATGTATCTAGTCGCTGCATTGCCACTACCATACACATTGATCTTCCTAAACTTCTTCTCTTTTGGGTTGTAAGAAGCTAGTTGTGTGCCACGATTTCTTTGCATCAAGCTTTCTCCATCTTTCCAAATTATGATTGGTATATATCTAGCATCACAGATATCACGTGGAATACAATCCATCAAATGAGATCTTTAGTCCATGATTCAGCTATTCCATACTCTTTCATCCTCTTTATATCAATGTGCATCATCAAACTATTATGATACAAACACAGACAGTTTCCCAACTCTACTAGCGTTAAGCAGTAGGATGGAGTTTCCAGACAACGTAGAGTTGACAGGGGTTTCACCTCTTCAGTCCAAATGTAAAAAGAGTAAATGCAGTCACTTTTTCTGTGATCCATCCAATGAAGAGCACCACTGACGTTATTATTACTAAAGGATCCACATAAAGGTTATGGAGCCTCACCCACATTTCTCCATTGGATGTCAAAGTTGCTATATGGCTGCAAGAAAAGGCACCTATAGGTGCACTCTATTGTGTTTAACTTTGGCTATTTCGAAAGCTTTCTGGTGTATGAAAGCTTACAAGCAGATGCCTTATGCTAGGGATTTTCATTGAAGAGGACTTTAATAGGCTAGTAATTCAAGTTTTCTTTGTTATTTATAGATTTCAATAAATTGATTACAACTAGAGTGTAAATTAGGCCAGATCAGAACATCCTTTTAGTCTTGTGCTTTAGAAATTTTTAGTCCATAATGCACCAGACTTTTTCAATTGAAACATACGCCTGATATGCTCGATTGCACCAGATTTTTCATGATAATGTACCAAATCTTGTAACCTGAAAAACTGAACTTCAATGAGAGTTTAAGAACCATATTTTTGAGAAGAAAACTCCCATTACAATTACATAAATAAAAAAATCATCCATGTACAGTGCTCGACAATTACATAAATAAAAGATTCTACAATTACACATCAACCTATGGCAACTGATTCTTACACCATGATTCAAACACCCAAGTTGCATTCTAGATCAAAAAAAAAACTATAATAAAACCACACAAATTAATTCACTAAAGCACATTCTCTCAACTCTGGCCTTAACCAATTTACTCTTAAGTTTGTTCACCTTCTCCTTCTCTTTGTCAAGCTCAATTACCAATCTAGAGATCAACTCCATTTCTATCTTTTATTCTTTAACTAATCCTATTGCACGATGCTTCTCTTCATTTTCATATACTTCCAACCTATTTTCAGCTTCAAACAATTTTTCTACGAGTTTGGAAACCACAAACATGGACCATGGAGCAATTTCTTCATCCCTCAGGCACTACATGATCTCGTAACTAGGTCCCACAGGAAGTGCATGTGGGACATGGGGTTAAATGTAACAGCCCTTTTTTCACAAATCTGTTAGAGTCAGGATAAAGGGAAAATAATAAACACCTTTTTTTGTACATTAAGGACCATATCGATCAATTGGAATATATTAAGTACCAAAATAAAGCAACCTACCAAAATAAAGCAACCTTTATACATATAGGACCATTTTGATCATTTTCTCAAACAGATACTGTACAACTCTATCCACCAATTAAGGTTTGGACACATGGAAAGAAATGAGCTAATGTTTTAGTTTTTGCAAGAATTTGAACCTGAGACCCCTTGTTATCGGTAGGCTCTTGCAAAAGATCATTTTATTTGGTTGAAGTTTCCCTTCATCATGATTTGTTCTATATTATATTCATATGAAAGAAACTAAGGGTTATGGTTTCACATACAATATCATTTAAAAAGGGTAAATAAATTGCTCAATGGAAGATAAGAGGTAGCAAGAAAAAATGGCTTGCTAGATAATAAGCCTGCTGCTCAAGAACAATCAAAGATATTAGGACATAAGAGAAACATCAGTTGCAATTGGTACACCCCCATTAACTTAATTAGGCCAAATGATCATCATGCCATGTTTACCAAAAGCAAATTGACCAAAGTAACTATTTACATCAATAAGAACTTGTTTAAAGTAAATATGTCCGTCTGATATGCCAATATGTTTTGACTATTCATTCTGTTCATGCGAGCTTGGAATGAACAAAAGAAATGCAGCTTTGGAGAATGTGAAAATGGATAACATGTACTTATATGGGCAGAGTTGTTGTCCTACCAGAATTCACAAAACATTGTAAGTAAACAAGGTTTTAAACAAAACTAAACCAGAAAAAGAGATGCAAAACAAAATATCCTGGAAGAAGCAAGACTAAATAAATGGAGTACTAAACTATCTGAGTCTTCGAATAAACATATGAGACTTCAAAGTTGTCCCTCATGAAAGTCTTGAGTGAGTAAAAACTTGGAATGTATCTAGTCGCACTTCCACCACCATTGACATTGACCTGCTTGCACTTCTTTTCTTTTCGATTGTATGAAAATAGTTCTTTGCCACTTTGAATCAAGATTTCACCATCTTTCCAAATTAATAGCGCTTCAAAATTATATTCACCCATACCAGACAGAAAAGGATCCACCAAAATGCTATCTTTATTCTAAGATTCAACAATCCCATACTCTTTCATACACCAGATATCAAGGCGCTCTTTACGGTCTGCGAGGACATAATTAATCAAGCATAGGCAATTCCCCAACTCTGCTAGTGACAAGGACCACAGTGAAGTTTCCTGACCAGGTGGAGGTGGTAGGGACTTTAGCTTTTCTGTCCCAATATTGAAGGAGTAAATATTGTCATTTAGTCCTTGATCCATACAATGAAGAGAACCATTGACATAAGCCTTATCAAAACAATGCCATACACATTCCCATATAGGACAAGGAACTTGGCCCATATTTCTACATTTCTCATCAACTCCAAGAGTATAAACCTCTAATTCTGATACTTTAGTATGATCTTGAAGCCTTCTAACTACTAATCTCAATACTTTATACTGTCCAGAGGCTTCACTAAAGCAAAATCCATAAAGCAACATGACAAACAGTTTTCTCCCATTCGAGCAATTTAAGTTTGAAATACTCTAAAGGCTTGTATGCGTCCACCACCAGTCAAGGGACCAGGTCCTTGATTGAGTCTGACTACTAATAGTACAATGAAAACAACACAGACAAGAGAATGTGAGTACTAACAGCTGAAAACAGTAAAGAACACAGGATATTTATGTTAAAACCTCCTTGCTCAAAGGAGTAAAACCACGACCTACCTCGTAGGATTTTCACCAACAACAATTCACTAAAACAAGAGCAATTGTTTGATTATAGACTCTTTCTCATAATCCAATGGTTAACCTCTTAACCCTATTCCCTTGTGATAGCTTCAACACAAGCAATATTACACTAACTCTATTGTAGCCTACAATGTTAACTAACTCTAGTTGACCACAACTTGGCTAACTCTATCCCTCTTTACCAACTATCTCTAGTTGAAACTCCTGGGTAACTCTACCTAAGAAAACGCCAAATAATTGATAAAGATCAACTTGACTAAACTTAGTTGATGCGACTAACTAACTCTAGTTAATGCAACACAACCAAAGAACACAGACAAGTTCAATATCTACTATCCTTTATAACATAAGAGTAGATTTACAATTTAGCACACAAGGTACAAATATTCAAACAACAATGAGCTAAGAGCAGCTGTCGTTGATGGGGAACAGGTCCCTTATTGTAGGAGCTTTTAGCTGAAGAAAAATGGAGACTTTTGCTAAGAGAATGTGAATTTTTGGATATGCAAAAGATAGGCTTTCCTCATAAATAATGATCTATATATATGGAACAAATGGGAGGGAAAACCTAAAAAGTTTCTCATTGGTCGAGATTAGAAAGTTGTTGCTCCTCTGCCGTTGTGCACCAACTTTTCTGCAAAAATTACAGCTGACAGCTGTACTATTGACTACCAGAAAGTTCAACATAATGATGGACCTAGTCCCTTATCTGGTCCCTATGGAATAAGATCCCTCTGAGAAATAGTTCCTCTTGAGAACTTAATTTTCCCAGAAGATATCCGTATACACTCGTGCAGTACTGTCAGATACCAGTTGACCACGTACTCATACATCTCAGATACCAGGTCCCTTCACATAGTTTGTCGATCATTAGGAATAGATGTCCCATGTTCCAATTCAGGGCTTCATTGTCACATATCACTTGCACATATTTAAACTAGGAAAGATCCCCTTGTGAAGTTTTAGGTTAATGAGGTTATAGATACATCTACAGTATGGAGCTGGTCCTTAAATAGGTTTGTTAATCATCAAAACCACGAATACAATAATTTCCCCCTTTGTAATGATGACAACCCGATAACCAGTATAGCAATAGGTTCAGAGAGTTTTCCTATCATCAATATTTATCCCTGCTTCAGTTTCTCCTACTAGCTAGGAGTATCAGGTCCCTTATTAGTTCCTTATATAACCAGCATATCCCTTATTAGTTCCCCCTATCACCAACATCTCAAGATAACAACATTTCATCACTTTTCTTGTCCCTTTATGAGTTTTCCAGTCATCAGAATCAAGAATAAGTTTGCCAATCATCAAAACCAAAATATAACATTTTCCCCCTTTTTTATAATGACAAATTTAAGCCAGTAGTAGACCAAATTAGGATATTCCTCCTGACACCGACACTCATTCTGTTACCCCTATCACCATTGATCAATTCTCCCTAGCACATTGTTCTCTCAGGTACCAGGTCCCTTCACCAATTCTGCCATTATTTCCCCCTTTTACCAAGAACTTCCCCCTTATGGCATCATTAAAAAGAGCAAACAGTAAATCAATTAAAAGAGAGAACCAACACAAGTACAGAATGAAATGAACATAAGGAATGCAGCTTTGGAGAATTTACATTACAAATAACCTAGGAATGTTAAAATGGACAAGGTATGCTTATACAGGCAGAGTTGTACTACCAGAACTCAAAAGCATCCATGGAACAGTAAAAGTTTTCAGGTCATAAGCTAAATTATACTAGAAATATACAAGCAAAACATGATATCCAGGAAGAAGTAAGACAAATTAAATATCTAAGCTATATCAATCTTTGGGCAAGCATTTGAGACTTGAAAACTTTCCCCCGTGACAGTCTTGAATGAGTTAAAACTTGGGATGTATCTAGTCACTGTAGAGCAACATTTGTAAACATTGACCTTCCTAAAGTTCTTTTCTTTTGGGTTGTAAGAAACTAGTTCTGTGACATAATCTTTTTGCATCAATATTTCTCCATTTTCCAAATTAAGATTGGTTTAAGACGATGATAACGGATATTACGCAGAATAGAATCCGTCAGAATAGAATAGATTAAGCTATTCCATACTTTTTCATACTCCATAAATCAACATACTCATTATTGTCGTTATCAAATAAACACAGACAATTCCCCAACTCTGCTAACGTCCAATAGAAGGATGAAGTTCCCAGACCAGGTGGAGGTAGTAGGGACTTCACCTCTTCTGTCCCAATATTAATGGAGTTAATGCAGGTACTTCTTGTAGTATTATCAAGCTAATGAACAACACTATTGACATTAACATTACCAAATGATCCTGCAGCCTTGCAAAAATTATCCCATTAAGGACAAGGAACTTGGCCCATATTTCTCCGTATCTCATCAACTCCAAGAGTATAAACCTCAAACTCTGATACTTGAGGACAATCCCAAAGGTCTCTTTGCTTCACTCATTTATCATGATACATGATAGTTCAACCAGCCAACTAGATCAGCACACTGCTGATGTTTGAGGGATGCAATCCTGCATAAATCTATGTAGAAAGCCCTGTTATTAGGTCAGAAATTGTTAGGGTATTAACAAGTGTTTCTACATAGATTTCAGCAGGATTGCGTCCCTCAACATTGGCATTATGTTGCTGAGTTGGTTGGCTACTGAACTTTCACCTTATTGGTGATGGTTTGACTCCCCAGCTTGTAATCCACTCCGCCATTTTCCCTTCCCCTACCCCCTATTTTTTTATTTTTTAAAAAATAAATAAATAGAAATATTTGAATAGAAGTTGAGTTGTCTCCAAACCCGACTCCCCTCTAAATCTTCTATTTTCCTACTTTATATATATACTCCGCATCCTCCTCTCCCTAAATGATGAACATGAAAGTACCAAAAATGCAGGAACAAAATGAGAAGCAGGGTATGTGGATGTACCAATGCATCCGTTGTAAAAAAAAACTTCCCTTCAAGCCAAGCAATAGCAGGCCATACAAGGGGTCACTTTAGGGATGGGTGGGTTAAAGAAACTCCCCAAAGCAAAGTGTTTATGGAATTTGCCGATTATCAGCAGTAGCAAGGTTCTAATACTGTCATCCATTCCAAAGCAACAGGTTTTTTCTAGACAACATCAGACATTGACTCAACAAATATTCATCGATTTTCAAAAGATGATGAGAAATATTTTGCAAGCCCAGCCACTCGGCCTTCATCTTAAGCTTCATCCAGCAGACGACCATGGGCCCCTAGGCATCCTTTTAGGGTTCATGATCTAAAGATACTAGCCAGGATCAGGGCTCATCTAACCGAAAAGAAGCAAGAAATATTTTGGAAATCGATGAACATTTGTTGAGTCAGTGTCTGATGTTGCTCCATAAAAACCTATTGCTTTGGAATGGATGACTCAGTATTAGAACCTTGCTGCTGCTGATAATCGGCAAATTCCACAAACACTTTACTTTGGGGAGTTCCTTTAGCCCGCCTATCCCTAAAGTGAACCCTTATATGGCCTGCCATTGCTTGGCTTGAAGGGAAGTTTTTTTACAACGGATGCATTGGTAAATCCACATACTCAGCTTCCAATTTTATTCGTACACTTTTGTTACTTTTATGTTCATAATCTAGGGAGAGGTGGATGAGGAGTATATATATATAGTAGGAAATAGAAGATTCAGTAGGGAATTGTGTTTGGAGACAACTCAGATTTTATTCAAATATTTTGATTAATTTATTTTTAAAAAACAAATTGAGGGTAGGGGAAGGATAAATGGCGGAGTGGATTACATTGTGGGGAGTTGAACCCTCACCAACAACAAGGTGAAAGTTCAGTAGCCAACCAACTGAGCAACACATTGCCAATGTTGAGGGACTCAATCCTGTAGAAATCTATGTAGAAAGCCTTGTTAATACCCTAACAATATCTGACCTAATAACAAGGCTATCTACATAGATTTATGCAGGATTACATCCCTTAAACATCAGCAGTGTGCTAATCTAGTTGTCTGATTGAACTTTCAAATATCATGATAAATGAGTGAAGCAAAAGTTAAAAATTCACCCTTACTTGATTGGCAACAATGTACAGAGAATGTGCCAATGGGTGGAGAACACATCATAATATATAACCCAACATGTTGGGAATATTTGATGGTGAACAATTGTTTCAAAGATACATAACTCCGAAATCCTTCCAAATCCAGACATTAGAATTAATAGTACCTCGATGATAAGTAGAAAGTAGAGAAAGATCACTTCCTCTAACTCTCAGGTTGAAAAGAGAATGGAATTCTCCACAAATGGGAAGTTCCAAGCTTCCCCATGTCTCGTCTGCTAAATCAAAAGAAATGATGTAGCACACATTGTTGACACCTAATTTTTTCCCTCTACGACTAGGTTTGATTCTGAGTTTCTTTGATTTTAAATAAAACCATAACAGTTGTTTTATATGGAAAAAAACTTTCTGAAACATTTATTTGGGTCAATTTTTTCATTTAAGTGATGATTATACATTTCTGTATTCATATATACGAGATCGTATAATTTTGTTACATAACAATTATTTTATCAAGAATCAGCATTTAATAAAGATTTGTCTTGAAAATTGGTTTCAAAATAAATCTTGATATAAATGTAATTTTTTCTTAAAATGAATTATTCAAAAAGTATTTACTTGATTTTATTAAACCAAGAAACTTGGGATTAAACCGGTTGATAATTCATATCAGATTTTGTTTCAATTTAGACAATTTATTAAATTTGACCGCAATTGAAATCCATTTGGTCACAATTGCAATGCAATTGGCCAATTGATTTTCAATTTAGCTAAATTTAAATAAAATTGACTAAAATCCTAACCTATTTGGGCTATCTCTTAAATAGGCTAAATTCCTATTCCAAATTTAATCAGCCAATCCAGTCCCTTTAATTTTAATCCCGACCCATCCCAACTCGTGCTACCCAAACCGGTCTAACCATATTATAACCCCTTCTCCTTCATCCACGACTTCAAAAACCATAGCATAACACAACAACAACAACAATATCAGAGTACATCAGCAACCAAATGACAACAGCAGTGGCCAAAATCCCCGAAACCCTGTTGCAATGCTGCTTGAATAAGAATTTCAATAGCTCATTTCAGTGTTATTTCAATTGTATTTTAGTGATCAGTTCATAATACACGTGCTACTCACATGACAACCAGCTTTCCCAAAGTTAGTTATAACTAATTTTCCCGCCAAAACTCTGATGTTTTTATTAGTAGACCACTCTTCCATTGTAATCGACAGTTAATCATTTTCTTAGATTGAATAATAGTTTCTTTTCTTCTTCATGTGTAATTGAGCTTTAATTAGGTTTCTTGAGTTCAGTTGTTCAAGGGTAGTTCTTTCTTGTACCCTTTAGGCTATCTTAGGTGAATTTTGATTCCTTTAGGAATCCTGAGTTGCATCATTGGTATCAGAGAAATTTGATCCTCTGACTTTAGGAAATGGGTGACCATAACACGAGAATACTGGAGCTACGCTGAGAAGTTGATTCTCTCAAAACTTTCATGGATGGAGTTGTCAATTCGATGACTGAAATACGATCAATAGCTGATGAAAGAGTGACTCAAGCTATGAATGAGATCAAAAAATTGCTAAAGAGTAATGGCGGAGCAACAGGGGATACACCTATTGAGGAGCATGCAGAGAATGCAACACCTGCAGTAGGGGTGCACTGGGAAGAAAGACAAGGGGTATACCTGCCATACAATAGGAGATATCAACTTGAATTTCCTAAATTCGATGGTCAAGGTTTGAAGGATTGGTTGTATAAGTGTGACCAATTTTTTGATGTGGAAGATGTAGCTAAAGACTCCAAGGTGATGATGGCATCATGTAGCCTTGAAGGTAAGTCTTTACGGTGGCATCAGTCGTATATGAAGAACAGGTTGACAAGAGAGTGGCCAAGGTAAGGAGATTATGTGCAGAGGTTGTATGCCAAATTTGGGGAAGAGATCTTTGACGACCCTATGGGTGATTTGAAGGATCTCAGATGGGTAGGATATATTCAAGAATACATTGATTTATTTAATGAATTATTGACTAGGGTAGAGTTACCTGAGATTTATGTAATTAGTTGATTCATCAGGGGTTTAAAGCCTAAAATAGGCTTTCCTATGAAGATCTTAGGGCCTAGGACATTGGCTAAGGCTATGAGTTTTGCTAAAATTCAAGAAAAAACTCTCATAGTCCAAAAACAAGTGGTTACTAGAATATTTGCTCACCCCAAAAACTTACCTGAATTCTCAACTGCTACCTTCTTTTTCACTCGAAATACTAGCCTGAATTTCAAGAATACATCTACCCAAAACTTATCTAAATATGTAACTAATCTAGTTATTAGTTCAAAACCACCTTATAAGAATTCCAAGATACTCACTCCTGCTGAAATAGATGAGAGGAGAAGCAACGGATTATGTTTTAATTATGATGAAAAGTACTCTTTTTTGGGCATGTTTACAAGGGAAACATATAGTTGTTTTCATTAGAAGTTGAAGATAATGATGATATTACTGAATTAGAATAAGTGTTATGGGACCCTGTTGAATGTTTGACTATGCTGGGACAGGAATTGGAAGTGGATCCTGAAGGTTCCATTCTACCCTATGTGCCAGTCCATGTTGTAATGGGTTGTATGACTTTAGGACCATAAGAGTCACTGTATCTCTGAAGGGAAAAGCAATGCATATACTCATTGATACTGGGAGTACTCATAATTTCCTAGATCTAGAAACTGCTAAGAGGTTGGGATGTGTTTTGATAGCTATTGCTCCATTTCCTGTATTTGTGGTTGATGGGAAAAAATTCAGAGTAGTTGCATATGTAAAGCAGTATTTTGGAAGATGCAAGGAATTTCCTTTGAGTCTGACATATTAGTACTACACATAGGAGGCTGCAACATGGTATTAGACATTCAGTGGTTGGCTACATTAGGGGATGTGGAGTGGAACTTTAAGAAGTTGAGAATGGAATTTTCCATCATGGGGCACAAGGTATCATTGAGGGGAATAAAACCTTCCTCTACTAGAGTGATTCAGCCTGATAAAATGGAGAAACTTTTAACAAAACCTATAGAATTATGCTTGATCTTTGTAGGAATATATCAACAAGAGCAAGATCAAGAGAGTTTATGCCAGTTGTTTTGTTTAGAGGGTGCTCAGAAGAATGAAAAGGAGGATAATAGTATGCAACCCCTCTTACTGCATATAGTGACCTCTTTGAAGTACCTAAAGACTGCCACCATCAAGAGTTCATGATCATCAAATCATACTTAAGGAAGGAACCTCTCCTATAAATCTCAGGCCGTACAAATATCCCACTATGCAAAAGGATGATATTAAGAAGTTGGTGGATGAGATGCTTGAATAAGGAGTAATCAGACATAGTACCAGCCCTTATTCTTCACCTATTATGATGGTAAAGAAGAAGGATGGATCAAGGAGAATGTGTGTAGACTATGGGGAGTTGAAAAACTGTACTATCAACATAATCATTATTGCCGTTATCATACAAACACAGACAATTCCCCAACTCTGCTAACGTCCAATAGAAGGATGAAGTTCCCATACCAGGTGGAGGTAGCAGGGACTTCACCTATTCTGTCCCAATATTAATGGAGTTAATGCAGGTACTTCTTGTAGTATTACCAAGCGAATGAACAACACTATTGACATTAACATTACCAAATGATCCTGCAGCCTTGCCAAAATTATCCCATTGAGGATAGGGAACTTGACCCATATTTCTCCATATCTCATCAACTCCAAGAGTATAAACCTCAAACTCTAATAATTGAGGACAATCCCAAAGATCTCTTTGCTTCACTCATTTATCATGATATGTGATAGTTCAACCAGGCAACTAAATCAGCACACTGCTGATGTTTGAGGGATGTAATCCTGCATAAATCTATGTAGAAAGCCTTGTTATTAGGTTAGATATTGTTAGGGTATTAACAAGTCTTTCTACATAGATTTCTGTAGAATTGCGTCCCTTAACATTAGCATTGTGTTGCTCAGTTGGTTGGCTACTGAACTTTCACCTTGTTGGTGATGGTTTGACTCCCCACCTTGTAATCCACTCCTCCATTTCCCCTTCCCCTACCCCCTATTTTTTTATTTGAAAAAAAATAAATAAATAGAAATATTTGAATAGAAGCTGAGTTGTCTCCAAACCCGACCCCCCCTCTAAATCTTCTATTTTTCTACTTTATATATATTACTCCTCATCGTCCACTCCCTAAATGATGAACATGAAAGTAACAAATATGGAGGAACAAAATAAGAAGCACGGTATGTGGATGTACCAATGCATCCATTGTAAAAAAAACTTCCCTTCAAGCCAAGCAATAGCAGGCCATATAAGGGGTCACTTTAGGGATGGGTGGGTTAAAGGAACTCCCCAAAGCAAAGTGTTTGAGGAATTTGCCGATTATCAGCAGCAACAAGGTTCTAATACTGTCATCCATTCCAAAGCAATAGGTTTTTTCTGGAGAAACATCAGACATTGACTTAACAAATGTTCATCAATTACCAAAAGGTGATGGGAAAATTTTTGCAAGCCCAGCCACTCGGCCTTCATCTTAAGCTTCATCCAGCAGACGACTATGGGCCCCTAGGCATCCTTTCAGGGTTCATGATCTAAAGATACTAGATAGGATCAGGGTTCATCTAACCAAAAAGTAGCAAGAAGCCTTTTGGAAATCGATGAACATTTATTGAGTCAGTGTCAGATGTTGCTCCAGAAAAACCTATTGCTTTGGAATGGATGACTCAGTATTAGAACCTTGTTGCTACTGATAATCGGCAAATTCCACAAACACTTTGCTTTGGGGAGTTCCTTTAGCCCACCCATCCCTAAAGTGACCTCTTATATGGCTTGCTATTGCTTGGCTTGAAGGGAAGTTTTTTTTACAATGGATGCATTGTTAAATCCACATACCCAGCTTCCCATTTTGTTCGTGCATTTTTGTTACTTTTATGTTCATAATCTAGGGAGAGGAGGATGAGGAGTATATATATAAAGTAGGAAAATAGAAGATTTAGTAGGGAATTGGGTTTGGAGACAACTCCGCTTTTATTCAAATATTTTGATTTATTTATTTTTTTAAAAAAATTTGGGGGTAGGGGAAGGAGAAATGGTGGAGTGGATTACAAGGTGGGGAGTCAAACCCTTACCAACAACAAGGTAAAAGTTTAGTAGTCAACCAACTGAGCAGCACAATGCCAATGTTGAGGGACTCATCCTGCAGAAATCTATGCAGAAAGCCTTGTTAATACCCTAACAATATCTGACCTAATAACAAGGCTATCTACATAGATTTATGCAGGATTGCATCCCTCAAACATCTGCATTGTGCTAATCTAGTTGTCTGATTGAACTTTCAAATATCATGATATATGAGTGAAGCAAAAGTTAAAAATTCACCCTTATTTGATTGGCAACAATGTACAGAGAATGTGCCAATGGGTGGAGAACACATCATAATATATAGCCCAACATGTTGGAGATATTTGATAGTGAACAATTGTTTCCAAGATACATAACTCCGAAATCCTTCCAAATCCAGACATTAGAAGTAATAGTACCTCGATGATAAGTTGAAAGTAGAGAAAGATCAATTCCTCTAACTCTCGGGTTGAAACGAGAATGGAATATTCCACAAATGGGAAGCTCCAAGCTTTCCCATGTCTCGTCTGCTAAATCAAAAGAAATGATGTAGCACACATTGTTGACACCTAATTTTATCCCTCTACGACTAGGTTTGATTCTGAGTTTCCTTTATTTTAAATAAAATCATAACATTTGTTTTATCTGGATAAAAAACTTTTTGAAACATTTATTTGGGTCAATTTTTTCATTTAAGTGACGATTATACATTTCTGTATTCATATATACGAGATCGTATAATTTTGTTACATAATAATAATTTTATAAAGAATCAGCTTTCAATAAAGATTTGTCTTGAAAATTGGTTTCAAACGGATAAATCTTGATTTAAATGTAATTTGATCATAAAATGAATTATTCGGAAATTATTTACTTGATTTTATTAAATCAAGAAACTCGGGATTAAACTGGTTGATAATTCATATCAGATTTTGTTTCAATTTAGACAATTTATTAAATTTGACCGCAATTGAAATCCATTTGGTCACAATTGCAATGCAATTGGCCAATTGATTTTCAATTTAGCTAAATTTAAATAAAATTGACTAAAATCCTAACCTATTTGGGCTATCTCTTAAATAGCCTAAATTCCTACTCCAAATTTAATCAGCCAATCCAGTCCCTTTAATTTTTAATCCCGATCCAGCCCAACTCGTCTTACCCAAACCAGTCTAACCATCTTATAACCCCTTCTCCTTCATCCACCACTTCAAAAAACACAGCATAGCACAACAACAATAATAATATCAGAGTACATCAGCAACCAAATGACAACAGCAGTGGCAAAAAAATCCCCGAAACCCTGTTACAATGTTGTTTGAATAAGAATTTCAATAGCTCATTTTAGTGTTATTTCAATTGTCTTTTTGTGATCAGTTCATTGTAATTCAATACATAATAGTGTTGTTCTGAAATTTGTTAAGTAGTTAGGTCACGTGCTACTCACATGACAACCAGCTTTCCCAAAGTTAGTTATAACTAACTTTCCCGCCAAAACTCTGATGCTTTTATAAATAGACTACTCTTCCATTGTAATCGATAGTTAATCATTTATTCAGATTGAATAACAGTTTCTTCTCTTCTTATTCTTGTGTAATGAGCTTTAATTAGGGTTCTTGAGTTTAGTTATTCAAGTGTAGTTCTTTCTTGTACCCTTTAGGCTATCTCAATTGACTTTCGATTCCTTTAGGAATCCTGAGTTGCATAATTGGTATCAGAGTAATTCGATCCTCTGACTTTAGGAAATGGGTGACCATAACACGAGAATGCAGGAGTTACGCAGAGAAGTTGATTCTCTCAAAACATCCATGAATGGAGTTGTTAATTCGATGACAGAAATGCGATCAATAGTTGATGAAAGAGTGACTCAAGCTATGAATGAGATCAAAAAATTGCTAATGAGTAATGGTGGCGCAACAGGGGATACACCTATTGAGGAGCCTGCAGAGAATTCAACACCTGTTATAGGGGTGCACTGTGGAGAAAGACAAGGGGTAATCCAGCCATACAATAGGAGATATCAACTCGAATTTTCTAAATTCGATGGTCAATGTTTGAAGGATTGGTTGTATAAGTGCGACCAATTTTTTGATGTAGAAGATATAGCTAAAGACTCTAAGGTGACAAGGGCATCATGTAGCCTTGAAGGTAAGGCTTTACGATGGCACCAGTCATATATGAAGAACGGGTTGACAAGAGAGTGGCCACGATAAAGAGATTATGTGCAGAGGTTGTATGCCAAATTTGGGGAAGAAATCTTTGACGACCCTATGGGTGATTTGAAGGATCTCAGATGGGTAGCATCTATTCAAGAATACATTGATTTATTTAATGAAATATTGACTAGGGTAGAGTTACCTGAGATTTATGTAATTAGTTGTTTCATCAGGAGTCTAAAGCCTAAAATAGGCTTTCCTGTGAAGATGTTAGGGCCTAGGACATTGGCTAAGGCTATGAGTTTGGCTAAAATTCAAAAAAAAAAACTCTCATAGTCCAAAAACAAGTGGTTACTAGACTACTTCCTCACCCCAAAAACTTACCTGAATTCTCAACTGCTACCTCCTCTTTCACTCTAAATACTAGCCTGAATTTCAAGAATACATCTACCCAAAACTTATCTAAATCTGTAAATAATGCAGTTACTAGTTCAAAACCACCTTAAGAATGCCAAGGTACTCACTCCTACTGAAATGGATGAGAGGAGAAGCAACGGATTATGATTTAATTATGATGAAAAGTACTCTTTTTGGGGCATGTTTACAAGGGAAACATATAGTTGTTTTCATTAGAAGTTGAAGATACTAATGATATTACTGAATTGGACTAAGTGTTATGGGACCCTATTGAATGTTTGACTATTTTGGGACAGGAATTGGAAGTGGACCTGAAGGTTCCATTCTACCCTATGTGCTAGTCCATGTTGTAATGGGTTGTATGACTTTAGGACCATAAGAATCACTGTATCTCTGAAGGGAAAAGCAATACATGTACTCATTGATACTGGGAGTACTCATAATTTCCTGGATCTAGAAACTGCTAAGAGGTTGGTATGTGTTTTGATAGCTAAATATGTAAAGCAATAGTTTGGAAGATGCAAGGAATGTTCTTTAAGTCTGACATGTTAGTACTACACATAGGAGGCTGCAACATGGTATTAGGCATTCAGTGGTTGGCGACATTAGGGGATGTGGTGTGGAACTTTAAGAAGTTGAGAATGGAATTTTCCATCATGGGGCATAAGGTTTCATTGAGGGGAATAAAACCTTCCTCTACTAGAGTGGATCAGCCTGATAAAATAGAGAAACTCTTAAATAAACCTACAGAATTATGCTTGATCTCTGTAGTAATGTATCAACAAGAGCAAGAATAAGAGAGTTTATGCCAGCTGTTCAGTTTAGGGGCGCTCTGGAGAATGAAAAAGAGGATGATAGTATGCAACCCCTCTTACTGCCACCATTAAGAGTTCATGATCATCAAATCGTACTTAATGAAGGAACCTCTCCTATAAATCTCAGGCCATACAGATATCCTACTATGCAAAAGGATGAGATTAAGAAGTTGGTGGATGAGATGCTTGAATCAGGAGTAATCAGACATAGTACTAGCCTTTATTCTTCACATATTATGATGGTAAAGAAGAAGGATGGATCATGGAGAATGTGTGTAGACTATAGGGAGTTGAACAACTGCAGTATCAAAGATAAGTTTCCTATACCTTTCATTAAATAATTGCTAGATGAATTACACGGAGCTAAGTACTTTTCTAAGCTGGATTTAAGATCACGCTATCATCAAATTAGAATGATGGAGAGGGATATTCACAAGACTGCTTTTAGAACTCATCAAGGTCATTTTGAGTTCTTAGTTATGCCCTTTGGCCTCACTAATGCTCCGTCAACATTAAAAAATCTGACAAACTAAATTTTTCATGCTCAACTCAGGAAATTTTTATTTGTTTTTTGATGACATATTGGTATACAGCCAGATCAAGTCTTCTCATTTGATACACTTAAAAGAAGTTTTTGAGATCCTAAGGTTTCACACCTTGTTTGTGAAAAAGAGAAAATGTGCATTTGGTGTTCTTCATATTGACTACTTAGGTCATATAATTTCTGTACAAGGTGTGTCCATGGATTTGCAGAAAGTTGACTCCATTTTGAATTGGCCTAAACCTGCAACCTTGAAAGGTTTGAAGGGTTTCTTGGGGTTAGCAGGCTACTATACAAGATTTATAAAGGGTTTGGTATCATTGCTAGACCCCTCAACAATCTTCTAAGGAAAGATAACTTCAAGGGGATCAGCCTTGTAACACCCCGTACCTTCCTAACCCTATTTGACGACATTAAATAATGTTTACTTAGGTGTCACGAGCTATAAGTATGTATTTGGTAATGTTAGTGATGGAGAAATTGAAATTTGGCCCTTGTATATGTGATTAAACTTGCATAAAAGGTGTTTTGCGATTTTCATGGCGCATTTGTGGGGTTAAAAAATGAGGCTAAGAGGACCTCTAAACAAAGTATATTGAGGCCAAGAAGTAAGTTAAAGAATAGGACTTGAAGTATCTAACCAAACCCGCGAAGAAAAGTCGAAAAAGGGCGCGCCACGCCGCTCTGGGCTAAAATTTTTAGTCCAGAGGCAGCAAGGGGGCGCGCCAGGCAGCGTGCCGGGCTGCTTGTGCGCACCTTTCAAAAGTTGGAATTTTTCTTAAGTTCCAAGGGTGCCCGGGGACGTACCGGACCGATTTTTGCCACGTTTCTTCTACAACCATGATAATATACATGAAATTAGTGAAATATTATATTGGTATGATACAATTACCCGAGGACGAATTTGGTGTCAAAATGACGATTTTACCCCTATAGCCAAAATGGGTCATACGTGGCTAGAATCGCTTGTTTTTGGGATTGAGGCTACAAATATAAATCCCGTGAGTGGGAATATTGTTTTAACGCATATGAAATGAATTAAACATGAGAAATTATGGATTTTGTTGGATTAAGTGAATTGGGCCCAAAAAGGACCCAAAATGTGAAAGAAAACATGAAAGGCCCAATGGGTCAAAATGACCCATTCTTGCCTTGACTTGTCAATGATGGACTTAATGGCTAAGGATGACTTTAAAAGGTTATAAAAGGTGGCCAAAAATCAGATTTTAATTCATTGTACACACACATGCTTTTCTCTCATTTTCTAGAATTCTCAAGAACACTTTTTTTGGTGCTCTTCAAACCCTAAGGCATTTTTGGGCAAGATCATCCTTTTTCAAGCTTGGGTAAGTGCTTATTCTTGTACTTTAACATATTATAAGCATGATAGATTATGTATATCATGTTGGTTATGCTTGGGAGTGTTGGACATGGCACTTTTGGTTTTGTGAAAAAGATGTGAAATCCATGGAATTGTAACTTGAATTATGACTTGTGCCTTTGATGAAAAAGCATGGTATGGACAAAATATAAACATGTATGGTGTTATTTTTGGTATTAAACTTGTTATTGTCTATAAGTGGAAATTGTGGAATTTTGACCGATATGTGTTATGAGTTGTATTAAGGTAAGTTGATGGATTAATTGTGATGTGGTATGGATAAGAAAGTGTAAAGGAGAAGTGTTGTGGTGAAATGTGTCAATTATCATGTATTGGTCAATGTTGGGAATATTATGGAATTTTTGGAATAATACTTTTATCAATGGTTTTGTCAAGGGGAAATGACATGTTAAAGCTAAACATGTGACTAATTATTATTTTATGCCATTATAAGGTAATTGGTGGTTAATGTTGGTTTCGTTATGAACTTGTGTTGTAGAGCAAAACACAAGAACGGAGAGGGACTATTGTATGCGCATCTAAGATTGTGTATTCGTATTAAGAATACAAGGTATGTAAGGTTATTCTTCTATATCCTTTTGTAGCATGTGGTGTTCACATTGTCATTTGATTCCGAAGTGCTCATTGTCCTAAAGTGTTCTATTCCAAAGGGGTTCTATAGTATTCCAACTAAGGTTGATATATATTGTTATTCATATGTATTTTCCTCTTAGACGAATTATGACCCACTTAGTTCTTATTTATGGACGGAAGTTCTTAAGTTGTCATATGTTGTAAAGCCTAAGAGAACTACCTCAACAAGAGTAGTGAGGTAAAGAGGACTTGTTGAGTTTGAATAGCATTATTCCAATCATGCCATGAACCAAAGTTCCAATAGAGTTATACACATGTCTCATATTCATGATTAATGTTCCAAAAGCCCAATAAGGTTATGTTCCACGGTTCCCATGGTGGTTATACTCATGTCCCTTGTTCATGGATTATGGTCCAATGGTTTCAATAGTGTTATGTTGCTATAATGTTATGTTTCTCACAATGTTTATTCACATACCTCTCACCCATTGGTTAATGATCCAAAGCTTCAAGGAAAGTTGTCATAACGTTGAAATCTCTAAAGGACCTATTTTCAAGAGAATAATAACATAAGAGAATCTATTTAATCTTGGATGGCATTTTCCAATCATGTCTTGTTCCAAAGTCCGATAGTATGATGATTAGCCTTGTACCAATCTTGCATAAGTAAAAGTACCAATCTCATAAGGGTGATAAGAGAGGCGATGTGCAAGTTAGTATAATTATCCCTCATAAGTGAAGATGTGAATCTTATGAAGTGAAGTGAAGTGAGATGTGTATACAAATGTGAGCTTTAGTGTCATGATCTCTAATGGATCACTCTCATAGCTATGTCAAAGAAATAAGATTGTGAAGAAATAATGCACAAATGGTTACTTTATGTTATGGTTCATTGAAAATGGATTAAAAATCAAAAGGGTATATATTATAGCCCACTAAATGTGGATGTCCGGTATTATATATATATATTATAGCCCACTAAATGTGGATGTACGGTATTATATTTATATATTATAGCCCACTAAATGTGGATGTCCGGTATTATAATTATATATGATAGCCCACTAAATGTGGATGTCCGGTATTATATTTATATATTATAGCCCACTAAATGTGGATGTCCGGTATTATAGTTATATATTATAGCCCACTAAATGTGGATGTCCGGTATTATATTTATATATGATAGCCCACTAAATGTGGATGTCCGGTATTATATTTATATATGATAGCCCACTAAATGTGGATGTCCGGTATTATAATTATATATGATAGCCCACTAAAGGTGGATGTCCGGTATTACATTTATATCTTATAGCCTACCAAGGGTGGAGGCCCGGTACTAACTAATTGAGTGCACAGTAATGAAAATAGTTGTAAAGAGATGAGAATATATGCCTCACGTGCATAGATGTAAATAAACATGAAGATGGTTATAAGAAAGTGATAATGATGCGACTGATTGATCAAGTATTGAGACTAATAGAAGTAATGAACCTGGTTCCACATATTTTTATACGAAGGTATATCCATATTGATTATTCTCTTACGCTTAATTTCTTGGAAGTACTTATGTGCTATTTTAGTTTCATCTGGCCTTACATACTCAGTACTTTATTCGTACTGACCCCTTTTGGGGAACTTACCTTACATGCTGCAGGCACAGGTGTTAGTAGATCTCTGCAGTAGGTGGCGAGATATCCGCAGATTATTGGTGAGCTCTAGTTGCTTCGGGGCTTCCCAAGTCACATGTGTTCATTAGGTTTTAGCATTTTGTAAGTATTGTATAGACATGGTCATGTATCTATTAGAGGCTTTGTAGACATATGTGGGGTATCGTGAAAGTAAAAGATGTACGTTCATTTTGACGAGATGGCCCTAGCGGCCAAGTTTCATAGATTGCACGTATTGCCATGACTTTCGCTAACGATATTTAATTACATGAGATAAAATGATATGCATACGCGAACATACATATGAGAGTACATGAGCAAAGATTGGTTCTCTCGGGCCTTATCGGCTTCGGGTGCCAATCACGCCTCATTGGAAGTCGGGGCGTGACAAAAGTGGTATCAGAGCAGTTCGTCCTAAGGGTGTCTACAAAGCCGTGTCTGAGTAGAGTCTTACTTATCGATGTGTTGCGCGCCACATTTATAAGTAGGAGGCTACGGGTCATTTAGGAGTTGTTTCATTTTTTTTCATTCTACATCGTGCAATAGAGCCATTGTCATAGGTGGGATTACATCTGACAATTGTAATTGATTTCCTTTGATATAGTAACATGCCGATTTCAAGACAAGGTATGGGCAAAAATAAGCAGGTAGATATGCAAGCGGAAGAAAGAACTAGTAAATCCCCACCTAATCCAGCTAGTCAGTATGGGGTTGAAACTGAGTTTACATCACGGGCACCTTCTCCTCCCCCTTCTCCAGGGAGGCCACAAAGGAGGGAAATATCCCCAGAATCGTTTGTTAATGTTACTAGGCAGGAGTTAAAAGATTTGAAAAATGCAGTGCAAATGTTGACTCAGATAGTTGTTGCCCAGAGTCAAGGACGAGTTGGTCCAGTGACAAGTGATGGTGGTGCGGCTAGGATAGCTAGTCGGCGGACACAGGATTTTCTGAAATTGGATCCTCCCACATTTACCGGATCCGATCTTAACGAAGATCCGCAAGACTTTATAGATCAAATTCAAAGAGCTCTAGATGTTATGCATGTGACGGGCGTAGAAACAGTGGAGCTTGCAGCATATAGATTGAAAGGAGAGGCTATATTATGGTACGAAGATTGGAAACAATCCAGAGGTATCGGTGTAAATCCATCTAGTTGGGAGGAATTCAAGGGGGCATTCCTCGATCATTATCTGCCATATGAGATCCGCGAGGCTCGAGCGGATCAGTTTTTAAATCTTTGTCAGGGGAATATGAGCGTCAGGGAGTACAGTCTTCGGTTTAATTCATTGGCTAGATACGCTCCTCATATGGTAGCAACTATGGCCGATAGAGTTCATCGGTATGTAGACAGATTGGAGCCCTACTTGGTAAGAGACTGTACTATTGCTGCATTGAATAAAGACATGGACATAGCCAGAATACAAGCCTTCGCGCAAAAGATGGAGGATCAAAGGCAAAGGGGAAGGATACAAGAATCTGATGCAGGGCCGTCAAAGCGGGCTAGACCCATGGGACAGTTCACGGCATCTCAAGGAGGATTGAGGCCTCAGGTTTTCCCAAGACCACCTAGACCGTCATTTTCTTACCCTACAGCGGATACTCCACCTCCATTTCGAGGGTCTAGAGGCACTCCGATTGGGCAGAATAGTGGAATACGGGGTTCGCAGACAGCAGAATCTTTTCGTCAGCAGTGCTAACGCTGCGAAAAGTTTCATTCAGGTGAATGTCGGTTTGAGACGGACGTTTGCTTTTGGTGTAAAGAGCCAGGACACATGAAGAGAGCATGCCCACAGAGGGCCACGGGTAGTATGACACGACCTACGGGGTCGGCAGAATTCAGAGGCTCTCCGTGACATAGTGACAGGTACGTTATTTATATGTTTACCTAATGACTATGCATCAATTAATCCGGGTTCTACCCTATCAGATGTTACTCTATTGACTGCGGGAAAAATTTGAAGGAATATTAGAGTTAATAGTTAAGTCAGTTGGGATGTCCACACCAGTTGGTGAATTTATTATAGCTAAAAGAGTATGTCACGATTGTATAGTAAATGTAGTGATCACGTTACATTGACGAATATTATTGAGATGGAAATGATAGATTTTTAATGTTACCATGGGTATGACTTGGTTAGCTTTTTGTTAGGCCCCAATAGATTGTCGAGTAAAGAAATTGCAGTTTCACTTTCCACAAAGAATGTTCTTGAATGGAAGGGTACATATGTCACTTGGTCAAAGTGAAGAATATTAATGTTAAAGCTACTAATGTGAAAGATACTAGTCTACCCCCATAGGATGTCCCAGTATAAATTGTATCGACGAGGGATGACACGTATAGGCAACGGATTGAGATGTCAGGAAGATTTTATGTATCGGATAGATATATGAGCTGAAGAAATGCATTAGGGTAAAGCACATCATTCATAATACGCTATTTAGTAGGGAGTAATCCATATGTACCAGGATTTGGAAGCGACTTATTGATGAGATTACATGAAAAGAATATTGCAAAATTTATACTTCAGTAATCGAAGTGATATGGGTAACAACAGTTGTAGAAATGTTTTTGGGAACCCAAGTGAATGCAAGAATGGTTTTTGTCTTCAGATAGAGGAACAAACAAACCGTACTGTTTAAGCATGAGAAGTTAGTTCTCTATAGCGTATCTTATAAGATGGCTCGGAGATGTGGTCAAGTCGTATATGACTTTGAGGTATCCCCAGAACTCTTTATAGTTCATTCAGTATCTCATATGCGATGCTTTAAAAGTGTGTAGGAGATTCTGCCGTGTTGCTCCCAGTGGAAATCCACTAGTTATGGAAAAAAAAAAATCTCATAGGTGAGGAAGTACGGCTTATTTTTCTAGCTCGATAAGCGAAAGTAATAAGAATTAAAGAAGGAGCTTCCGTGAAAGCACAATAGGAGAAATGAACACAGGGAAAAAGTCACAAGGAAGACCAGAGAAATAATGAAATCTAAAGTAATCGTAAGTTTTGGACAAAGCAAAGTTCGGGGTACGGAAATGGATCCTAATAAGTAAGTTTTTACAAGTATTCTATGTGTATATGACAATTGAAGGATTCACTTCGGCATAAGTTATTACGATGAGACAATGTTACTAACATTCGAGGACGAATGTTTCTAAGGGGGGAAGGATGTAACACCCCGTACCTTCCTAACCCTATTTGACGACATTAAATAATGTTTACTTAGGTGTCACGAGCTATAAGTATGTATTTGGTAATGTTAGTGATGGAGAAATTGAAATTTGGCCCTTGTATATGTGATTAAACTTGCATAAAAGGTGTTTTGCGATTTTCATGGCGCATTTGTGGGGTTAAAAAATGAGGCTAAGAGGACCTCTAAACAAAGTATATTGAGGCCAAGAAGTAAGTTAAAGAATAGGACTTGAAGTATCTAACCAAACCCGCGAAGAAAAGTCGAAAAACAAAATTTTCGAAAAAAATTAAGGAGGGGCGTGCCACGCCGCTCTGGGCTAAAATTTTTAGTCCAGAGGCAGCAAGGGGGCGCGCCAGGCAGCGTGCCGGGCTGCTTGTGCGCACCTTTCAAAAGTTGGAATTTTTCTTAAGTTCCAAGGGTGCCCGGGGACGTACCGGACCGATTTTTGCCACGTTTCTTCTACAACCATGAGAATATACATGAAATTAGTGAAATATTATATTGGTATGATACAATTACCCAAGGACGAATTTGGCGTCAAAATGACGATTTTACCCCTATAGCCAAAATGGGTCATACGTGGCTAGAATCGCTTGTTTTTGGGATTGAGGCTACAAATATAAATCCCGTGAGTGGGAATATTGTTGTAACGCATATGAAATGAATTAAACATGAGAAATTATGGATTTTGTTGGATTAAGTGAATTGGGCCCAAAAAGGACCCAAAATGTGAAAGAAAACATGAAAGGCCCAATGGGTCAAAATGACCCATTCTTGCCTTGACTTGTCAATGATGGACTTAATGGCTAAGGATGACTTTAAAAGGTTATAAAAGGTGGCCAAAAATCAGATTTTAATTCATTGTACACACACATGCTTTTCTCTCATTTTATAGAATTCTCAAGAACACTTTTTTTGGTGCTCTTCAAACCCTAAGGCATTTTTGGGCAAGATCATCCTTTTTCAAGCTTGGGTAAGTGCTTATTCTTGTACTTTAACATATTATAAGCATGATAGATTATGTATATCATGTTGGTTATGCTTGGGAGTGTTGGACATGGCACTTTTGGTTTTGTGAAAAAGATGTGAAATCCATGGAATTGTAACTTGAATTATGACTTGTGCCTTTGATGAAAAAGCATGGTATGGACAAAATATAAACATGTATGGTGTTATTTTTGGTATTAAACTTGTTATTGTCTATAAGTGGAAATTGTGGAATTTTGACCGATATGTGTTATGAGTTGTATTAAGGTAAGTTGATGGATTAATTGTGATGTGGTATGGATAAGAAAGTGTAAAGGAGAAGTGTTGTGGTGAAATGTGTCAATTATCATGTATTGGTCAATGTTGGGAATATTATGGAATTTTTGGAATAATACTTTTATCAATGGTTTTGTCAAGGGGAAATGACATGTTAAAGCTAAACATGTGACTAATTATTATTTTATGCCATTATAAGGTAATTGGTGGTTAATGTTGGTTTCGTTATGAACTTGTGTTGTAGAGCAAAACACAAGAACGGAGAGGGACTATTGTATGCGCATCTAAGATTGTGTATTCGTATTAAGAATACAAGGTATGTAAGGTTATTCTTCTATATCCTTTTGTAGCATGTGGTGTTCACATTGTCATTTGATTCCGAAGTGCTCATTGTCCTAAAGTGTTCTATTCCAAAGGGGTTCTATAGTATTCCAACTAAGGTTGATATATATTGTTATTCATATGTATTTTCCTCTTAGACGAATTATGACCCACTTAGTTCTTATTTATGGACGGAAGTTCTTAAGTTGTCATATGTTGTAAAGCCTAAGAGAACTACCTCAACAAGAGTAGTGAGGTAAAGAGGACTTGTTGAGTTTGAATAGCATTATTCCAATCATGCCATGAACCAAAGTTCCAATAGAGTTATACACATGTCTCATATTCATGATTAATGTTCCAAAAGCCCAATAAGGTTATGTTCCACGGTTCCCATGGTGGTTATACTCATGTCCCTTGTTCATGGATTATGGTCCAATGGTTTCAATAGTGTTATGTTGCTATAATGTTATGTTTCTCACAATGTTTATTCACATACCTCTCACCCATTGGTTAATGATCCAAAGCTTCAAGGAAAGTTGTCATAACGTTGAAATCTCTAAAGGACCTATTTTCAAGAGAATAATAACATAAGAGAATCTATTTAATCTTGGATGGCATTTTCCAATCATGTCTTGTTCCAAAGTCCGATAGTATGATGATTAGCCTTGTACCAATCTTGCATAAGTAAAAGTACCAATCTCATAAGGGTGATAAGAGAGGCGATGTGCAAGTTAGTATAATTATCCCTCATAAGTGAAGATGTGAATCTTATGAAGTGAAGTGAAGTGAGATGTGTATACAAATGTGAGCTTTAGTGTCATGATCTCTAATGGATCACTCTCATAGCTATGTCAAAGAAATAAGATTGTGAAGAAATAATGCACAAATGGTTACTTTATGTTATGGTTCATTGAAAATGGATTAAAAATCAAAAGGGTATATATTATAGCCCACTAAATGTGGATGTCCGGTATTATATATATATATTATAGCCCACTAAATGTGGATGTACGGTATTATATTTATATATTATAGCCCACTAAATGTGGATGTCCGGTATTATAATTATATATGATAGCCCACTAAATGTGGATGTCCGGTATTATATTTATATATTATAGCCCACTAAATGTGGATGTCCGGTATTATAGTTATATATTATAGCCCACTAAATGTGGATGTCCGGTATTATATTTATATATGATAGTCCACTAAATGTGGATGTCCGGTATTATATTTATATATGATAGCCCACTAAATGTGGATGTCCGGTATTATAATTATATATGATAGCCCACTAAAGGTGGATGTCCGGTATTACATTTATATCTTATAGCCTACCAAGGGTGGAGGCCCGGTACTAACTAATTGAGTGCACAGTAATGAAAATAGTTGTAAAGAGATGAGAATATATGCCTCACGTGCATAGATGTAAATAAACATGAAGATGGTTATAAGAAAGTGATAATGATGCGACTGATTGATCAAGTATTGAGACTAATAGAAGTAATGAACCTGGTTCCACATATTTTTATACGAAGGTATATCCATATTGATTATTCTCTTACGCTTAATTTCTTGGAAGTACTTATGTGCTATTTTAGTTTCATCTGGCCTTACATACTCAGTACTTTATTCGTACTGACCCCTTTTGGGGAACTTACCTTACATGCTGCAGGCACAGGTGTTAGTAGATCTCTGCAGTAGGTGGCGAGATATCCGCAGATTATTGGTGAGCTCTAGTTGCTTCGGGGCTTCCCAAGTCACATGTGTTCATTAGGTTTTAGCATTTTGTAAGTATTGTATAGACATGGTCATGTATCTATTAGAGGCTTTGTAGACATATGTGGGGTATCGTGAAAGTAAAAGATGTACGTTCATTTTGACGAGATGGCCCTAGCGGCCAAGTTTCATAGATTGCACGTATTGCCATGACTTTCGCTAACGATATTTAATTACATGAGATAAAATGAATTGCATACGCAAACATACATATGAGAGTACATGAGCAAAGATTGGTTCTCTCGGGCCTTATCGGCTTCGGGTGCCAATCACGCCTTATTGGAAGTCGGGGCGTGACAAGCCTGCAATGATAAATTTTGATGAGTTGAAAAAGGCTATTACATTTGCATCAGTTTTGGCTCTTCCTGACTTTTCTAAAGAATTCATAGTTGAGACTTATGCTTTTGAGGAAGGTATTGGTGTTGTTCTTGATTCAAGACAGTAATCCCATTGCCTTCTATAGTCAAGGATTGTCTGACAAAAATAATGCTCTTCCAGTGTATGAAAGAGAACTTTTAGCAGTAGTTTCTGTAGTACAAAATAGAGGCCTTATTTGTTGGGTAGAACCTTTTTAATCAAAACTGACCATCATAGTCTCAAGTATCTTTTGGAGCAAAGAATCACTATACCTAGTCAGCAGAAATGGTTGATTAAGCTGCTAGGATATGACTATTCTATTCAGTATAAGCAAAGGAAAAAAAATATTGTAGTTGATGCTCTCTCTAGGAAATAAGTTGATCCTGCTACTCTATCTAACCAGGAAAGTATAGTTCAATTATAGAGTATATCTGGAGTTCAAGTTGATTTGCTACAAGCAGTCAAGGACTCTTGGTCACATGATCCTACTTTGCAGACTCTTATTTAACAGTTACAATCACCTGGTGGTCATAAACCTCACTATAAGTATCATCATGGTATACTCAGTAGGAAATGCAGAATGTTAGTTGGTGCTGATGAAGTTCTGAGACAGTAACTAACTGCTCACTACCATGATAGCTCTTTAGGGGGTCACTCAGGCATTACTGCTACCCTTAAGAGGTTGAGCCAAGACTTCTGTTGGAGGAAAATAAAGCAACATGTTTATGCTTATGTTAGAGGCAGTGATGTCTGCCAGAAATGTAATAATGAGAATGTGGCTTACCCTAGCTTGTTGCAGGCTTTAACTATTCTTTATAAGGTTTGGCATGATATCTCCATGGATTTTATAGAATGTCTCCCTAGAGTTGGGGGAAAGAGGTTATATTTGTAGTGATTAACAGGTTGAGCAAGGTTGTTCATTTCTTGGCACTCAAATACCCTTACACTGTATTGAATGTTGCTCAGTTGTTCTTAAATGAAGTGTTTAGACTGCATGGAATGCCTAGAACTATAGTATCTGACAGGGATACAGTTTTTACTAGCAAATTTTGGAAGGAGCTATTCAAACTACAAAAAGTTTCCTTGCTTACCTCAAAAGCTTACCACCCTCAAATAGATGGTCAAACAAAGTGGTTAACAGGTGCTTAGAGTGTTATTTAAGGTGTATAGTGCATGAGAAATCTAAAGACTAGCCCCAATGGCTTCCTCTTGCTAAGTGGTAGTATAATACCATCCCCATTCATCTATACAAATGACCCCTTATGAGGCTATGTATGGCCAGAACCCCCTCCACCCCCACCCCACCCCAATTACTTTCTTATCTTCCCTTTGAGTCTCAACTTGATACAGTTGATAGGAGTCTTCAGGATAAAGAATCCACACTCAGGGCACCTTAAGTCACATTTACTCAGAGCTAATCCACACTCAGGGCACCTGAAGTCACATTTACTCAGAGCTCATAGTAGGAAGAAATCTTAAGCTGACAAGGGTAGAACTGATGGATCCTTTAATGTTGATAATTTGGTTTATGTCAAGTTGCATCCTTACAAACAACTCTCCCTGAGAAGATACTTGATAGGAGAATGATTCAACAAAATGGGAAGGTTGCTCATCAGCTCTTGGTTAAATGGCTCAACACTACTCAAGAAGACAACACTTGAGAGGATTACAACTCTTTCACTCAACAATTTCCTCAATTTGATCCTTGAGGACAAGGATCAACTTAAGGGGGGGAGTATTTGTTGCAATCTTGTTTGAATAGGAATTTCAATAGCTCATTTCAGTGTTTTTTCAATTGTATTTTAGTAATCAGTTCATTGTAATTCAATATAGAATAGTGTTGTTCCTGAAATTAGTTAAGTAGTTAGTTCACGTGCTACTCACATAACAACTAGCTTTCCCAAAGTTAGTTATAACTAACTTTCCCGCCAAAACTCTTATGTGTCTATTAGTAGACTACTCATCCATTGTAATCGACAGTAAATCATTTTCTCAAATTGAATAACAGTTTCTTCTCTTCTTCTTCTTCTTATGTAATTGAGCTTTAATTAGGGTTCTTGAGTTCAGCTGTTCTTCTTTCTTGTACCTTTTAGGCTATCTCAGGTGACTTTCAATTCCTTTAGGAATCCTGAGTTGCATCAAACCCTAAGCCCCAAATTTTACCCCTTTCCCGCTCAACTTGTCTCACTCTCTACTTTAATTCGTACAATAACATATGACAGACACAAATTTTGTACCCAAAAAACTAAGAATATTCTAGAATGGCCCTAGGTGGCATTGATTGATTTGTTTTCATCAAATTTAGAGGATTCTCTCCTATTTCCTCAGAGAATTTGTACAATCAGTACGCACTCATTCGATTCTGATTGGTTTGGAGAGAATTACAAATTTTACCCAAAATTCCCAATTTGTTTTGCACCATTTTCATCCGAATTAGTACATGGATGAGTTTTAAATTTTATCTCTATTTTCAAATTTTGAATTTCCCCTAAGAAATTGGGGTTGTCCAACGCATTCACAAAGTTTTCCCCAAATCTTATTCTATAAATGACTCCACTATTGGAGCTGAGAACCAAGTTTTAAGGGTTGAAAAAAAACATTTGAGTAAGAAGTCTTGAATATTGAAAATCCTTCAAGCGAAAGAAAGCAAATTTCTGAAATTAAAGAAGTTATTCGCTAAGTTTCTAGGCTAGAATCCTTGGAAAACTCTGTTGGGTGTTGGATTCCGGCTAAAAATAGTTGGATTTTTCTGGTGGTGGCAAGAACACTTTGACGAAGGTTCGAAGTCCCGTTTTCTGCTCCGAAAAAAGTAAACCCTTTCCCTTTTTTTTTCTTCTTCTCAGGTTTTCTTGTTTAAATTTCATATTTCTGGTTACTGTTTTCGTTTTATTGAAGGCACTTAGGTTCTGTGATATAGCTTTAGATTATTATCTTGTTGTAGTTGGCAGTAAATCCAGCGTTTGATTGTGGGAATAAAATTGTTGGTGCTGAAGGATGAGAGTTTGAATTGGTTTGAGTGTGATGTTATTTTGCTTTAATTCTAGTCTTTATTTGAATGCTAATTCACAAGTTTTGTTTTGAGTTTGCCTCTGAGTATGAGTTCTAAGCATGTCTATCTTATTATTGTGATTTCATGCTTTTATTTCTCTGTTTATCGATTATTTAGGATCCATTTTCAGTATGTCGTTCGTTAGTACTGTTTCTGTTTATCTTATGATTGTTAAGAAGTCTTAAGTCTTTCCTTGGTTTGGTTCAGTAGTCTTTTTTCCTTTTTCCTTTTGATTATGTGTTACAGCAGATAATTCACAAGTTTCTTCTATTCTTGATATCGGTAGATACGGATGAGCTTATCTATTATATAAGTTGTCAATCTGATGAACCCTCAATGACTTTTGGTTCTTAGTCTTACATGGCTCACGAAAGAGAGGAGAAGGATTGATTTAAGCTAATGGGTTTGGTCTAAGTGCTAGTACCCTTATTCTTAAGGTCCTTTTATTGATTTACTACTAGCTGCAAGAGGCTTAGGGAGAGTAAAAATTGGGATAAAACAAATCTTCAATGACTTGCTCTTTGTCCCAAACTTTGATGCTGGAAGAGGTCTATGAAGGCAAAGCCTAAACCTAGAAGTCTCTCATTCATTCTGTGAATTTAAGTTAGGTAGAATTGATTGATGATGTCCTAATTTGTTGTGCTTATAGACCTCTCCTTTGTTTTCTCCTTAGCAGGTTTCAGTCCTCTTCTGTTCTCTTGAAAACCCTTTATTGGATCAGGAATACTATGACCAAATGCAGTGAATCCGTGAAGGGATACAGGATTTTCATACTTAAACCTTTGATAAATGCGGAAACAACTATGCTAAGAGTGTGAATTCAATAGGACCTTTAGATTATCTGTCTCGTTTAAAAAATTCTGATTCCTTGCTTGGTCATACTGCTTTATTCTGTTTAGCATAAATTATTTGAAATTGTCAATTTGTTCCTTGGAAAATTCTTTAACTATTCCACTGAAAAGCCTTACTTTTCCCCATTGGGTATCACGAATGGACATGTGTCTGCTAAAAGGGTAACTTAGTTTAAATTTTGTTGAATTGTCTATTTTTTAGGGCGTTAAAATTCTTTGCCATGTCTTGATCAATACCTGTGTTAAGTTCATGATAGAAAATCAGTATTACTTACATTATCCGACTCTAATTCTTTATCTTTTGTGTGGCATTAGAAATCTGTTTTGGAGTCCAAATGGACTCCCTTTCCCTTGCATTTTCCTATCGGGCCAAGGAGACCCATATCCATGTTGAGTCCTAGCACAAAGCCAAGTCAAAAATGGGTTAAATTCATGAAGAACAAGGTTGTATACACGAATATACAGCAGATATACATTTCACGCAGGTCATTGGAAGCAAGATACATGATCAAAAGAGAAGAAAGTTAGGAAGGGAAGCTAATATGCAGATCATAATTGGTATACAGTAGATATACAGTAAACTCAGCCAAAAGGGGACCCGTATAGAGTCAGTATACAAAAGTAAAAAAATGGGCTGAAGCCCATTAGATTTGGGATAGCAATTAGAAATGGGCCAGCAGCCCACCTTCTCTCTCTTTCCTTCTATTTGTATATTAATTTGAATTGTTTAACTCTAACATTTAGTTTCCTTAATCTAGTTGATTTTTCCTTTTGAAGTTTTCCATGGTTTTGATTTAAGTAATCTTTTCTCAAGCTTAATCAATTTTATTAAAACAAGAATTGGATTATTTTTTTTACCATCTTTTCTCAAAAATAGAACTCGGTTTTTGTTTTCTAGCATGATTAATTCTTTTTTTTTAAATAGTCTTAATCAGTAATTTTCATCAAGTTAGTCAAATCAAGTTGGCTTTCAAATTGTTCGAACAACAACATGTTAGCGGATATTTTAGGTGCCTTAAAACTCTTCCAAAAGTATTAATATGAACCATTATCCGAATTTTTAAAAATTCGGAAGATTTTTCTGTTTTTAGTTTTTTGAATTATTCTAAAGGTTTTCTTGAGTTTTCCTAAATAAATTAAGTGGCGACTCTGTTTTTGATAAAAATTTAAAAATTTCTTTAAGTTTTCAAGTTTAATCAAGTCGAAATCAACTTTCCACAAAACAAATAGGAAGTTATGTCTGATGACCTCTGAGAAATGTGAGCCAACTCCTTCTTGAGCTCACATATCATAGCACCATCCGCTTTAGCATATATCTCCTCTAATTCACCCCATATATTTTTTACCAGTTCTGAGTATTCTACACTATGAGCAATGTCCTTGCTAAGGGAGATAGTTAGCCAAGAGACCACTAGATCATTACAGCGATGCCACTACCTAGACAAAGGGAAATTTTTAAGAGGTCTACCTGATATCACTTTGATGAAATCCAACTTGTTACGTACTAACAAGGCCACTATGATGGCCCTTTGCCAGCTGTCATAACAGGAGCCATCAAAGGGAACAGAAATTAAGGAGGAACACAGTACATCAAAAAGGTGTACATACAGAGGCTGATATGGATGAATGTAATCTACTGGATGATAAACGGTATGAGAGGTAGGTACAGAGGAAACCCGACTAGTAGCAAGAGACTCGGTACCGCTCGTCATTTCAAATAGAAAATATCAATAATGTTCATACGAGTATGTAAAATAGCTCACAATTCATTACTAGCAGGAGATGCAAACAAGGAAAATAATCTACTAAGGCATGCAAATAGAATCAATCAGGAAACAAATAAAATGAGCGGTCAAAAAGGAAATGAAATTACCAAAGAGATATTGCACAGCCGCGAGACAGTCAACCCAAAAGCTGCTAAATCAGATAGGCTAATCTATGTTAGCACACAGAAAATCATCACCAAAAGTGAAAGGGAGCGGTAGCAAATCTTCATTAAGCTTTGGAGGTCAGCTACAAACCCTAATTTGAGAAAAACAATAAACTCCAAAGCAAATCTGGCATATAAAATGAGAAGTGAATAGGTGAAGGAACAAAAGATGCATAGGGGAGAAAGCAGAGAGAAAAAACAAACCATGGGTAGAATTGTGAACTCCAGATGGCTACCTTGTTCGATCTCTGTTCGATCTCTATCACCAAAAAAACACCATCATCCTGAAGGTGCTTATCGATTTAGCTCAAGACAGAAAATAGTAGCAACAGTGAAGAGGATCAAGAATATACCTTGGCCAAGTGATAAGTCTTGTGTGAAATGGAGCTGTAACAAGTCATCGTGAAGAAGATTGCAAACCCAGAGGAGAAAGTAATGGAGCTTGTAGTTCCAACGGCAGCACTCAGATAGTATTTCAAAGAGGAAGCAAAAGAGGAAAGAGAACTCAGGTAGACTAGGGATGAGGCGAATTATATTTAGGTCAAGTAGGAAAAGTGGGCTCGGCCCATTCTTAATTAACAGACTTTGTAATCTCTATTTTTTTATTTTTTTATTTTGGGGGGGGCCTATGGCCAGACTTTTTGTTTATTTTATTAATTCATAACATGACCTAACAAGCCATCAAAAATTAGTATTAAAAGAAAATTAACCCAAAAAAAGTAAAGATGATAGCGGAGCTAGAAGGTTCGTCAAAAATGAATTGAAAATTGAAGACTATGGAACCATGACGATGGACTCGTCGGAACCCTAAAAACTCCAAATAGCGATCAAAAGCTCATAGTAAACCTTCGAGCGTAACATCGCAAGAAAGAGAATACATAGACCTATCAGGATCTATGCTCTGATACCATGTTAACATATCAAATGGAAGTAAGATTGAAGAAAAATTGAATGTCGGTGCAAGACAGAAGAAACAAAAAGAGAGAAAATTGATTTCATTGATAAGAAAACATTTGGATATATAAATCTATGTTAAAATGAGATGGTCCCCTGCTATATATATGTACCCAACTAACTAGCCAAATACTAACTATATAAGTACAACAAATATAAATACAATATTAACCCAACTAACTAAATCAGTCCACACCAACTACTTGATCAACTCTAACATAACCTTATATTTATAATAGGCATAAATTTATGTAATTCTTATTTAGCCCATCATCAGACTAAAAATTGCATCCGGCTATCGACACATAATACCCCATATTTTATGAGGTGTTTGTTAGACCCATTAACTTTAAATTTTAACAGATCTCTTAAATTTGGGCCGACCTTTTAACACCTTTTGGTATACATTAAGGATCATATCGATCAGGCGGAATAGATTAAGGACAAAAATTATGCAACCTCTATAAATATAGGACCATTTTGATCATTTTCTCACACAAATACCATATAACTCTAGCCACTAATTAAGATTTGGACACATGGAAAGATATGAGCTAGTGTTTTGGTTTTTACAAGAATTTGAACCTAAGACCTCTTGTTATCGATAGACTCTTGTAAAAGATCATTTTATTTAGTTGAAATTTCCCTTCATCATGATTTTTTCTATACTAGTTCTGGGCACGTGCGTTGCGCGTGTCCTATACTAATTTGTGAAGATTCGTTATAACGATATATATACATTGTCTAAAACACTTCTTATGAGTAAAGACAAATATAACTGTGTAAATTGCAAGCTCTATTATGAATATGAAAAGTAATATTCGAAGGACTTCAATTATTCTATTCTTATAATAAATCAAGTATTCAACTTGACAAGAGTTTTTTTAATATGTTAGTTTAAATGGTGGCCGTGATAGCAAAATATTTCATTTCTTAAACTTTCTCTACCTTCTTTCTAAGATATTGTAGCCTCCACCTTTTTATAGTCGTATATATATCAAAAAGTTGTCGTCGAATGAAAGTAGTGTTTTGTAAATTCTGTATAGAAATTCAATCAACATATGTCTTTCTTATGGTGGCTAGTAGATCATTATCAATTTCATGGTGTACACCTACACAAAAGTAGTAATTATTTGAGATGGAGATAATAATTGCTGAAATATTTAGTTAATGTATATAAATCATAATTACAATATATGTACCCTTCGTCTCCTTTGCTTGATTCAAAATTATAAGTTCTGTCATCCAGGATATAGACTATCTCATTCTTTATTCTATTCTATTTCTGAAAAAATAAAAAATAAAAAAGAAGGGTGACTCAACTTCTCAGCTTCATTCCTCGATCCGCTTGTAAATTCTTGGTGCAATACTCACTCGTAAATGATTGGTGACAAAAATAATAGCTAAATTGTACAAGTATAATTGCATAATGAAAGAGATTTTGAAGCATGCTCTGTATTTTTGAAAAAACAAAGAGGAACTTCTCAATGATAAAAACATGGAACAAACACATATATCATACAATCAAATGAAAATAGTGACTCTTCAGTCGTTGCTACTCAATATGTACCCAAGAAACTGAGACTAAAATATTAGATATTATTGTCTTTTATGTATCTAATACATTAACGTTGAAAGGAGGAAAATGAAAGTAAAAAACGTGATCTGAACTTTTTCTTAATTAGAAACCTTTAGAATGATAAACAAAAATGAGGAATCTAAAAATAACACAAGGAAGATTGAAAACAAAACATTACCAGCCAAGAACTGAACCCAACAAAGCATTACTTTACTTTACTACTTATACAGAAGCCACAAAGTCATGAGCAACTATGCTCTTTCTTTATCATGATGAACTATTACATACAGATTGAAATTTGTACCTAATTAAATTTTTTGCCAGCCAGAAATGGGAAAAAATATGCTAATGATATTCTTTTTAAAACATAAGGACTTTAGCCCAAAAATATAGTGAATCATATTACTACTCCAACTATGAAATAGCACTTCAGTTGTTCAATCATTATCAATTAGGCTACATAATAATAACGATCACAAGGATTAGACATGAAAAAGAATTTAAAAAAAGGATTTTATGTAACCAAACAAAATGAAAGAAGAAGTGACATACCTGTTGAGTTTATTTCATCCAATAGTGGGATTAGGGCATTAGGCATAGGCTTGATATCTATTTATATAAGATGTTTATGCAAATATACAATAATCCCATATTTCTAGATATTTCATATAATAAAATTAGCTAAACTAAAAGAAGGCTAAATGCTGTTGCTTACAAATACTGAAAAAGAACAAATTTACTTGTTTTTAATTTTCAAAAGATATAACGTGGCAGCTTAGTTTGGTAATAAAATAAAAAATAAATTAAATATGTTGAGGAAATCTTCAAATAAACAGTCTAGAAAATCACTACTTAAAACCAAAATAAAAAAGAAAAGGGAGATTATTATACAACAGTTCAAATTGGGGTACTGCATATGATGATTTGAAGAACAATCCAACATTTGCATTACGTATTATATACAATACGTAATAAATAAAAGAACGCTAACGTACCAGTAGAATAATAGGAAGTATTTCTATAGCAAAGCTTGCATAAATTCACTATACAATTTGATGAAATTCATAGAAAGTAACAACAAAGAAAATGAACTTACTATTAAAACTGCAACTTCAATGATATTCTTCTATTGTATTTTCATGAAAGTTCTTATATATCTACTCTTTTTTTTTACAAAATCAAAAAGTGAAAGTGGAAGAAAGTAAACTTTTTGCAATAATGGTAATTCTGATAGATATTGTTGGTTTAAATTCACCTATATGTTTGATCATTGATGATTAGATTTAATTACCTATCTTATGGATTCTTGTAGTAGCTGAAATAATTTTGCTATTGATGATTACTCCCTTCGTTCCATTTTACTTGGTCTTCTTTCTAAATATATTTGTTTCAAATTAGTTGTCCATTTTCGCTAATCAAGAGTGTTTTATTACTTCTTTCCTATATTACCCCAGTATTAAATAACTAAAGAAAATAGTAATAGTTAGATTTAGAGTTTCAAAACATCATTAATAGGGTTAGTTTTGTAAAATAAACTATTAATTAATATTTTCTTAATAGATGTGTCAAGTCAAAAAAGTTCAAGTAAAATGGAACTAAGGAGTACGTTCTAATTATTTTGGAATGTCAAAAGACTTGTGCAGACTTCATGAACCAATAATAAATAGCGTTACATTTTTATTAACAGGCCCTTAAAATTATCAACTACTTCCTCCGTCCATCTTTACTTGTTCATTTTTCTATTTTAGGATGTCCAACAATACTTGTCCAATATGTAAAATCAATACATAATTTACCTTTTTTTCCCATTTTATCCTTGACATTAAATACTATTCATCCGTCATTGCCTTTTTTTAAGCAAAAAATTTATTATATTCAAAAAATGATATAGTAAAATTACCCCTCTATTTTTTATTTCTTAAGGTATGTATCAAATCAAAAGTGAATAAGTAAAGATGGACGGAGAGAGTAGTACTCCTAGCGTTTTTTCTTTATGGAGAAACGCAGTTGTAAATGTTCTGCATTAATTTTTAGCTAGTCTTACTACTATCATTAAGTATAGTAAAGTACTCCTCTGGTCCATTTTACCACTATAGCTTAATTTAATACACATTTAAGTACAAGAAATGAAAAGCCAAGATGACCAATAGCGTCTCTGACATTATCTTTCATATAAAATATTCTGACATTATCTTTCATATAAAATATTCTGACATTATCTTTTCATATAAAATATAATATACATGATTATTATTTAATTAATTAGAATATATGTTTTATTTATTAAATTTTTATTTGGTGTAAGGGTAAAATGATAATCTAACTTTTGCCTAACATTCTTCTCACTTTTAGTATAACTAGTTTATGGGAACGTGCATTGCACGTTTGTCCCACAATACAATACAAAATTTGTATTGCAAAAAAAATAAATTTTACATATTGTGCTATAAAATAAAAATCAAAACATAAAAAAAATAACAACTTGTGAGTTGATGTGTAATTTGATGCTATTTTGATCACATATATAGTACTTTAATTTAAAGATTAAATACACATTCAAACATATATAGATATATGCATATAATAAAAGTATTTATCTCATAAAATTAACTATTATTCATGAAAAAAAAAAAATTAAACTGATACGTATATTGTTCTCATTATGGTCAACTCAAATGCGGTCAGAAGTCATATGAATCTTGCTTCAACTTAAATACATGAATATTAAAAAAAATGAAAAAAGAAAGATGATTTTGTATAGTAATTATTGCATAGAATAAAAAAGAAAAATAAAACATCGTGTATGAAAATATTAGTATAGTAACCAAAATCTAAAAATATGAAATAAGAATATGCTACCAATTGTAAGTACCTGAAACTGAAGATGATGATGAAGAAGAAGAAGAAATGAGTAAAATAAGATGAGATTATGAATATTATATTGTAAAAAATATATATTATAATCCATAATCACACAAAAAAAAAATCTTCAACAAAAACAATGAAAGTTGAGAAGCAAATGAGGAATCAGTGGAAGGAAAAATGATACTTCCTCTGTACATAAATACTTGTCATTTTTGATTTGATACATATCTTAAGAAACAATAAATAAAGGGGTGATTTTTCTATATCACCTTTTAAATATAATAATTTTTTTACTTTGAAAAATATAATGAGTGATGTATTGCATTTAATACCAATGGTAAAATGAATAAAAATAGGTAAATTATCCATTGGTTTTATAAACTGGACAAGTATTGTTGGACATCTCAAAATAGAAAAGTGGACAAGTAAAGATGGACGGAGTAAGTATATGAGAATAGTTATATTGATATGTGTAGTGACTTCTAGAATTCCTTTTTTAGCATTATTAAAACTACTTCCTTCGTCTATCTTTACTTGTCTATTTTCTTATTTGCACATAGATTAAGAAGCAGTAAATAATAGGAGTAATTTTATCATATTACCCTTTGAATATAATAAATTTAATGCTTTGAGAAATGCATTAGATAATGAATCGTATTTAATGCTAAAGGTGAAATGGGTAGAAATAGATAAATTATACATTGATTTTATAAATTGGATAAGTATTTTTTGACATCCCAAAATAGAAAACTGGACAAGTAAAGATGGCTGGAGGGAGTACTCCCTCCACCTATCTTTATTTGTTCATGTTACTAAAAATAGATGTCCAACACTACTTATCCAGTTTGAAAAATCAATGAATAATTTATCCATTTGTGCCCATTTTACCCTTGGTATTAAATACTATTATTCATTATACAAATGCATTTCTCAAAACATTAAATTTATTATTCTTAAAGGGTGATATAGTAAAATTACCCTTATTATTTATTGTTTCTTAATGTGAGCGTTAAATCAATAGTGGATAAGTATTATTGAACGAAGACCGTATGAAAGATTTAAATAATTATGATAGTAACTGTTACGCTTCTCATCATAAATAATGAAACGGTGGACAAATTGAAGTAATAATGATGACTTTTAAACCTTTTTTTTCGACAATTTTAATGGCAAGTGCCCTTCAATATAGGCACAAGACTAAATTCAACTATTCAAGTTTACCAAAAGTTTATTCCGGCTCCAATGGATAGTAAATCATTATCATAGCATACACCTTCCAAAAAAAATATAAAGGAAACAAAAGTAACACTATCTAAAGAAAAAGAAAAAGCTTAACCAATTTGCTGTAATTGTACCTGAATAAACACGCCAAATTAAGAGAAAGAGTTATTAAGCTTTTTTTCGGACTTTGCGTATAGCGAAAACTTTAGTGAATCGTACGATCCTTTTTTAATTATTAAGTTTTTCTTGAAAAGATAGAGTTCTGGCCTAGAGAGACGAAAAGGATAAAGTAATTAGCAACTTGATATATTTTTACCTACTTTTATAAGGTGTAGTAAGAGTATCTAAAAATTATTTAAAGATGTTATCACCGTGTGGAAGCCGGAAGGAACAATAGTGACTATTGCCCTGGTAGATGAAACAATTCCCCACATTTACTCCCTCCGCTCAAAATTACTTTTTACTTATTTCCTAATTGGATTTTCATTTTTACTTGTCATTTTTGACATATCAAGAAAAGACAACTTTTGTTTTCCTATTTTACCCTTAGCATTAATTGTTTATTCTCCAAACTAATTTCAAGACACAATAGTAACCATCAATTACAATGGTAAAATAGTCATGTTAATAACTATTTTTCTTAATGGGTGTGTCAAGTCAAAATATGACAAGTAAAAATCAATAGAAGGGGTAATTTGTTGAATGTAATTACTCTATGGAAGGAAGTGTTTTTTTTTATCAAAGACAAAATGGTAGTAACTCAAAGAAATTGAATAGATTACAGTAAATACAATTTTTTTCATCGAAATAATTCATTCTAAAGTATTTAAAATGGTCTAATAGTATTTATTGCAATAATAATATTTATTGCAATGTAATTTTACTTTTTAGTACATAAAATATTATAGAATAGTTTTAGATTAAGAGGTAAATGGTCGTTCAATATGTGATGGGCGAATTGGTCTTTCAACTTTCAACTTTCAACTTTCAACTAAGGGGCTTCCCACTTTTAGAATAAGTATGATATGATTAATAATCCAATACTAGACAAAGATGTTCTACCAAAAGCCAATAGATTTTCATATGAAAGAAACTAACATCTTGGGATGTGGTTTGACATACAATGTCATTTAAACTGCTCAATGGAAGATGGTAGATAGCAAGAAATAATGGCTTGCTAAATACCTGCTGCTCAAGAACAACCAAAGATATTAGGACATAAGAGAAACATCAGTTGCAATTGGTACACCCCCATTAACTTAGGCCAAATGATCATTATGTCATATTTACCAAAAACAAATCTGCCAAAATAACTTTTTACATCAATAAGCACTTGTTCAAAGTAAATATGTCCGACTGATACGCCAATATGTTTTGATCATTAGTTCCGTTCATGCGAGCATGGAATGAACAAACGAAATGCAGCTTTGGAGAAAGTGAAAATGGATAACATGTACTTATATAGGCAGAGTTGTTGTCCTACCAGAATTCACAAAACATTGTATGCAAACAAGGTTTCAAACTAAACTAAACCAGAAAAAGAGATGCAAAACATAATATCATGGAGGAAGCAACACTAAATAAATGGAGTACTAAACTATCTGAGTCTTCAAATAAACATATGAGACTTCAAAGTTATCCCCCATGACAATCTTGAGTGAGTAAAAACATGGAATGTATATAACCACACCTCCACCACCATAAACATTGACCTGCTTACACTCTTTTCTTTTGGTTGTAAGGAAATAGCTGCTTGCGATATCAAACCAAAATTTCTCCATCTTTCCAAATTAATATCGCTTAAATTTATATTCACCCATACCAGACAGAAAAGGATCCACCAAAATGCTATCTTTAGTCGAAGATTCAACAATCCCATACTCTTTCATCCACCAGATATCAAGACGCTCTCTACGGTCTCTGAATACATAATCAATCAAGCATAGAAGGTGGACGCGGCAGGGACTTGTGTGTTTTTGTCCCAATATCGAAGGAGTAAATGCTGTCATTTTTTCCTTGATCCATCCAATGAAGAGCACCATTTATAAAAGCATTGTCAAAACAACGCCATATACGATCCCATACAGGACAGGAACTTGGCCCACATTTCTCTATTTCTCATCAACACCAAGAGTATAAACCTCCAATTCTGATACTTATGGATGACCATAAAACTTACTAATTACTAATCTCAATACCTTGTACTGTCCAGAGGCTTCACTAAAGAAAAATCCATAAGCAATGCGGCAAATATTTTTCTCCCGTTGGGGTAATTTAAGTTTGAGATACTCACCCAAAAGAGGATTGTTAATGTAAACTGAATGACCATTCAACAAACAAATGAACCCATTACATGAACAGATTAAAAACATTTTCGGTTCCACTGGAGTGACTGGTAATGTTGCTGTCATGTGACCAGGAGGTCACAGGTTCAAGCCTTGGAAATAGCCTCTTGCAGAAATGCAAGGTAAGGCCGCGTACAACACACCCTTGTGGTGGGGCCCTTCCCCGGACACCGCGCATAGCGATAGCTTTAGTGCACCGGGCTGCCCTTTTTGGAGTGAGGTGAAAATTAGGGCTCAACTCAATGGGTGTGTTACTGGGGCAAGAAAAATAATCACAATCTGCCTTGAGTTCACCAAGTGATGGGTTGGAGTTACCATCCAAAAGCAAAATGCAGGAAAATTAGGGGATCTTGTGTGATACATATTAACAAATAAAGGGCCAGAAAAAATTATACCAGAGTTTGCAAATAGTCTTACATTGAAAAATGGGGTTGATTGACAATCTTGAGAGAACTTCCAACATAATAATGTATTACTTTGGAGATTAGAAGAATATAGAATTCCTTTAAGTTTTTCCCCCATTCTCCTATGATCTCTTCTTGTACACTAGTTTTTCTTTCTTGAGATTTTATTGTTTCTGTTCCCAGTTCAGAGAAGGTAAAGGTATTTTCTCAAACTTCGTGATATATGTTATTGTTCATTAATGTGTTTAGTATTGGAATCGTTCAAGTATTCAGTACCTCAAGAGATTAACATGGAAATATTTCAGGTAACAAATGCTTTCCCCAATGGAGAACAAAAAGAGCAAGAGTGATTCAAGAAAATCTTCAATATTAAAGAGATTATCTATGATATATTTTCTAGGCTTCCCATTGATTCTTTAAAGCGCTTCAAGTGCCTTTCTAAATTTTATAATTCTCTTGTTTCGAATCTATCTTTTGTAGATATACATCATGTTGGAAATTTGATGATGGACACAATTGATTTCTCACAAGTTGAATTTTATTATTACAAAGTACAGACCCGCTTCGGTATTACAATTCTTACATTCAATTTTTCTTGTACTCACACTCAAGAAACTATCTTTTATTTTTTCACTCACTTGTTGCTTTTCTTACTTGCTTCAACAACTCTTTATTTGATCACCCACTCTTGTACTTAAGCATTCACTCATTAACTTGAGCCTACATACAACTCAAATGAACCACCTCTATTTATAGGAGGCGATGGAAGGATCTAGTGAGAGATAACTACTCTCTTTTAGAATATTCCTAATAACTAGTTATTTCTAGAACTATCCTTTCTAGAATATTTCTAGACTTTTCTTTCTAGTATACTCTATCTAGAGATCTTCCTTCATTCTCAACCTATTGCATGTGAACCACTAACCTGGATATATTTATTTCGTTGTTCAGCCTCGCCCCTTTGCACTCTAAAACCAAATCACCAGAGATACCAGAAGCGAACTTCCTCATTCGAACCCTCATATTAAACACTAATTCTGGATCATAGAAAGATAACTGAGTAAACTTCAAAGCATATTCCTTTAAACTCATTTTTCCCTGCTTCAAATTCAAAAAATCCTTTGCCTTAGCTTTCCTCAACTCCTGAGGAAAGTAGTGATCAAGAAAGACTACAGAAAAATCCTCCCAAACTACTAGTTCAACGTCTTCACCCCTCTCCCATTTATCATACCACTGATATGCCACCTCTTTTAGCTAGTAAGCTACAAACTCCACCCCTTCAGTATCACTAGTATGCATCACCCTAAAAAAAATTTCCATTTCATCAATAAACCCTTGAGGATCTTCTTCAATTTTGGATCCAGTAAAAATCAGTGGGTTTAGCCGTATAAATTAACCCACCCGAGTAGCATCTGAGGAACCAATGGCAGAACCAGCACTACCTATCTGAATAGTTTGTCTGAACTCAACATTTGAAACCTTACCCTGCAGAGACTGAGTACGGTTGGTGCCGGTTCTGGAGCTCGTGGAGGACTGGTTGGAACTGGTGGAACCCTAACAGGAGCAATCGGGCCAGAAGTATGAATTCCATTACAATTCTGCATCTCGTAAGTAGGATGAACCTCTTCAGCATTCGTCCCAGTAGGGACAAAGGTTCCAGCAAAAGTTCCTTGACCGCTAGTCTTTCTTGGAGGCATGATCTGAAACGTGGAAAAATAGGAGTCAAGAGAATATTCTTAGAGCTAAACTTTCTAGCATGAACCTAGAATATGAAGAAAGGGAACATTCCTAAATATCTCGTAGCTTCCCATTTATAAGTGTGGCATGCTACACACCCATAAAAAGGACACTACTTGACACAACTTCGTAAACACTCTGGGACCTTGAACCATGCTCTGATACCAATTTTTTCATGACCCAACCTAGGCCTTAGACATGACGGGCATCCCAAACCAATAAAGGCCCGAGAAGACCCCTTAGCATAACATCAAAAGCATAGTCAAACATAAAATGCGGAAATGGGCCCATAGATATGAAGTTCAACTTCGAACAAGAGTTTAAACATTTGGTTTTGAAAACATGATGAAAAAATTTACCAATACCAGTCTACGAAGACTCTAATAATACGAATGAAATCCTAAGTCAGAACATGGCCCCAATAATACCATAAACCAAAAGTAAATGTCTCAAGAGAATGAAATAAGATGCCTTCTGGAAGATGGATGGCTTATCACTCATAACTCACTGCCCTAGGAAGATCCTAGTGCTACACAGAATCATGAGAAAGTGCCTCCAAACCTACATCATGAAAAGATGTAGCATCTGGGAACGGTCAGTACGGCGAGTACTGACATAAAATCCAAGGGAGAGGGAATAGAACATTTTATAAGGCATAATCATAAGATGCATAAGGTAAATCACGAGTGTAAGAAATCATGAAATAAGATCTTAGAAAATAAATCATAAATCATCCTTCAACTTTATTTCATGGAATATGTTGTTTCACCGACCTTAGGCAACCCACGGACTGATATGGGTCCGGTATTCGCCCAACTGATGGGGCCCCAATTCGTGTTTGCCGCATGAATTGAGATGAACATAATATGACCATCATAATGTACCTACCTCATTAAGGAGCGTGTTAAGGTCATTCCATTAGGAAACGAACCACCCCTATGTCGATAAACATAGATTTCTGGTGTGGTCACAAAGACTTACACCTTCTCAGTGAACTACAGAATCCCTATTACGCCTCATTAAAATCGTTTTCATAATTTTTTATTCATAGAGTCTTCCATTAAGGTATTTACCTTTTGATACCGTCATACCAAGTTTTGCAAGTCATCCATATCATGCTAAATAATTATCATATAACATTATAAACTCTTGATTCCATCTTTAAAATCATAAATATAGTTATAATAGGAGTTTCATAAGAGTCATTTAACATCTCATCATTTCATACCATGCATTGTTTAAAAGACGGAATAAACATCATAATTCTCACTTAAATTCAAGCTTTGGAAAGGGTTGAAGGTCATGGTTTCATCATGCATAGCATTTAACACTTCAAATTAGTATAAAGAGATTCCCCTTTTCAAAAATGTGTGTTCGAGCCTCAAAGCCCTCTACTAATGATTAAAAAATAATTTATAATAGGAGGGAAATCAATATTAAGTTTTTCACAAACGAAATCCTCAACCCTAGTTTCAAACCATCAATTTAATATAAGTAAATACTAGATAAATTAACACTTTGTAATAATAGTTGAAGTAGGGAGTGTTCAACATGCATTTAGATGGAGGAAACTTGAGAAAAGCTTGACTTTTGGACCTTCTATCGAGTTGACTTGATTCTTGACTTTGAGAGGAAGAGAGAAGAGCCTTTTTTATCGATCTAGGGTGAATGGGACTTAGGTAAAACGTAATAGAGTAATGGGTGATGGTTTTCATGGTATAACGACTAAAATACCCTTAAAATATCGGGTTAAAATGAAGTCCCGCTAGGCAAAATAGGGGGGGCGTGCAGTGCATACCCCAACGCGTAGCCCACCCCCATGTGGTACACACCCATGATTCTCTCCCAACACGTGAGTGAGGCAGTAGCCCCCTGCGCTGCAAGGCCAAGGCACGGCCCTCCCCCGTGCGACACACGATCTCTCTTCACGTCCTAAACTTCCTCAAAGTTTCTAAACTAATTCCAAAACATTTTCTACTTATTCTAGGGGTCAAATAGGTTTATTTTTAAGCTCTAACAAGGTGTGAAAATGTACGGGGTGTTACAAGTGGTGTTGGCCAAATGAGATATTGAGATCTTTCAGTTAAAGGCCACAGTGCAGAAGCTTTCTATTGAGGGACATAACACCATTGAGTCTCTCAGATTGAAGAACCAGGAGTTGAAAAATTAGGTCAAAGAACTAAATGTTGAAGTAAAGGGCCTAAATGCTGAAGTGAAGGACCTAATCAAACAACTTCTCAATGCTCACATAGCTGAAAGTGAGCGCATGAACCTGGTCCTTTGGTCCCTTGCCCCTAAGCCTCCTACTTCCTAGTTTTTTTTGTCCTCAAGTGTCCTTTTGTTGATCCCTGAGGCTAGTTATGAACAGTTCCTTTCTGCATTTTTATTTAATGCAATGTTTATGATGTTGCTCCTATGAATTATGAATGAAATGTTTGCTTTGTCTACCATCTTTCCTTTCTTTTTGGCTTTATTCATTAGTGTTAGTGTTGCCCACCAGTGGCCATGAATTAACCTAATGTGCATTTTGCTTCACTTGGTTTACTAGTATTACTTTTTTATGATGCCAAAAGAGGGAAGATGTTATTGATGACAGGCAGTTGATTCACCACAAGGGATCTGGTTCTTGCAGTCAGGGGGAATAAAATACAACTGAAGCAAGGAATCTGATAGATAGGGGGAATGTAACTGAATGGACCCGATAGATAGGGGAATCTTTTGTCATTATCAAAAAGAGGGAAAATGTTATATTTTAGGTTTTGATGATTTCCAAATTATCGTGCAAGGGACCTGGTCCATGATGTTTTTGACCTTTGGAAAGGTCAATTGTGTATAGCTCTAAAACTATACTTTCTGCAATTGGTTGGTAGCACTGCAACAGAGGTACTGCAGGCTAGACCAACCTCGACCAATGGCATGCTTCCTAGGTTTTGCTCTCTCTTATAAAAGTAACAAGTGACAAGAGCAAAACCTACTTTTTGCAATCATAAAGTTTTATATCTCAAAAAGAAAAAGTCATTCACCTAAGAAGAACATTGCTCATTTAAAAAAAAAAAGGACCTGATAGAGATGTTGCTTCAGTCTTTGTTGAATTATTGAGTTTTGAGTCTTTGGTTCTTATATTGTAAATCTACTTCTGAGTTATAAAGGATAGTAGATATTTTGCTTGTCTAAGTCTTTAGATTGAGTCGCATCAATAAGAGTTAATTGGTCGAATCATCTAGCATTTAGTCAAGTCTCCCTTTCATCATTTATTTGATGTCTCTCTTGGGTAGAGTTACCTAGGAGTGTTGACTAGATTTAGTAGACATATGGGTGTGGTAAAGTCACTGCATCTGTCTTGTAATAGAGTTATTACAAGGAGTTAGGATTAAGAGTTTAATCCTTGTAATTACTGGAGTCTGTAATCATCTTTGGCTTGAAGTTAGTAGAGTTGCTGGAAATCCTGTGAGACAGGTCATGGATTTTCCTCCATTGAGAAAGGAGATTCCACATAAATATTATGTGCCATTTACTATTCTTGTATCTAACCTCATTGTTCTTTAAGTATTGTAACTGTCTGTCAAGGGACCTGGTCTCTTGACCCTTGGTGGATTCATATAAGCCAACAGGGTGTGTTGGGTTTTTCAATTTCTCAAGTTCAATTGGTCAAAACTTTTGGAAAACATTTTCGGTAGGAAAACAAGGTTTCATAAAAATGAGAAAAAAGACTTCTCCAGTGAAAGTAAGGAAAACAAGTTCTACAAATGGCACATCTGGTTGTATCATCCCCACACTCAAATACACTTCATCTTCAGGCTAATCCCAGTAGCCTCCATTCCAACCACTATAACAATCCTCATAGCAATTTTTATATTCTTGTGTAGTTTGACCATTTTACCCCTTTCCATAGTTGTATTATGGTATTTGTGGTCTGCGGGAGAGGTGGAACGGCTCCCAAGGTGTTTGGTTGAGTTCTAGTTGAACTTTTTTTTTCGTTTTAGAAGGCTTTGAAGTTAGAATGGTTGAATTTGGTCAACATTTAGAGAATTAGACGTTGTATAAAAATTTCGTCACTTCCTGTAGCTCCGAAATGTCATTTTTGTGTTAATAACAATGTTGGTTCTGGTCCCGAAGTTTTCGGATGCATTTTGAGTATTTGATTGGAAAGTTAGAATTTTATGGCCTATAGTTGACTTTCGCTAGCGAAGGGACAATCCAATCATGAAAGAAGTGGTAAGGAAAGAGGTAATTAATTAATAGTTAGATGCTAGCATTGTATATCCGATCTTAGATAGTCAGTGGGTGAGTGCAGTTTAGTATGTTCCAAAGAACAAAAATAACTCCTAAACATGCCCATTTAACTAGATAGAACACCCGAGGAAAAAGAAATACGGCAACAAAAATTCTCAGGTTCAAAATACAGACCCACAAGTGAGAAAACTCTAGAAATCAGATTTTTGTCTAAGTTAAAATGGATAGAATGAGTTGATTCCACCCCTTTTAAAGGGACCTACTTTTGGCCAACTTTATTGGCTTATTTTGGGGCATATATTGTCAAGTAGGCGATGCACCTACTTGGCCATTTGACTTGGGCCTTTGTGGACTTAAAACTATTCCTTGGTTGCCCATTCTTCACATTTTCTTCCAATCAGTTCGGGTGATAATTAATCTCTAGCTAGAGAATTTTATGTTGCAATACATATGTCATATAATTAATTATAAAAATAGCATAATTGTTGCATCATTTCACAAATAGCATCTTTTATTTCACTTTTGACATTTACATAAAATCTGCATAATTATCTATCTATCTATATATATATATATATATATATATATAAGAGGGTCAAAGACCCTCCACGTGGCACGTATTAAACAACAGGAATGCTATGATTCTTTTACCACGAATTTTGGCAGTATTTTCAGAAAAGTATAAACAGAAGAAGAAAAAACACTTTGGCTACCCAAAAACCTCTTCGCTACCAGTTTTTAATGAAACGAGATGTCGCTTCACCTTATTATCTACCGACTACCATTACACCTCATCTCTGCATGTCACTTTTTCCTCTTGATTTCAGTATTCCAAGGGCAAGAAGAAGCGATGAGAATGGTAGATAAGACGCCCGATTTCTCCGTTGGTTCCTCACTCAAACCCGATCTCCCTTTTTCTGTTTTCCATGATTTTAGGTTCTCTTTGCAGCCTCAGTTTATCGATTAGATCTCCACTGTGCTGAGAATGTTAATCAACAGCCAGACCCTGTTTCTTCTTTGGTACGGTTTAATATTTAAAATTACTTCAAAGTTTTATTATCAGTTCTTTTTTTAAAAAAAAAAAAAGAAATTTGAATTTGAATGTACGCTTATAATTGTGTTATTAGTTGATATTTTTAGTTTGAATATGCCCTATAATTACGCATGTGTTTTATAGATGATAGTTCATGTTTCTAAATCATACAATCATACAATCTACTAAGCGCCTACTTTCCCTTAGATGGTTGACAGCCCTCCTGTCAAAACTTTATTGTTCTCCCTTAGATACTTTTTGTTGACACTATTCGAGTTGATGTATTGTTTGCAGTTTGAGTGATCAGTAAGTGTCTTGGGCTATGATTTTCATGCTTGGATGGCCTACTTCACTGAACAATCCTCTGAAACAGGTGAAAATATGGATCACATACCCGAAGAGCTTTAGTCTTGTGAGGGTCCAGAGAGACATTTGTGTTTTCCTTGCTACAACATGTGCGGCAGAAGAGAGGGCCGCAATTGTAACTGTTTTATTTTCCAACTTAACTGAACATGGAAGTCCATATAACAAAACGTCGCAAAAAGTACCATAGAGTTACTAAGGATTGTACCGAAAATAGTAAGAGATCACCCCTAAAATATTTAGAAAGGCATAATGTGAAGGGATAAAAGCAAAACAAAGAAAAGGGGTGAAGCAGTACTTGGCCCACACAAAATATGTTTTACTGTCTATCTCGGTGTAGTGATTTTTTAGTTTCTACTGTTTGCCTAGAAATTCAAGTGAAAAGACACCTTTTTACAGGTTTGAAGGAACCTTGCCTTTGCTCCTTTGGAGGTAAAAGAATTGAACTGGATGGTCCAATTGAAAAAAATTTAAAATTCGAAAGAATTCAACCTTCCTTAAAGTTATTGTTGTATTGCTTTGTTCCTCACATGTGACTCGACAAGTTATTTGACTATTTTGATTGATTTTCTTTCACTTTACATTATTATAAATAAGAAACAGCGGAGAGCTATTGAACGATCCATGAGAAAGCTCTGGTGTAAAGTAAGCCCGGTGACGGTATGGAACTTCATATTTGATTGGTATATTTTCTATTTAATTCTTTGCCTTCTTTCTTCATTGCAAGACTTAGATCTATTTTCCCTAACTTTGTGTCACAATCATTAGAAGAGTAGGGCGTTGGAGTGTTTTTGCTTGATTTTGGGTTGGATATTGTAATACAATTTACAGATTTTTATTATTTTTCTGTCCGCTTATTTTCTGTTAAGTTGGACTGATCTTTAAGATTCATATGCACTTCATTAAGAAGTCGTACATATAAACCTTTTAATTAAGTTTTAAGTCTGTCACAATATATTACCACAAGATTGGTTGATCAATCGTCGTAACTTCTGTTTGATTTCAGATTGGTTGTCGCATCAAAAGTCTGCACACTAAGAACTTTTTATTTGTCTGAATAATGAGACATGACTCATTTAGTACTCTATGAGCTTTAATCTATGGAAAAGGACAAAAAATTGAAGGTTCCTATTTTTTAAGCTCCTTTTTTGAATTTTTCTTAGATTCCGACTTATCATAATAGGTTTCTTCCAGTTGTTTGACCCCGCTAAAGATGAATGATGGCCAGTTGGTATGTTAGTCGACAAATCTCCATTCCAGATAGCTTCCAGGTAGTGGCTAAGCGCATCTTTAATCCCTCAAATCTTTCATTAGTAGATAGAAGTGTTGTATATGTGTTAAAATTTAATTATTTTTTTAAAACCTATTATTTATATTACTTCCATTTCTTAATTAGTATATATGTATATAAATAGCTCTGTTTTTAATCACTTCTTCAACTTATTAAAAAGTAGTGGAGTTATTTCTTTTAGTTTAAACTAGAAAAGATTTGGCTCACTTTCACTATTACTGAAGATGCATAGATTGGGTATAATATATGTCACACCCCGAATCCCAACGAGGCGTGATTGCCACCCGTAGCCGACATGGCCCGAGAGAACCAATCTTTACTTACTCAATCATATGCATGCCATAAGAAACCCATAAACACATATCAACTATCAAGACCAACAATGGAAGTCATGGAACATGATATATGTACATATATGCGAAACTTGGCCGTTGAGGCCACCAAGTCAAGGACGACATATCCCTTCTACATTCATACACCCACATCCGTCTACAAAAGCCTCTAACAAGAGCATTGACCAAAATGAACCATAAGTCGGGACAAGTCCCCGCATTACACAATATATACAATACCAAAACATATATACACTCTGACTCGGAGAAGCCCCGAATGAGCTGGAGCTCACCAAAGAGCCGCTAACACTGGCAATCTACTGAGGAGGCCTACTGGGACCTGCGCTTGCAGCAAGTAAGGTAAATTCCCCGAAAGGGGTCAGTACGAAATAAGTACTGAGTATGCAAGGCTCAGATGAAACTGTACAACACATGAATATTTCAATGAACTCAAAACATATGAATAATCAATGTGAATAAGTCACCATGTTACGCTTTGGAAACCATGTGGATTGCTTTCATTATTTTCATTACTTTCTTTATCTCAATGCTCACATGTCATGACATATCACAATGTACCCGGGCCCCGACTGATCAGTGGGTCTTTCATATCATCATATAGGGATCGAGTCGAGCTAGGCTTATGCCCCTAGACTTGCCACCCTTGGGATCGAGTCGAGCTAGGCTTACGCCCCTAGACTTGCCACCCATAAATCCATATCTCGGGATCGAGTCGAGCTAGGCTTACGCCCCTAGACTTGCCACCCGTACTTGATCATTGACCACATTTGCATTACTTTGTTCATTACTTTGAGATTGATACTTTGATAATCATAACATCACATTGGAACTTTGGAACACAACATTGTTGGAAGCTTTGAATCATTGACCAATAAAGGACATATGAATAAATATCAAGGAGAAATATAATATAACTAGCACCATGATACCATTGGAACCATTGGACAATAATCCATGAACAAGAGACACAAGTATAGGCACTATTGGAATATCGGAACATAACCTTATTTGAACTTTCGGAACATTAACCATGAATATGAGAAATGAGATTCACAATTGATCAATGAGTAGGAAATATAAGACAATGACCATAGAAAATTGCATATGGGATACCTTAGTATATTTCGGAATAGAACTAGAGAAATGTCAATGTGAACACTATTGGCCGTAGAAAGATACGGACAAGTAACCTTACATACCTTGGATTCGCAATACGAATCTATAACCTTAGATGCGTAGACAATAAGCCCGCTCCTTCTTTATGTGTCACTCTACAAATATATAACGAAATTCACATTAACCACCAATTACTTTACAAATGCATACCATGTCAATGAATTACATGTTTGGCTTTAAACATGTCATTTCCCCTTGACAAAACCATTGATCATACTATTATTCCAAAAATTCCATAATATTCCCAACATTGACCAATACATAAAAATCAACACATTTCACCACAATACTTCTCCTTTACACTTTCTTATCCTTAACACATCCCAAATAAGCCATCAAAGCACCTTAATTCAACTCATAACACATATCGGCCAAAATCCCATAATTTCCACTTTTTGACAAGAACAAATTTAATGCCAAAAATAACACCATACATGTTCATATTTTATCCATACCATGCTTTTTCATCAAAGGCACAAGGCCTAATTCAAGTTCAATTCACCAAGATAGTATATCTTACACCAAAAGCAAAATACACTATTCATCACTTTGCCAACACCACTAGCATAATATACATAATCTCCCATGCATATAATATGTTAATCCATGAGGAGAAATACTTACCAAGGCTTGGAATATGTTGATCTTGTCCAAGGAGTCCAAAGGGATTATTTGCCTTAGGGTTTGGAAAAGAGAGAAATGTTTTAAGAAAATATCCAAAAGTTATGAGAGCTTTTGATAATAAAATCTGATGTTGGGGACTTTATATAGACCCAAGGTCATTCTTAGTTCCATGTGGCATTAAGGGATATGTGCAATTGGTCCATTATTGCAAGAATGGGTCATTTCCTCTTTAGGCCAAGTCTTTTAATCCCATTTGGGCCTAATTTTGGGCCCAATCATACATATCCATGCAACCCAAAGATTTCATGTATTATTCACCATATATCTCATGTTTACATATTTCTATAATGTCACGACAACATCCTCTTAAAAGATTCTCATTCGTCGCCTCGATCGCAAAAATAGGCATTCTAGTCGCCCTTGGTTTCATTGGACATTTTGGATCACTATTCACCTTTCGTGATTTGATCATGTAGGAGTATGTAGGAGTGTATTGAAGTGTTTGACTCTTATGCTCCATGAAATCACAACACACCTCCTACGACGATCTAATCGCACATGTTACGTCCGATATCAAATGTTTCCCCAATGACACTATAAAACACATATGCATGGCATCTCAACACCTATGTAGATATGATCCCAAGGTATCAAGTGAGGTTATAAAGTACGGGGTGTTACAATATAGCAACCAACTATTTTTGTAATGAACATTAAAACATTAAGTATTTTGTCTTTGATAGAACCCAAGACTGAGCTGAGGGAGAAAACATAGAGTAATGAACAATGAATTTCTGAATTTCAATACAAAACCAAAGGTTGGTAAATGGATTTCTGAACTTCCAGTTATATATTTATATGCTCTGTCAAATGGATTTTGTATGATGAAGTTGTTATAACAATTCCAATCTCTCTTTGGACAGGTCTACTTTTTCTCTCTTTCTTTGTCACAGTTTCTTAAGTAGATCAAAAGAGTGGTCCTAGAATTGCTTTACAAAAAAGCTATATTAAACTGACTTTTAGTTCTTTTTGTTCAATCTGTAAACTCCAAATATCTCTTTTTCATTTGAGATTTGTATGCAAAATAAATTTGCTTATTTTCTTACCATTTCTTCTTTCCTCACTTCCCTCCTGTCTTTCGTAGCTATTTCCTTTTTTGGGTAACATTTTAAAAAGTGGGTAAGCCTTTTAAGATGAAACATATCTTGAGTACTTACTACCATCTTTTTTATTCATCAGCGATAATGATATAGATTTTACTTTATCTTCCATCTTTACTATGTTAACTATGAAACTGTCAGACCATTTGTGCATATAAAATACGCACAGACAATGTTCTATATATTTTTTTAAAAATCTCTCCAATCTCCTACTCTCTTTATGTTCTTAGTCAACACAACAACATTCATCATTTGCTTGAAAAGGACACGTCAAACCTTGAGTTTGTCTCTTTTGTCATTCTTCTTTTAGTTAGATTCTCTCCTTATGTCACCTCGGAATGTATGTCAATATGATAACTTATAACAATCCATCTCAATTTTAAGGAGCAATTTTAGTTTATTACGATTCCTCAATTTAAGAAAGATTATATGTCACTAAAAACTTTGTTAAGAACCCAACTTTGTTAATCCACAAAGTTACTCTGTCTCTCCTTTCCCTTCTTTCTCCTTCCATTTTTTCAAATTCAATGTAATATGGATGGTGTATTGATTTCAATGCAAAAAGTACTCTTTAGGGGTCATTTGGTACGTGGGATAAGAATAATAGTCCCGGGTAAAATTTGGAATTAACTTTATCATATGTTTGGTGTGAGGTATTAGCTAATCTCGAGATTTTTTATCCCACCATTTGTGGAATTATTGGCCCATATGAAAGGTGGGATAAAATAGTCCCATGGGATATTCCTGCTTATCCCAACTCGTGTACCAAACGACCCGTTAGTTGTTTATTAGTTTACAGTACTTGTGTTACTGCTTTTAGTTGCCTCCCTCTCTTTCTGTTATTTCCCACATCTATTTTTCTATTTAACTATGATTATTGTTGTTAAGTAAAGGACTGCTCAATAATTCACTATTTTTTGGCCTTTTAATGTCATATTGTGACACGATTGTGACACGATGAGGGAGGTCAAAGTGTAATGCATATCAGTATATGAGGGTCCATTTCTAGGATATTATAAAATAAGTTGTTGGAAAGTCTGCATTTGGTTATGGAGAAGAAGTTTGTGCTTATTTGGTGATGTGTAAAGAAAAGAGGAAGAGGAGCCAACTTGCCGAGATTGATGAATGACCATATTAAACATTCCGATGAATTTGACAGCAAGGTGTAGTTATGTACCATCTGCAATCCAGTCACTGCAAATATTGATCAAGTTAGTGCAAGTGGAGCTACCATATATGAATGAAGATGATCCCTCTGTTTATGATGCTACTAGAATTAGAAGCTTTGTTGGATTAAAAATTAAAGTAGTAGATCAACAACTTTGCTGGGATTGTTGATTTGTTTGTTGTTAAGATGTGCCTTCTCATTTATCATGAGTTGGGATTAGTTTTTCTTTACTTGGTACTCCTGTTGTCAATGATATGTGCATTTTCTTTATGTATGACGCAAGAAAAGTGCAAGAAGCATAGATTCAGAAACGTGTCTTGAGATTAAAATAATGTAGAGACTCTACTGCTTAGTTCTTACATTAACTTTTATCTCTACCTTTTTATGGTGATTTGATTCAACAACAAAATTTATAAAATCAATGAATTCTCTTGATAGGAAACTACTTAGCAGGATAAAATTATGCGGAGAACTCCAGATATTGCTTTGGTTAAGTGCATCAACGGGGAATAAGAGTTTGATCCGTAAAGAACTATCTTCTTTTTTCCTTTTCTCCTCCTCATTTCTAAAATTTGTATTAGTATAACTTAAGGTTCAATACTAAAAAAACATGTTGTTTGATCATATTTCCTTTGTGTCCTTTTTCTTTATATTTCTTCTCCTTTTTATAAAATAAAATGAATGATATTCTCCTGGTATAGGTTGTCCAAAGATAGGGAGTGGAGGGCTCATGACCTTGACCAAGTGAAATGCATCAAGGGGGAGGATGGAAAAGTGTTGGTGGAGGATGCCCTCATTAGGAGGAGGTGGCAGTCCTATTTTCATAGACTTTTGAAAGACGAGGGGGACAAAAGTTTCATGTTGGGGGACTTGGAGAACTCAGAGAGGTGTCGCGATTATGGATATTGTAGGCGTATCAAGATTGAAGAGGTCAAGGGTGCTATTCGTAGGATGCGTAGGGGTAGGGCGACTGGGCCCGATGAGATTCCGGTGGATTTTTGGAAGTACACGGGCGAGGCAGGTATAGAGTGGCTGACAAGGTTGTTTAACATTATTTTTGGGGCAGCGAGGATGCCCAAATCTTGGAGATGGAGTACGATGATTCCATTATATAAGAACAAGGGGGACATTCAGAGTTGCAACAACTATAGGGGTATCAAGTTGTTGAGTCATACTATGAAGGTTTAGGAAAGGGTGGTAGAGTTGAGACTGAGGAGGATGGTGACTATTTCTGAGAATCAGTTTGATTTCATGCTAGGTCGCTCGACTACTGAGGCCATTCACCTAGTGAGGAGATTAGTAGAGCAGTTTAGGGAGAGGAAGAAGGACTTATACATGGTGTTCATCGATCTTGAAAAGGCGTACGAAAAAGTCCCCAGGGAGATTCAATGGAGGTGCTTGGAGGCTAAAGTTGTGCCCGTGGCGTACACTAGGTCGATTCAGGACATGTACGACAGTGCAAAGATGCGTGTAAGGACGGTAGAAGGGGATTCAGAACACTTTCCTGTTTTGACAGGGTGCACCAAGGATCGACTCTTAGTCCATTTTTATTTTTCTTAGTGATGGATGTTTTGACGCGGCGTATTCAAGGTTAGGTGCCTTGGTGTACGTTATTTACTGATGATGTGGTACTGATTGACGAGACCCGGGGAGGAGTTAATGATAAGTTAGAGGTTTGGAGATAGACCCTTAAGTCTAAAGGGTTTAGGTTGAGCAGGACTAAGACGGAGTACTTGGAATGTAAGTTTAGTGATTTGACGCATGAGGCTGATGTGGTAGTGAAGATGGATTCTCAGGACATTCAGAAGAGGGGTAGTTTCAAGTATCTAGGGTGTATGATTCAGGGGAATGGCGAGATTGACGAGGATGTCAAGCACCGTATTGGTGCAGGGTGGTTGAAATGGAGGCTCGCTTCGGGAGTTTTGTGTGATAAGAAGGTACCTCCAAAGCTTAAAGGTAAGTTCTACAGAGTGGCCGTCCATCCGGCTATGTTATATGGAGCGGAGTGTTGGCCAGATAAAAACTCCCACATCTAAAAGTTGAAGGTAGCGGAGATGAGGATGTTGCGATGGATGTGTGGAATTACCAGGAGTGATAGGGTTAGAAATGAGATTATTCAAGAGAAGTTGGGAGTGGCTTTGGTGGAAGACAAGATACAAGAAGTGAAGTTGAATGAGGAGGTGCACGGATGCTCCAGTACGAAAGTGTGAAAGGCTAGTTGTGGATGGTTTTAGGCGGGGTAGAGGTAGGCCGAAGAAATATTGGAGGGAGGTGATTAGGCATGACATAGAGCAGTTACAGCTTACAGAGGACATGACCCTTGATAGGAAGGTGTGGAGGACGCGGATTAGGGTATAGGGTTAGTGGGTAGGAAGGCGCCCGTATTAGTAGGAAGGAGTGTTTGTTTGTATCTGTGCCTGTTTTTTTTTTTTTGGGGTAGATTCTTGTTCGTGTTGTTTTGGTGATGTTTGTGATTTTGAATAAATAGTCTATTGTATTACTCTGTGGGTATCTTGCTTCTTTTTTTATCTAGCGATGTGTTATCTCTTTTTTGTTGTTTGTTTTTATGATTTTTGTTTGTTATTGTTATCTGTTCTGAGTCGGGGGTCTATCGAAAACAGTCTCTCTACTTCATCTAAGGTAGTGGTATGGACTGCGTACACTTTACCCTCCTCAGACTCCACCTGGTGGGAATACACTGGGTATGTTGTTGTTGTTGTATATTCTCCTGGTAGAAACATGCTACTAAAGTGTGTGGATTTGCACCTTCATTATACGTAAAAGTCTGTTGCTAAAAAAATATTATAGAAAAAATAATCCATGAATTTCATGAAGATTTTCATGACCGCGCAAAGCGCGGGCAAATTTACTAATTAATGATATAATTAATTACGTAAACAAGCAATTAATAAAATAACTAACTAAAGAAAGTAGCACAAAATTAGGGATCCTATTATACCCTTATTTATTTATGTAGTATAATTTATCTCTCATTTAATTATTAATAAAATATTTTTTTTAAAGGGGGTTGCACTAAACTAGGAAATCATAAATATTTGTATTTTTCTTTATTTAAATAATAAAGTCAAATGAGGTTTCAAAGATACTAACTGACCGGAAGGTATCTTTTTAATTATACTTTTACAAATGGCTTATATACTAAGGGGTCGTTTAGAAAGGTGTATAAGAATAATATAAAATATGGTATATTAGTAATGCTTACATTAGTAATGTATTTTCTGTGGGATATATATATATATATATATATATTATTTCTATTATACATACATATGTTCTCCATATGTATGCATATTCATCAGTTAATTAAATATTAATAGAATTTTCTTTCAATATTTTTAATATATACTCTCTCCGTTTCAAATAGTTGTTATGTTTTATTTTTTGAGAGTCAATTTAACTAAATTTTCAAGTCAAATTGCGTATTTTTTATATTTCATACATATTCGCATGTGATATATATATATATATATATTATTTCTATTATACATACATTTGTTCTCCATATGTATGCATATTCATAAGTTAATTGAATATTAACTGAATTTTCTTTCTATATTTTTAATATATACTATCTCCGTTTCAAAATAGTTTGACTCTAAAAAAGAAAACTATGACAAATAAAAAGAATGGAGAGAGTAGTGTGTAAGTTTTCCTTCGGATATATACGGACGATGTAATATCTTCTTCCGTTAATTGCAAAGAATATGGAACAATTTATTAATTAAGAGAGATTTTATTTGCAAAAATTATGGAAAGACTCATTTATTTGGCTAAAAAAGAGTAGTGTCTATTTTAACATTGCATATTTATGTAATCTTCTCTATTAGCTATCCCAGGATTAGTTATGGTCAATTTACATAAATAGTATAAACATATAGCCTTATTTATCAATTATAGTACATTTTTATTTTTACAGCTGATAGCCTAACATTTTTTTACCAAAAATATCTAAATAAATATACAATATATTTTTAAACATAGTTTTAACATCATTAATAAGAGAAAAATAAACAATAATTTTAATACATTTTTGATTCAATATATTATACGTATTAAAGACGTACTTCAATATACGTGGTGAATATACATAACTAAAATATATTTAATACAAATGTGTTATATATGAATTTCAAACATTTCATTATAATTTAAATAAGTTTACGTTAAAAATGTATTATATTTGTTATGAAATAACAACTTTCGAATTCATAAAAATGTATAATATTGAATTTGAATTGTATTACAACGATTCTTTGCGTTTATTACAATTTTAATACAAATCACACCCACCACCACCACCGTATACCACCCTTTTCCTTCACCACCACCAAACTCTACCCAGAGCTCCAGCACCACTATCAACAAACTCATCACCTCCCTTTCCCCATTTTTTAGGCGAGCGAGCCACCAAACAACACCCAACCAAAGTGCTCGTGTCTTCTGCGGCGGACTCACATCACCGGAGCAACCAAAAATCACTACCCACTCCGTTTCTCCTCCATCACCTAACACCACTTTATTTTTTTTGCCAAATATGAAACCCATCACCTCCCCTTTCCCATTTTTTCCAGCGAACCAGCCACCAAACAACCACCAACCAACCAACCCTCGTCTTCTCCGGTGAACTCACATCGCCAGAGCAACCAACAGCTTCACTACCCACCCTAGTATGGAAAATTTTGGCTAGATCTGGTTGCTCCGTTACAATTCCAGGATGGATGTTGTGGTGGTTGCTGGAGTTGGAGCTCTAGCATAGATGGTTGTGTGGAAAGGAGAAAAGGGACTGGTCGTTGTTGTTGGTTTGCTACGGTTCACCGGGGCTTGAAGCTCCTCGTTGGAGCAGTGGGAAAATAGAGAGACAATCAGTTGTTATGGAATTGATTGTTGGTTACTCAGGCGTCGTGAGTTCACCGAAGAAGACGAGGAGGATAAGAGAGTGGAGAGATGAAGGTTGAGAAAAAATGCAGTGAAGAAGCAGTTGAGAAGTAAAAGAAGATAATAGCACAAATTTGTTATTAAACCTAAAGGTAAGCTATAAGTCATAATAAATTAGAAGTTATACTATACACAGTAATAAAATGTATTAAAAGATATTAATTATGTAAAAGAACTTTTAGGAAAAGGATTTGAGTTAAACTAGAATTCCTTTCCTTTTATAAAACTCCTCCTGTAATGTTATTAGGAGTTTGTCTGCCAGTCGTGACTCAAAATTGATGGTCTCCAGAGATTCTGATTCCATCTCTTTTTGCCTGCCAGTGGTGATGAAATATTATCTGTTTTACCAGAAGATATCCACGAGCAAATCCTCTCTTCTCTAAATCTGAAACATAGAGCAATAGTTTTTCTTATTTCAGCAAAGTGGCATCACATGATAACATCATTGGACGACCACAAATTTATTCAAACAGATTCTGCAAAGATATCCTATGGATTATGTTATTATAATCCACCCTGTCGATGCAGGTACTGAGTTAACCCTGTTATCAAACTTGCTGCGGACAATATCAATTTCATGGAATTGTATTTGTTTTTATGTAGTTCCTAAAGATTCAAGACAGAAACAATTGTGAAAGCTTTGGTGTTTTTTACATCGTGCAAATTCGATGTTTTTTACAACGTGCAAAGGCATTACAAGCAAAGAGCAACAATAACTCCTATATTATAGGAGGATTATTCTTGGTGGACTCTAACTAATAAACCTGCAATACTAATCCTATTAGCATTAGGTAATTAACTAACACTACTGAATCTGCACAATTAAAGGAAGTGTAGTAACACTACAACTGAATATGCACAATTAGAGGGAGTTGGAGTTATGCTGGAGTTATGAGCCAATATGCCCCCGCAAGTTGAAGGTAAGATCAACAACCTTAAATTTGGGAAGATGTCTGTGAATGAGTAGACAAGATAAAGGCTTTGTAAGTGTTTCTGCAAGCTGATCCCTAGCATGCAGATGCTAAACGTGCACCTGGCTCCGCTGCACTAGATATCCAACGAAGTGAGAATCAACTTCGATGTGCTTCATCCTGCTATGCAAGATCGAATTTTGATAAAGATAAGTGGTACCAACATTATCACAGTAGATTATTGGTGGTTTGGGCAACTAGACAAGTAGTTCTGCAAGAAGTTTTTGAACCCAGTTGACTTCAGCAAGAGCAGAGAAGCTACAACATGACACTCTTCTTCAGTAGAAGAATAAGCTACAGTAAATTGCTTCTTGGATGACTACTAATGGGATTTTGACCAAAGTAAAGAATATTTCCAGAAGTAGAATTCCTATCATTAATTACACCTGCCCAATCCGCATCAGAATACATAAACAACCCAGGAGATGTCTTGCTCATTATCTATAACCCATGATTCTTGGTATGTTGTAGATATTGTAGAAGCCATTTAACAGAAGGCCTAGTGTGTTTGTGTAGGAGCATGCATAAATTGAGATAATTTGTTGATGGTAAATCTTATGTCTGGTCTAGTAAATGACATATATTGAAGCTTACCAATGACTTGACGATACAAGGTAGCATCCACAGAAGGTGTACCATCCTTAAGGGATAGCAACAAAGAGGAACTCATGGGTGTGTGAACAGGGTTACATTCAGACATATTATGGGCAGCTAGAAGGTCAGAAACATACTTGAGAAAGAATGATTCAGCTGGTATTTGAAGGATGTCAACACCTAAGAAGTAGTGCAATTGTCCCAGATCTTTCAGAGAGAATCAAGCTAAAAGAAGTTGAATAGCTTGTTGAATAACATCAGAACTGGAACCAGTGATAATAAAATCATCAACATATATAAGAATGTAAACCAATGTTCTACTGTGATGACGAATAAAGAGGGAGGAATCAGAGTTGGATTTTTGAAATCCCATCTGAATAAGGAACTGCTTTAACTCAGAATACCAGGCACGAGGAGCCTGCTTCAGGTCATAAATTTTTTTCTTTAATTTGCACACGCAATGAGAAAAATCAGGATGAGTATACCCATATAGACATCTTCGTTAAGGTGACCTTGAAGAAATGCATTATTCATGTCCTTCTGGTTCAAGGGCCAATTATACTGAACTGCAAGTGATAAATTGAGTCTAACAATAACAGATTTTATCACTCGGGTGAAGGTGGAGTGACAATCTACACCCGAACTGAGTAAAACCTTTTGCAACCAACCGAGCTTTACACCTATCCGTACTTCCATCTAGTTTGGTTTTGATTCGATAACCATATTTTGTAAAGGGGATGGTTGGTACGAGCTCCCATGTCAGATTGGTCATTAAGGCATCAAACTCAAGTTTCATGGCTTCTCTCTAGTATGCAGTCTTTTGGGCTTGATTATAAGTGGTAGGAAGTGATTCAGTGGAGGCAATGGAAAGATAACCAAAGACTTTCTTGGGTGTAGTGATGTTATTTTGGGAATGATTTATAGGGTGGTGAACAGATGATGGTTGGGTATATGTTATGATTGGGGTAGACGATGGATTGATACTGGAAGATGGGTTAGGAGACGGGTGAAGCTGATTGGGACTGAATCTACATCTGGGAAAGGAGGTGCTGCTGGGGGGGGGGGGGGGGGATTCGTGCTTGTCGATTTCTGCATTTATATTAGATTAGGGGTTGTCATATATATGGAGAAGGAGTAGAACAACCTGGATCGACAAGTTGTTGCATGGAGGAGTCTGAGACAATGGTTGGAGGTGGCACAACCTCGAGAAATGGATTGGGAGATGGATCCATAGGAAAAGATTCTGGCAATTGTGGAGCAACCCTGATTAGAGGTGGAATCTTATGATTTATGAAGGGCATATATTAGGGAGTGGAGTCGTGTGATTCTTTGTGCAGAATATCCCAATTTAAGTTTAAAAGTTTTTTTTCTTAATTGAGGAAAATATATCAGAAAAAGGAATTTATTTTCATAAAAGATAACATCTCGAGAAATATAATTTTTTTGAGAAATAGGACCATAATAATGATGACTGTGATGGACATTAGAATAGCCTAGGTAAACACAAGGAGTAGATCTAGGATCTAATTTGTGTTTCGTATACAGTTTAAGTTATGGGTAACAAAGGCAGCCAAAGGTCCGAATAAGTTGGTAATTTGGAATTTCTCCAAATAACCTTTGGTATGGGGAATCATTATTAAGAGTTGGGGTAGGCAATCTATTAATCAGGAATGTGGCTTTCTGACAAGAAAACGGCCAAAATATGGGGACATGGAGGCTTGATGTAAAATGGTTTTGGTTGTTTCAATAATGTGGCGGTGTCTACGCTCAGCCATGGCTACTCGTTGTGGGGTATATAAGGGTGATACAAGGTGCTCAATGTCGTTGTCATAAAGGAATAGCTTGCGGCCTTCAAACTCACCACCACCATCGGTGTACACCAAGAGTATTTTTGTATGAAAATAGTTTTCAACAAGGGGTTTAAATTTCAAAAAATTTGTTTGTACCTCACTTTTGTCTTTAATTGTATAAAGCCAAACATATTTGGTAAATTGATCAACAAAAATTACATAAGATAATTTTTTGTCAATCGACAAAACAGGTGATGGCCCCCAGAGATCACTGAAAATAATTTGCAAAGGTTTTTTACTCTATAAAGTATTCTGAGAAAAAGGTAACCGATGACTTTTAGAAGAGCAAAAAGTACAATAATCAAACTTTTCTAAACTGGAAACATGAATTGAAAACTTGTGTAAGAGTGTTTTAAGCGCTGTTTTGTTTGGATATCCAAATTTTCTATGCCAAGACTGTTGAGATTCTGCCTTATTTGTTTGGTAGCTTAGATTGTATTAGCCTCCTCAAAAGGGTCATTCATAAAGCCAGTCTCTATTCTGGCCATATGCCAACGCCCCATTCTCAAATCCTTCACAAGAAAAGAATAAGGAAAAAATTCCATGGATGTCAGGTTATCTTGACAAAATTTAGACACAAACATAAGGTTACGCTTATTAGTTGGGGCACATAGAGTATTACAAAGGTGAATTTTTTTATTGAAAACATGCAAACATGACTAGTGTGAGTTACTGAAATTTTGTTATCGTTACCCATGGTGATTTGCTCAGTCCAATTAAAGGTTCTGAGAGTCAGTGGTCACATGATGTCATGCTCCTGAATCAACAATCCAAGGCATCGAAGCATAGTGTGCCTTGTCTTTGAAGTGGTTGTAGGAACATGAACGACATACATTGGCAGTATGCCCGATCGACCACATAGCTGGCAGACTAGACGGTCATGTTGAGAAGAAGCGTTTGGACGCTAATTTGGTGTTGAGGGTGATGCATTTTGCTGCCTGGAATTTTGTGGACTCCATGGTTGTACTCGACTATTGTTGCGAGGTGCAGAATTGGCTGGGGAGGACTTTTACACCATCGCAGCAGTAATGGAGGGCACTAATTGGTGAGGCTCTTTATGATTGAGGAGAAAATCTCTGTTGAGAAGCTTGTTATATAATTCTTCATACGAGATAGGTGCATCTCCCGCTTGGATAGCAATGAAAATTGGATCACACTCGGGTCCCAAGCCACTTAGTATTTTGTCTGCAAGTTTGTCATCTACACTAGGAGCTCCTGCAATTGCAAGTTTGTCTGCAACATTCATGATATTTTTTAGGTACACAGTCATACTACGAGAATTTTTTGTAATTGTGGCTAAGGAGTTTCATAAACTAAAAACTAGTGAATGTGATTTGTTGGCATACAAGTGATGAGACAAGCACGGTTATCTTGGAGCATATTAGGAGGGGCTTCCATATATGGATGATAGCTAGGAGTCCGGAGGAATCCATGGAGCAATAAATACACAAGGTCATGGGCAATCAAGATGCCATTTGGGCAATCAAGAAGGGCCCTTATGGGTTATTTTCAAATATAATCACTTTTAGGTTATTTTTGTAATAGGCCATTTGTGTAAAGACAATAAGTATAAATAGTTGCCTTAGCCATTTTTCATCCTTAGATTTTGATGAATTGAGAATATTACTCTTTTAGAGTGTTTTAGGGTGGAATCCCTTTATTCTAGTTTAGTATAGCTAAATCTAGGTTAGTGATGGTGGAATCCCATTGTTGATTTAGAACTTCTTAACCTTGATTTTCACAAGAGTTACTAATTTGTGGATTCAAATAGGGTTTCTCCATTCTAATTGAAATCAAATTCTCTTTCTCCCTAGGTTAATTGTGTTTTTAATTAGCCATTCTTTCTTCTATTCTCATCTCAATTTCTTCTAATTCTCATCCTAATTTCTTCACTATCTTAGTATTATTGTTTAATTCTGCACTTTCGATATCGATTTTAGTCACTTGATTGAGATTATTATCATGGTGGTATCAAAGCTTAGGCTAAAGAGTTGTTCCAATAATTGTTAATCCTAGGTTCATAAATCTGAAAATTGTAACCAAAAAAAATTGGGTCAAAAATCAAAAAAATTATTCGATTCGTGTTTTTGTTTGAGTTTCCAACCCTAGATTTGTGTTTCTCTAGTGTTTAGGGGTCTAGATTCAAAATTTGGTTCAATTTGAAGTTGTTTGAAAATTTCGCCATTGTTGAAGGTGAAAAAATTAAAGAAGAATAAAGTGGATTTGTTGATTTTGGTGAAATTGGAGGTTTTTTTGTGTTGGGCTTTGTTCTTGTCATCACAAGGGGTACGAATCTCAAATTTAGTTTGAATTTCAAGTTGGATTTGATAAGGTTCAAGTTTTAAAGTTTATGCTCATTCGTGGTGTTCTTCATAGCTTGAAGATGGTGGAAATGAGTTTATTTTGGGCTTGGAATTGAGGGCGAAAAATTATTGGGAATTGTTTGTGGTGTTGAAAGGAGCACGTGGTTAAAATTTCTTTGAATTTGGAGCTAAAACGAAGAGGTTATGAATTTTTGAAGATTCATCTTGTTCTTGGTGTTATTCATAAGTTCATATCTTATTGGAGAAGAATCATTGAAAAGGTTGAGTTTGATCCAAAAAGAAAAGAAAAGAGAGAAAGTGTTAAGGAGTTTGTGGGCCCAACGGAGTACAAAAGTATGGAAAGAAATTCTGAAAATTGAAAAAAAAAAAAGAATATTTCCAGCAATTTCGTCGGCCAGACATTGGCTGCCAACTGTCCAACTAGTGGCCGACAGCTATTGCACTGGTTCCGCTGATGCACCACTCAGCGTCCGCATCCAAGGAGAAGTAGCCAGCTGTCCAGAAGCTGCCGCATGAAACACGGCTTACGCATGTGAGCCGAGTTCCAAACAGTTTCTGCATTTGAGCCGTCAACCAAAATGTCTTCCACCCAAGCTGGTCAACTCCAACTGTTTCAGACTTGGCTTCTGCCCAAGCCACAGCTCTAGGCCTTCCTCCAATGGCTCCTGCTAGTTCAGCAATGGCTCCAAGGCTGATTTTGGCTAGCCAGCTTCATTTTTTGAAGCATTTTTCAAGTTTTTCACCATGGATTTCAACCAAACTTCTTCTCAAATAATTTTCTACGTCCAAATCTTGGTAAATTAGTTTCTTTTAATTAATTTTGTCCTTTCTTTGGCTTCATAACTTCATTTTAATTAGTATATTACCCTACTAAATATTATCAAGTTATTTGAGTTCGATTTTTCTTCTTGTGCTTTTCTAGTTTTATTTTATTGTTAATTTCTTGATTCAAGTCTGTTAGTTTTAATTGAGTCGTCCGTTCTTATTTAAACAAAAATTCATTCTCTCACAAAGAATAAGTGACGTTGTGAATTGATTGGACAAAGAAAGTTCGCTATCAACTTCGGGAAGACACTTTAGGTGAGTTGAGAGTTTCCACATATGAGAGGCATGAGGAATTTTCCTACTAACTTGTTTGTTGAGTTTTGTAGGCATGATGGAAGGATCAATAGTCCATGAAAGTAAAGTGAACTCAATGCTTCAAGAAAAATTTACAAGTGAACCACTCCCAATTGAGAATCCTAGTACTTTGAGGAAAAACGAATTATTTTCTTTAATGCAAAGGAATATTGAAAAGATCACTCAATTGATCACCGAAATGACATTCGAGGAGTAGGAAAGACTATTAAAGGGTACTACTCCTCGTGACGAATAACCTAAGGAGTTGCCTTTAGAGGCAAAGCAAACTACTCCTTGGGAGGTTGGTGATAAGGAGTTGAACATAGAATTCAACACATCCACTCCTTGTGCACCAAAGTGGAAGCTAGAGTTGAAAGTATCTCCAAATCCTTCACAAGGGATCTTTGGCACTTATCCGAACTTCAATAAAATTGAGAGACAAAAGATTAAGAGGAGCAAGGGTGAGATATGTGACAACTCTAGAGTGGAAAAAGAAGAGGTTATGTTGAGTGATGTGAGAGAGTTGTCATAACCTTATACTAACTTTTGTAACCTTTATTCCTCTTCTAGTTATCTTGATTCTTGTGCATGTATCCTTGAAAACAAGCCTAGTGAGGCAACTCGAGCAATGAAGAATCATGAGGTACTAAAAAGCTTCCCAAAGGAATAAATGTGCTCCAATATTGAAAAGCAAGGTGAATGCAATCCTTCCTATGAGCTACAAGGTAACAAAGCTAAACCTTACACTTTGTCGAAAATAGATCCTTGTGTGGCTTGTAGCCAATTGAGTGTAAGTGATGGCTTGTATATTTGTGAGCATGAAGATCCTTTGCCTTGTGATGATATTGAAGGCACCTTGTTGTATAATGATAATGCTATTGTTGTGAGTGCCCAAACACTAATTGATCCTATAGATAACCGGATTGATTCTTCTTGTCAGATCGATTTGAGTCCACCTAGTGTTAGCACTTGCGACTTGAGTGAAAATGTATTGTTATGTAATAGGGGTAGTCAAATGCTAGTTGGCTATAATGGTGGTAATCATGTGCGTGATTCTTTTGAGCTTGACATGCTACCAATTAGTGTTAATTGTGGTGATGACAATTTGCTTGTAAAAATGACCTACTAATTGAGGAGTTGTGTGATGTGATAAATGAACCTCAATTTAGTAATGGTAATGATATAGTTGGTAATGTAGTTAGTTATGTAGGGTATTTACTTAGAGGTGATGATTCCTTAGGTGTTAATTTCATTTCTTATTCTTGTCATGAGGATCTTGAGGTATAGTATGAACTTAGGGATAATCTCTTATTCAATGATGACATGACTAATGTTAATGGTGAACATAGTGGTGTGTCTTATAATGTTGGAAGTGTATCCACTCTTGAAGGCTACCAATTATTTGAAAATCCTCTATGGTGTGAGGACACACTTTTTGATGATGGAAATCTCTTATTGGAAAATGATAGTACGTTTATTGGAAGGGATGGTGTTCAAAAGGAAGGTGAGGTATGTGCTACAATTATCCCTTCATTTTTATGTGTTTCCATTCTTGGTCAAGGCCTTAATGTGCTTGAATCAATGAGTGAACATTCTAATACATAAGTTGACTTGTGTGACACCTTTCTATATTATTTGTAAGCATATGATAATACTCATGTCTTTGAGTGGAGTATATTGTGTGAAGATAAGAGTGCCAATGGGGGAATATGGGTGTTTACTTAGCCCATTTTCATGTAATATCTTTCCATTTGACCCCAGTAATACAATGGAATGTGGCACTTGTAGTGTGTTACTTGGTTAATATGACAAGCGGGTTGTAGCTTGGAAGAGTCCATGGATGATCAAGACTTCTTATCACCTTTATAGGGTTAAACAATTTGAAGTATCAAATGGGATTCTTAGGAGCATGCTTGATATCATGAATAGAGGGAACCCAACTTCTTAGGAGGACCATTTCTTTTTTATTGAATTAGTTTCTAATCGATTCCTCAACACCTCTAGTGGCATAACTTCATTTGTGAACTCACTTTCTATGGGAAGTTGTCTTGAAAGGAAAGGCAATGTGTACCTAAATGTCATGATTGCATCCTTGGGTGTTCCAACTTGTAGTGATTTGTTTGCTAGCTCTCTTGAGCATGTTTGTACTCTTGTATATGGTAACACCTTGGATGAGTCTCATATTCTTATTTTCTTTTTTTACCACCTTTTTGCATAGGATGATGTCCATATTTTTATTGAATTTGTTTTATATAGAGGTAGGGGTTTCTTGGGTTGGCCCATTTGCTTTTGTGACCAACTATGTGGGTATTTCATATCTTTAACCCCGGTAAACCCTTATGGGAGTTTGAACCAATGGTGACACCACCTTTGGTATGGTTTTATGGAGGGATAGGGAAATAATTGTGTCTTATGGCTCCTAAAGTATATGTGATATCATCCCTTGGGATTCTTGATGTCATTATGACCTTTGTGGTTTCCTTGTCTCATGATAATGCTTATAGCCAAATCCTTTGTACCTTATATGATGAATGGCTCTTATTAAACACAAAGGATAGTTGGTTGTATTTCAAATTTGTGCCTCCTTGGCAAGTTGGTATGGTTGATAACCCTTGTGCTAACCCTCATGCTATGAGGATATATTTGTTGTTTGTCCTTCTTATGTTTTTAAAAGGTTCAGATTCGAGGACGAATCCTTTTGAAGAAGGGGAGGATGATACGAGCATGATTAGTTTGGAGCACATTAGGATGGGCTTCCATAGATGGATGATAGGTTGGAGCACGGAGGAATCCATGGAGTAACAAATACATAAGGCCATAGGCGATCAACATGCCATTTGGACAATCAAGAAGGACCCTTGTGGGTTATTTCCAAAAATAGTCACTTTTAGACTATTTTTGTAATAGGCTATTTGTATAAATACAATAAGTATAAATAGTTGCCTTAGCCATTTTTCATCCTTAGATTTTGATGAATTGAGAATATTACTCTTTGAGAGTGTTTTTGTCACACCCCGAATCCCACCGAGGCGTGATTGGCACCCGTAGCCGATAAGGCCCGAGAGAACCAAGCTGTGCTTCTATACATTCACATGCATGCCATAGGAAACACTACGATCACATAAAAACATGAACGAATAATATTGGAAATCATGGAACATGTGAAATATATATATACACAATTGAGAAACTTGGCCGTTGAGGCCATCAAAACAAGACTTCATGAGTCATCTTATACACATATACCCATATGCGTCTACAAAGCCTCTAACAGATGCATTGACCAAACAAATTAAAAGTCGGGACAAGTCCCCGCTTTATACAATATGTACATCACCAAAACATATATACACTCTGACTCGGAGAAGCCCCGAATTAGCTGGAGCTCACCAATGAACCGCTAACAACTGGCAATCTACTGAGGAGGCCTACTGGTACCTGCGCCTGCAGCAAGTAAGATAAATTCCCCAAGAGGGGTCAGTACGAAATAAGTACTGAGTATGTAAGGCTCAAATGAAACTGTACAACACATGAATATTTCAATGAACTCAAGATAAATGAATAATCGATGTGAATAAGTCACCATTTTGCATTTTGGAAGCCATGTGTATTGCTTTCATTACTTTCTTTGCTTTCTTTACTTCAATGCTTGCTTGTCAATACATGTGTCACAATATACCCGGGCCCCGACTGATCAGTGGGTCTTTACATAACATATCGTTATGTTGGGATCGGCTCGAGCTAGGCTTATGCCCCTAGAGCTGCCACCCATAAATCAACATATCAGGTTCGGCTCGAGCTAGGTTTTCACTCCTAGAGCTGCCCCCTGTCAGGTTCGGCTTGAGCTAGGCTTTCGCCCCCAAAGCTGCCCCCTGATCCAATAGTGTAACACCCCGTACTTTTATCACCTCACTTTAGACCTTGGGATCATATCTACATAAGTGTTGAGATGCCATGCATATGTGTTTTATAGTGTCATTGGTGAAACATTTGATATCGGACTTAACATGTGCGATTAGATCTTCGTAGGAGGTGTGTTGTGATCTCGTGGAGCATTTGGGTAAGAACTCGTACCCATTTTAACCTCATTTGGTGACTTTAAGTAGATCACTAAGTAAGTATTTTGTAGTGTTTTGATAAGGGATTGGACGATACGTAAACGTTGGATAAGTGGCCGGAAATTTCAGCAAAATACTGAAACTTGCGCCACTACCCTATTTCAGGGGTGTGGCGCAAGCCACCAGCCTGCAGAAACTTCAGAGAAGGCTGGATTCTTGCGCCACTACCCTGTTTCAGGGGGTGTGGCGCAAGGCACAACACTTATGCCCTTTCCGGCGTCGTTTCGTAACGCAATTCTACGATAATTTCTCGATGGTTTCTTTTGGTTATTTGGAGTTATTTGAGCATTGTTAAAGCTTCAAACACTTCAATATACTCCTACATACTCCTACATGATCAAATCATGAAATGTGAATAGTGATCCAAAATGTTCAATGAAGCCAAGGGCGACTAGAATTCCAATTTTTGCGATCGAAAGGACGAATGAGAAATGTTTAAAAGAATATTGTCGTGACATTATGGAATTATGTAAACATGAGATATATGGTGAATAATACATGAAATTGGATGGGTTACATGGATATGAGTTATTGGGCCCAAAGATAGGCCCAAAATGGGATTAAAAGACTTGGCCCAAGAAGAAATGACCCATTCTTCCCCTAAGTGACCAATTAAACATATCATGTAATGCCAAGTGTGGCTAAGGATGACTTGGGGTCTATATAAAGGCCCCAAGATCAGATTTTATTGTCCAAAAACTCTCATGCCTTTGTGATATTTTCTCACACATTTCTTTAAACTTCAAACCCTAAAGCAAATAAATCCTTTGGACTCTTTGGACAAGATCAACATATTCCAAGCTTTGGTAAGTGTTTATTATTATGGTTTAACATATTATATGCATGGTAGATTATGTATATTATGCTAGTTGTGTTGGCAAGATGATGAATAGTGTATTTTTGCCTTTGGTGAAAGATGTGGCATCTTGGTGATTTGAATTTGAATTAGGCCTTGTGCCTTTGATGAAAAAGCATGGTATGGACAAAATATGAACATGTATGGTGTTATTTTTGGTATTAAACTTGTTCTTGTCTAAAAGTGGAAATTATGGGATTTTGGCCGATATGTGTTATGAGTTGGATTTAGGTACTTTGATGGATTATTTGTGATGTGTGATGAATAAGAAAGTGTAAAGGAGAAGTATTGTGGTGAAAGGTATTGATTTTCATGTATTGGTCAATGTTGGGAATATTATGGAATTTTTGGAATAATAGTATGATCAATGGTTTTGTCAAGGGGAAATGACATGTTTCAAGGCAAACATGTAACTCATTGACATGGTATGCATTTGTAAAGTAATTGGTGGTTAATGTGAATTTCGTTATGTATTTATGTTGTAGAGTGACAGATAAAGAAGGAGCGGGATTATTGTATACGCATCGAAGGTTGTCTATTCGTATTGTGAATCCAAGGTATGTAAGGTTACTTTGTCCGTATCTTCCTACGGCAAATAGTGTGCACATTGATATGTCACTAGTCCTATCCCGAAATGTCCAAAGGTATCCTATATCCGTTTATCAATAGTCATTGTCATATATTTCCTACTCATTGATCAATTGTGAATCTCATTTCTCATATTCATGGTTAATGTTCCGAAAGTTCAAATAAGGCTATGTTCCAATATTCCAATAGTGCCTATACTTGTGTCTCTTGTTTATGGATTATTGTCCAATGGTATCATGGTGCTAGTTATGTTATATTTCTCATTGATATTTATTCACATGTCCTTCACTTATTGGTCAATGATTCAAAGTTTCCAACAATGTTGTGTTCCAAAGTTCCAAAGTGATGTGATGACTAGCAAAGTATCAATCTCAAAGTAATGAACAAAGTAATGCAAATGTGGTCAATGATCAAGTACGGGTGGCAAGTCTAGGGGCGTAAGCCTAGCTCGACTCGATCCCGAGGTTTGGAATTATGGGTGGCAAGTCTAGGGGCGTAAGCCTAGCTCGACTCAATCCCGATGCATTGATGTATGGGTGGCAAGTCTAGGGGCATAAGCCTAGCTCGACTCGATCCCAACACAATGATATGATATGAAAGACCCACTGATCAGTCGGGGCCCGGGTACATTGTGACATATGTGATAACAAGTGAGTATTGTGATAAAGAAAGTAATGAAAGCAATCCACATGGTTTCCAAAATGCAACATGGTGACTTATTCACATTGAGTATTCATATGTTTTGAGTTCATTGACATGTTCATTGAAATATTCATGTGTTGTACAGTTTCATCTGAGCCTTGCATACTCAGTACTTATTTCGTACTGACCCCTCTCGGGGAATTTACCTTACTTGCTGCAGGCGCAGGTCCCAGTAGGCCTCCTCAGTAGATTGTCAGTGATTAGCGGTTCTTTGGTGAGCTCCAGCTCATTCGAGGCTTCTCCGAGTCAGAATATATATGTTTTTGGTATTGTACATAATGTGTAAAGCGGGGACTTGTCCCGACTTATGGTTCTTTTTGGTCAATGCTCTTGTTAGAGGCTTTTGTAGACCGATGTGGGTGTAACAGTGTAAAAGACACATGTTGTTTTGACTGGATGGCCTCAACGGCCAAGTTTCATATGTATGTATAAATATGTCCCATGTTCTCCTTTATTCGTCTTCATATTATTATGAAATGGTGGTTATGATTATGAGATGTATATGATTGAGAATAGGCAAAGGTTGGTTCTCTCGGGCCTTATCGGCTACGGGTGCCAATCATGTCTCTATGGGATTCGGGGCGTGACAAATAGTCTCGGGATCGGCTTGAGCTAGGCATTTCACCCCCAAAGCTGCCACCCCTACTCAATCATTAACCACGTTTGCATTACTTTGATCTTTACTTTGAGATTGATACTTTGAGGTTGGTACAATGATGGTCATAACTTTGTTTGAAGCTTTGAATCATTAACCAATGAGTGGGAGACATAAGATTAAACATTATTGGAAACATAGCCTTCATGGAAACATAACACTATTGGACCCATTGGACAATAATCAATGAACTAGATACATGAGTATAAGTACTATTGAAACTTTGGAACATAACCTTATTGGGCTTTTGGAACACTATTCATGAACATGAGACATGATACATGAGATTCACAATTGATCAATGAATAAGGAACTTATGAGTAATACTAGTCAACTACCGGATACGGAGTACCTTAGAGCATTTTCGGAATCGAATGAGTACTATGACAATGTGAACACCATATACTGCAGAAGGATATAGAAGAGTAACCTTACATACCTTTGTGTCTCACTATGAATACACAAGCTTATATGGAAATACAATAGTCCAGCTTCTTCCTTACGTTTCACTCTACAATACAAGTACATAACGAAGCTTATATTAGCAACCCACTACCCTACAAGTGTACAAGATGACCATGAATCACAGAGTTACTTTAGAACGTCATTTCGCCTTCTTACAATGTCATTTATTGCATCAACATGCCAACACTACCATAACATTCCACTCATTGACCAAGATTTCATACAACAATAGCATTTCGCATCACACTTACCCTTTATGCTTCCTCATTATCATTCCGTCACAATTACCCTATAAACTTGCCTCATAACAACTTATGAAAAATCATACATACTTAACATAGTCCAACATGCCTCCATACGACACTTTAAAGTCATTAAAACGACATCACAAGTTGATAATTACATCCATGAAGGGTATAGGGGTTCCGGGGGGCCAAAGGGATGCAAAAACAAGCAATTCAGAGTTATGGGACGATCCGCTAAGCCACCTGCGCCTGCAGACGACCTTTGGCAGTAGCCAGAGGCACCTGCGTTGGCACCTGTGCCCGCAGGTGCTTCGTCTGCGAGGGCGGGTGCCCGTTTTGGTCCGAAATGGTCCTTTTGGGGTCTTTTTATGCAATGAATGGTCCATGATCATAACCAAACTTATTATAACATATTTTTGATCATCTAACATGCCAACTACCAGCCATGATCTCACAACACACATAAAACACCCAAAACCACACTTTACGGCCAATATGCCACCAAAACCATAACCAATTTCTCAATAGAAATTCCAAACACTATACACAAGGATAAAACAAAGTAGGACTATAATAACATATCTCATGTCAATATTTACTCCACCAAGTTCACTTTCTTCAAAACCACAAGTCCACAGTCAAGCGTACAAGACAAACCATACTCCGATTTAGCAAACATGTCACCTTACACACATAGTGAATTCTCAATACATCACCAACATAACCAACATCATATAATCACTCTCTCATGCACATAATATATTAAAATCATAAGCATAAACACTTACCAAAGTGTGCAAGATGATGATCTTGGCCAAAAAGATGAAGGCCTAGGGTTTGTGGAAATGTTGGGAAAATTCTAGAAATAGCATGGGTGGCACAATGAATGGAAAATCTGATTCTTCATGCTTTATATAGTCCCTCAAGTCTCTTCTTATCCTTTCCTTAGCATTTAATGCAACGTTGATTGGTCAAATGGACCAAATTTGGAAGAATGGGTCAAAAATCCCATATTGGGTCATGTCTTCTTGCTATTTTTAGGCTTCATTTTTGGGCCCAATAGTTCAAGACTTATTAAATGCCCACAAATTCAATACAAAATTCATCAATTCTCTCATGTTTTCATTTGTCCCTAAATGTTACGCTTGTCAGCTGAACTTAGAAACGTACAAGGTGTTACAGTTTTAGGGTGGAATCCCTTTAGTCTAGTTTAGTGTAGCTAAATCTAGGTTAGTGATGGGTTGAATCTCATTGGTTATTTAGAACTTCTTAACCTTGATTTTCACAAGAGTTACTCATTTGTGGATTCAAATCGGGTTTCTCTATTCTAATTGAAATCAAGTTCTCTTTCTCCCTAGGTTAATTGTATTTTCAATTACCCATTCTTTTTTCTATTCTCATCTCAATTTCTTCTAATTCTCATCCTAATTTCTTCACTATCTTTAATTTTGTTGTTTAATTCCTCATTTCCAATATCGATTTTAGTCACTCAATTGAGATCATTATCAAGTGATGCAGTGCATCCCAGTCTTGCTTGGAGGTGGACGATTTTGTGATTGCAGAGGTGAATGTTTGGTCAACTGATGCCATCAAGGCATTACGAATCAACTGGTCCTGTCAAAACCAAATTTTATATTTGGGGTTGGGTACGTCTGAATCATTCTCAGTGAGAGTCTTTGATGATGTTGTCATGGTTCCGTCTAGATAACCGTAAAAGTCATGATCTAACATGAGAGACTCAACCTGAGCCTTCCAAATAACAAAGTTGCTTGCACCGATATGCTTTATGGGTAGTTGGGAACCTGGATTAAATTGAACCATGTGATTGGTGTTATCATCAGAGATGACGGAGTTGCTTGGATTCACCATGATAGAGGAACAAAAAAATATATGAAAGAGATAAGCAAACTATTGATACTCGTTGGAGCTTGGAGGCAGTAGCGGAGCCAGGATTTTCACTAAGGGGGTACAGAAGTAGGCATACGAACTTACCGAAGGGGGTTCAACATCTACTATATATACATAAAATATAATTTTACCATGTATAAATAGCATAATTTTCCGCCAAAGAGGGTTCGGATGAACCCCCTGGACCAAAGGTAGCTCCGCCCCTGCTTAGAGGGGTTCTAATACCATAAACATTCAAGACAGAAACAATTGTGAAAGCTTCGGTGTTTTTTACAATGTGAAAAGGCACTTTAAATACAAGCAAAGAGCAACAATAACTCCTATATTACAAGAGTATTTCTAGTGGACTCTAAATAATAAACGTGCAATACTAATCTTATAAGCAGTAGGTAACAAACTAACAATACTGAATCTGCACAATTAAAGGAAGTGCAGTAAGACTACAACTGAATATGCACAATTAGAGGGAGTTGGAGTTACGCTGGAGTTGTGCGCCAATAGTTCCCAGTATTGCGCGTCGACCGATATTTTAGATTCTAGATTACTAACCGTTCTGCATATAAAAGGAGATTTATGCAAGGACTATATTACACATGTTAAGAAAATGTCTTCATTGAAAGAGATATATTTTGATTCTGTTTGCATCTCTACGCACAACTTCTCCAGGCTTATCAACAACTGTCCTTCAATTGTTGAGTTAACTTTGATATATTGTTCCTACCTAAATTCCATCTCAGTGCCTCATATGAATCAACTTCAAAAGGTTCATGTAAATTATGACAGTAGATGTAAAGCTCAAAATCTGAGGGAGTTTCACTTGTTTACTTCATCATCAGAAGCACTGAAACTTGATTTGTGCGCTTGTACTAACCTACAAGTCATGACTATAAATTGTCCAACCATTCCCGATGGATTCCTCAAGAGGTTTGCTCAGCATTCCCCTGTCTAAAATCCTTATCTCTTCGCTTATGCAAAGGATCGAATAAAATAAAATTATGAGCCTTGAATTGGAGAGTTTGAGCTTAATTGACATGGTTGACTTGGATGATGCTATCATTGATACTCCCAATTTACGTTCGTTCAAGAAAATAGATATTAGGGAAGTCCCAAGCAGGTGTCCGATGATTCGTTCAAGCTTAATAGAAGTTGAGATTGGGCTGAAGAATGTTCGTGCAACCAATGGGTTGCTTGAGTTGAGAACTTTTGCTGAATATTGGGGTGAAAATATCAAGTTGTCCTTGAAAACTGACAAAACTGAATCAAAGGTATGTACATTCATATGGCTAAAAATACACCTTTAACAAATTTTCCATTCAATTTCCTCTGAAGTTTGACAATTTGTGATGAATATTACTTTTCACTGTCTATGAAGGAAGTAAAATCTCAGCGGGAAATCTTTGAAGCAACATTGGACCACTTTGTACCAAGCACATAACTTTGGAAGTACTCTCTTCGCTCGTACCAACTTATGAATCTTTGATTGATGACTTCTTTGGTTACTTCCATCCGCAGACCTTGCTAGTGAGAGTGAATTTAGATGCACTAAAGTATAACGGTATACAGGTATCCAGCGATGTTATGACTTTATTATTCACTTAAATATTTTCCTATCTTCAATACTCGTTCTCCATTTTTCCATTGTACTTATAACATTATGAATATGTAGCTCCTATTAGATGAACTGAAAGACTGGGAAAGGAAATCGAAATGGAATGTGGCAAGCGATATAAATTTAGTAATAACATGAGCTGGCACTATTTCTTGAAAGGTTTTAAGATCCTCGAGTCAACTACAAGAGAACACAATTTGGAGTTCCAATGGTAATTGCCTCATAATACACTTCTTTATTTTTGTTTGCGACACAATTTAAATCATGTATACTTACGAAGCCTCTTCATGCTTTTATTTTTGTCAGGCGCCGCCAATTAAGAAGCCCCCTCGACTACAGGTTATATTTGAACAGTTTATAAGCAGACTGTTTTTGTATCATTGTGATTATCTTCATATTAATCCTTCTGTGCTTTCACATGAAAATAAACGGATATCTAGGTACATTTTAATCAGTGTTTTCTGTTTTCCCCTGTCAGATTTGCTTGATTCATCGGCCCTAAGCATTTTTAAGCCTCTTTATGTTCAAAATACTCTTCTTCTTTTTTATTGAGTGGGGATGGACATTATTGCTATAATTTCATAAGAATGAACTTAGAAAGGTTCATGTGAATGGCAACAGATTTGGGACGATAGAAATAAAAGCTAGAAATCTATTGGAGTTTCATTTGTTCATTCCATCGGCAGCCGCAACAGAGAAACTTCATAAAATAGCACCTGGAAAGGAGCTGCATCCCTTTTTAAATTATTTAAATTTACTTATAATAGCATATTCCTGTAAAAAAAGAAGAGTAGGGCAGCCCGTGTACTAAAATTTCCGCTATGCGTGAGTCTGGAAAGACCACAAGGGTCTATTGTACACAGCCACACCTTACATTTCTGCAAGAGACTGTTTCCACGGCTTGAACCCGTACGATATTCTAATGACAACTAGGCCTGTGCACAAATCGATTTGGATCGAATTTAGCCATTATCGAATTGAAATTTCAAATTTTGATTTGTTAAAATCCTTATCCTAACTCGATTCATTCTAGGTCCAATTCGATTCATTTTTTATCATCTCGATTCGATTTTACGAATCGATTTATTCGAATTTGAAATTCCAACAAGCAACTATTTTCATTTCAATTTTAGAGCAAACATAATTAAAAACAACAAATCCTAAAATTAGACCATTATAAGTAACCTAAAGTAACATTGCATTGCAAGTTTAAAGTGAAACTAAAATCTGTAATTGTGAGTCGCGACTCTTAATTTGAGAGATTAGGATTTAGGTTTGTACTCTTGAAGTTGTAACTAGTAAAATATAAATGGTAAAAGAGGCGTAGGTTTTAGGTTTTATAATTAAAATACCCTAAATGTGGGTCTAGGTTATTGTGAGTCTGCATTAGATTTTAGGTTTGTAAGTAATCAATAAATACTACTCCCTCCGTCCCAATTTATGTGATGTAGTTTGACTTGACACGGAGTTTAAGAAAGAAAGGAAGACTTTTGAAACTTGTAGTCTAAAATGATTCATAAATGTTTGTGTGGTTGTAAATCATTTCATTAAGGGTAAAGCGGGTATTTTAAAGTTAAATTGTTACTAAATATAGAAATGTGTCATTCTTTTTGGGACTGACTAAAAAGGAAAGTATGTCATATAAATTGGGACAGAGGGAGTATATATATATACGTATAATTTTTGATTTTCGAATCGATTCGAATTGTAAACACCCAAAACCAAATTCGATTAAAAAAATTAAAATATTCTAAAATTAAACTCGTAAATCAATTCAAATTGTATAATTCAAATCGAATTATCCAAATTTCTTCAAATTAGTCTAAATAATCGAATTAATTCGATTTGTGCACAGCCCTAAATTGACAACCATATCAGATAGAAGACCGGAACATACTGATCCAATGGAACAGAAAAATAGAGTACGAAAATACAACAACAAAAGGGACAACACATGAAAACCTCCTAAACTTGACTCAGTTTGGGACTTGCACGTATAAATTGCCATCATTGATATTTGAGTAAAACTGTAGATAGTAGTACACTTTCATAGTTGTGGTGCTGATTCATCCAACCTGCATTATGGACCTACTTAAAATTAGCTTTATATTGTACATCCTTACTACAATAGCACTTTTTTGTGTTCAATAGCATAAGTAACAACGAAAACAAATGGGTGTTATGAGGCGATTACCATTGGAACTCCAAGCTAATTTGATCCAATACACCTTGTCTTCTAGTTGCATTGAGTATCTTAAAATCTTTCAAGAAAACGTGCCAACACGTGAAATGACTACATCGGTACATTCATAGCACTGGCGGCGGCCCTTTTTCCGGCCTTTTAAGTTCATCAAATAAAACCTACGAATTTCACAAGTATTAACCAAAAGGAAGAAAGTGAAAGAAGATAAGTTTAAATTCAAATATTGAAAAACAAAATTATGGTACTAAAAGAAAAGTCTCTTTATAACTCAATAACTAGTAAAGGCGTCATATTAAATGAAATAGAAGGTGCAAGGTAGAGGATAAAGTAATGCAGGTACCTGAATAAAGTTACTCCCTCTCTTCCATTTTAAGGCCTCTGAACTCAATTTCACTCTCAAAGTCACCGGATGGAAGTAACTAAATAATTCATCAACTAAAGATACATATCTTGGTGCCCATGAAAAGAGTATTTCCAAATTTATTTGCTTAATATGAAGTGGCAGAAAGTTGCTTCCAAGACTGCCCAAATGAAATTGTTCCTTCTTCATAGGCAATAAATTAATATAACTAGAAATATAATGGAACATTTAATTTAGCTATCAACTGAACAATTAGTCATGAACATACCGTTGATTCAGTTCCATCAGTAACCAAGGAGAAGGTAAAATCTACACCAAACTGTGCAGCAAAAGTTCTCAAGTCAGGCAACCTGTTGGTTGCATGAACATATTTCAATCCAATCTCAACTTTGACTAGCCTTGAACCAACCATCGAAAACAAGCTTGGGAGTTTTCTCGCATCAGTATGCTTGAATGAACACAAATTGGGAGTACAGATGAAAGCATCATCCAAGTCAACACAGTTACTCAATGTCAAATTCTCCATTTCAGGACTAAAGAGAATGATTTGATTCAATCTTCTACACATATGAAGAAACAAGGATTTAAGATGTGGGAATGCTGAGGAGGTATCTATAGGAAACCCGATGGGAATGTATTCAGAATCTATTTTCAGGACTTGTAGCTTAGTGCAAGCACACAGACCAAGTATCAGTGCTTCCGATGATGAACTAAACAAGTGAAATTCCTGCAAATTCCGAGCTTGTATATCTATTGCCACAATGTTGCCATTCACATGAACCTTTCTAAGTTCATTCAGATGAGGCACTGTGATAGAATAAAGGTCGTAACAATCTATCAAAGTTATCTCAACAATTGAAGGACACTTGCTGATAAGCTTGGAGAAATATGTGGGAGAAATACAAACATGATCAAAATATATCTCTTTTAATGAAGACAACTCCTTAATATCACCAAAGGTATCCTCATAAAATTTGCAACATCCTTTTAAATGCAGAATGGTTAATAATCTTGATTGCATAACATCCATAGTCATGTAATACATTGAACCGCGTACAAACAAATAGAATTCTGTAAAACTGTTGTCCGCAGCAAGTTTGATCACACGGTGGTGCTGAAAGCAGTCTCCACGGTTTGGAAGATTGGAACTTATATTGCACAATCCACAGTACCTAGTTGTACAATTATGTGTTTGTACAATTTTGCGGTCACCGAAGGCTGCTATAATGTGAAGCCACTTTGTGGAAACAAGGGAAGCTATTGCTTTCTGCTTCAGTGTTAAAGAAGAGAGGATTTTCTGGAGTAATTCATATGGTAAACCCTCAGTAGAACCAACAGAGGCCATGAAAACTGAGTATTACAAACAGCTCTGTGAGTTTCTCTTTTATTTTGTAGGATTAGCACTTAGCAAATATATAAGGCTCCTCGACTGAAAATCAGAGGCGAACCCAGGATTTGAGCTTGACGGGTGCACCCCTATATTCAAATATAGTAATTAATAGTGTCAGAGTTCGACATACTGTTCTTTGAAAACTTATTAACTATGTTATTGTATAAGCAAAATTCTAATATTATTGAATATCATTAATTAGATTTAATATGACAAAAGTGTGTTATCCATCATACTTGAATTTGATGCACTTTTATATTTTGAACAATAATAGAAAGTTTTTGAAAAATATGAAATCCGAGAGATTTGTTTGCTAGATGGTTGCTAGGGGAAAACGTTTGATTTAAGCCTATTTCAAACTTTAAGTTGCTAATTTTTTAAATAAAAAATAAGTTAATGATTAAAAGATAAAAATAATATAAACATTATACAGTATAATATAGGGAGAATATCTACCTTTTGAAGTTGGAGGGGAGCTTGTATTTTTGAAATAAAAGAAAAAATACATAAATAATGTCCATAATACATAAAAGCAAAAAGAAAAGATGTAAAATAATTGACTACTAAGTAGGAAGTTTTTTTTAAAAAATTAAAGGATATAATGTATGTATGTATGTATGTATATATATATTTGTACTTAAAATTCCAATATATCGAAAATTTAAAATATAATGTAGTTAATGTTGTTTGAAGTGGGGAAACATAAAAAACAATAATAATGCTGCAGTAACATGTATTTGGCAAAAGGAGCAATAAATAATTGTTGGTGGTGGTGTTCGAACCCAAGTCATCACGCAATAATGGAGACTTTAGGCAACATGCTCAACCATCTCGCCTGCCAAGCCAATTGTTCTTGCGGGTGCACTACATTTATTTAAGGAAAAAGGCTCAAATATGCCATCGAACTATTGAAAATGGCTCATTTATGCCATCCGTTAAAAGTTTGGCTCATTTATGCCATCTCCGTTATAAAAAAGCTCATTCATGCCATTTTTTTTAACGGTGGTTTTTTAAAAACAGCTTTGCCACGTGGCGTCTTACTAGAGGTCCACGCCATTGATCAAATATGCCTTCGAACTTTGAGAAAAGGCTCATTTATGCCATCCGTTAAAAGTTTGGCTCATTCATGCCATTTTTTTTTAACAGTCCGATTTGGTGATTTTTTGCAAAACCAGTTTGTACACATGACCAACAATGATCCGTCCACATCATTAATTAAATCAGCCAAATAAAAAATCTAAAAAATTGAACTTTCTTCTAAAAGGTGAAATTAAAATTTTATTTTCCATGACTCACAAATTTCTAGTACATCTGATTCTTCAAGTCATTAGAATCTTCAAGTTTTGATTTTAATTTGATTTTGCTGAAATATTCTTCTTTTCTTCTCTGTAATTTCACCGATTATAGAATTTTTCTGATTTTTACTTCAAGTACAATTTTTTAAGAATTTGAAAAATTGTGTTTTGGTAACTGATTGATTCGTTGTTTGAAATAGTTGATGTCTGTTTCGGGCTTGAATTGGCCTTGAGATTTGCAGAATTGTGTTCGGCGATTCCGAAGAAATTGAAAATGGATGAACTCTTTACAGTGCCTATAAAAGAGTTACAAAATGCATAGAAATATTTTGACCGGAGAAGTCGATATTTTCTTATTAGGAATTTTAAAATTTCTTTGGCTGATTTAATTAATGATATGGAAGAATTATTGTTGGCAACGTGTACAAAATGGTTTTGCAAAAAAAACCCAAATTGGACTGTTAAAAAAAACTGCATGAATGAGCCAAAGTTCAATGGCATATTTGAGTCTTTTCCCTTCAATTAATGATGTGAACGAATTATTGTTGGCCATGTATACAAAATGGTTTTGCAAAAAACCACCAAACCAGACTGTTAAAAAAAATGGCATGAATGAGCTAAACTTTTAACGGATGGCATAAATGAGCCTTTTCTCAAAGTTCGATGGCATATTTGATCAATAACGTGGACCTCTAGTAAGATGCCACGTGGCAAAGCTGTTTTTAAAAAACCACCGTTAAAAAAAATGGCATGAATGAACTTTTTTGTAACGGCGATGGCATAAATGAGCCAAACTTTTAACGGATGGCATAAATGAGCCATTTTCAATAGTTCGATGGCATATTTGAGCCTTTTTCCTTTATTTAACTAAACTCTCTGATATATATACAGATATACAAACTATATATACAGAGTTTTTCTCGAAGCTAGCAGGTGCACGTGCATCCCGTACTCACAAGGTGCCTCTGCTGAAAATGCATTGTACTTTGACGGTTGTTGGAATTCAGTTAATATCATGGCTTGAGAAAATCAAACGACACTAATCATTTTTGGGGAAAATAAAAAAAATTAAAGTACTCCTCAGTTCCATTTTACTTGACCCTTATTGTCTTGGCACTTTCCTGATAAAATATTCAAGAGGTTTGTTTTATTAAAATAGTCTTATTAGATATGCTTTGAAAAATTTTCCAAAAATATAAATTTAATTATTATATACTTTATGTAATCATTTAATAGCAAGAGTAATATTGCAAGAACATGATAAATTTCTATTAATTTCATATACTCCCTCCATTCACTTTTACTTGTCACATTTCGCTTCTCCAGGTCAACCTACATAAACTTTGACCAACATTTTAAAATATATTTTTTTTATCATATTAATATGAGAAAGATTGCAAATTATAGCATTTTTCATATAGTTTTCAACCACCTAAATTTTAAATTCAAAATATTAAATTATACTCTTAAAATGTTGGTCAAAGTTTATGTAGGTTGACCTCGAGAAGCGAAATAGTGACAAGTAAAAGTGAACGGAGGGAGTATTGAACAAGTAAATTGAAACAACCACTCCCTCCGACTCATATTAGTTGATCATCTTACTAAAAATAAATGTCTCAAATTAGTTGACCACTTACTAAATAAGGATAGAATTAATTAATTTTTTCCTATTTTGCCCCTACAATTAATACACTCTTTGAAAGTTTAAACAAATTACTCCCTCCGTCCATCTTTACTTGTCCACTTTTCTATTTTGGGATGTCTTACAATACTTGTCCAGTTTGGAAAATCAATACATAATTTACCCTTTTTTCCCATTTTACCCTTGATATTAAATAGAATTCATCCCTCATTGCATTTTTAAAATATATATATATATATATATATATATATATATGTAAATATGTATATATATATTCAAAGGGTGACATAGTAAAATCACCTCTATTTATTATTTCTTAAGGTATGTGTCAAGTTAAAAGTGGACAAGTAAAGATGGACGGAGGGAGTTTCTTTATGTCCATTAATATGGATAAAGGGTATGGTAGTAAAATTGATTATTTCATTAATGATTTCTTAAGCACCATGCAAAATAAAAAGTATTCAATTAATATGGGACGAAGGGAGTATTTTAGCAAAAAAGTCAAACAAAATAAAATGGAGGGAGTACTAAGACTCTAGATATGCCGTTCTCGCCATCTGCAGAAGAAGTTCGAGTGTTTTTTGTGATACAAAAATCAAGAGGCATACTTGACTAATTAATACAAAAATCAAGAGGCATATCTTTAAAGCGGTTTATGTATAATTAACGCACATAAATGATTAGTACTCGCTCGGTTCAATAATACTTGTATTTGGTATACATATTAAGAAGTAATAAATAATATGTGTAATTTTACTATAACACTCTTTGAATATAATAAATGTAATGCCTTAAAAAATGTATTAAGTGATGAATAGTATTTAATAGCAAGGGTAATATGACTAGAAAAGGGTAAATTATTTATTGATTTTTCAAACTGGACAATTATTTTTAGACATCTATTTTTAGTATAATAAATAAGTAAAGATGGACGGGAGGAGTACTAAATAATAACATAAATAGTGATATAATGAATTTAGGTTGTATGAAAACTACGCCCTCCGTATCAAATAGTTGGCATGTTTGCTAAAATAAATTTGTCTCAAAAAAATTGGCATGTTTAAAAGACCAAGAGATAATTAACTACTTCTTTCCAACTCTAGCCTTAGTAATAATTATTCTAGAATCAAGAGCCATGTAAATAGATGAATTTAAAGAATTAATAAGGAATATATTAGTCAAATCACACTTCTAATTAATTTTTCCTTAAAAGTTGTTTAAAAATCTGTACATGTCAACTATTTTGAGACGGAGGAAGTACAATTCCCCTAGACTTTACAACTACTCCTCTGTTCCAAAATAGTTGTCCTTTGTTGATTTGACACTCTCTTTAAGAAAATACTTCTAGGAGTTTATTTTAACAAATTAGCCTTATTAATTATGCTTTTGAAATATGAATTTGAGTATATAGAATTTATGTAGTCATTTAATGATATAGTAGAACTCCACGCTCATTTGATGAGTGTCTTGTCTTGTACTTCCTCCGTTCCTAAATAGTTGTCATCATTTTTGTTTTCATTCCCCTTAAGAAAAACATTAACTACATGCTAAATTGACTAAATTATGCTTATTTATTACTCTTCTCTATTTAATACTTCTCTTTTTTTCACTATATTGATTTCTCTCCATATTTATAAAAAAAAGGTTAGCTCGGTGCACTAAAGCTCCTGCTATGCGCAGGGTCTGGAGAAGGGCCCGACCACAAGGATCTATTGTACGCAACCTTACTTTGCATTTCAGCCAGAAGGCTGTTTTCAAGGCTTGAACTCGTGACCTCCCGATCACATGGCAACAACTTTATCAGTTAATCCAAGGCTTCCCATCAATCTCTCCATGTTTATGAGTAAGGATAAAAGTGAAGAAAAAAAAAAGCAAGTAATTATGCCTTGATTTTGTGAAATGATAAGTATTAAAAAATATGTATTTTTAGTAAGGACGACTGTGATCATATAAATCTTAACTATATTAGTCCAAATAAATATTTCGGATTAATATAATTGGTTAATTATTTAAGTTCAAACAAATATGGATTTAATTTAATTTAGAAAAAATTACACAGCATAACAAACTTAAGCCCTTAATTATGACTCATAGTAACACTTTAAAATAATTACCAAACACAACAAAAATAGCAATATTTTAGTGAGTTCTTATCCTCCCTTGTTTTTCTCTCTTCTTTCTCTAGCCTTTATTTTTTTTTCCTTTACGTTTTTTTCTTCTTTTTGGATTTTTTTTCTATTTTTTTTTTCTTTTCATTTCCTTCTTTTCGCTTTTTTTTCCTCTTTTTTTTCTCTCTCTTCTAGCTTTAGCCTTTATTTCTCTTTTTTTTTCTTTATTTTCTTTTTAGTTTTTTATCTTTTTTTCTCTATTTTTGTTTTTTTTTCTTTTCCGTTTCTTTCTTTTCGCTTTTTTTTCTCGCTTCTATCTCTAGCTTCTATTTCTCTTTCTTCTTCTTTTTTTTTTTTTTTTTTTTTTTTCTTATTTAATTTATTTTTTTTTTCGATAAACATGGCTACGTTGAGCACAAGTCATGGACGATAACGAAAATATCAAACCGCTTATTGTATTTGTATTTGCACCATTATTTATTTTTTTGTATTCGTTGATACAATTGTATTTGTTGATACAATGGAATCATCCAAATACAACTGATATGTTTTTATACAATTCTATTTTCGTTGATGCACTTGTAATTTAAAGAATTATTTTGTATTTTATAGTTAACTGCATTTTGTAGTTGTATTTTGTGGTTTCATTTTGTTTATATTTGTACTAGTGAATTTGGCCGCGCTTCGCGCGGTCATTAAAAACGTCATTAATTTTACGATTTAACTTTTTTGACATCCGAATATATAAATAATCACAAAAAATATTTTTAAGATCTAGAGTTTTCTTTAATTCTTCTTTCATATAATGAATTAAACATTTATAAATTATGTGTATTTCACAAAACTTAAAATTTTAAAAAGATAAATTAAAAGTCTAAACAAATTAAAACAACTCATAGCCTAATTCATTCATTGTTCATTAGAAATACCCATGAAGATAGTATAATCGTACTATGAAACACATGTAAATAGTTACAACACATTCATTATGCAAAGGGTAGCAGCAATTAAATCAATGTGTAAATTTATATGTGCATAGAAAACTTACATTCTAATATATACCACCAAGTGATTCTTGTATTATAACCAACATGAAAACTCATAAAAGTATCAAAATTACTTGGGTTAAGTCCTAATTCATGTTTATTCCTCGTAAGTTTTTTAAACAGCCTTCCTCCTAAACACCAAAATGAAAAAAGGAACAAAGGTAAAGAAGAATAACTTCAAAATTTATCGAAACTCTTGTCTTATGCATGTTGACAATGAATTATCTAACAATATAAATTACAAACACTAACAATTATTCTTATTTTAGCCCGATTTGAATAAAATCATGTAACATACAGAAATAAGAATACAAAGACGAACACGAAATCTCAATAAAAAAATAATAAGTTTGAGCAACTAACTTTATAGAAATGTTGATATTTGTTTACCTCCTCATTTGAATTTTTGTTTGCAAATTGATTGTGATCAATATTTAGGCTTTTAATGAATAGGAATAATTGGAGTAGTAAATTTTGAGAATTTTAGTTTTTACAATAAACTAAAAATGAATGGATGGATTAGTAATTGACACATTTGTTTTCTTACAATAATAAATAAATAAAAATGTAAGGGCAATTGCCAAAAAAATAAATAATAGGATCTTTGGCCAAAGAGAGGTGTTACATCACTTCTCTAATATCGGACTTTATATTATATAGTGATTGATTTTCGTGATGATTTTTTTATCAGACTTCGAGATCGATAATACATTAAAAATGCTAAACTTAAAAAATTGCAATACATACATAAAAAAAAAAAAAAAAAAAAAAAAAAGACAACTTGAGAGTGAAATACTTCTTGCCCTCATAAACTCCTTTCCAGTTACATGTTAATTCGCAAGATTTTCCAAATTATACTTATTTGGAGGATGATAATATGTGTAAAAAAAATGCTAAAAAATAAGAAAACATGATAAAGTACATAAATATGAAAAGAAATACTTGAGAACAAATATTTCTTGCCTTCACAAATCAAAGTAATGAAGAAGAGAAAGGATGACTTTGAATGAGAGCCTTCATGAAATAAAATATGAGTTTATATATGTAAAATAGAGGAATACCATAAGACATTACAAACTTACAAATTAAATTATGGGGGTTATGGACATGAAAGTTATGAAAGTTATAAGTAGTTATTCCTTGTAAATGCATTAAATAAAAAAAAATAGAAAACTTAAAATATTAGAGTTCTTGTCATTTCATTATTAGAAGATGACCAAAAAATAAAAAAATAAAAAAATAAAAAAAGTTTTTTAAACAAAGAGAGGTCATACTCTTCCTTCGCCTAATTTTGATATATAAATAGATATATATACAAATTAGTACAAATGAAGAAAATAAATAAATAAAACCTTTATAAAAGAAGATGATTTTTTTAATAACACATAAAAAAAATAGGATAATAATAAAATATTGAGAAAAAAGGTAATTGAATCTCTTTTCATTCTTTTATTATTGTTCTTCTTTATTATATAACCAATGCACAATTAAATTAAAAAATAAAAGACTTGCACCCATTCAAATTTCTTAATAAAGAATAGGAGTGAAGTAATAAATTTTAAAACATTTAAGTTTTTACAATAAATAATAGAAATAAATGGAGAGAGTACTAATTAATATATTTATTTTTTGAACAACAATAAATAAATAGAAATTTAGGAAAAATTAAATAGATATATATACAAATTAGTACAAATGAAGAAAATAAATAAATAAAATCATTATAAAAGAAGATGATTTTTTTAATAACACATAAAAAAATAGGATAATACTAAAATATTGAGAAAAAAGATAACTGAATCTCTTGTCATTCTTTTATTATTGTTAATAGAAATAAATGGAGAGAGTACTAATTAATATATTTATTTTTGAACAACAATAAATAAATGGAAATGTAGGAAAAATTAAATAGATATATATACAAATTAGTACAAATGAAGAAAATAAATAAATAAATAATATCATTATAAAAGAAGATGATTTTTTTAATAACACATAAAAAAAGAGAGGATAATACTAAAATATTGAGAAAAAGATAATTGAATCTCTTGTCATTCTTTTATTATTGTTCTTCTTTATTGCATAATCAATGTACAAATAAATTAAAAAATAAAAGATTTGCACCCATTCAAATTTCTTAATAAAGAATAGGAGTGGAGTAATAAATTTTAAAACATTAAGTTTTTACAATAAATAATAGAAACAAATGGAGAGAGTATTAATTAGAATAGAAATGTAGGAAAAATTGCCAAAAAATAAAATAAAAAATAAAGTAGAATGGTGGCCTTAGAAGTATGCCACATAAACAAATTTCTAACCTTCCTTTATATATATATATTGATTGATTATATCTCATGACTTACAAAAAACCTCCATCCATAGATATTTGGCGCGGTTATAAAAAAAAATTCTTACAAACATGAAGATTCATTTATTTTATTTTTTTAAAAAAGAAATACAAAAAAATTAATGATAAATAAAATAGAAGGTATATTATTAATTCTTACATTTAGTTTAAAATATTTATCTTTGCTAAAAACTTAAATTGTTCAGTATAAATGCAAAAATAATAATAATACTAATAAGCATAAAAATTGTAAGTCTACTAATAGAAGAAAGAAAGAAATATGGAGAAAAAAGGAAAAGAAAAGGATAATCTATATCTATATATAATAATGAAACTAAGCAAAAGAAGAGTGATGTGAAACATTTCTTTGGCTGAGAATCTTATTTATCTTTTTCTATTTTGTTTTGGCCTTTTTTTTAATTTTCTTAACTATATTTTATTTTTAAAAGTCATCTCCATAATACACCTCTTCATTTTCATAACCCCTATCATAATAATATCTAATTAATCTTATCTCTTGCAACTCACACATTTTCATCTTCATAACTACTACTCTTAATAATCTCTATTATTCTCATGTCTTTTTAAATCCGTAAGTCTCAAATAATTAGTTATTTATAAATTACGTCACCTTATCATGATTTTCTCCCCATGACTAATTAGGAATAGAAACAAAAAGAAATTAAAAAAATGAAATAGAAAGTAAAATAATTAATTGAACTTGAAATGAGAATAACCACGCGTTAGATGAAATCTGTGAAATGAAATGGAAGCGTAGAATGAGTTGATGTGGTCTCTTATATTTGTGTTTGACTTCTAATTATATACTCTCTCCGTCCCAATTTATGTGACGTAGTTTGACTTGACACGAAATTTAAGAAAAAAATAAAGATTTTTAAAACTTGTGGTTTAAAATAAGTCCTAGGTTTTTGTGTGGTTGTAAATTATTTCATTAAGGGTAATGTGAGTATTTTAAAGTTAAATTGTTACTAAATGTAGAAATGTGTTCTTTTTTGGGATTGATTTAAAAGGAAAGTGTGTTATATAAATTGTGACAGAGGGAGTGCTAATTTTCAATATGTACATGAAAATAAGAAATTATTTGATAAAAGTATTGTCTTAACTTTCTAATATGTATTTGCCATTTGCCATTGATCATATGTGATCAAAATCATATGTGATCAAACTCAAATTCGTGAGAAGAAAATCATGATAAGGTGTCATAATTTATAGGTAACATATTATTTGGGGGTTATGGATTTAAAAAGACATAAAAATAATGAAGATTATTAAGAGTACTAGTTATGAACATGAAAATGTGTGAATTAAAAGGCAAAAGATTAATGGATATCTATTAGGATAGAAGTTATGAAAATGAAGAGGTGTGAATTATGAAAATGACTTTTTTAAAATAAAATAATTAAGAAAAATGAAAAAAAAGGCCAAAAAAAAAAAAAAAGAAAGAAAGAAAGGGAAACAAACATAAATAAAATACTTGGCTAAAGAGAGGTGTCACATCACTTTTCTTTTTTCTAGCTTTATTATATGTAGATTGTTTATTATTTATTACCCTTAATACTAATTATTGAAATATTTTAGGTGTAATAGTTTGTAATGGTGTATTGGTTTCTTACATATTCCTAATGTTTCATTTGTATTTTTGACCCATTATTTTCCATTGGTTGTTGACAAATAGGGGAGGAGGAAAAGGAGCAAAGATAATTAATCAAGCTTTTTTTTTTGGCAACATCTGAAGAGAAAAAAGGCAAAAAATAATTATAAATAAATATTATTGTTAGTCATAGAAAAGTGTTATATCGTAAAACTGCTGCTTAAACAAATTTTAAAGTCTTAAATTATTATTAGTTGTATATTTAAAACGTAAAAGTTTATACAACGAAATATCAATAAGTTTTATATCAACAGCGAAATAATTAGTCAAAGACTATTTCTTGTTGCCCTTGATACAAAATAATGTAAAAATTTGTAGTAGTCTTGTTCTTATAGAGTACATATTTTGTATTTGTAAATAACTAATTAAAAATACTAAAATAAACAACAATAAGGGTGTGTACATATAAATCATTGAAATTTTTACTCTATGAAACTAATATAACCATTTCCCTTGATGAATCTTTCACCATCATTAACTTTCTTTTTCATCTTGATGAATTTGAACCAAAATAATCTGACTATCTTCCTTTGAAGAATCTTCCATCACAATCAAATTAATTTCCTTCTCCATCTTGAACTTGTGTTTGACGATTATGACACAAGGAAAAAATCTGAAAAATATATATATCTAATCTTCATCAAAGTAATGATTGTATTGCAACATACATTTTCTATGTCTTCTGTTTTATGGTTAGTAAACACACGATCGACGAAGAAAATGAAGGAAAATATATCTCTAATCTTTATCAAAGTGATGATCATATTGCAACATCACATTTTTTATATCATCTCTTCTGACTGGCAAACACATGATCAATGAAAGAAATGAAGAAAAAAAAGTATAGTAAAAAAGAAAAATAAGTAGAAAATGAAAATAGCATCCAACAACTCCACATATAATTGTTATTTATAGACTTGGATAGAAGGGAGATGGAGAGACATGTTATTTAAGTAGAGAATGTAAATAGATGGATGTTTTTTGTAACTCATAAAACATAATTAGATGTAATAAATATAATAGTTTTTTTAATTATTAAACAAATTGATTAATGAAAAGAATGAAGGAAAAAATTCAAAAAAAAGGAGAAAAAAGATAAATATAAATGGAGGCTATAGAGAGGTGCCACATCACCTTTACTTGTTTCTACTTTATTATTATATATAGATTTGTATTCTATTTTCATCGATGCACTTGTATTTTTAAATAACTATTTTGTGTTTTTATATGTAATTGACCACATATTGTATCTGTATTTGTAATTTCATTTGTTTGTAGTTGACTGCATCATTTGTATTTTTAAACAATTAAAAAAGAATTATTATTTTTTTATGAACACTTGTATGTATATTCATTGATACGAATTGTATTTTATTAATACAAATGATAAATCATACAAATACAAATGATAAAACATACAATACAAATGTTACATTTGTATCAAATGATCATGTTTATACAACTTGAACCATACACAGACAAATGATACTTGTTAATATACAAATGCAAATGATAAATTTAATATACAAATACTAACGATATTTGTATTAAATGATACATTGCATATTTATATATTTTAGACTCAAGCAAATACAATTAATCCATATACTTGTTTGTATACAAATAATAAATTGTACATATCCACGGCTAAACTATCCAAATACAAATAATAAATTTATTTGAAATATATAATTTGATACAAATAAATATAAAATTTTAAAAATATACAAAATATAAAATACAACAACAACAAAAAAAAGAACGAAAAAATACAAAAACAATGATAAAGAAAAAAAGGAAAACGAAAAAGAAAAAAATAGAAGAAAAAAAACGGCAACAAAAGAAAAAAAAGAAGAAAAAAAAAACTACAAAGGAAAAAAGAAAAAAACGAAAAAAAAAAAAAAAGGATGAAAAAAAAATTAAAAAAGAAGAAAATATAAAAAAAAAGAAAAAAAAATGGAAAAAAGAAGAAGAAAGAAAATAGATGATAGAAATAGAATATAGAGAAAGAGAAAATTAAGGGAGAAAATAAAGGAGAGAGTTGCTATGAAATGTAATTATATAAATGTTGCTATTTTTTTTCTAGTTAAGTTTATTTGTTGTTATTTCTGAATTTTACCCATTTAATTAAGGGGAAAGTACACAAAGTACCCATTCTACCTAAACTATTTACCCGTGTTTGCCCCCCTATAAACTAACTACTCAAATACCCACAAAGCCCAAAATATTTATCCCAAATGCCCCCAAAGTGACAAAAATGCACATCTGCAACCTTTTAAGATAAAATGTCCTTATTCCCTCATATGTAACAAACTAGTAATTAATGCATCCACCATTTTGAAACTATTCTTCATTAATATTTTTGTCCTTTTATGTATTTTGTCTTTACCTCCCTCACCAACCCAAACTCTTAAAAAATAAAAATATCAGCTAATTATCTTTAAACTGAGAAAAATATAAAATAATAAAATAGTTAGGTTATGACAAAAAGTCATTAAGAAAAAATATTAAAATCACTAATTTATTATTGGGAAAAGGATCAACTATGTCATCGAAATATTAGAAATGACTCATTTATGTCATCCGTTATAAGTTTGGCTCATCTATACCACTGCCTATAAAAGTTTGACTCATCTATGTCACTGTCATTACAAAAAGGTTCATTCGTGCCATTATTTTGCAACGGTGGTTTTGCAAAATTATTTTTACCACATGACCTCTTATTCGAAGTCCACGACACCAAATTTAAATTAACCAATATTACTTAAAATTAAAATTAAAAATTGAACCCATTAAAATAAACCCCTACACAATTAATGGGTCTGATTTTTATTTTTAATGAGTCCAATTTTTATTTTAAATGAGTTCAATTTTTATTTTAACGATGTGGATCGAATTTTTTTAATGGATCTGATTTATTATGTCTTATGCTTTATTCGCATCTAAGATATTTTAGACGATTATCATTACTCTTAATCTATTTTAGAGGCTTGTATTAGTGACAACCAAACATAGGATGTATTTTGGAGACTTGAGTCTCGTTTATATAAATTGGGATTAATCTACTCTTTCTGCTTCTACTTCTCTTTCCTTAAATTGTGTTCTTGGGATGGGTTAGGCTTACTTATCCGGAGAGTACGACAAGTGTCATCACGTGCCTATTTTTGGGTCGTGACACCATGACAATATATCTATATTCTGTTGGTATCATTTTAGATTGAAACAAACCTCAAAGATACCATGTCAGTATATATATACTGTGATGGTATTATGGAGGTCTCAAAAATAGATTGAGGTAGAGATCAATGATACCACGATAGTATATAAATGTATTGTGATGGTATCATTGAGGTCTCACTGAAGGATTGAAGCAGACATCAATGATATCATGACAGTATATAGTTATACTGTGATGGTATTATTACGGACTGAAGCAAATCCAATAATACCATGTCAGTATATATATACTATGATGGTATCATGGAGGTCTGACTAAAGAATTGAAGCAGACATCAATGATACCATGACAGTATATAGATATACTGTGATGATATCATGGAGGTCTCATTGAATGATGAAGCATACATCAATGATACCATGATGGTATATAGATATACTGTGATGGTATCATTACGGACTGAAGCAACCCCAATGATACCATGTCAGTATATATATACTATGATGGTATCATGGAGGTTTGACTGATGGATTGAAGAAGATGTCAATGATACCATGACAGTATATAGATATACTATGATGGTATCATTATGGACTGAAACAAACTCAATGATACCACGACAGTATATAGATATACTCTGATGGTATCATAGAGGTTTCACTGAATGATGAAACATACTTCAATGATACCATGACGGTATATAGATATATTGTTATGATATCATTACAGGCTGAAGCAAACCCAATAATACCATGTCGGTATATATATACTGTGATGGTATCATGGAGATCTGACTGATGGATTGAAGCAGACATCAATGATACCATGACAGTATATAGATATACTGTGTGGTATCATGGAGGTCTCACTGAATGATGAAGCAAACATCAATGATACCATGACGATATATAGATATAATGTGATGGTATCATTACGGACTGAAGAAAACTCAATGATACCATGTCAGTATATATATACTGTGATGGTATCATAGAGGTCTGACTGAAGGATTGAAGTAGGCATCAATGATATCATGACAGTATATAGATATGCTGTGATGGTATTATTACGGACTGAAGCAAATGAAAAAAAATAGAAATAAAAAAGAAAAGAGAATCAAATAAAATTACAAAAGAAAATAAATAAAAAAATAAAAAAGGACCAAAAATATGAAATTAGTTTGTGGTGAAAAATAAAAAATATTATAATTTGAGAAAAAAAATAAAGAATAATGAAATAAATGAAATAAAAAAGAAAAGGAAAGGAACAAAAACTAAAGAAATTGAAAAACAAAGAGAAAATGAAAAATAAAAAGCACAAAAATACAAGAAAAAAAGAGAAAAATAAAAGCAGGAAAAAGAAGAAGTAGAGGAAAAAAATTAAAGAATAAAGAAATAAAAAAAAGAAAAAAAAAAGGAACAAGAAATAAAGAAATTGAAAATAAATAAATAATAAAAACACAAAAGTAAAAGGAACCAATAAAGGAAAAAAAAAGAGAAAAATAAAAGCAGAAGAAAAATAGAGAAAAAAATACATGAATAAAGAAATAAACTAGAAAAAAAAAGGAGTATATAAAACAAAAATTGAGTGTGAATTAGATTACGGTGTAAAAAGAAAATAAAGAATAAAATAATTTTACGAAAAAAATAAATGAACAAAGAAGCATAAAAAGAAAAAAAAAAGGAAATGAGAAAAAAAGAAAAGAAGTGGAGAAATAGAGAAACAAAAAGGGAGATAATTAAATAGAGATAAATAACTAAAGGTACAAAGGAAGGGGGGGCATTTTATGTAATTAGTTAGGGGGACATTTTATGTAATTAGTTAGGAGGACATTTTATGTAAGGGGGCATTTAGTTGTAAATAGTTTTGCTTCTATAAGGCATGAATGTACTTTCCCCTTTAATTAAAGTCCAATTTTTATTGGGTTATCTCATTAATTTGGACTACAAATGATGAGTCCACTTTCCTAAGCCCAAGATGTCATCTTATTCTAGAAGCCCAATTCGGTGTCATCGAATGACGTAGCATGTCAAGTCAAGTGAATGAGTCAATAGGATCATGTCACATGTCAAAATGATGCAACATGCCCAACCAAATTCAAGTCCAATGAAAATACGCCACGTGTATAAGTTGACGTGTTCCAACCAATCAAAAATGATCATGTCACTTCAATCTGATTGGCCGAAAAGAGTTTGTATTTACCATAACTCTTCCCTCTTATAGCTATAAATAGGGGTCTCATACTTCAGAAAAAGGGTCAAGAACTCTAACAAGAAGCAAGAGAGAGCTCGTGGATCAAACGTCGCAGATTTCTCTATAAACCACAAGTTCAAGCATTCAAGCATCAAGTTCATCAAGATTCAAGATCAAGCTCAAAAAACCTTGAATTCAAGTACAAGTCAAGATCAAGTTCATCAAATTTGCGACGCAAGATCAAGACCACAAGATTCAAGATCAAGCTCAAAAACCCTTGAATTTAAGTACAAGTCAAGATCAAGTTCATCAAACCCACAAGTCAAGATCAAATCCATCAAGTTCACAAGTCAAGTTCAAATTCATCAAATTCAAGATCAAGATCTAAGCCCCTTGAATTTATCTTTGAAAAGGTCAATCAGAGGATTCATAGAGATTGTAACACTCACTATTGAAACCAAATGAAACGATTATTGTGATAATTTTCTTGTCTCGATTATTATTTTCCCCACACGAATTTTATTGTCTACAACGGCAACTAATTAGGAACTGAGGGAATAGTTGATTTGAGGATGTTAAAGTGGTTCAACAAATAGCGCCAACACATGTAATTACCATCTATAACATTCATGTTTTTAAGACCCAAAAGAATAACATATCACACAAGCAATATACTTGAGCTACTACTATACTCATACTAATATACAAATGGATGGTAGATAGTTATCAAAATTTGGTAAATACTTATCCGCATACGTGATAACCTTGACAATAAGAAATTAAAGTGACAATACACATTACTTAATCATGGTTATGCGGTAAATGTATGAAATCTGAAATTTAAATGGTTCATGTACTCTTGCTTTGAGCTTGATATTTCTACTAATTTGGAACAGTTTCGTTTTATAGTCGACCATAATGTATGATCTAGAGCTCTTGACGAGTATGCAATTTAGACTATTGGAGATATTCTTACTTCCCATGTTTTTGAGTTGCGCAAGGAATTTTGCTATTGGGAAACTAAAAAATTGACCTTTTTGGAATCAGGATTGGCTTTACCCCAAAGCAACTTAAGCAACGGTTTCTGGCCCTAAATCCTAAAAAAATTTAGGCTTAAAATTTAACTCATATTATATACAAAGGAGAATCGCCTGTACATACATTAAAAGAAACATAAAAAGTGAGTTTTCACTTTACAAGTATCAGGAGTTTTTTTTTACTCAAAACATACTAGAAATTTCACTCACCTTAAAAAAATGTGCTCAATTTTTCGTGTATTAAAACTGTATGAAATCGGTATGAAATGTGTTTTGCTCTTATTGCTTTAAAATTTCATTCAAAATTTAATGTATGAAAATTTTATGAAATCGCTGTGAAATATATATTTATGTCTCATTCGAGGCTTAGAGTTTCACTCACATTTTTGTGTATTAAAATTGTTTAAAATTAGTATGTAAAATGTGTGAGTATCTCGCTCAAGGCTTAGAAGTTTGGTCATACCTTTGTGTATAAAAATGTATAAATTTGGTATGAAATATGTATTATAACTGTATAAATTTTGGTATGAAATATGGATATAACAGTATAAATTTTGTAAAAGTTTCATGTTAAGTTTTTTTTTTTTTTTTTTTTTTTTTGAAATCTAATATAACTACAACAACATTGTAGATAACTTTCATACAAATTTATTACAACTGCAACATCATACAAACGGGGTTATTAGCTAGTTTTCTAGCGTTTGACAAACTTTATAAAGTTTTATGTCCTTTTTCACGAGAGATGTTTAATTTTATACCTAAGAGATTTGGAAAGGTCATTTTTTCTATTTAGTTTTTAAATAGGCAAAGAGATCTTGTTTCCTTCGTATGGACCTTAAAATTTCAACATGATACAAACCCAGCATACAATTATTGTACAATTGTGAATCACGGTTTGAAATTTGAAAATATATACACCTAGTTTCAGAAGATAATCCAACATTTTTTGGCTTCAAATCCCAGAACTTAGCACCGCGGAAACCAAACCAACTCAGCTCTACTATTGAACCCCCGATAACACCACAGTCATCTATATTTCTTTTTAGTACAGTACAACTTCATTTTCATTTTCGGGATTAGTTAGTTACTTTATGTGGAAAAAAATTACTTGTCAGTATTGAGACAACAAAATAAAGGTTCTAATTTTCACCTTTTTATAGAAGAAAATAAATAAATCGAAGGACTGGAGTGGCCAGTCCCAAGAAAATACGCATAGTGTCTCATAAAGTGGCCGGTCTTGAATTTTGTCACCAAATGTCTAGTCTTGAATTTTTATCCCCCAAAGTGTGTGGTCTTAAATTTTTGTCCCCGCTTAATAAGTTATAACGTTTGCCTATGAGGCAGAACTTCTGGTCAATTTTGCAGGTTTATTATCTTGAAATTTCATGAACATCTGCCTTATGAGCAAAAGTTATAACATCTGCCTTATAGGCAACATATCTAAGTTCTAATTTCTGCCTATAAGACTGAATTTTTGGTTAATTGTGTAGGTTCATTGTCTTGAACTATCATTAACGTCTGTTTTATGGGCAAGTGTTAGAACATTTGTCTTATAGGCAAAATTAATTAAGCGGAGCCAAAAGATCAAGACCACCCTTATGAAGGCTAATTTTGTAAGATTTTTTTGTGGAGGACAAACTATCAAAACCAGCCCAGTTAATCATTTCTCAACTTAACCCCGTCAGTCGTACTTGTGACCCGCCTAAAGGAAGATTTCGAAAACTATTACTTCTTATAGTCCATATTAACTTAATTTGTGAGTTGTTTGTCAATGTTCATAATAACTTAATTGTTCGATCTTCAAGAGAGTTGTTGAAATTTTTTTCATTTTTTCCCTTCATTTATATTTTCTAGTTGATGAGTTCAAAAGACTTAATTGTTCATATTTATGATTTTAATGTGACTTTAAAAGGGCAAAAGTGGAAAGTGGTGTCCAATTTATGTCCTAATTTTTTTTCTTAATAGGTGTGAACTGCCTCACAAATTAAGTTACTATGAACTAGAAGAGTATTAATTTTTTATTTAACTAGTTTAGGGTACGTGCATTGCACGTGTATTTTGCATATTCAATTAAATGAGAAATTTGACATAAAGTTATATAGAAAAAAATCTGATATATATGTAGACATCGAAAATATATTTTTATCAAAAAAAATGTAAATCACAAAACAAATAAATAAAAGTTATTTTATTTGTCAAGATTGTGTGTACAGTTTTGTAGTATTCTTTTGATTCTTCTTTCCTAAATTTTTTTCATGATTCCAGAACGTAGGATTTTGGACCTCCCTGTGATGTGTGTCACGGTCCAAAATAGGCACGTGATGGCACTTGTCACACCCTCCAGACAAGTAAGCCTAACCCAACCCAAAGAACACGAATATAAGGAAATCAAAAGTGAAAGTAGAAGAATAGAAGTAATCCCAAATATATATATATACGAGACACAAGTTTCAAAGATACATCCTAGGTCTGATTGTCACTAGTACAAGCCTCTAGTACAGATTAAGAGTAATAACAATCATCTAAAGTATCTTAAATGCGATGAAAAGTATAAGATAAAAAGAGGAGAGATCCGGATAAGCTTAGAGTCTGCCAGCACTACCTCGATCTTCGCATACGTCAATACTGAAAGAAAACAATCTACAAGCTACTACTCGGACCAATACCTGCACGGGGTGCAAAAAGCAAGAAAAAGGAAAGAAAAGCAAGGGTGGGTACGAAATCACGTGTACTCAACAAGCATCGTCGATAACCGATCCTAATATAAAGCGGTGGCGAGAACCACCACTCCAACTACCTTAGGTTTCCCAAAGGTTCTATAACCCGCAAATACAACATTTTATTCTATCAGGGTAACCCAACACAACAGTCGATAGATTTACCAAAAATATGGTAGGCACATCAACCTAGGTGAGTCAACACTATTCCTTTTATAATCACCAAATAAGGGAATTCATTTACGAAGAAGACTCACTAATACGATATAATAGGTTTAATCAAATAGACCAACCAATAATATGGGATACGACAGGGATAGTGTACATATATAAAAGTGTATAACATGCTATCCAAAAAGATGCTACACAAATATCCCTCCGATCAAGCCATAGCCACACCCTACGTCTCATAATACCTCAACCTCCCAACCAATATAAAATGATATATGTAACACCCCGTACCTTCCTAACCCTACTTGACGATGTTGAGCAATGCTTAATTAGGTGTCGAGAGCCATACATACGTCTTTTGTAATGCTATGGATGAGATACTTGACTTTTGGCCTCGTAAATGTGATTAAGCCTTTCATAGGAGGTGTTTTGTGATTTTCGTGGAGCATTTGTGGGGTTCAAAATGAGGCTAAGAGGACCCCCAAACAAAGGATATATGATTCTAATAATTTTATGTTGCCAAATTATTCACATGTCTCTTACTCATTGGTTAATGGTTCAAAGTTTCCAATAATGTTATGTTCCAAAGTTCAAAGTGATGTTATGACTATCCTAGTATCAATCTCAAATAATGAATAAAGTAATACATATGTGGTCAATGATCAAGTATGGGTGGCAAGTCTAAGGGCATAAGCCTAGCTCGACTCGATCCCGATGTATTGATTTATGGGTGGCAAGTCTAGGGGCACAAGCCTAGCTCGACTCGATCCCGATGTATTGATTTATGGGTGGCAGGTCTAGGGGCATAAGCCTAGCTCGACCCGATCCCGATGCATTGATTTATGGGTGGCAAGTCTAGGGGCATAAGCCTAGCTCGACTCGATCCCAACATGATGATATGTTATGCAAAGACCCACTGACCAGTAGGGGCCCGGGTACATTGTGACACATGTATTGACAAGTAAGCATTGAGATAAAGAAAGTAAGGAAAGCAATGAAAGCAATACACATGGTTTCCAAAATGCAAAATGGTGACTTATTCACACTGATTATTCATATGTTTTGAGTTCATTGAAATATTCATGTATTGTACAGTTTCATCTGAGCCTTGCATGCTCAGTACTTATTTTGTACTGACCCCTCTCGGGGAATTTACCTTACTTGCTGCAGGCGCAGGTACCAGTAGGCCTCCTCAGTAGATTGCCAGTGTTAGTGGTTCTTTGGTGAGCTCCAGCTAATTCGGGGCTTCTCCGAGTCAGAGTGTATATATGTTTTGATGATGTACATGTTGTATAAAGTGGGGACTTGTCCCGACTTTTGGTTTGTGTTGGTCAATGCATCTGTTAGAGGCTTTTGTAGACGTACGTGGGTATATGTGTATAAGGTGACTCATGAAGTCTTGTTTTGATGGCCTCAACGGCCAAGTTTCTCAAATGTGTATATCTATGCCATGATTCCCACTATCCATGATCTCCAATACTAATGGTTCATGTTCTTACGTAATGGTGGTTATGATTATGATATGCATATAATTAAACATAGGCAAAGGTTGGTTCTCTCGGGCCTTATCGGCTACGGCTGCCAATCATGTCTCGATGGGATTCGGGGCGTGACAATATAAGACAATGTAATGAAGTGAAATGAATGCTCAAATACAATATCATAAACAAGGTTCTATCACGGTAATACAACATAAGAGTAAATACTAAAACATACCAAAGAATGTCAATGTAATGTAAATAGTGCAATGCAATGTAGTGATGATGATGAATATTTGAAAGTTATCGTATAACTTTCTGTATACACCTACCGAGCCTCGCTACTCCCAAAGTAGGACCCATGGGGGGTTCGCAACTCATATACTTTTCATAATCTCAATCCACCTCTTTAGGTAGTGTTCACGGATCAAGGTTACTACAATATCTCATAAAATGTCTCAATCAACCTTGTCGGCACATGATCTCGGCCAAGGGTTTTATAAAAATCATCATTTTCTTTCGTATGGGAAAAATCTCAGTGGTATCAATCTCATGAACATGTATGAATAATATGAGGATATATGCTCACAACCAAATCAATATGAAGATATGAATCAATTCAATACAAGTATAAGTGAGCTCAGAATTGACTCCATATGACAATGTTCCATGATGTAATCCATCGTAGGACACCACTAGTGTAAATAGTCATGCGTGACATCAATAATATCATTTTAAAGTCCCTCATTAGAGTATCATCAATATGTTAAGGCAATTTAATGTACAATAACAAATATGACAAATTTAATGAACTAACATGGTTTATGATTACAAGTCAAGCCCTTCCTCGGCGACAAAATAATAAATATGGCAATTAAGTGCACAATCATAGCCAACAATATCAACTCAAGTCCCCACTCGGACATCACCACCATATATACTCTCCAAAATCAGTAATAATATGCATATAAGCCCCTACTCAAGCACAAAATGATAAATAACAACAATCCCTATAACAATATATTGCGAAACTATCCAAACCTAGCTTGTTCCATAGGATAAGTCTCATCCACTATTACAAGTCTATTTGTACTCTTAAGTATTCTCTAAAACTCGCTTATTCCATCAGTAACCATAATAACATAATTATTCCATGAAGGTCACAAATTCCCGATCATCACCATAAAAGTCCACTAAACAAGATTCAAGCTCTAAAATAGACTTCCAATATCAGTTATTTGAGGTCACTAAGTTATCTATCTATAATCTGCTCTAAGGATATTTACAAGTAGTAATACTAACTGAGTAAGGCAATCGTCTAACTACGGTCCATCAAAAGACTCCGGTACCCACGAAGATGCTCACTATTTCATCTAAGCGGGACCCCCAATCCTAAACGAATCACAACATACAAGCCAAGAAGCATTCAACATATAAATACATTGGAAAAAGTCAAGGTACATCTCAACTTATCTTTAAAGAAGATCCTATTGGAAAACATTATGCACAGTGGAAGCATTCCAGAAACATACTGGTTGCATGAATAATAGACAACACATAGTTTATGCTAGAACACATACGATTATGCTAGATCACATAAACTTGCTGAAATTTAATTCGATAAATACCACTTGAAGCGTGAACACGTACACGTATCATCAAGCAAGTCCGACACGGGTTCTGCAGTCTTCTGCAGTGATCTCAAATTAACATCCAAACTCTCAATACTTGGGTGGGCAAGTATCGAATAGAAAACTTCTTCGCTTTCTAGGTTAGGAGAATCCCTACTTATAGAGATATTTTTCCTAGTCTAAAAAGGAGAACAAAAAACCCGTTTGTTTCCCCGTTTGTTTTCAAACAAGAAAACAAACGCCTGTTTTCTTCCTTTTCCCCTAAAAAATAGGATTCCGAGTTCTAGTTAAATATGGGCACTGCATGGACCACGAAATTAATTAATGAGGCTCCCTATTATGGAAATAACTCAAGATTCTAATTCTAATTTGAATTATTCTTACCATAATAAATTACAAATCATTCCACTAGAAATTCGTAATTGCACTCCTCTATAAATATTGTGAAATTCCCCATTAAACACTTATGTAATTTTCCATGTTAAGATTACAGATACTAATCAATAAATTAAATTACTGACCAATTCAATCTAATGATTAATTTCCTTTAGAGCACTGCTTAACTTATTTCATGTGTCGGATTCATAAAATCCACTTGCAAGATTTGACACAATGAAAAATTATAAGCTTCTCAAAAAGGCATATAATCAATCTCTATACCGAGACATGGATTATATCAACTAACTTATTATTTCACCAATATATCTTATTATCATGCAATCTACTAAGCATATTGACCCATCTCAAGATCTCACCTTTTAATAAATCAAAATGAGAATTAATATATACAGCTCATAATAGTTATATCAAGATTGAGAATATAAGTACATTTAATAGTTTAGAGAATATGTTTTTGCCAGTCAGTCTAAAACATCTATCTCTGCTCGGTCCCGTTCAATACATACAAAATGTACTAGCACAAGAAGTTGGAACTACACCGTTCCCATAATCAAGATAAATTACATTTAATCTTGTGCTACAATCATACCGATGGCTTGTACAATGTCCATCCTAGATTGTGAACAAAAATCTTTTATACTTATAAGAACCGATGATTTAATCCTCTGTGTATAAGCTAAAACTCTATACACTACATCATCTACTATATAAGTAAACAGACACATAAACGAATACATGATCTATTAAATCTTATTAAAATTTATTTAACAATTGTTCTATAATAAATAATATATCTAAACACATGGTCAATAGTATATATACCATGGTTAATAGTGTATATATATATATCCCAACAATCTCCCTCTTAGACTTTTAACCATCACAATTATTATAATATACTATATCTAAACGTATGGTTAATAGTATATATCCTAACAATCTCCCACTTAGAATTTTAACCATCATAATTGTTATAATATGCATGGTTAATAGTATATACCTTAACAATCTCCCACTTAGACTCTTAACTATGCATCTACAACTTTCACATATAATCCCTTTATATTACTTAGTTCTTATGCAACTTCGTATGGTAGTGCTTCGTCGTAACTGATCGATTTGGTACTATATCTTCAAGTATCCTATCATGAAATATTCCATGAGTGTGAGTTATATCATGAAACTCTCTCAAGAATAAGCAACAAATTGATCCCTGTTATGATTCTGCCACTACGACTAAGTACTACTGCTATAGTCACACTTTCCTATTCTAGAGGCTTAATATTTTCTTCAAAATCTTTCGGTACTGAAATACTAATGACTTCTACATGTAGTGTTCTTGCTCACATCACTTCCACTATTTTGAGATGGTAGATTTTCTTATGTCTATTAACGTTTCTCCCACTGCTTAAATGAAATGGAATCAATTCTGACATGTCGGTTAGATGTTCTTGAGCATTTGAATTTTTTTCGCTGACTCATTTATTGCTTCTTTGATCAGTTCCTGTAAAGCTAGTTGATGTCGCCCAAAATATGCCTCCTAAGAAGTATAAAGTGATCGCTGTATCAAATAGAATCCAACTAGGTTGGGGTCGATCCCACAGGGAATAGGACGAAAGTAGGTTGAGTTCTTGTTCGAGTAGTTGGCAAATAAGTAAAGAGGGGGAAATAATTGTAACAAGTAGTGATAGTAACAAGTGTTGATTCTTTGAATGATCCCCAATGACTCCTTAACTCCACCGGTTACTTGTGCTGACAAAACTGTCCCGCTGCGTTGCATGCAAAATCTGACAAGATATGTTCATCTAAACGTCTCTCGACCTTGGTTAGACAAATTTCACTTTTCTCCTCTCGGTCTCCGAGTGTCGCACTACTAACCCTTGTCCTGGATCTCAGATAACTATTCATGCTAAGGCTCAAGTTATTAGATGAAGGTTGATAGCTTTAAATCCCTGTTGTTATTTCCTTTTCTCAATCTCTACCTCTCTCTCTAGCAAGTCTAGAATACAGATGAGTTTCTAACGTTTGCAACCGTTAGAAGATCAATCACAACGAAGGAAATAACAATACATGCATTCACACCGGTTCAGAATTGCTTTGCACTTAACCCGTTTAGTTAATTCCTCATGGTTCACACAACCCTAGTTAATGAGTTTAGCTACTCATGTTCGCAAGAGCACAATAAGAATTCAAGGATGAAAACATAATTGTAAACTCACAATAATGAAGAAACTCTGAAATCTCAATTATGAATAAAACCCTAGAATCGGTGTTCCAAGATTACAAAATAATAATGTGTTTCTGAACTCAAAATAATGAAAAACTATCTCAAAACAATGTACTGACTAACTCTAGCACATAGGACAATACAGGGGTATTTATAGGCACAAGATGAATCCTATCCTAAACAATGTATGAGATTAAAGTAGGCAATTTTCCACGGTATCGTGACTTGGTATCGTGGAACCAAGCCACGTCACTTGGGTCCCTGTCGTGAGAATCAGGCAGCACCACACAATCTCTGAAGTCAATTCACGGCACCCACTCACGTCACGTGAGTGGAGTCACGCCACGTGGATGCCTGCCATGGGAATCAGACAACATTCAACATCTCTGAAGATGACTCACGTGAGTGGACTTCACGGCACATGAGTCCTGTCGTGAGTCACTCCTCTGGTACTGGACTCAGCTCTTTCGTCTTCAAATACTTCGTTCTCGAGCCTGATTTCTTCCTTTTTGTCCATTTTGCCTCCAAAATCTATTCTCCAGCAATATAGAACAGAAAACACATCATACCAACCAAACACACCCAAGTTATGGCATATTTTCCTTGTTTTAAGCATCGAAAGTGTCATGAAACCATGACACATCAACACCCTCAACTTAGAACGTTTGCATGTCCTCAGGCGAACAAAATAAAACACACATATACAATGCTTAACTAAGAGAAACCTAAGGGACCTAGGGTAGTCAATTCATTGCTTTTGACCTCAAAACTCTTCTGACCCCTCCTATTTACAAATCAAAACCACGGTGTGTATACATGCAGAATATTATCATGACACAGAAGGGATCAAGTGATCTTAATAGTGATGATTATAGGAAACCTTCGCATTTGATTATAGTGGTTTATTAGTGTTCGGCTAATAAAACCTTCGCATTTCTAATTAAAATTATCATTTGATTTTTTTGTAGTTTATTAGTGTCCGGCTATTTTAAATTAACCATTGATCTTAATAGTGATGATTATAGGAAACCTTCGCATCATAAAGTTCTTGGGAACAAGTATAGTACATGTCGTGAAATGTTATATATTATTTCTCGGAATTTCGTTATTTGTAATATCCAAATATTAGAAAAATAAGAATCATAAGTTTATCGAGGTCATTTAAGACCGCGCGAAGCGCGGGAAAGTTACCTACTATATTAATAAATGAAAGATTGAAAATGTTAAGGGTAAAATAGACATTACATAGGATAAAAGGGGGGGGGGGGAGCTTGATTATTGTTCAAAGTTGAGGGGATGTTTAATTTTTAAAGCAAAGTTAGGGGGTGAAAACGATTTTCACCCGGTGAAAATATCAAGTTGTCCTTGAAAACTGACACAACTTAATCAAAGGTATGTACATCCATCTGGCTAAAAATATATCTTTAGGGTCTGTTTGGAAAGCCACCTGGTAATTGGAATTGGTGTAATTACTAGGGTAGTAATTATCAGCCTAGCAATTACACAACCTAGTAATTACGATGACCTATTTGTTTGCCAAAATGTAATTACAGTGTAATTACAAGTGTACTGTTTGGTTGCACAAGTGTAATTACATTGTTAAATTCAATTTTTAAAATAAAAGTTATTTATCAAAAACTAAAAATTTATATTAGACAAATAAATATCTTTATAAATGATATTAAATTAAATATTTAATATATATATATATATATATATATATATAAACATATGTTCTTATAAAAAAAATAATTGATTTATATTTTTCAAACTATTATATTTTAATTAAATTAATCATAAAATACTTGATTTTTAAGAACATCATGAAATACATGTATGACAAAAAGATGAATATTATAAATATAATGTCATAAAATTATTAAAACATTTGACAAAAAGATAATCTATCAATTCTAACTAAAAAATAAATGGCTTGCAATGTGAAATATCATGTCAATACTACTAAAGCAAATAAATTGAAACTGAAAATATAAAATAAGTTCAAAATTAAAAATAAAATAAAATAATACTCTTATGTCAAATTTCAACGTAACGTAAATATGATTCAAAAGAAAAGAAAAACCTAAACCTATAACCTTATTCAACAATGAATTCTATTTAATTTAAAAATTAGAACACTAACTAAATTATACTAAATTAAAAAAAAAATATAAAATAAATTAAAAAATAGATAATACTAAAAATTGCATGGAATCACAAGAAGTAAAGGTTGGGAAATGAGAAGGAAATAAAATATAAATAATAAAAAATAAAAAATATTTTTTAAAAAAATTAGAATAATAAAAATAGAAAGAGTTTAAAATAATAGAAATTTAAAATAAATTAAAACAAAAAAGATAAAAGGAAGAAATTAAAAAGTAACCAGCTTGTAATTACACCGTGTAATTACCAGCAATTCACAGCTCCCCCCTGTAAATTGGAGAGTGTAATTAGTCCTTGCCAATTACACCCAATTACCTGCTGACCAAGTAATTACCTGGCCAACCAAACTTGTCAGACAATGTAATTACACCTAATTACACCACATTTCAATTACCAGGATGGCTTTCCAAACAGGCCCTTAGTATATTTTCAGGAATTTTAAGTGTAAACAAATTTTCCATTCAATTTCCTTTCAAGTTTGACAATTTGTGTTGGATATTACTTTTCACTGTCTATGAAGGAAGTGAAATCTCATTGGGAAAATCCTCGAAGCAACATTGGACCACTGTGTATCAAGCACATAACTTTGGAAGTAACTCCCGTCGCTCGTACGAAGTTATGAAGTTTTGATTGATGACTTGTTTGGTTACTTCTATCCATGGACCTTGCTAGTGAGAGTGAATTCAGATGCACTAAAGTATAACTTTATACAGGTATTTTGTAATGTTATGACTTTGTTCTTCACTTTAATATTTTCCTATCTTCAATGGGAAATGGAGAACGAGTATTTCTCCATTTTTCCATTGTACTTATAACGTTAGGAATATGTAGTTTCTATTATATGAACTGAAAGACTGGAATAGGAAATCGGAAATGGAATGTGGCAAGCAATATAAATATAGTAATAACATTAGGTGGCGCTATTTCTTGAAAGATTTTAAGATCCTTTGAGTCAACTACAAGAGAACATAGCTTGGAGTTCCAATGGTAATTGCCTCATAATACACATCTGATTTTTTATTTTTTTTGTGTGTTCAACGACACAATTAAAATCATGTATACTTGCGAAAGCTCTTCATGCTTTATTTTTTAGGCGCCTCCAATAGAGAAGCCCCCTCGACTACATGCTTTATTTGAACGGTGTCTCTATTTTCCTCCGGAAGATTTGCTTGATTCATCGGCCCTGAGCATTTTTATGCCTCTTTATGTTCAACATATTCTTCTTCTTTTTTATTGTGTGAGGATGGACATCAATACAATAATTTCATAAAAATTAACTTGTAAGACAGATATTTAAATCAAAGCAGTGAATGCAACACATGTGTCACTTTAATTATGCTAAGGTTAAATTGTTTAGTTTGATATAAGAACGTGCGGGTAAGTATATTCGGAAAAGGGACATATATATTTCCGAACTATCATAAATGGTACGTATATAACCTTCGTTATACTTTGGATACGTATATGCCCCTGTCGTTAATCATTTGGGTTGTATATACCCTTTACACTAACGGAGGGACACGTGGCACAATCCTATGCGTTTACCCAATTTTTATTTACTTTATCCGAAATTAAATTAATCCACCCAACTATTCATCCCCATATCCAATGTAGACCCGAAATTAAATTAACCCAACCTAACTAAAATATCTAACCCGGCCCGGAATTAAGATGCTTTAGTTGGGTATGGGGATGGTTAGATATTTTAGTTGAGTTTGGTTAATTTAATTTCGGATAAAATAAATAAAAATTGGGTAAACGCATAGGATTGTGCCACGTGTCCTTCCGTTAGTGTAAACGGTATATACAACTCAAATGATTAACGGCAGGGGGCATATACGTACCCAAAGTATAACGAAGGGTACATACGTATCATTTATGATAGTTCAGGGGTATATATGTCCCTTTTTCGTAAAATAAATAAAAATGGGTAACCGCATAGGATTGTGCCACGTGTCCCTCCGTTAGTGTAAAGGGTATATACAACCCAAATGATTAACGACAGGGGCATATACGTACCCAAAGTATAACGAAAAGTATATACGTACCATTTATGATAGTTCGGAGCTATATATATCCTTTTTCCGAAGTATATTTACCAAATTTTGGTAACTATCTAACCATCTATTTGTATGAGTGTAGTACCAGCTCAAGTATATTGCTTGTGTGATATTTTATAAACGGCTCAGTGTGCTATTTATCTCTCAACGAATTTCAGATTACATTTCATTACATGGTAGAAATTAAGAAAACGAAATAATATATTAATCTGGAAAAACTTGCTAAGATCAAATCTTAATTCATTGGTTGGAGGGAATGGGAATGCTGACATTGTTTTTGACCTTTCTTTGTATGGTTTTTACATATCGTTTCATTATGTTTGTGTTTGTGTTGTATAATATTGTATAAATGAACATAACTTTTGAATAGGCTGTATCATCTCGTATCACTACATAATATCACACATTAGTAATTTGAAGGACAAACCTATAAGAAAAATAGGGTACGCGGTATAACTATTGTAAAAAGGTATGCGCCACACATCGAAAAATGTGATAAAATTGAGTGTCATATTTCTGATAAAAGAAAAGGTGCTAACTTTTAACCGGATAGGAGTTTATCCTCCGCAAAGGCCTCTGTTCACCAACACTGAAATAAAGAGAAATAACTTCCCCTGTTTCCAGAAAATGGCATTACATTATAGTGTCTTTCCAAAGCGTATGACAAAACTTTTGCTGCATACATCTTTTTTCCAAAGAAATCTTAGAGTCAACATTGTTAAACGTTCTGCATTTAAAATATTGCAGAATTGAGGGAGAAAACCTTGATGATATTAAGGAGTTGCCTTCATTGAAAGAGATCTATCAACAAGTGTCCTCCTATTGTTGAGTTAACTTTGCTAGATTGTTGTTACCTTTATTCCATCTCGGTGCTGTTATGAGACAACAATAAAGAAAGCAATAATAACGGAAAGAACAAACACAATTTACATGGGAAACCCTCAAGGGGAAGAAAACTCTCAACCAGTCACCTGCTCTTTTTATTTTTGAATGAAAGATGATATAAATCCATCAAGGAAGTCATGAATATATAGGCTGCGAAAAACCCTAATCCTAGACTATTGGATGTGCTCCAAGCAATTATTTTCAAAGTAACCTACTACTACTTGCTGCCCCTTGCTTTGTCTATCGCAGGTATCCTGTAATGTTATGACTTTATTCTTTAAATGGGCATGTGTCATAAAGTATTAAATTTACTTATAATAGCACATTCCTGTACAACATTCTAATAGATATTTCATGAATCAAAGAAATATATCCAAGTAAACAAGTAAAATGAGTTTTGCCAGAATCAATTGTTGAGAATTCCAATTTAAGAAAAGACAAAGGCACAATACTAAGGCTGAACTTTGTTAAGCTGTTTTCTTGTAGAGTGCAATCAGGATCAGGATTATCATTGTCGATATTGTTCCATTTAAATGCACCTCAGAAAAAAAGCAGATATATGTAGTTTCAATCCCGTTTGCTTCTAATTTTGTGAATGTGCATAAAATTGTAAGTCATAACTCCATACAGTTTGCTTTTGAGACTTCTTAATGCAAGTAATTAGGAATGTGAAAATGGATTAACATACAGTCATATAGGCCGAGCTGATGTTTAACCAGATTTTAGACCAAAAAACTAAACCAGAAATACAGAAGCTAAACATCATATCCTGGAGGAAGTAAGAAAAAGCAAATTGTCCTACTAAGCTATCTCAGTCCTCGGATAAGCATTTGAAACTTGAAAGTTGTTCCCCATGATACTCTTGAGTGAGTAAAAACTTGAAATGTATCTAGTCGCTGCATTGTAATTTCCGTAAACATTGACCTTCCTAAACTTACCTTTTTTGTTGTAAGAGACTAGTTGTGCGCCACGTTCACTTGCATCAGGATTTCTCCATCAATCCAAATTATGATTGATATAAAATTATTCTGGCTAATATCCAGAGGTATACAATCCATTACAATGCGATCTTTAGTCCATGATTCAGCTATTCCATACTCTTTCATCCACCATATATCAACATGTGTTGTATACTGTCATCAGACAAACACAGACAATTCCACAGCTCTGCTATGGTCAACCACACAGATGGAGTTTCCATACCATACGGAACTGGCAGGGACTTCACATCTTCTGTCACAATATTAAAGGAATAAACGCGGGCAACACTTTTTTCAGTATTTTCACCATCCATCCAATGAATTGTACCATTGACTTCAACATTGTTCAGTGATCCATGTGGGCATGGAGCTTAGCTCATATTTCTCTATTACTTATCAACTCCAAAGCTTTCCAGTTACCGATATCAACAATACTTTTTACAACGTTCCAGAGGCCTCACTAAAGCAAAATCCATATGCAACATGACAAACACTTTTCTCCCATTTAGGCAATCACTAATGTAAACCGAATGATTAATTCCACCATGACCATTCATGAGCAAACAAATGAAGCCATTACACGAACCAATTCAAACTTAAACAGATTTCAGTACTAACAATAAATACACGATAAGAGACTATCTACAGGACTATAAACGCCAATGATATCAATTTTATCGGCAGGTTTTGTGATATCAATTCCTCTCCAACTCTTCTTTTTCAGATCAAAAAAGAAAATCCAATTTCGCATGGTGCATGACTCAGTTATCAATACGATCTCTCCATCAGGAGTATAACTACAACAAACGAAAGACATAAGACAGTTGGACAAAAACATATGGGGAAAGGCAATAATATACTTCACCCATTCTTCACTGCTTTTAGATCTCTCTAAAATCCACATATCCATCTCTTCCGTATTCTGTCTTGAATGATCAATGACTGCTAATTTTCCTTCTAGTTCTACCAAGTTATAAAACCTTACTGCGGGAACATATTGTTCATCTAATTTCCACAAAGAGATAATCCTGAAATTTTCAGATCTAATACTAAATTCCACTACGCATACTTTATTCTTGTAATCACCAAAGAAATAAATAACTCCATCAATGCAAACTCCTCCATTAACTGATATCGGTAATAACAAATAGGGTGCACTTTCAATCTCTCTCCATGATTCACTGCCTAGAGTGAAAATCCAATGTCGAGTGGGTATTTTCTCAGAATATGTAATCATCAAAATTTTGTACTTCTTTTCATTTGGTTCAAAACCTAATGAATAGTAATGAAGGGTACTGATATCAGCCGAATTTAAACAAGGAAGAAATCTTACTTTTCTTGTTGTGGGATTATAAATAACAGCGGGTTGCATGTTTGTACTCCACAAGCAGAACAAACCATTAACATAATCAAATCGATTATAGTTAATGCCATATAACTCCTCAATAAGGGGAGCATAGGGTTTTTTATATTCCACCTTCTGATCTATGATGTACGTAAAATTTCCATTTAGCGAATATGCCAGGAATTTTGTCTTACTGGGATGAGATATAGATTGGCTATAATGGATATCTATAAAAGATGGATCTGATACAAGAGAATTATAAAATCTGGAAACACACTTCAAACACATTAAAGACTTGACAGGAAGACGAGAAAATATATCATAGATAATTTCGATGGGAAGCCAAGAAAATATACCATAGATTGTTGAAGTGCTTTCTCTCTCTTTCTTCTCCATAGAGGAAAGTTTTATTGCTGTAACACTAGAAATGGCAGCTTGATCACAAATACATGAATCATAGAGTTTATAATTGCCTTTTCTCTAACAATCAATGTGATGTATTACCACCAATCACATAGTGACATGTCAGCTTTTCCACAGAAACACAATCCAAGTCAAAGAAACACATCTCATCTTGGTCGTTGTATCTTTATATTAATCTAATGGCCGTTATTTTTTCCTATATTTTCGTTTTATATTTTTATATTCATAATTCATTACTCCCTCTAGTCCATATTAAGTAGGCGTTTGGCCATGAAAATTAAAAATTTTGGAGTTGGAGTTGAAGTTGGAGTGAAAGTTGGAGTTGGAGTTGGAGTTGGAGTTATGTTTGGCCATGAAAAAAATTAGAATTCTTTTTGACTTTTTGTGAGAGAAAAAAGTGAAAACAAGAAAAACTTGTTTTCACTTTTCCGGAAATTTTTTTCACTTTAGTGAAAAAAGTTTCATGGCCAAACACCACCACTTTTCACTTTTTTCACTAAAGTAAAAAAAATTTCCGAAAAAAAGTGAAATTTATCCATGGCCAAACGGGTAATAAAGGTAAATTGTTGGAAGTATGACACACTTTTAAGTAGTGACGGTTCCAAGATTTTATATAAATGGGTTCAATCAGTAAACAGAAAACGATAGTGATAGCATAAACAACATCAAGCACAACAAACGATTTGTTAGCTGCTTTTTTTTTTTGATGAAATCTTAAAAAGGAAAAAACTCAGCACCTTTTTTATCTAACAAAATAGAGAAAAAAAAATTAAAAAATTTACAAAGAACCTACTTATATTTTTTAAAACTAAAATTAAAGTAAACTAAGAAAATATATATAATTTCAATGAAAATAATGACATGTTTAAGCAAAAAACTATGGAAGGTAGAGCAAAGTTTAATTATAAAAAGTTAAATGTTTTTTTGAAGTAAATAAATTTTAGATTTTTATTGAATTTGAGTAAATAAACAAAATATTCAAAATGAAATAAACAAAAAAGAAAAGAAAATATATGTGATAAATTTATTGGTAGCATTTGAGGGAGCAGCATATTGCATATGATTGAACGGTAATATCCTTATTGAACCCAAAGCAGCAAAATTGTAACCTGCAAAATGTAATTGGGGGGGGGGGGGGGGGGGGGTTTCAGACTCGCATGCTAACTATGCAAGATTGAACCCACTTAAACCGCTGCGCCACCGCCAAATTTTGGTCAAAGTGGATTCAAATTAATTCTTATACTTAAATTTTATAATAATTTTTTTTTTATATAAGCAGTAAATTTTTTCAATGAAGTGGATTTAATTAAACCCACTTGGCACTACGTGGGTTTGCCTCTGCTTTTAAGGATACTAGTTTAATCGCACGTGCCTTATACGTGTAATCTTTGATTATTTAAAATTAAAATTTAATAACTATTTATTTTAGTTAATTTCAAATATTAAAAAAATAACGAACTACATTAATATGAGCATAATAATTTAATACAACTATTTATAGCAAATTAACAATAACAAATTCTAGATTAAAAGAAGAGAAAATTATTTCAAAAAAAAAAATACTTAATAAAATATTTATCTATCTTAATCTCCATCATATGCAGGACATAGAGTAATTTCAAGGAGACAGCGGCAAGTATTACTTTATACCAATAAAATAAGAAAAATATATGTAGAACTTAAATACATATTTACAATTGCAATTGATTTTAAAATTTTAAATCAGAATACTTAATTATTAAGAAAATATATTATTTCCTTTTACTATACATGTATATGTAAAAACGTACATATTTCACTTTTTAAGGCTAGTAACAATATTAGATCTCTTTCAGAGGTACATTAAATCTCTTTTATCATATTGGAGGAGAATATGTGATATTATAGGTCTCTTTCTTTTTTCTTCTTTTTTTTCTTAATTCACGTGGTAGTAATTTGAATTGTCTAGATTTGTATGGAAAACTTTCAATATATTTAGGAGTCTTCTCATATATTTTAGGAGTTTGTTCATATATTATAAATTGAGAAAAATAGTAAAACGACGATTTTATTTATTGCGAAGTTTCTTTATGAAAGACAAAAATTCAAATCACTTTTCTAAGGGCCCATCTGGATTGGCTTATTTTAGGTGTTTTTAAGCTAAAAATAGCTTTTAAACACTTCTGAAGTGTTTGGGTAAATTTAAAAAGTGCTTATAAGCACTTGATTTTTGGCTAAAATGCTTAAAATAAGCCAAAAGTCATAAGTTAGGAATCCTAACTAATGACTTTTGGCTTAAAATGCTAAAAAAATAAGCCAAAAGTCATAAGTTAGGATTTTTAACTTATGGCTTTTGGCTTTTAAGCCAAAAGCCAAAAGCCCATCCAAACGGACAAGCTCTTCACACTTTTAATATATTGTAGATCAATTAAAGAGTACTTTCCATTATTACCCTTCTAATTATTTCAAAACTATTCTCCTAATAAATGTAAAGTAGTTAAGAACCTCGTTAAAAGGAAGAGTATGACCATATGGAAAAGATTCCCAACAATTCTCTTGAACATTAAAAAAATTCACTTATTTTGAGCTATGAAAAAAGAGTATATTTTTCTATTTATCACTTTCTTTTAAAATCCTGAACCAACCACAACCGTCCGATCAAATGATCAGACTGTCACCATCCCCTTTCCCATTTCCTTTTCCCCCTTTCACATAATCAGAATGTGTTATGTATCAATTGTCCCACATTGAAAAAATAGAGAAATGCTAATGGGTTTATAGGCTAAATGAGTTCTCCCACCTATCAGACTAGTCTTTTGGGTTGGGCTCTCCCATTTGATTTTCATTGAGAGTCCCACGCGTGGGTTCGTGACTCGGAGTGGTGGCCCGGACTCAAGAGAGGTGCCACTGGTGACCAACTGGGCCCAGCCGTGACCAACGAGGATTGATCCAAGCATGGAGTCGCGATTCAGAGTGGTGGCCTGGACTCAAGAGGGGTGCCAACTGTGACCAACTGGGCCCAGCCTTGACCAACGAAGTTGTTGGTTCTCAATAGGAGGCGATTGTTATGGACCAATTGTCATGACCTGATTTTTCAAGTCATGATGGTGCCTACCGTAACCCACCAATAGGCAAGCCAAACCCTAGCTCGGAGCGACAAGCGACAGGCTAACGGGCGGAATCTCAGAAAACAGAGATGAAGTGGAAGTAACCATACTAATAAACATGCTAGAAATATAAAAACAAAATCAAAATATATATTCATACCAATACTGAGAAGGAAGAGGACAATATATAAAGTCAAGAACCCCTCCCAATACCTGGTGAGGTCGGTATAAGAGCCACTACTAGACATATCCAAAATACAAGACAGAAACCAAATATATACAACAAGTACTATTGTCTCGAGAGCAAAAGACTATACAGTAAAGATGGAGTAGGATATGCCCCGGACGTCAGTAAGCTCACCCTGCTCCGGATTCAGTGCTGAGAAGAGCGTCACGTCAAAACCGTCGACTAGTGCCCGGATCTGCATCGGGGAAAAAGATGCAGAAGTGCAGTATGAGTACTGGGGCAACGGGTACTTAGTAGGCATCATCGGCCGACTGAGCTCAGTATAATATAAGCAAGCTAAAATGCGAGGGTGCATGCTAGGTCCGGGGTATAAATAATAAGTACATAAGTAACTGCCGAGGCGTATAGATATGCTCAGGAGAGAATAAGTGTGATACAGAATAACGAGTAAATAAATGCGTAAGTAAACACACAAATCAAACATAACCTATCTGGGCCCCCATAAACCCGATAGGCACACAAAAGAAAACAACAACCCAGTCTGGCCCCCATAAACCAGCGGGACACACAAGAAAAGTAAATGCATAGTCACCAGTGTCTCGAAGTTGTATCAGTATCCAGTAACCACAATAACCAACAAGGGTGTGCACCGGGCTTGAACCGACACCAATGGGTAATAACAAGAGGCTAGATACCGGAATCAAACCGGACATAGTGGATAATAACAATAGGCCACATATATATCATAACCGTCAGACTCGAACCGAAACTCAGAGAACAACAGTATCGTAACCGCGATACCCAGTACCAGAACTCTCCAATCATATCATAACCAGATGTCGGACTCAAATCGGAACTCATAACAATCGGTAACCATCATATCTGAATCAGTGGCCGGACTCGAACCGAAACTCATTATAATTAGTACCCATCATATCTAAATCAATGGCCGAACTCGAACCGAAACTCAGAGAACAATAGTATCGTAACCACGATACCCAGTACCAGAACTCTCCAATCATATCATAACCAGATGCCGGACTCGAACCGAAACTCATAACAATCGGTAACCATCATATCTGAATCAGTGGCCAGACTCGAACCGAAACTCATAATAATTAGTACCCATTATATCTAAATCAATGGACGGACTCGAACCGAAACTCATAATAATCAGTAACCAAGTGACAGAGTAGTGCCAAAATCCACACAAACACAAGTAAACGGGGACATACCGGCCCCAGAACGAACCCGAAACATAAATAAGGAGCTAACCCACCACGTACTACAAGTCAATCTCGGGATCCTTCCAGGTCAACTATCTACTATAAACAATATGTATATACAAGTCTGGGTATACATTATAAGTCATGGCAAGGCGGGTCCGCATTCTAAATCAAACTAGCCTACCCCGGTCAATTACAGTGCTATTAGGTACTTAGAAGGCTAAACAGGTCAAAAGGGCATAACTAGGGTAATTCAACACAAATTTTATCCTAAAAGATCATCTCAGGGCTTAACTAAGACTAACAATGTTTAAAGCTAATTATACAGATTGTGAAGAGTAGCGGGGCCCACTACGGGGTCCCGGAACCAAGTCTGGGCTAAGGTTACCCAAACCCCTACTAACAGTAGTACAACATTAACCAACCCTATAAAGGTAATCTCTGGCACACCACGAGGATAATGGGCCTGAAACATATCCGAACAAGGCCCTAACCGGCCCAAAAGGCCTAATCATAGCAAGCCAATGCCAATCTACAACTACCAGCCCAAACACTAGCATAATAGTATGCAAATACTATAAATAAACTCAGTCTAGGTATATGGTAAGCCTAGCCTACCTGGACGCCGCCGAATATCTGTCAAAGCTTGCTAAATAGGAGTCTTCCCCTTCCGCGAGACCTCAGATTTTTGCCACGCTAGCAAAATAATAAACTACATGTCAAAACATGAATATTGATACCCATATTGCATTAGTTCAAAAAAAATATGTGAATGGTCCATGTGGGGCCCACTTGCGAAATCGCAAAATCAAAATCGTCACAGCGTCCCAAATCACCCCGTGAACAATAGTCATAACTAACACCGCTCAATATCTAGCTCAAATATCAACACCAATTCCAACAACCACCGTAACTAAAACTACCGTAAAAATAAGAAAACGTACCGTAGAAACGACGAGAACGAGTCCACGAACTCAAGTCTACCAACCCCTAACCTTGAATCTCTCTAGAAATGCCTAAAGTTGAGCTTATATTGATTAACATTGGTGGAATATATATAACACTTAATAAAGAAAACAAAATGAGAAAAGAAAATAATACTATAGTATATATATATATATATATACTACACGTACAAAATCAAAAAGAAAGTAGTCTTATAGTCAAATACTAATTAATGTTAACATGCACATGGCCTTATCCATTTTCGCTCTCCGTAAATAGATATATTCGGATACTGCATAGACTCGTGGTAAAATAAATACAATATTTTAAATATACCATCATGAATAGAAAATTATTTTGAACAAAACCTCTATAAAATAAAAATATTATGTTAACAAAATTAGATTTACTATCTCCATTTAAAAATATTACTAAATTATAGAACTTTTATAAAGTAGTATAGATATTTCATTTTACCAAATTCTAATTTAATTTAAATATTTTGCAACACGCTCGATATAAATAATATTCTCTAACACTACTAAAAAAAAGGCAAAAAAAGACGGACAAAAAAGCGACGGACTGCATCGCTCCAGAAAAGCGACGGAAAAAGCGACGCTGTCCGTCATTTTTTTAATTTATTTTTTATTAAAATCGACGGACAGCGTCTCAATGTCCGTCGCCTATTTTCGCGGATTATTGTGCCAAACAATTAATAAATAATTTATAATTGTTTTTTTTTAATAAAAGCGAAGGAATGCGTCGCTATTAACTTTTTTAAAAAATATTAATTTTATAAAAGCGACGTTGTCCGTCGCTTTTTAATTTAAAGTAAATTTTTATTTATTTTTACAAATATCGACGGACAGCGTCGCTATTATTGTTTTAAAAAAGAAAATTAATTTTTAGAAAAAACGACGCTGTCCGTCGCTTTTTAAATTTATTTTAATTTTTTTTTTATTTTTTACTAAAAGTGACGGACAGATTCGGTTTCGTTAAAAATAAATTAAGAATACATTTATGAAAACGACACTGTCCATCGCTTTTTTGATATTTTTAATTTATTAATAAATAAATAATTTTTATATTTTAAAAAATTAATTTATATATATATTTTTATAAAAAATCGACGGACAGCGTCGATTTTATCCGTCGCTTTTTTAGTCAACTTTTTAGTCTCTATATAATTAGGGCAAGACTCTCTTCTCTCTCTATCTCTTTATTCTTTCTACTTTGTTCTCTCTATCTCTTTCATTCTTTTCCTTCTCTCAAATATACAACAAATCTCTCTCTCTCACGCTAATCTACACCGGCATCACCCCTGACGGACAGCAGCAGCAGCAGCAGCCGCCACCGACCAGCAGTTGCCGCCGCCGACGCCGACCACCAGCTGCATCCATCAACAGCAACATCCTCTCTCCGCTCCTTATCTCAACAACGACAACAACAACAACCAAGTAAAGGTAAGTTGATTTCTCTCTATTTTCTTGTATTGAAGTCCCTAAATGTAGTGTTATGGTGGGATTATTTGTCGTAGAAGGCTTTGAAAGCCATAGATTTTGTGATGATTATATGGTGTGAGAGGGACATGCAACGCCTCTACTTATTTGCTTTATTGAATTTATTGAATTGTTTGACTTTTACTAGAATTGAAAATTTGAACTAGTGACTTGAAAATGTTTAAATGTAGCGATTTGAAATTGTGAACTTATTTCTTGAAAATGGTTAAGTGTAGTTACTTGAAATGTGAATTAGTGACTTGAAAATGATTAAGTCTAGTTACTTGAAATGTTGATTAGTGACTTGAAAATGGTTAAGTGGAGTTACTTGAAATGTGAATTAGTGTCTTCAAAATGGTTAAGATTAGTTACTTGAAATGAGAACTTGTGACTTGAATATGGTTAAGTGTATAGTGACTTGAAATATGATTTAGTGTCTTGAAAATGGTCAAGTGTAGTTACTTGAAATGTGAACTTGTGACTTGAAAATGGTTAAATGTAGTGATTTGAAATTGTGAACCTATTTCTTAAAAATAATTAAGTGTAGTGAGTTGAAATATGAACTTGTGACTTGAAAATGGTTAAATGTAGTGACTTGACATTGTGAACTTGTTTCTTGAAAATGGTTGCGTGTAGTGACTTGAAATGTGAATTAGTGACTTGAAAATGGTTAAATGTAGTGAATTGAAATGTGAAATTAGTGACTTGAAAATGGTTAAGTGTAAAGAGTTGAAATTGTGAAATTGTTTCTTGAAAATGGTTAAATGTAGTGACTTGAAATGTGAATTAGTGACTTGAAAATGGTTAAGTGAAGAGACTTGAAATGTGAACTTGTGACTTAAAAATGGTTAAGTGTAGTGAATTGAAATGTGAAATTGTAACTTCAAAATGGTTAAGTGTAGTGACTTGAAATGTAAACTTCTGACTTGAAAAATGTTAAGTGTAGTGAGTTGAAAATGGTTAAATATAGTGAATTGAAATTGTGAACTTGTTTCTTGAAAATGGTTAAGTGTAGTGACTTGAAATGTGAATTAGTGACTTGAAAATGGTTTAAGTGTAGTGACTAGAAATGTAAACTAGTGACTTGAAAATGGTTACGTGTAGTGACTTGAAATGTGAACTTGTGACTTGAAAATGGTTAAGTGTAGTGAGTTGAAAATGGTTAAATGTGTGTTTAAAATTGGTAAGTGTAGTGACTTGTGAATGGTTAAATGTAGTGACTTGAAATTGTGAACCTGTTTCTTGAAAATGGTTAAGTGTAGTGACTTGAAATGTAAATTAGTGAGTTGAAAATGGTTAAATGTAGTGAATTGAAATTGTGAACTTGTTTCTTGAAAATGGTTAAATGTAGTGACTTGAAATGTGAATTAGTGACTTGAAAATGGTTAAGTGTAGTGACTTGAAATATGAACTTGTGAGTTGAAAATGGTTAAATGTAGTGAGTTGAAAATGGTTAAATGTAGTGAATTGAAATTGTGAACTTGTTTCTTGAAAATGGTTAAGTGTAGTGACTTGAAATGTGAATTAGTGAGTTGAAAATGGTTAAATGTAGTGAATTGAAATTGTGAACTTGTTTCTTGAAAATGGTTAAATATAGTGACTTGAAATGTGAATAAGTGACTTGAAAATGTTTAAGTGTAGTGACTTGAAATGTGAACTTGTGACTTAAAAATGGTTAAGTGTAGTGACTTGAAATGTGAACTTGTGACTTGAAAATGGTTAAGTGTCGTGAGTTGAAAATGGTTAAATATAGTGAATTGAAATTGTGAACTTGTTTCTTGAAAATGGTTAAGTGTAGTGACTTGAAATGTGAATTAGTGACTTGAAAATGGTTAAGTGCAGTGAGTTGAAATGGTTAAGTGTAGTGACTTGAAATGTGATCTTGTGACTTGAAAATGGTTAAGTGTAGTGAGTTGAAAATGGTTAAATGTAATGACTTGAAATTGTGAACTTGTTTCTTGAAAATGGTTTAAGTGTAGTGACTTGAAATGTAAATTAGTGAGTTGAAAATGGCTAAATGTAGTGAATTGAAATTGTGAACTTGTTTTCTGAAAATGGTTAAATATAGTGACTTGAAATGTGAATTAGTGATTTGAAAATGGTTGTCTAGTGACTTGAAATATGAACTTGTGAGTTGAAAATGGTTAAGTGTAGTGAGTTGAAAATGGTTAAATGTAGTGAATTGAAATTGTGAACTTGTTTCTTGAAAATGGTTAAGTGTAGTGACTTGAAATGTGAATTAGTGAGTTGAAAATGGTTAAATGTAGTGAATTGAAATTGTGAACTTGTTTCTTGAAAATGGTTAAATATAGTGACTTGAAATGTGAATTAGTGACTTGAAAATGGTTAAGTGTAGTGACTTGAAATGTGAACTTGTGACTTAAAAATGGTTTAGTGTAGTGACTTGAAAATGTGAACTTGTGCCTTGAAAATGGTTAAATGTAGTGACTTCAAATTGTGAATTAGTAACTTGAAAATAGTTAAGTGTAGTGAATTGAAATTGTGAATTAGTAGCTTGAAAATAGTTAAGTGTAGTGAATTGAAATTGTGAACTTGTTTCTTGAAATGGTTTAGTGTAGTGACTTGAAATGTGAATTAGTGAGTTGAAAATGGTTAAATGTAGTGAATTGAAATTGTGAACTTTTTTCTTGAAAATGGTTAAATTTAGTGACTTCAAATGTGAATTAGTGACTTGAAAATGGTTAAGTGTAGTGACTTGAAATGAGAACTTGTGACTTGAAAATGGTTAAATGTAGTGAATTGAAATGTGAACTTGTGACTTGAAAATCGTTAAGTGTAGTGAGTTGAAAATGGTTAAATGTAGTGAATTGAAATTGTCAACTTGTTTTTGAAAATGGTTAAGTGTAGTGAATTGAAATGTGAACTTGTGACTTGAAAATGGTTAAATGTAGTGAATTCAAATTGTGAATTAGTAACTTGAAAATAGTTAAGTGTGGTGAATTGAAATTGTGAACTTGTTTCTTGAAAATGGTTAAGTGTAGTGACTTGAAATGTGAACTTGTGACTTGAAAATGGTTAAAATAGTGACTTGAAATGTGAATTAGTGACTTGAAAATGGTTAAGTGTAGTGACTTGAAATGTGAACTTGTGACTTGAAAATGGTTAAGTGTAGTGACTTGAAATATGAACTTGTGAGTTGAAAATGGTTAAGTGTAGTGAGTTGAAATTGTGAACTTGTTTCTTGAAAATGGTTAAGTGTAGTGACTTGAAATGTGAATTAGTGAGTTGAAAATGGTTAAATGTAGTGAATTGAAATTGTTAACTTGTTTTTGAAAATGGTTAAGTGTAATGACTTGAAATGTGAACTTGTGACTTGAAAATGGTTAAATGTAGTGACTTCAAATTGTGAATTAGTAACTTGAAAAAGATGAAAGAGTCAGACCCGGATTTATGGGTTGAGCCAAGGGCTGAAAATGCCAATGTAAGTTTTAAAAATTTACTTACAAAGTAAAATCTACTTACAAAGTAATTGTTCTTTTCTACTTTATGCTCCACCTTGCTTAGTAATAGTAAAATCTTGTAACATTTCTTTCTTAATATGTAGAATGATTATAAACGATACTTGTTTGAGTTCGGTCCAACCGCGCCTTCACGGAAAGAAGCTATTCAAATTTGGACTGAAAAAGTGGCGGGGGAAAAACAAAAGGGGAGAGTCTATGGGATGGGCTCTCAGAATGAATTGGGACACATCCGTTCAGGATTAGAAGGTATTGGTTCCTCAGGCCAGGCAGAGGCAATTGATGGTGTTCAGCTTGCTGCTATGTCGCAGCTGATTACACAGCTTACACGTGCCTTGGCACAGTCCGATTGTAATGACCTCCCTGGTCATTTTCCTCTTTTTCGTGTGTTCTCGGTGTTTAGAGCTTTTCTATAACTGCCCCAAGTTATTTATGACTTGCTGGGACTGACAGTTCGGTTTTCAGGCAGTTCGTTTGAGAATATTATTTAGACCGAGCACGTTGTAAAATATTAAATTAAATTTGAATTTGATAAAATGACATAGTTAATTACCTTTCGAAAATGTTTTTGAAATTTATAAAATTCTTTAGTTATGATATATCTATACTATTTTATAATAGTTTTATAATTTATTAATAATTTAAGCGGAGATAGTGAATTTAAATATGTTAAAATAATATTTTTATTTTATAGAGGTTTTGTTCAAAATAATTTTCTATTCATGATGGTATATTTAAAATATTATATTTATTTTACCACGAGCCTATGCAGTATCCAAATATATATATATACGGAGAGCAAAAATGGATAAGACCATGTGCATGTTAACATTAATTGGTATTTGACTAAAAGACTTACTTTCTTCTTGGTCTTGTACGTGTAGTGTGTATATATATACTATAGTTTTATTTACTTTTTCTCATTTTGTGTTCTTTATTAAAACTACTTAATACATATATTCCACCATTTTTTAAAGCACTTTAAGCTCAACTTTAGGCATTTCTAGAGATATTCAAGGTTAGGGGTTGGTATATTTGAGTTCGTGGACTCATTCTCGTCGTTTCTACGATACGTTTTCTTATTTTTATGATAGTTTTAGTTACAGTGGTTGTTGGAATTGGTGTTGATATTTGAGCTAGATATTGAGCTCAAATTGAGCGGTGTTAGTTGTGACTATTGGTCACGGGGTGATTTGGGACGCTGTGACGGTTTTGATTTTGCGATTCCACAAGTGGGCCCCACATGGACCGTTCGGATATTTTTTCGAACTAATGCAATATGGGTATCAAAATTCATGTTTTGACATGTAGTTTATTATTTTGCTAGCGTGGCAAAAATCTGAGGTCTCGCGAAAGGGGAAGACTCCTATTTAGCAAGCTTTGGCAGGCCTTTGACGGCGTCCAGGTAGGCTAGGCTTACCATATACCTAGACTGAGTTTGTTTATAGTATTTGCATACTATTATGCTAGTGTTTGGGCTGGTAGTTGTGGATTGGCATTGGCTTGCTATGATTAGGCCTTTTGGGCCGGTTAGGGCCTTGTTCGGATGTTCCGAGCCCGTTATCCTCGTGGTGTGCCAGAGATTACCTTTATAGGGTTGGTAATTGTTGTACTACTATTAGTAGGGGTTTGGGGAACATTAGCCCAGACTTGGTTCCGGGACCCCGCAGTGGGCCCCGCCACTCTTCACAGTCTGTATAGTTAGCTTTAAACATTAGTTAAGCCCTGAGATGATATTTTAGGATAAAATTTATGTTGAATTACCCCAATTATGCCCTTTTGACCTGTTTAGCCTTGTTAGTCCCTGATAGTACCGTATTTGACCGAGGTCGGCTAGTTTGATTTAGAATGCGGACCCGCCTTGCCTTCATATTGTTTATAGTAGATAGTTGACCTGGAAGGATCCCGAGATTGACTTGTAGTACGTGGTGGGTTAGCTCCTTTATTTATGTTTTGAGTTCGTTCTGGGGCCGGTATGTCCCCATTTACTTGTGTTTGTATGGATTCTGGCACTACCCTGTCACTTGGTTACTGATTATTATGAGTTCCGATTTGAGTACGGCCACTGATTCAGATATGATGGGTATTGATTATTATGAGTTTCGGTTCGAGTCCGGCCACTGATTATTATGAGTTTCGATTCGAGTCCGGACACTGATTATTATGAGTTTCGGTTCGAGTCCGGCATCTGGTTATGATATGATTAGAGAGTTTTGGTACTGGGTACCGTGGTTACTGGATACTGATACAGCTTCGAGATACTGGTGACTATGCATTTACTTTTCTTGGGTGTCCCGCTGGTTTATGGGGGCCAGACTGGATTATTGTTTTCTTTCGTATGCCTATCGGGTTTATGGGGACCCAGATAGGTTATGTTTGACTTCTGTGTTTACTTAGGCATTTATTTACTCGTTACTCTGTATCGCATTTATTTATCTCCTGAGCATATCTATACGTCTCGATAATTACTTATGTATTTATTATCTATACCCCGGACATAGCATGCCCCCCCTACACTTTAGCTTGCTTATATTATATTGAGCTCAGTCGGCCGATGATGCCTACAGAGTACCCGTTGTCCCGGTACTCATACTGAACTTCTGCATCTTTTTCCCCGATGCAGATCCAGGCACTAGTCGACGATTTTGACGTGACTCTCTTCTCAGTACTGACTCCGGAGCAGGGTGAGCTTACTGACGTCCGATGCAGATCCTACTCCATCTACACTGTATAGTCTTTTGCTCTCGAGACTGTAGTACTTGTTGTATATATTTGGTTTCTGTCTTGTATTTTGGACATGTCTAGTAGTGGCTCTTGTACCGACTTCACCAGGTCTTGGGAGTGGTTCTTGACTTTATATATTGTCTTCTTTCTTCTCAGTCTTGGTATGAATATATATTTTGATTTTATTTTTATATTAGTATGGTTACTTCCACTTTATCTCTATTTTCTGAGATTTTGCCCGTTAGCCTATCGCTCCGGGCTAGGGTTTGGCTTGCCTATTGGTGGGTTATGGTAGGCGTCATCATGACTCAAAAAAATTGGGTCGTGACAGCTTGGTATCAGAGCCTAGGTTTCACTAGTATCATTGGTGCATGAGCCGATGTTTAGTAGAGTCTCGCAGATCGGTACGGAGACATCTGTATCCTATCTTCGAGAGGCTACAGAGCATGTTTAGGGTAAATCTTATTTATTTGATTCACCTCCGTGCGTTGGTGTCTATGTTGGTTTCTAATCTCTATTTGATTCACTCTTTACGCAGATAGTTAGGACGCATAATACGAGAGCCAGGGGTCGAAATACCGAGCCTGCAGTGAGGGCTCCTGGTTGGGGTCGAGGTCGACCTAGAGGTCAAAGGCAGGGCAGAGTAGCAGTCCCAGGCCCAGATCGTGCTAGGGATCAGTCACCCGATCCCGTTATAGTTCCAGATGTTCCGCCGCCAGAGCAGCCGGTGGGCCAGGGGCAGCCCAGGCTCCACCCGGATTTATTGATGCTTCTCCGAGGTACATTGCTTCAGTTGTTGGGATTAGTTGGAGGTCCGCCTGTTGCCAAAGTACAGCCAGCCGCACATGGAGTTGGTGTTGGGGCGCAACCTGTAGCTGCGGCACCCAGAGTTGAGGTTCTGCCTGTGCCAGTAGCAGTCCAACCAGTTATGTCTGCTGAGGAGCAGAAGATGTTGGGTCGCTTCCTGAGATTAGTTCCACCTAGATTTGTTGGTACTCCAGGAGAGGATGCATATGAGTTCTTGTCCAGCTGCGAGGATAGACTGAGGAATTTGGGATTGGTACAGTCTCGTGGTGTTGATTTCGTGGCATATTAGTTTGATACTGCAGCGAGGAGATGGTGGAGGGGATATCTTGATTTCAGGCCAGCGGGATCTCCACCGATTACCTGGACCCAGTTCTCCGAGATTTTCTTGGGAAAGTATATGCCCCGTACTATGCGGGAGCGGCTCAGGGATGAGTTCTCCAGATTGACTCAGGGTTCATTATCTGTCGCCGAGTATGAGGCGAGGTTTCATGATCTTGCTAGGCACGCTACCTCTATTTTGCCTGATGAGTATGAGAGAGTTAGATGTTTTGTCAGGGGACTGAGATTGCCACTCCGCAGGGCTACCCAGAGTTTAGTGACTTCAGGGAAGTCATTCGCAGAGATTATTGAGCATGTATACTCTATTGAGGAGATGGATCGCGAGGCCCAAGGGGGCAGCGATAAGAGACCTCGTGTCCAGGGTAGTTTTAGTGGGACCCATAGTGGTTCGCAGTTCAGAGGTCGTGGTTTCCAGTTTCAGGGTAGGTACCCTCATCAGCAGCAGCAGTCTTTTCAGCGACAGGGTCAGCCCAGTAGGCCCGTACAGTCAGCCTTGCAGATATCTGATAGGGGTCAACCCACCTATAGTGGTTCTGTTAGCCAGCCTCAGGGACATGGTCAGCCCAGTTCATCGGCTAGAGGTGGTCATATCGAATCTTCTTGGCCGAGCAGGGAGCCAGGAGCATGTTATACTTGTGGGGTTGTCGGTCATTTCACGCGTGAGTGTCCTCAGCGCAGGGCTATTGAGCCTTCAGTTCAGACAGTACAGCCTATAAGATCTGTACCGCCAGCAGGCAGAAGTGGTGCACAGGGTCGTCGGGGTGGTCCTCAGGGTTCTCGAGGTAGAGCGCAGGGAGGTCGGACTGGTAGTCAGGTTGGTGCTCAGACTAGTAGTAGTCAGCATCAGTTGTATGCAGTGCCGGCTAGGCCGGAGGCTGAGGCTTCAGATGCGGTGATTACAGGTACGATTTCCGTATGCCATCAGCCAGCTTCTGCATTATTCGATCCCGAATCCACGTTTTCTTATGTATCTACTTATTATGCACCACGATTAGGTTTATGTTCTGAGTTGTTATCTGTGCCCTTACGTGTATCTACCCCCGTTGGTGATTACTTAGTAGAGGATCGGGTATATAGATCATGTCTGGTGACTATTCAGGAGTTTGAGACTCAGGTTGATTTTATTGTATTGGCCATGATAGACTTTGATGTGATTCTGGGCATGGACTGGTTGTCTTTTTATCATGCAGTCTTGGATTGCTTTGCCAAGACCGTTACCTTAGCCATGCCCGATTTACCCCCGGTGGTGTGGCAGGGTTCTGTTAGCCGCACATCGACGGGGATTATTTCACATGTTTAGGCTCGTAGATTGATGGCGAGAGGTTGTGATTCATTCCTTGCTTATGTTCGGGATGCTAGCATTGAGAGTCCGTCACTTGACTCCGTCCCGATTGTTTGTGAGTTTCCTGATGTATTTTCGACTGACCTACCTGCCTTCCTCCTGAGCGTGATATAGAGTTCATTATTAACCTCGAGCCGGGCACTCGACCTATTTCTGTGGCTTCTTATCGTATGGCTCCTGCTGAGTTGAGAGAGTTGAGTAGTCAGCTTGAGGATCTTTTGGGGAAAGGTTTTATCAGGCCCAGTGTGTCGCCGTGGGGTGCTCCAGTTCTGTTTGTAAAGAAGAAGGACGGATCTATGAGTATGTGTATCGATTACAGGCAGTTAAATAAGGTAACAGTGAAGAATAAGTATCCTATGCCTCGTATTGACGATTTGTTTGATCAGCTTCAGGGTGCAGCGGTATTCTCAAAGATACACTTGAGATCTGGATATTATCAGTTGAGAGTTAGGGCTGAAGACATCCCTAAGACAGCCTTCAGGACTCGGTACGACCATTATGAGTTCCTGGTGATGTCTTTTGGATTGACTAATGCCCCTGCAGCTTTCATGGATTTGATGAATCGGGTATTCAGGCCATACTTAGACTCCTTTGTGATTGTGTTTATTGACGACATCTTGGTTTATTCAAGGAGCAGCGAGGAGCATGAGCAACATTTGAGAATTGTGCTCCACACTTTGAGAGATCATCGGCTTTATGCCAAGTTCTCAAAGTGTGAGTTCTGGCTTGAGTCTGTAGCTTTCTTGGGGCATGTTGTATCCAGACACGGTATCATGGTAGACCCAGCGAAGATTGAGGCTATTCGAGGTTGGGCTAGGCCCACGACGCCTATCGAGGTTCGCAGTTTTGTTGGGTTGGCAGGTTACTACAGGCGGTTTGTTGAGGGCTTCTCGTCTATTGCATCTCCTATGACCAGACTAACCAGGAAGGAGGTTCCGTTTCAGTGGTTTGAGGATTGTGAGGCAA